>OX940974.1:75404485-76071301 GCA_954871275.1 Leptopterna dolabrata
TCTCTTCTCTCTCTCTCTCTCTCTCTCTTCTCTCTCTCTCTCTCTCTCTCTCTCTCCAGTCAGGTCCCAGCGCTCGGTCTGGACGCACGTGTTTAGTTGCAGTGTACTCTTTACGATGTCTAAATGTCGATCGTGTGCTCAGGGGTTCGCCAATAACGCCTACCGCGTTGAGTGCAATGTGTGTGCTCAAGTTTTACACATAAAATGTGCCGGTCTCATTAAAACAGATTACTTGTACATGAAAAATAATGATAAACCGTTTACGTGTGATTCGTGCTCTAAAGCGAGAAGACGGTCCCGTGTGGTAGGAGAAGACCCTCTCCATCCAATGTCTCCCCACCGGCTGGACGATAAAGAGGTAAACAGCTCGGGCGCAAGTGGAACGTCAACAAGTCAAAAAGATAATGCGAATATTGCTCTTTTCGAGCTGCTTGAAGATTTGAGAGCTGATATAAAGCAGTCGAAGTTAGCACTTTCAACCCAAATGGATGGCATTTCGGATGACGTAACTGAGGTCAAGGCCAATCTAAATAAATACTGGGAGAGCATAGAGCAAAACACCGTAGATATTCAAGAAATCAAACAATCTGTGGTGACAGTTAATAATGCGATTGAAACGATCAATGGGAAATGTGATTTGGCTGATAAACGCGTAAATGAGTTGGAAGAAAAAGTGAATTATATGGAGCAACTTCAAAAGGCTAATTGCATAGAAATTGTCGGTATACCTCATCCAGCTGAGGCAGAAGATGTCTTTCAGACGATTGGAAATGTTTTTAAAGCAATTGGTTTCGCAATGAAAGTGGAAATGATTAGTGACTGCTACAGGATGAGACCGAATCAAGCTGCGGGTCTCCCGGGAATTATTATCGTGGAATTCGTGCGAAAAATCGATAAGAAGGCCTTGTTTGCCACCTTAAAAGAAAAGAACAAGCCACTTACAACCAGGCTTCTGGACGGAAGGATTGTCAATCCGACTGAATTCTACATTAACCATAGTTTGACCTACAATACCAGGAAGATTCTAAAAGCCGCCAAGGATTTCAAGCGAGAAAACAACTACCGTTTTGTTTGGGTAAATGACGGAAAAGTGTACTTGAAGGAAACGGAGGAGAAAAACTGCAAAGCTATTATGGTAAATTCAACCAGGATTATACGCGATCTTGAGAAGAAGAAAAAGGAGACCGGTGATTCGAATCGAAATGGCGTGGAGAAGAAGAAAAGCGGCAGCCCAAAAGGACCTAACAGCAGCCAGCAAAAATAGTAGCTCAAAACGTATGTTTTTGTCTCTGTTTCGTCAAAATTTATTCTATTCATGGTTCAGCCTGAAGAAAGGAAAGTTATGTTAACAATTAGAAGGACATTATATAATTATGTTTCCGTAGATATTTTATGGTTTATTCCTATTTTAATCAATCATGGCAGCTATCAATGAAAGGTTAAAAACCGATTTCAAAGTGAGTAAAAATCATGTAAGGCTGGCACACGTGAATGCAGAGAATTTAATTATAAGAAGCCACAGAGATGAGTTCACAGAGATGTTCCGCGGCGATGTTGTGGACATAATAGCTGTATCCGAAACATTTATGAAGCCAGAAGTGAGCAATTCAGCATTTAATTTTCCACATTTTAATCTAATTCGAAATGATAGACTAAACAAGGAAGGAGGAGGTGTCGCCATTTTTTTAAGAGATATTTTTAAATACAAAATTATAGGCAAGTCACCAGGCAAATATAGTCACGAACCTGAATACTTATTTATTGAAGTTGAATCAAAAAATAGAAAGATAATTGTAGGAGTGGTGTACAGGCCACCTAAGGCAAAAGGCATCAACAAACTTTTCGATGTAATAGCAAACCTTTTATCACTGTCTAATGACGTATATATCTTAGGGGATTTTAATATCGATTTATCAAATCGCGATAAAATCTCTGAAGGTGGAGAAGGCTTCTATGTAAAAAACTTGATTCGTCAGTTAGAAATCTTAAATATGGAATACCTCCCTCTGAATGCTACACACCATACAGCTACTTCTAGTACTATGATTGACTTGATTTTGGTCAGTAACAAGGAACGCATAGTATCTTTTGGTCAAATGCCTGCTCCTGGTTTATCGAGACACGATCTTATATTTTGCTTGTTGAACCTCCGGAAGAATAAGTGCAAACCCGAACTTGTTTTCTATAGAGACAAGAGTGCCTTGCAGAATGGCACTTTGCTTGAAGCCGCAAAAAAGATACCACTACAAGCTGTTTTTGAAGCCACTAATATACATGATAAAGTTCGGATTTTTAATGAATTAATCATTGATGTATATAATGAGTTATGTCCAATCAAATCTAAGAAATTCAAGCGCCCCCCTGCCCCGTGGATTGATTCAAATATTAGAAATTTGATGAAAGAAAGAGACAAGAAATACAAAATTTACTTAAAAAATAAAACACCTGAAAATTTCTACGAATATAAGAAAAGTCGTAATAAAACAAAACAATCTATTAGAAATGCGAGAAATAGTCATTTTAAAAAGTTGTGTGCATCGGCGAAAACGGCTAAAGAAAAATGGAAAATCATGAAATCTCAAGGAATAGGTAAAGAAAAACAGAAATTTGACACCGCAAATGTGTTATTAGACAATTTAAACAAGTTTTTCTGTGATGAAGGCTCGGAGCGAGGTAATTACAGGGAAGTCATCGAGATGTATCTGGCTAATCGTAAAAATGTAGAGCCTTTCAGGTTCAGAAATCTAACCGAGAGTGATATTGAGAAATCTATGAGTAGTATATCATCACTAAGTGTGGGAATCGATGATATCCCTATCGATGTGCTAAAAAATTTAGGTCAAGTCGTAATTCCGGTAATGACACATATTTGTAATTTCTCAATTAACTCAGGAGAATACCCCGAAATTTGGAAGAATTCACTCATATTACCGCTACCAAAGATACAAACCCCATCTCAGCCCAAGGATTATCGTGCTATAAATAAGCTATGCGCGTTTGGCAAAATTTTAGATAAAATAGTGTACGAATTACTAGTAGCCCATGTAGAGGAAAAGTCTTTAATTGATAACAGGCAGTCTGCTTATCGTAAGGGGTACAGCACGGAAACAGCCCTAATTAGCTTGTGCGATGATTTTCGACAAAATATGGACAATGGGAAGTTGACAATTTTAGTACAGGTTGATTTGACCCGAGCTTATGATAATATTCAGCATGATGTGTTTTTGGCAATGCTAGCTCACTTTAATTTTGAAGATAGGAGTCTGGCATGGTTTCGGTCATTTCTCAGCCATCGTAAGCAACGAGTCGAAGGCAGCGATGGGTTGAGATCTACACAATTAGAGCTTGTGAAAGGTACTCCACAAGGGTCTATTTTATCCTCATTAATTTTTAGCCTTTACATTTCGAATTTATCCAGGGTGTTGAAAAATTGTAAATACCATATGTATGCCGACGATCTACAAATCTACTTAGAGTCGTCGTTAGATAATTTAAACCAGAATGTAGATGTAATGAACAATGAACTCCATCAACTAGTGAGGTGGTGCGAACGCCATGGTTTAACCATCAATCCGCAAAAGTGCGTTTCGTTGATTATTGGTTCGTCCTCGCGGTTAGCGAAGTTGAATAACTTGAATAATACTAAAGATGTCATTCTAGACGGTCAGCCTATTGTATATGAGAAAGAAGCGAAGAGTCTTGGAATTTATATTGATAGTGTATTGGGTTGGGATTGCCAGATTTCCAAATTAACAGGAAAGTTTTTTGGAGGACTTTATCAATTGAAATCCCTGGCAAATTGTTTTCCAATTCATGTTAAAGCTCAATTGGTTCAATCCCTCCTCTTCCCGTTACTAGATTATGCCAAACTCGCGTATTGTGATTTAACGCTGGAAAAACGGATTATACTGCAGCGAGCACAAAATTCCGCTATCCGTTTCATATTTAATTTAAAGCCAGACACTCACATTACCCCCTACTATCATAAATTGAAATGGCTGAAGATTGACGACCGTTTCACCCTTGCTATTGGCATTATGATTTTCAAGATAATGAAATTTGGCAACCCACCTTATCTAGCAAAAAAATTTGTACAGCGTGGCGAAATTCATGAAAGAATCACCAGAAATGTAATAAAGGAGCAGCTGGAGATTCCAAGGCACGCAACCTCTTTCTATGGTAGATCATTCCATGTACAAGGTGTAAAGTTTTTCAATGAGCACAAGGATCTATTCGACACAAGTATGTCTGTGAAGAACTTTAAAATCAAACTTACGAGCGAATTATTAATTAAGTATAATCAAGAATGAGCCTCTGAGCACAATCAAGTATTTTTTTAACTTTATTTATGTATTCTACAACAGACCTGACTTTATATATAAATAAGGATGTATCTATTTTTTTCTGTGCATTTTGGAAGAGAGGGCTTTCGAGCCCTAATTTATGTACAGATTGTTAATAAAACAAGTTCATCATCATCATCATCATCTCTCTCTCCCTCTCTCCCTCCCTCTCTCCCTCCCTCCCTCCCTCCCTCCCTCCCTCCCTCCCTCCCGTCTATCTGCCGTCAAGTCATCATGTCTGATAAGTGTGCGGTGTGTTTGAAAGGTTTTGCGAACAATGCATATCGTGTCAACTGTGCAAATTGTCTGTTTACTGCCCATATTTTGTGTGTGAACATCAGCAATGAAACTTACAAGGAGATGAGAGCCAGTAAAAAGAAGTTTACTTGTGGTCCGTGTAATGAAGATCACCAGGAGGCGTCCATATTGGATAATGCAGGTAAGGAGCATGATATCGACAGTCTTATTGCAGTTATTAAACAGCTGATTGAATCGAATAAGGATTTCAAGGCGTCTTTGGACCATTATTCGTCAATCATAGAAGGATATCTGTACTAAACTGGACGCAGTTAATGGCCGTATTGACAATCTGGTTGAGGATAATAACGGCTTACGAAAACAAGTTGAAGATCTCCAAGCAAAAAACAACGAGTTGGAGCAAGCGCTAATTGATAACCAGTTGGAGATACGCAACTTTCCATTGAAAGAGGATGAAAACGTGATCAAGATCGTTCAGGATGTCGGGAAGAAGCTTGGATTTGACGTCGGTGAAGGTGATATCAGCAAGTGTTACCGTGCGAAGACACAACAAGGCTCCCCCACCCCGCCGGTTATTGTCGTCGAATTGGTTCGTCATCGAATAAAACAGCAGTTGTTGGATGGACTAAAAGCCAGGAGGTCTTTGTTGACTAATCGGGATTTTGATTTTGTACTTGGGGATAAGGAGTTTATTTATGTTAATAATGGACTAACGTATTCCAATAGGAAGTTGCTTCGGGATGCTAAAGTTGCTAAGATCGATAAAGGGTATAAATTTCTATGGTTCAGCAATCGAAAACTGTTGATCAAGAAAGATGAAAGGAGTACCCCGATCGTTTTGCGAAATGCTCGAGACATATTAAACTTACAATGAAGGTTTGTTTTCAATTTTTATGATGATAATAATCCATGATGGTAGAAGATTATAATAGTTATTTTCAAGATTTGAGTCATGTTGACTTTGGTAAATGTAAAAAGCATCTTAAAGTTGCCCACACTAGGTAATGTCGAATCAATTGTGGCACATTTCAATGATTTTAAAATGGTATATGGCTCGGAAATATTTGACGTCATAGCTGTTAGTGAAACTTTCTTAAAACCAAGTCTGCCCTCATCTGTTTACGAGTTGGATAATTATAAGATATTTCGGAATGACAGACTAAAAAAGGAGGGAGGGGGGTGTGCTATTGTATGTTCATGAAGGTTTACAATGTAAAATTTTGAAAAAATCGGATGGCAATTATACGAAATCGATTGAGTATATATTTGCAGAAGTATCAAATAAGTTTGGGAAAATTTTGATCAGCGTTGTATATCGTCCTCCAAAAGCAAGTGGTTTGAATGATTACTTCATAGAGTATCAAAACTTCGTTACTCAATACGGGAACGTCCTATTGCTCGGCGATTTTAATGTTAATATGGACCCTAATAAAGATGATCAGTATAAAAGACAGATGATGATACAGGTACAGAATTTTAATCTAAACATTCTTCCACTGCAGGCCACTTTTCATCGAAATGAAATTCACTCTTTTCTTGACTCTATCATTACGAGAAAAGACGTTAAGATCCATAAATATGGGCAATTCCCGTCAACAGGTATGTCTTCACATGACACGATTTTTTGTTGTTTATCGTTATTTCATAGAGAAAAAATTCATAAAGTAATCGTTATACGAAATTTCAAAAATTTTGATATCAAAGCTGTCGAAAACGAAGTAAATAAGTTCGATTTTTCTGTAATTTATAACTGTGGTGAGCTCGACGGTAAAGTGAAGTTACTGACAGATTTTATGTCTCAATTGATGGAGAAACACTTTCCGTTAAAACAAGTGCGTGTTACCAAGAAGCCTGCTCCATGGCGTTCGCCTGAGATCATTAAACAAATGAAAGAAAGGAATAGATTGGATAGGATACGTAGACATACTGGAGCGATTTCTAACAAACTGGCCTATAATAAGTTACGAAACAAAGTTAAAAATATGGTCAGGAATGCTGAATATAAGCAACTAAAGGAAAAATATGGAGGTGTCACTAATCCTAGAGAATGGTGGAAACTAGCTCGGAATCAGGGTTTTGGAAATTCGAAAGGAGGTACTAGGAATAGTGAGGACCCTCCCCTCCAGTCAATTTAGACGAGTTGAACGAGCATTTTTGTGCTTTAGGTAGCAGTGAACCCGTGGATCCTAACCTCATTCGTTACTACATGCAAAAGGCTGATCATTGTGAAAAACGGTTTGAGTTTACTGAAGTGATGCCGGAGGAAGTTATTGCTGCGATTAAAGGTATTTCTTCACGTGCAATGGGACCCGATGAAATTTCAAACGTGTTGATACAACTCATAATGGACAAACTTGTCGACATCTTGTGTCATATTTTTAATTTCTCCATTCAAAATAGAGTGTACCCTCAGAAATGGAAAGAAGCATATGTTTTACCTTTAATGAAAAAGAATCCAGTTGTAGATTTTACTTGTCTTCGACCAATAAATTTGATTTGTGTCTTTGCAAAAATTTTTGATAAGGTGGTTTATGCAAAAATGATGTTGTTCATCGATGATTGCAGGATTTTAGATAAGTACCAGTCAGGGTACAGGAAGGGTCACAGTACGCAGACCGCAATGATTAATATTACTGATGACATAAGGGAAGGAATGGATAGGGGCGAATTTACGATCTTTGCAAGCATTGATTTGAGTCATGCTTTTAACAGTTTGGATCATTCGGTTTTGCTGGCTATTTTTCGGTCTATTGGTTTCAGTGTTCAGGTGGTGGATTGGTTCAATTCGTACCTGGCACTACGAAGGCAATGTGTGAGGACGTACAAGGGTAGCTTGTCAGGTTGGAATGTTGTGAATAGGGGTACCCCACAGGGGTCAACGCTATCTGGGTTGGTTTTTGCGATTTACATTAATGAAATGTCGAATGCAATACAGTTCTGTAGAAGGAGTGTGTATGCTGATGATGCAAACTTGTATATCAGGGCTAGTAAGCACGAATTGGAACTTAATATAAGAAAAATCAATGATGATCTACGGAACCTGTGTATATGGTTCCAAAGACATGGTCTAGTAATAAATCCAGTTAAATGTTCAAGTATGATAATGGGACACTCACGACTATTGTCTACTGTTGATCTAGATGATGCTACGAAAATTGAAATTAATGGGGTAATGTTGGAATATTCGGGGAGTGTAAAATGTCTCGGTATTATTATGCATAGTAATCTTTCGTGGGTGGAACAAACAAATGCTATTGTGAAAAAATTTCATAGTTATCTATATTCTTTTAAAAAGCTATTGAAGTACAAATCTGTAGATGTGAAGAAGAAGTTGTACCAAGCATTGGTCATACCTCATCTCTTGTATAGTGTACCTGTAATGTGTGATCTGAATTATGATTTGCGTATGTCATTACAAAGAGAGCTGAATGAAGGCATTAGATACATTTTGAACCTGAAGTACGATGATCGAATTTATGACAAATACAAGGGATTGAGAATGATGAAAATCAATGATCATCTACAGTATAGTACGTTAACGACCATGTTTAGAGTAATTTCTTCTGAAAGACCAGCATATTTATTAGAAAAATATAGAAAGTTTTCCGAAATTCACGATGCTGGAACTCGAAACAGAGAGTTCAGCTTTAGACTGCCGGGTTGTCGGACTACGGCTTTTCGCAATTCGTTCCTGATTCAAAGCATAGTTTTGTATAATGGACTACCCTCTGAAATCAAACAACAGAAATCATACATGTGTTTCAAAGCTAAATTGAAAAACTATCTCATCGGGAAGTATTGATTATAATCGTATTTTCTCATAACTGTATTGCTCAATCTCTTTTGGGATACTATGCATCAGTGTGCGCAGTTGGCACAATTAAATTTAATTAAATTTATTTAGATTTTAGTTTTATTTTTGTTTTGGAGACGTAGATTCTGATTGTAATTATTGTAAGAAGTTTCATCTCGTTAGATGGCAGAATGGTCGTTTACGACCAAATCTTGCGAAATTTTTGAAATAAAGCGTTATCAAATCAAATCAAATCCCTCCCTCCCTCCCTCCCACCCTCACTCCCTCCCTCCCTCCCTCCCTCCCTCCCTCCCTCCCTCCCTCCCTCCCACCCTCCCTCCCACCCTCCCTCCCTCCCTCCCTCCCTCCCTCCCTCCCTCCCCCGCCCTCCCTCCCTCTACCCCTCTCTCCCTCTCTCCCCCTCTCCCCCTCTCCCCCTCTCCCCATCACCACCTCTCCCCCTCTCACCATCTCCCCCTCACCCCCTCACACCCCCCTCCCCCTCTCCCCCCTCACCCTCCCCCTCCCCCCTCTCGTAAAATAAACTCGTATTTATTTCGAGCCCTAACCAGAGGTGGAGAGTTCCCTTGAAATTCACTAGTGGGTTCACCCCCACCTCAATCTAGCTATCCTGTAACAGTGCGTAGATTCCAAAAATGAAATATCCGTCCGCCGTCCGCAGTACGCGGTCCGCCGCCCCGCCGTATCACGCATAACTACTTCACGTTCGGTCTAAAAAAATCATTCTTTCGCACACATGCTCCATTTGGGCCCTAGTTGTGTCCCGAAACTTTGCAGCCCGATCGGAATATACCCAGGGGTGTTATGAGTGAAAATGTGTATAAAAATAGGTAAGTACTTCTTGCGTTTTAGTAACATGTTAGTAACATGAGCTTTTGAGGTATCGCTTTCCATGTTTTTGGGAAGAACGAAGACCGAATATAAAGCCGATTTTGACCAAAGACTGGAAAATTGAGGTTCTACCAACTGTTCAGCTCCCAAAATTGATTTTTTATCAGTCAAGAACCTGGGAAATCGCCTGAAATCGCCATCAATTTGTGTAATAAACACTAGAAAAAGTGTCAACACGTGGATCAAGACGATTAAATGGCACTACCTATGATCAAAGATAATTTGAAAACGCTGCAAATCCCTGCACAACGGTTTATTATTATGTACAGAATACCGTTCTGTTACAGATCACAGCTCTCTGTATAGATAACCCGTCTATATATTACAATAATATATGTACTACTCTATACATATTATGTGGATCGCAGATCCTCCGTAGGTTAGTACCTAACCCCGTACTCGTTACTAGGTGCCTACCTAAATCACGAATTAAATGTTGCTAAAATAATTCTGTCGATTACAAACAGTACCCGAAATGGCGAAAAGAAACGCAAATAATGAAGTTCGGAAGTGAAATTGTTGATGTGGAGTGAAAAAACGCTGCAAAGTCCTTGTCACATGGGTTTCTCATTCTATTGGACATACCTACAGGAATGGTGGCTGTTCATTTATTGTTTCTATCATGTGAAATAATTGAAATAGCTATTTCTGATAGTTTCCATTAATTTTGGCCCCTAAAACACAAATTAGGTAGGTAGGTACACTCCTTTTTTTCTTTTTTTTTTCAAATTATCTTTGATCATTGGTAGTGCCATTTAATCGTCTTGATCCACGTGTTGACACTTCTTCTAGTATTATTATACAAATTGATGGTGATTTCAGACGATTTTCCAGGTTTTTGACTCATAAAAAATCAATTTTGGGAGCTGAACATTTGGTAGAACCTCAATTTTCCACTCTGGTCAAAATCGACTTCATATTCGGTCTTCTCGTCCCCAAAACCATAGAAAAAGATACCTCAAAAGCTCATGTTACTAACATGTTACTAAAACACAAAAAGTACCTATTTTTATACACATTTTCACTCATAACCCCCAAGGGTACATTCCGATCGGGCTGCAAAGTTTCGGGACACAACTAGGGTCCAAATGGAGCATGTGTGCGAAAGAACGACTTTTTTATACCTAAAATGAAGCCGGTACACGTGATACGGCGTACGGCGGATGGCGGACGGACATTGCAATTTTTGGAATCTACGGACGTTGAAACGGAAATGAAAAAATGTTGAGGGGGTGTTATAAAAATTGTTTGCTGACCGAATACATAGGTGTATTACTCACAGAATAATAAACCAAAAGTTGCAAATGTACCTACCTACCAACAAACTCCAGCCCCTTCTAGGTAGATGAACCGTTGTATAATAATTTACCGTTGTGTAATAATTTGCCGTTCTGTAATATTTTACCGTTGCGTGATCATTTGCCGTTGTGTAATAATTTACCATTGTTACAGATCACAGCTCTCCGTATAGATAACCCCTTATATAATATTTATGTACTATTCTACGAGTATACATATGATATAGATCGCACACCCTCCGTAGGTTAGTACCTAACCCCGTACTCGTTACTAGGTACCAACCTAAATCACGAGTTAAATATTGCTAGAATAATTCTGCCGATGACAAACAGTACCTAAAATGGCAAAAAGAAACGCACATAATGAAGTTCTGAAGGGAAATTGTTAATGAGGAGTGAAAAAAGTTGCAAACGTACCTACCAACAAACTCCAGCCCCTTCTACATAGATGGTATAATCAACCGTTGTGTAATCAATTACCGTTGAGTAATGATTTACCGTAGTAATAATTTACCCATCTATAATACTTCAACGTTTGTTCAAGTTTCACTACCTATCAACAAACTTCAAAAGAGCCATCATTTTTCGAATGAAATAATGTCACAGAACAACCACCTCAACTTCATACTCCGTGATTATAATCAGGTGATCCCTAGCAATGATTTTATCTCTGGCCGTTTCCCGATTGTTAGCGCGTCCCTGGTGACGAGATTTGGGCTAAATGTATACAATTTCATTCACCCTGCATTCGAATGTGCCTGTCGGTGCAAACTTCGGGGCCTTACTGTGAACGAACGGCTGTACGTACGATGCTCCGGGTGGTCTTAAAAACTCATAAGTTCAAGAGCTATTTAAAACTGTAAAAAGATTCATGTAAAAAATGTGTCGCCCCAGAACCACAACTTTGCTATGTGAAATTAAGATCTCGCAAAATAAACGTAGAAGTGGGAACGGAAGTTGCAGGAGAGCCAAGGGACAACCTGGGGATCCCCACCATCCTCCACTAGCTGGAGGATGAAGGGAGACGGCTCCCAAGCCTATAAAAACTCGCCTCCTTCGCCTTTCTAGCCATTCTACGCTCTCCTCTAGTCACTGACTACTCTCTCTCTCTCTCTCTCTCTCTCTCTCTCTCTCTCTCTCTCTCTCTCTCTCTCTCTCTCTCTCTCTCTCTCTCTCTCTCTCTCTCTCTCTCCTAGCGAGAGAAATGAAATAATCGAATGAAATAATGTCACAGAACAACCACCTCAACTTCATACTCCGTGATTATAATCAGGTGATCCCTAGCAATGATTTTATCTCTGGCCGTTTCCCGATTGTTAGCGCGTCCCTGGTGACGAGATTTGGGCTAAATGTATACAATTTCATTCACCCTGCATTCGAATGTGCCTGTCGGTGCAAACTTCGGGGCCTTACTGTGAACGAACGGCTTGTACGTACGATGCTCCGGGTGGTCTTAAAAACTCATAAGTTCAAGAGCTATTTAAAACTGTAAAAAGATTCATGTAAAAAATGTGTCGCCCCAGAACCACAACTTTGCTATGTGAAATTAAGATCTCGCAAAATAAACGTAGAAGTGGGAACGGAAGTTGCAGGAGAGCCAAGGGACAACCTGGGGATCCCCACCATCCTCCACTAGCTGGAGGATGAAGGGAGACGGCTCCCAAGCCTATAAAAACTCGCCTCCTTCGCCTTTCTAGCCATTCTACGCTCTCCTCTAGTCACTGACTACTCTCTCTCTCTCTCTCTCTCTCTCTCTCTCTCTCTCTCTCTCTCTCCTCTCTCTCTCTCTCCTCTCTCTCTCTCTCTCTCTCCTAGCTCCTCATCTCTCTCCTAACCTAAAACATCCTGGGAACGGTGGTGGTCCGCCCATAACCAAACCAGCCAACACTCCTAAAAGATTCCAAGCATGGTGGTGGTTCGCCCATAACCAAATCGGACACACATCCAAAAAGATCCTGGGTATGGTGGTGGTCCGCCCATAGCCAAACCAGGCAACGCTCCCGAAAAGATTCCGCCCATAACCAAACGGACATATCCAAAAAGATACCGGGCATGGTGGCGGTCCGCCCATAACCAAACCGGGCACATCCTCCCTCACACCCATCGTGGTGGATGTGCGCTCTTATACATCCATCACAAAAAGTTATAGGCGTTCTGAAAATTCCAACCCTTATTTTGAACCCATTAGAGATGACTGACAGTAACGTCGAGCTTCGAGGACCAACTAGACCCGAAACGGAACCTATAACCCGAATTTCAACAATTTTGTTTCATGGTAACTAAGAAAAGTAGTCAATACGGCGTACGGCGTACGGTGGGCAGACAGAAATATTTTTATTGCATTTTCGGATTCTACATACCTTGAAACGTAAACCATCAAATTTTGAGGGGCGGTTTAGATTTTTTTTTTTTTTTTTTCATGCCCGATTCCAATGGTTCATTATTGAAAATAATAAACCAAAAAAAAGGGAGCGTACTTACCTAATTTGTGTTTTTTGGGGCCAAAATTTGTGGAAACCATCAGAAACAGCTATTTCAATATTATTTCGCATGAAAGAAACAAGAAATGAACAGCCAAAATTTCTGTGGGTGTGTCCAATATAATAATAAGTGCATGTGACAAGGACTTTGCAGCGTTTTTGGGTGCTATCTTTGGTTGGCGCTAATTTTCAAAAAACGGTTCCCCTTCAAATTATGGTGAAAAGGATGGTGATGGAATGGGAAGAGGAACTTCCCTCCAAGTTTTAAAAACACGTCGCTTGTCCCCATCTTCATAATCTGTCTCCTGATTTCAACAACCTGGTCTGATTCAATCTTCCCCAAAATTTAGGTAAGTAATTTACTCGAGCTAAGCCTTTGTAGGCTTGTTGAGGCTCAAAAGAAAACGCTTTTTCGGGGGGAATAGACATTTATGGATGAACCAAATAATAAGATGCTGTCCTATTTCGGTGGTGGTCCTCTATTTGACAGGTCCTGGATGTGAAGTAGGTAGGGCCATAGCTGTGTAACCCCTCAAACGAGAGCTCTTTCACTGGACGTGACGAATTATAGGGACCTCGAACCCCCTTAATACCCCGAATTATACCAAAATTTGAGAAGCTGATACCAGAAAGCAGTGGGATTTATAAGGAGAACAGAAAGGAGAAGGGGCAGTCGGTAAAAAAAAAAAATTGAAAATCGCGAGGAAGAGGTCGGTGAGCGTTGAAGGAAAAAACGCTGCAAAGTCCTTGTCACATGCACTTATTATTCTATTGGACATACCTACAGAAATTTCGCTCTTCATTTATTGTTTCTTTAATGCGCAATAATTGAAAAAGTAATTTTTTATGGTTTCCGCCAATTTTGGCCCCTAAAACAAGAATTAGGCTTTTTAGTATTTTTTTTTACAGATTATCTGTGATCATTGATAGTAGGTACCATTTAACTGTCTTGATCCACCTGCTAATACTACACCTAGTGTTATCATACAAATGTATGGTGATTTCCCAAGTTTTTTACTCATAAAAACGAATTTTGGGAGCTGAACCTTCGTTACAACCTCAATTCTTCATTCTTGGGTCAAGATCAACTTCATATTTGGTCTTCTCGCTCTAAAAAACATGAAAAACTATACGTCACAAATGCACGCTCACTAAAACCTGTAAAAAAACCCTCGAAAAAGCCTATTTGTACACCCATTTTTCGCTCATAACGCCATGGGTGATTCCGATCGGGTTGCCGAGCTTCGGAGCACAACGAGGACCTAAATTTGTACCCGAATGGGGGCCGAAACTGTATGCGGAAAAACGACAATTTTAGACCAAAATCTGACGTAAATTGAAGGCTGAAACTTCGTTAGAACCTCAATTTTCCACTCTTTGGTCAAAATCGACTTCACATTCGGTCTTTTCGTCCTAAAAAACATTGAAAACGATACCTCAAAAGCTCATGTTAATAAAACACAAAATTACCTATTTTATACCAATTTTTCACTCATAACACCCCAAAGTATATTCCGATCGGGCTGAAACAACTAGGGCCCAAAATGGAGCCTGTATGCGAGAGAACGAATTTTTCAGACTGAAAATGAAGCCGATATGCATGATATGGCGTACGGCGGACGGACATTGCATTTTCGGAATCTACGCACCTTGAAACGTAAAAGAAAAAAATTTGAGGGAGTGTCATACAAATTTTTTGCTGAGCGAATACATAGGTGTAATATTCACAGAATAATAAACCAAGAGGGGTTGTAATATGAAGCGCTTCTTCAGAAAGAGCTGTCCTGGGGCTCTTTCGTTTCACCTCATTCCGTCGCAGGTTGTTGCCGTCGATAGAACCAGGCCTATTATTATCTTTACCATTCATCCATCCATCCTTTGAACCACCAGGTAAGCGTACTATAATATTGTGAAATATACATATAGGTACTTTCAAATTAATGTATTGAGGTTCCGTACACCACAATAATATTTTAACATACTTCTATCATCAATTTCGTAATTTAAGATTGTTTTTCTACTGAGGACCTTCCGCAGCCACAACGATCAACATTCTTGGGTAAGGTGTAGAAGAAAGGATTTTAACACAAAATTCACACATGTGTGAGTAAAACATATTTCTATATTTTATCAATATTTATTCATGTATACGGTTAGCAGGTGCCATTTCAAATAAGTTCATATACATCTATTAGCTATGGGGCCAATACAACTACTCCCTACCAAAAACAATAATAATAATAATAATAACTAAACTAAAATGTATAAGGGATACCTCGATAATATTAAAATTCGGAATGGTTTCATTGTTTTTGTGTCAGTAAGGCACGTCATTATCACTGGAGTCGTTCTCGTCAAGAAGATTCGAACAGTCATGAAAGTGACAGTCATAACTCCTGCAAACATTACCTATCACAGTACACGCAATAGATTGAGTCCGTGGAAAATGGGGTTCAATAAAATCCTCGTTTTACCAGTACTGAAGGGTCGATGCTCATTTTTGTTCCTTTGAATGTGAAAAGACGTGGTATAGTGTCCAGTAAATTTGCTCGCATTTCATTTAATGAAAACCATTTCGTTAGCGCTTGAAGTAGTGTAGTGCTTGAGTAGTCTATTCCAGCTTTTTCATGGGCTGAATCGTGTAGCGCAGTTAACTTGGGACAATTAAATAGACCAAGATCATGAACCATTCTGTAATGAAGGAGAAAACTTCTTAATATTTTGCATTTTTCCGATCCTTTTGCGTAAAGAAATTTGACTCCCTCGGTTGCATCATGTAGACTTTCAGGTGTCTTATCGCAAGAGGTATTTCCATCTTCCCAAGCTAAGCCATGGATGTTCTTGCGACAATATATTGATTGGAAGGTGTCTCATTGTTGAAGGTTGTTGGGGGCTGAAAAACGAAATGTTTTAGGACGAATCCAGATGATCGATCGTGAGCGATAATTGACGACTCCTTGATGACTCGGTCACATTGCAAAGTTAAATCGATTATTTAATACGACAGTAGTAACTGACAACTTCCGAAACCAATTCATAGGTTTTTACTTTAGGTTGATCACATCCTTCAATCTATCGACGGTTTTGATTATATTTACTTTGTACTGTCTTCGAGGAGGTGGAGATCAGAGATCGGATATTGAAACTTAATCTATTCATCTCATGCTCCAAGTGTGTGATCAAATTATGTTCCATTTTTCTCACAGTTTCATCTCCGTATTTTTTGCTGGCCGCTTGCGAAGGTCATGTTCAAAACTTCCATGAACAAAAACCGTCTTTCGGTTCCCTCCGAATTTGTCGCTAGGCATATTATTCACCCAATCACTAGATGTAGCCCAAATCTTCCAGTCTATCTATTATTTTATTAGCTCGACTCTGAAGGCGTGTGTTTCCAGCATCCAACTGAACCATGTATATAAATTCCTTGTCAAAAGTCATTTGGATCGACCGACAGAAACACCATGTCGATTCACCCTTGGGCCATAATACTTGTCTAGGGGTCCTTTCCTATCATCATCCCAATGCCCCGTTGTTAAATATTTGAAATAAATCGTAGCATATCGAGGCCATCTATCGGTTAATCTGCGAACCATCTTCTAACCTTTAGGCGTTTTATTAGCGAAAGCCTTCGAGTTGAAGCGGATTTTGGAGTGTTTCAAACAGGCTCTGGAAGATAAATCGGCGCTTACATCGCAAATGTTGCGCGGGAGTGGGTGGAGGAGTTAATACTTGCGATGTTCCTTCCTCCATTGCTGAATAAATCGTCTATCAGGGAGTTGATAATGTTGTTCTAGCTACTGTGCAGCCAACTCGCAACTCAGTTTCCGTTCTTTATATTTTCGTTTCAAGGCATCTCGAGCAGTATGAATTCGTTCAGATGGTTTAGCTTTTTTCTTAGGTCGTTCCTTTCTGTTATCTCTTAGGGAGCTCTCCCTCAATCTTGCAGACATTTCAACATCAAATGAATCATGATAAACAGCTTATAAAGTATTTATACAAGATACCAACTTAGTTAATGACTGATGGAAACTTGAAAAATGAATCCATTACACTCCTATAACGTCCTGAATCAATGTCAACGCTTTTATCGATCAATAAAAAATTGAAAGGTTTAGAAAAACCTTGACGACAGATCTCCGTGAATGTTTGGGAGGGCATATAATTGTTTACGTGATCCCTCCGTAATAGATTATTAATTGCGGGCATATTAATTGCGTGATCCCTCCATAAACCATCCTGCGGAAATATTACGATTGCATTTGCGTTGTCTCGAATAAAATGTTTCATGCACGATGCATAGGATTGAATAAGAAAGACGGAATCGACCCTGTCATGTCTTCCTCGTGTAAAAAAGTTTTAATTATGCCAATGAATTAGTAATCAAAATCATCGAAAATCACAAGAGGAAAATCTTCAGCTTTCGGACAGTTGATGTATTGAATTTCAGGCACACCCTCTAGAACGTGGTCTAGAAATGAATGTTTATCTTATTGTTGAATTTTAGAACATAAGACAAGGCGAGCGAATTTCAGAGAGTTTTCCTAGAGGATCAAGTAGAGCAGAAAATTAGTTTCTCCTTCTCCCGAAGTTCCACTTATTAACGCACGAACATTATTTAGCCAGAGAGGTCGATTTTTACGTCTGTTTTTTTCGCCCCCACCAATTTCTGAATTCGAATCATCATCATAGTTTTTTATTGGGAAAGATACCTCCATTTGTCGAAGCTATGCACCTTTGAAACTGTGCTACATAAGCGGATGCATTTAGAATATGTATCAAGTCAACGCTTAACGAATGATTGATATGGGCCTCCTGAATGAGTGGATAAACCTTGGATTTGTATTGTAAAGAACACGATCTAGCTTAAAACAAGTTTAATGACCTGAGGGCTGGGCACGAGGCTGATAAGTTACTCTTCAGCAAAGCATTTTCACGTTTCAAGGACAGTAGGGCGACGTTTAAGGAACGGCTTGCAGCTCTAGCAGTTGGTGTAGCTATGAAGAGGAAATTGGCCGTAGGCGCAGGGTTCCGATCTTCAAAAGAAACCATGTGTCAAAAACAAACAAAAAAACAAAATGCGATCGAAGCAAAACGCCAAACGGAGAAGGAACGTTCGAGGGGGCTTCCTTCCAGCCTTAGTACCAATTTTAGCGGATCTCAGCGCGATCGGAGGGATTGGACCAAGTGAATCGCAAATGATTTAAAGTATCAAAGATACCAAAAGAAGAGACTTGGAATTGCAAGAGCTGAAACGTCACAACGTGAACGTGGCTATGGAAGGGCAACAAAAATCAGGGAGGGGTCACAGCAAAAGTTCAGCAATAGTTTCACCCAAAAGCATCGACGTCAAAGCACTACGAATGACAAGAGGAAAACGTTGAAGAAGAAGAGAGGAAAATAAAGAAAAGGGTCATGAACCAGTACAAACGTTGTTGAACAAATTACCAGCGCTAAGTAATATTGAAACTCATAACTTTCTACAAGATCGGGCACCATTTTTTATAGGTGTTTTTATAAAAGACGAACAATAAGCCTCATGTTCACGAGCGATTAATCATCAACTTGGCTTGTTCCACATCATCAGACGGAAGGAAATGGACAGGACATAGCACTATACTTCGGTTCATTCGGTCTTGAACCTCCTACGCAGGTAGTAAAATATTCAAAGAATAGCGCAAGGTAATGCAACAACATTCAATATCAAAACGTTGACTGTATGCATTGTGGTCATTTCTCGTGTCTCTTCTTAATGCTAGAGAGATCTCTAGAATATTGACCGTTAGTGCTGAGGAAAGCGTATTAAACCCTAAAATCCCCCCTCCCTCCCAGATTCAGTTGGACACTGATGAAGAATATGGAATTGGAATGCGTTCCTTCATGAGTTATACCACCATTTCCAACATCAAAACCAACGTGTTGGATCGTTTCTACATTGTAGGACGCAAACTATGTATTAAATTTTTTAGTCCACAGAAACACGTGGTCAGGAGATGCAACAGCAAAGATCCGTGACGGAGTACAATATGAAGTTTGGAGACGACAGGAACACAGGACTGGTGAATTTTCAAGCTACATTCGTTGTGGATATGACTGGAGATGGAAGTATTGGACTGCTGCTAGGGCTCACAGAAAAAACAGTTTTCAAAAAACAAAAGATGCACCATGCTCCAAATCCTGTCGATATTTTTTCAACTATAATTCAAACATAATAGAGTGTAATTTGTTAGACTCCGACTCTTCATACTTCAACTCTTCTCCCTCGACCATACTACACATCTTCTCCCCGACCTTGATGTTAATTATCGAATCAACTAAGTAAGTAAGTAAGTAAAAGTAAAGTAACAGCCATTTCAGGCTGGGGCTTTTCGTCCGACTGCCCTGCCAGCGTCGCGGACGTGATCAGCTGTCCTCTAATGGAGGATCAGAATTCGATCTGATAATTTCGCTCTTTACTTGGCTACTCATTGCCTCGCCCCCTTGAGTGGAGAGGGGTTCGAATCAACTATGCTCCATCGCCAATGACATATTTGAGGATAAACAGGAACTTCATTGATTTCATTCAACCTCGGGTGGCTGACAAAGAGGTTCCCTTCTCGACTTCAGGAAAGAAAATATCACCATTGTCTTAGTACTGATCCGTTTGTAAAACATATACGAATGCGCTTCGATTTCGCTACAGCTAAAACTGAGAGAAATAACAACGCCGTATTCAAGAATCCTATCTTACGACTCGACCAGTATTTACAGAATTCATCACATTCCGAGAGTACCCAGGGAAAGAAAGAAGAGGACGGGGCTAATGACAAGGAACATCAAATGTTCGCAAAATTTAGGCAACAGTGCGAGACGCTATGGAACCTTCACTATAAATCACTAGGCCACCAGCTACGGCAGATAGAATATTAGCTATCATTTAATTTGGAATGCCCCCTTCAATATGACAGATCTTGGCTTAAATTCGGAAATACAAAATGCGATAATTAATAGCGATACCTATGCGACTTTTGGTAGCTACTTATCACTGGTGGGCAAGGTGAACAAAGGCGTGTCTACAGAACCGTTATATGTAATCAACAATGAATTTGCACATATTTTTGACACGGTTACGTATCGAATTAACGGTAACGATGTGGACCAAGTCAGGAATTCAGGAATCCCATCCACTTTGAAAGGTCTCATAATCATTCAGGGAAGCTGATTTGAACGCTATATCTAATTCAGGAACCTCAAATCCGAACGAGGTTGCTTGCGCCAGACCTCAGTTTATTTTTCCGGAGTTCTGTTCAACGTCTGCAGATCATTGCGTTATTGGATGGGATTTGTTGAAGATGAAAATCGGGTGGTGAAAGATGTATCCCAAGATTTAGTCCTCACAAGGTCTAGCAACGACTTGAACGTTTTTAAAGGCAGTGCCACTGATCGGGATGTTTCAGTCACTTTGGAAGAGGTTCACTGGGTTGTTCCGGCAGTTTGACTTGCAGACAAAGTCAAGCTTGAATTGTACTTAACCACTAAAAGTGATCCCCCTCTACCCCTCGTTTTCAGAGATTGGGAGTTCCATGAAAACCCAGCGGTACCTAATGCTACATCTTTCACTTGGCCAATTAAAACTTCTAACCAACTACAAAAGCCTTGCTAAGTTACTGTCGCTTTTTATCGAAATTAGAAAAATGATTACCAAAAATATTTCTCTCCCGGATACGGTTCCAGTACAGAGCTTTCGTTTGTTTCTAAATAATGAGCAGTTTCCTCTTCAAGAGCAAACCATCGATATGAAAAAAGATGTATTTGGGGAGTTGTATGATAGCTACATTATGTGCCAACAGCCTTACTACAACTGGAAACCCCCTTTAATGCCCCTTCTCTACTGCTAACTCGTTCAAAATTCAGAGACCGTCCAATAATTTGTACTGATTGTTCTAATCAAGAGGCTTCTGTCAAAGAAAACGCTGTTGATATGAGGCTAGAAATCCAACTTTCTGAGAGCTTTCCCTCAAACACTAGCTGTGTAGTTATCATTATACATGATAAACTTGTATCATATACTTACTCCTATCACTGGACATGTTCCAAAATATTAGGTAATACTATTTTGTTATTTTTTTTTTCTTAATGAACCTTTTCTTTTTGCAGATACATATATTTGCCTAATGCCCATTGAATCATCAGAATGCATCATCCATGTGCCGAATCCTCCCTAGAACATCCTTCTGCCACTAGTGAACAACCTTCCACGAGTACCTGTTCCACGGCAGGCCCCCATCCAACTTTGGGAGAGTTGAGTCTTCGACTGTCACTGATTTTTCACACGAATCAAGTAAACGTCACATCCGGAAATAACGTCACCCAAAAAGGACAGGGGTGGGCCTCTAAGGTTTCAGCGCCTCCAGTTATGATGGGTGATATGATTTTACAACAAGAAGACTGTGCTGTAGATATATATTTTCAAAATTCGCACTATATCATGCCCGTCGAATATTTCTTAAATTATTACCGTCATGTTCTCAAACATTACTTGATCACATATATGCCTGTGCATGGAAGGGTATGCAATTCAGCATATGGCTAGAGTGTAAATTTGAGAAGCCACACATTACCCAGCACCCTGAACCTAAAGAGATCCTTCTACGGAATTTCAAGACTAAATCATTAGTGTTATTGTTGGGTGATGTTTAAACGACTGAAGACGTCTTGGGGGAACAACTGGAGATTATGCTCGCCGTGTTGGGCTCTTTTCGAAATAAAGGTTCCTTATTACTTGTATATGGTATTTTGTTAAAGATGTCCAAGTACCGACCTCTGAAAGGTGGAGCTGGGTATATTCCTCTCGCGCGTCAGATCGCAGCCACAATGAGTATGATCAGCGTGGATAATCATGACGATGTATACTGTTTTATTTTAAATATGCCATCCTCGGTTCGTTCACAAAAGAGGAGGATGACAATACCAATCAACCTTATTTTTATAAAGATTTTGTACATAGCATAGATTTCACCCGCCTTCAATTTTCGGTCATTCCGTGTGATATATGGGTCTTTGAAAAGAGGAACACTTTTAGTATAAATCTGACAAATATGATGTATGCCCTTTTTTGATATCTAAATACTTAGACACAGTGGTCCTAACTTAGACACAGTGGCTAATTACTTCAAATTGGTTACATAAATACCTCTGAGGAATAGGTATACATTATGGTAAGTGGGTACCTACCTACCTACCTACCTAAGTTTTAACTCGAGTAACATTGTCACAAATTATTTTCATGGCAGTTATGTGGTAATGAACTTACCTTTAAACATGTACATTGATAGGTACCTACCTATCAAAAATAGGTAGGTACCTACTTTTGAATAGTTCACTGAACAGATTGTACACCACAATAGATACAGGTACCCGGCTTAGGAAGATTATTATTCTTATGATTAAGATAGAGTTGGTGGGATTGTGTTAGTTTCAAAGTGGTATCTAATAGTAGAACACACGTTATTTAGCGCAACAATGACAAACTTGCGATCCATCCTGGATTTGAATTTATTCCGACGCCTGGTAGTTTTGAATGAAACCAATTTCGTTGTTCCGATATATTATTTCATTTGAAGAAAGAGGTTGTTTTGGATATTTTTGATAGGTACTTTTCAACCTGCTTGTTTATCCGTATTGTCATAAGCCGATATTCGACTTAGGACTCCCCTGGTGGAACCAGGAGGGTAGGGGGTAGGTGCCATGAAAAGAAAAACATGAACTACGTAGAAGGGATAGAGGAAAATAACTAACCGTTTCGTAATAATTTGCAGTGTTTCAGTGTATGATTTCAATATCAAATTACAAACATAAGGTAACGAGTAAATCTTAAATTTTAATGTTCTTTACTTGAAAGATGACGAAAACTCTCTTTATTGTTATATCAGAAATTTAAGTCGTCTAGTCAATACTCAACTCAATATGCATCAGCACGCTAATGAAATTTTTATGCGATTCTTCAAGTCATTTGGCAGTGATTCTATAGGAAAGTCAGGAAAAGAGAGGCTTAGAGAACACGAAGAGTTCTGCATCTATTTTCCTTCCATCCGTTATCAATTTCCTGACGACGAATTTATTAAATTTACTAAAATACAACACATGACTAATGTCCCCTTTGTGAATTACGCAGATATTGTTTGCTGAAAAACATTAATAATTCTTCCTCCCCTCATTGGTATGTGCAGATCCACATACCAACATGCGCAGGTGTCTATTTGAAGTCTCATTGCCCTGAATTGATAGAGTCTCAATTTGTTATCTTCAAAGGCACTGCTTGGGCCAGATTATGCAAAGGTTAGGGAATTATGTATTACTATTGAGAGTCATTATCGTACGAGCAAAGAAATGATTTGGAAGAATTTGATTGAATAATGAATTGAACAGGTCGCCGATCATGACCATCCCAATGGTAAGTATAGATTCACACTATGTCAGGGATGCAATTTGAAGTTGAAGTTGCCGAGTTACGTCCCGTTCTATCTACATAATCTGAGTGGGTATGACGCTCATTTTCTTGTCAAGAAGCTCAATATAGACGATGGGAATGTAGATGTCTTGGCAAAATCGTCTGAGAATTAGGTATGTGTTTCTCAAAAAAATTCGAGGGATGTAAAATTAAGGCTCTTTTCTCGACCGAT
The DNA here is from genome assembly GCA_954871275.1 of Leptopterna dolabrata. Classification (NCBI taxonomy): domain Eukaryota; kingdom Metazoa; phylum Arthropoda; class Insecta; order Hemiptera; family Miridae; genus Leptopterna; species Leptopterna dolabrata. The sequence goes on from OX940974.1 coordinate 75,428,228, forward strand.
AGCTTCGCAAAACTTGTTGAAAATTCGTCCAAGTTCCCCGCAATGATGCAAATTATCCCCCATGATGATGAAAGGGCTCTCTTATTGAGGATAGTTGTATATCCTCATTCTTACATCAGAAAATGGGAGGTTCTTGAGGAGACGTCATTGCCTCCGACGTCATTCCACTCTGATTTAACGGGAGAGCAAATAACTAACGGAGACTAAGCCCACACTCAAAACGTTTGGGGTCATTTCTAGATCCAACATTTGATGAAATACACAGATCATTATTTAAAATCGGTCATTGCTTTCCACGCAGATGTATATGAAAACTACAGAAAAATTAGTTTGCAAAAATGTGGTCTTGGCATTTTCAACCCCCGGATTCTTTTGGGAAGCTATGCTGGAAATGACTGGTGTAAAACTGGACATCATCAAACACATAGTTATGTTATAATTCATTGAGTCTGGGATCTGGGGAGGCATCACTAGTTGCGTCAAGAGACATGCAGTAGCGAATAACCCAATGATCCCCGAGAGTGATAAGTACGAAGTACCTGATAAGTACATCGTTTTTCATCCTTCTTCTTCACATCGGCAGCTTTCATACCTGTTGACCTATGGATTCGATTATTGTAGCGATTGAGATGCGTAGGTATCAGTTTTACCCACCTTATATTACCTTGCACGCTGAATTCCGTCCACTCTTTGAGAGTTCGATTTAATCTTTCCACAACTGAAGCCTTCATCTCTGTTTAGGTGATATACATGTTGATGTTTTTCTTTTTAATTAGCTCCAAAACATGCTTGTTGTAAAACTCCTTCTCACGATCGACTTGCAGATTTTTGGATACGAGTTTACTGACTCGGAAAACTGATGCTAACGCCTCACTAACATCTTTGCCAAGTTTTTTCTTCAAGGATATTGCCCATGCTTTCTTCGATCCGAAATCGATTACTGTCAATAAATATTTGAACCCTTTATCAGAATTCTTAGTTAAACCAATCAAGTCAGCTTGCCATAAATAATCGAGAATATGTTTGACTAAAACCTTTGACCTGTGATAATTACATCGCCTAGGTTTATGTAGCTCTTCAGGAAGATTTCTCTTCAAGCTCATGTTGACGTTGAGCAGTATTTGAGTCTAATAATATGTGTGTGTGCTTGTGTCTAGAAAGGGAATAGGAGAATACTGAATCTGACTTTCAAGCACCACAACCAAAACTGGTTTATTAAACTAAATAATATAAGCCAGCTACGTATCAGAGAGCTCTCCAAGAAGAAATTGTTCTTATTTGTCAAGTGACACTAAGTTCATTAAAAATATAAACAAAGCAATCCTCCCACAAACAGTGGTTTATCTTTGGAAAGTACAGTCTCTGAAATGATAGGTAGGGATGATGTGTGACTATGGGGTTTTCAACTTCTGGGCTTGTTGTCCAAATGGATGCTCCAGCGGGTTGGCCAAACGGAAAAATAGGCATTGTTACTCACCCATGAGGAACATGAGCATCTTTATTATAAGTCCATGGTCGATCGTGTGACTTTTGTATTGCGGATGAAGAAATGGGTTTGATACATTCTATAGAGGCATAAATTACGACAGGAACTGTAGTAAGATGCTTAAATTGTGAAAAACTAACGACTAACTTCAGGAAATTTATATATGCATTGAGTAAACTTATTAAAAAACTGTTCGTGATCTATAAGCCTCTCTTTTGCTGGCTTACCTGAACAATCGCTGTTATATGTTTTGAAACATCGATTACACATTTCATGATAAGGGCGGTGATTATTAATTTGCTTGTGTACTAATCTACTTAAATTTCTAATGTAGCAGTATTGACTCTTCTCATCATCTTTTAAGTACAAAAGCTTGAAATGTAAACAGGCTTAGTTTGCTAATTTGGAGTTCACAAAAGGATACACTTCTTTTTTTTGATCTAAAGAATATAAATTTAAAATAAACTTGTTCTTTTTTTCCAAAAACCGGTACGTCACATGGACCGACCGAAAATTGAATGATGGAAAAATCAATTTTATGTACCAAATGTTCATAAAGGACGGCATCAAGGATGGCATACATGAAACAATGAATATGATTATCATTAGTCACATTAATGACACTCTTCTTAGCTCTGATCTCCCGGGGGAGAGGCCCAGCTCCCCCTTTACAAGGAAGATACTTGGTCATCTGTAATAAAATACCGTCCACACATAATAACGACCACCCTGAACCTTTCTTTTGGAAAGACCCCAACACGATGAGCATAATCTCCAATTGTTCTCCCAATACGTCTTCAGTGGTTTAAAAATCACCCAACAATAACACTAATGATTTAATCTTGAAATTCCGTAGAAGGATCTCTCTAGGTTCAGGGTGCCGGGAGCCGGCACCCTGAAATTCAGCAGGGGCTGAAATTCAGCATATTGCTAGAGTATTAATTTGAGAAGCCACACATTCAGGAAGGGGCTGAAATTCAGCATATTGCTAGAGTATTAATTTGAGAAGCCACACATTCAGGAAGGGGCTGAAATTCAGCATATTGCTAGAGTATTAATTTAAGAAGCCACACATTGTGTGGCTTCTCAAATTAATAATCTAGCAATATGCTGAATTTCAGTCCCTTCCATGCATTGGCATATGTGATCAAGTAATGTTTGAGAACATGATGGTAATAATTTATGAAATATTCGACGGACATGATATGGTGCAAATTTTGAAAACATATATCTACAGCACAGTCTTCTTGTTGTAAAATCACATCACCCATCATAACTGGAGGCACTGAAACTTTAGAGTTGTCCTTTTTGGGTGACGATTTTTCCGGATGTGACGTTTACTTGAGTCGTGTCAGAAATCAGTGACAGTCGAAGACTCTTCTCTCCCAAAGTTGGATGGGGGCATACCGTGGAAAAGTTACTCGTAGAAGTTTGTTGACCAGTGGCAGAAGGATGTTGTCGGAGGTATTTGGCATATGTATGGCCCATTTTGATGATTCAATGGGAAAAATAGATTTATCTGTAAAAATAGAAAACATTTAAAAAAAAAAAAAGAAATAGCACAGTAATATTACTCAATATTTTCGAAGATGTTCAGTGATAACAGCACATGATACACGTTTATCATATATCATATAGCTACACAGCTAGTGTTTGAGGGAAAGCTCTCAGAAAGTTGGATTTCTAGCCTCATATCAACAGCGTTTTCTTTGACAGAATCCTCTTGATTAGAACAATCAGTACCTACAAATTATTGGACTGTCTCTGAATTTTGAACGAGTTGGCAGTTGAGAAGGGGCATTAAAGGGGGTTTCCAGTTGTAGTAAGGCTATTGGCACATAATGGAGCTATCATACAACTCCCCAAATACATATTTTTTCATATCGATGGTTTGCTCTTGAAGAGGAAACTGCTCATTATTTAGAAACAAACGAAAGCTCTGTACTGGAACCGTATCCGGGAGAGAAATATTTTTGGTAATCATTTTTCTAATTTTGATAAAAAGCGACAGTAACTTAGCAAGGCTTTCGTAGTTGGTTAGAAGTTTTAATTGGCCAAGTGAGAGATGTAGCATTAGGTACCGCTGGGTTTTCATGGAACTCCCAATCTCTGAAAACGAGGGGTAGAGGGGGATCACTTTTAGTGGTTTAGTACAATTCAAGCTTGACTTTGTCTGCAAGTCAAACCGCCGGAACAACCCAGTGAACCTCTTCCAAAGTCACTGAAACATCCTTATGAGTGGCACTGCCTTTAAAAACGTTCAAGTCGTTGCTAGACCTTGTGAGGACTAAATCTTGGGATACATCTTTCACCACCCGATTTTCATCTTCAACAAATCCCATCCAATAACGCAATGGTCTGCAGACGTTGAACAGAACTCCGAAAAATAAAATGAGGTCTGGCGAAAGCCACCTCGTTCGGATTTGAGGTTCCTGAATTAGATATAGCGTTCAAATCAGCTTCCCTGAATGATATGAGATCTTTAAAAGTGGATACGATTCCTACATTCTTGACTTGGTCCTCATCATTACCGTTAATTCGATACGTAACAGTTTCAAAAAGGTGTGCTAATCCATTTTTGATTTTATACCTACAAAGGTTCTGTATAGGCACCCCTTTGTTCACCTTGCCCACCAGTGATAAGTAGGAATCAAAAGTCGCAGAGGTATCGTTATTATTTAATGCAGTTCGTATTTCCGAAATTAAGCCAAAATCGGTCATATTGAAGGGAGCATTCCGAATTAAATGTTAGCTACTATTCTATCTGCCGTTGCTGGTGGCCTAGTGATTTATAGTGAAGGCCATAGCGTCTCGCTCTGTTGCCCAAGTTTTGCGATCATTTGATGTTCCTTGTCGTTAGCCCCGTCCTCTTCTTTTTTCCCTCAGCACTCTCGGAAAGTGATGAATTCTGTAAATACTGGTCGAGTCATTAGATAGTGTAGTGATGCTACACTACAACTTTAACTTCATGGCTCAAAATTCACATGTTCGGTTGTTGCTAACGTATGTTGCCCCTCGAAATTCTTTTCAGAGTTGGTCGGAAAATCTCGTAGCTCGCACTTGCCATTTTTAATTTTCATACACCATAAATACGTTTGGTAAATATAACTGTTTAATACGTTCCGTTAGCATCTCTCCTCTGTTCTACACATAGTGACGCGTCAAGTGGCGACCCTGCCAGGATCCTAAAAAAAACCAAGATGCAAGACGCGAATGACAGAGTGGTAAGAAATGAGTGCGGACCAGAGGTAAGCCGAGTATCAGTAAAAGTTCCGCCATTTTGGAAGGCGAATCCAAAACTATGGTTTCGGCAATTACAATCGCAATTTTACAACGCTGGTATCACAAGCGATATAACAAAATACCATACTCTCGTAGGCGCTATAGAAAGCGAAATTCTTACCCACGTTGGCGATATCAGTTGCTACCCCCGGGCGCAGAATATGTATGCCACTTTGCGAGCACGACTCGAAGCCCAATTTACCGAGTCCGAAGAGACCCAACTCCGCGAATTACTGAGCGAATTGGAGTTAGGGGACAAACGTCCAACGCAACTTCTCCGTGAGATGCGGGACGCATCTGGAAGGGTAGGTGAAGAGCTACTGAAATCGTTATGGCTTCAGCGTCTCCCAACACAAGTCCAAGCCATTTTGAGTATTAGCGAGGACGACCTTAACAAATTAGCAACCATGGCTGACAAAATTAGTAACATCACTTCCATATCTCATATACATGCTGTTACAGCTCCAAGAAATGACCCAATCCGGCCTACCTCTCCACCTGATTGCCCAAACACCGTTCCACAAGAGTTGCGCGCCGAAATTGAGAAGTAATCCCGGCGCATAGATAATCTGGGAAGCTCGAGACCAACATCTCGCTCACGATCCAGGTCAGAGTCCGGTGGTCCTACGCACGTCGAAGGGGTATGCATTTTTCACCATAAATACAAGGATAGAGCTAGGAAATGCCTCATCCCCTGCTCGTACAAATCCGACCATACCTTTCGGCCAGCGGAAAACGACCTGGGCCGTCGCTAGCGGCGACGATAGAGGAAGCTGCGGCCCAGTAAAATAGTCGCCTTTTTGTTTCCGACCGCAAAACTGGCTGTCAATACCTGATTGACACCGGTGCAGATCTCTCCCTTGTACCCGTCGTTAGCAAGTTTGCTAAAGCGCCAAGCTCCACATTTAGACTATTTGCCGCTAATCTCCCATTCACACCTATGGTAACAAAATTCTCCAACTCGATTTAGGCTTACGTCGTACCTTCAAATGGTCCTTCATAGTAGCAGAGGTAGACATGGCCATTATAGGGGCAGATTTTCTCCGCAGTTTCGGTCTTCTAGTCGACTTGAAGGGTCGTAGACTGGTCGATTCTGTCACATCGCTTCACACCAACATCTCCTGCAAAGACGTTTTATACTCTTCTGTTTCTACCATCTGTCCTGCACTGAAGCCTGGGTACCAACAAATTTTATCATAATACAAGGACATAACAAACCCCAGTTCCGTGGGGAAAGTAGCTCCAAAACACACAGTGACTCATCACATTCGAACAGTAGGTCCTCCCGTTTTTGCCAAGCCACGACGTTTGTGCCCCGAGGAGGAAGCTATCGCTCGCGCTGAGTTTTCATATATGGTCGAGCAAGGAATCTGCCGTCCTACCAAGTACTGTTGGGCATCACCTCTTCATATGGTTCCTAAGAAGAATGGGGAATGGCGACCGTGTGGTGATTATCGAGCCCTCAACGCGAAAACAATTCCTGATCGTTACCCCCTTCCTAACATCCAAGACCTCTCGAATCAGTTGGCTGGGAACACAATTTTTAGCAAAATTGATTACCACCAAGCATATCACCAGAGCCCAATGGAACCATCAGATATAGAAAAGACAGCTATTGTGACACCTTTTGGTTTATTTGAGCAGTTTCCCTATATGACCTTTGGTTTAAGAAACTCTCAAAGTTTTCAAAGGTTCATCAATGAAGTCACTAAAGGCTTTTCGTTTTGTTATGCACATATCGACGATTGTTTAATTTCGTCCAAGAATGAAGTGGTGTAAATAGCTCGATTTGTTCTAGTTGTTAACTAGTCGGTCTTCCTGAGAGCTGATGGCTTGAGGAGAGTTCGAGCCGTTACTAGTAAGTATGCCGCCTTGGATATGTTGCTAGGAGAGAGAAAGGGAACTTTGAAATTGTAATTCACTTAGTTTTATTATTGCTTGGGGTTACTCAAATTATCGTATATTATTGTTATTATTATTACTATGCTTTTGCTATTACTATTACTTATGCTATAATTAATTTAAGGGTCCCTAAGCTCTCCAGTGCACAGTTATCTCACACACGACGCCATTCGTTCTCGGTAAGAGGCGCAACGGTAGGAAAAGTTCGCTTTACCTTGAGTGTGGCGAGTCGGTGGCGTGAAGGCGGCGGATATCCCGGGAGGCTGGCTAGTTCCTCCGGGTGACGGACGTAGAGTGAGGGGCCGTCACGTTCCTCAAGCGGCCCACGGCGAAGATCGTTCTGGTATGGCACTTGGTACTTTGTGTGCTCATGCTACGGCGCGATGGAACTTCGTACCCGATGACTATTGGGATCAAAAGGCCTCGATTCCGATCCTTCGGTGGTTTTCATCACCTCTGTTGACGGTGGGGATAGTTTAGGTGAAGTTGAGCTCAGGCGCGTGGCAAACTCCCTCAGCGGGAAATGTTGTTTGTGGGGTTTCTCACGCTGGGTTCGTTCGATATTGCTGAAATGTGGGAATGGGCCATTTCCAGTCGCACATAACCCCCTTGTTGAAAAAGAATTTTGCCAAAAATTTGAGACAGGTACGCGGTACGCGGCTCACGGTTACGCACGGCACAAACATTCACACAATCTGGAGAGGCTTTGCACTGCATTTCATTATGAAATTGTTCACTGGAGAGCTAGTTCACTGTTTTATAGCTAAAGGCCTTTCATAAACCATATATATTTAGGGTTACATAATTTTTAATTTAATAACTAATTTGTTTTTAACACACAACCTCTAAGAAAAATGTTACAATGTGGTTATATCAGTCCATGTTTATCCACATAAGCTTATCTGCTCATTTATATAAATTGACCATAAAATATTCAAAAAATCATATCAATACACATACCTACCTCAAATATGTAACAGCTTCTATCAACGATGAATTCATTGCATGAGTCAATTCACAATACATAATGTTTGGACACACTAATACAAGCAGTTACAATGGTAACTCATATTTTTGTATAATCTATTGATACTCAGACAATCTTATGAATTTGTGGTGAGAAATTACTTCGGAGTTGGTTTCTGAATTAAATATACTATTTACGATAGTGCAGATTATCAGTAGTATATCATTGGAACCTACTTCACATTTCGAAGTATGACGTGTTTGACCTTATTTATTCATCATTTTATTTATTCATTGCTTTACCTTACACCTTTATCTTACATTACTTTATCTTTATCTTATTTATTCATCATTTTATTGTATTATTTATTCATTACTTTATTTTGTTCTTATTCTCGAGTCCTAGCCTTAACGTTAATTAACCTTTTCTCCGTATATCCATAACCTATTGATGATAATGTAATTTAGTGAATAACATAAATTGATTACTTTTATTACATTTTACAGTTTGTTATGTTTGTCTCCATTGCTGTGCTTGGGGCACAATTGCATGCATGCTCACTGTATTATTTTGTCTTGATACATAATTACACACTTGTCATTGTCCACTCATGCTACTGGCGACTGCTTGCATTTTGGTTTATTATTCTGTGAATAATACACCTATGTACTCGCTCAGAAAAAAAATTTTATAACACCCCCTCAACATTTTTCCTTTTCCGTTTCAAGGTTCGTAGATTCCAAAAATGCAATGTCCGTCCGCCGTATCACGTGTACAGGCTTCATTTTCGGTCTAAAAAATTCGTTCTTTCGCAAACATGCTCCATTTGGGCCCTAGTTGTGTCCCGAAACTTTTCAGCCCGTTCGGAATATACCCAGGGGTGTTATGAGTGAAAATGTGCACAAAAATAGGTACTTTTTGTGTTTTAGTAACAAGTTAGTAAAATGAGCTTTTGAGGTATCGTTTTCCATGTTTTTGGGGACGAGAAGACCGAATATGAAGTCGATTTTGACCAAAGAGTGGAAAATTGAGGTTGTACCAGAGGTTCAGCTCCCAAATTTGATTTTTTATGAGTCAAAAACCTGCGAAATCGTCTGAAATCATCATCAATTTGTTAAATAACACTAGGAAAAGTGTCAACACGTGGATCAAGACGATTAAATGGCACTACAAATGATCAAAGATAATTAAAAAAAAAAGGAGCGTACCTAATTCAAGTTTTGAGGGCCACAATTGGTGGAAACCACCAGAAATAGCTATTTCAATTATTTTACATGGAAGCAACAATAAATGAACAGCCAAAATTTCTGTAGGTATGTCCAATAGAATAATAAACCCATGTGACAAGGACTTTGCAGCGTTTTTCATTTTGCCTAGTATTTCATGGAGGGCTTTCTTGTATTTTATTTGATACGTCCTTCGTTTCTACTGCTAAGTATTATATTCGATTCTACTATTTTTATTCAGTTCTCTTATTCTTATTCAATTCCTATTCGTGTTCAATAGGTACTTATTCTTACTTCAATTTTTATTCTATTTTCTTATTTGTATCGAAGTATCTTATTTTTTATTTAATTCCCTAAGTTAATGACTCGAATCTTTCTATTTTCTTCTTTCCATATTTATTGGTGCCCACTTATTCACTTATACAATTAGACTAATTTTTATTGGTTTCATTTCCATTTTTCATGTTATATATGCTGTCATTATGCTAGTTTTGCAGGGCCTAGCATTATGTTCATTCTATATGTCAATTTTTCCAGTTATTATTATTTCTTCAATTATTCCATCATTTGCTTTTTATACTTTATTTGATTATATAATTTGTTCTTTGTTTTCTATCCACACTTTTTATTTTTTTATTCCTTATTTTATTTTATTTATTTATTTTTTTGTTCATTTTATTTATTTATTTTAATGTTTTCATAGCGATGTTGTCATGCACCCATCTACTTTTATTCACAGTCCAATTACTCTTACGTCCATCTGATCCATTCAATTACGTTTGATCATACGTACATGCCTCATTCATCGTAAATTTCAATAATCTCCTTACATTTATCCGTCTTTGTTTCATTAAACTATCACTCATCTGTCCAGCTCCCAGGCGCAGGTGTCCAGTCTCATGCACCCATCCACATGATACACGTATACTACACATATAACATACATCCTTGATACAGTCGTTCATACACGTATGATATATGTTCACTCACACACTTGCAAGTTTCACTGGTTAGTATTCCACTTTCAGTAGCACACTTCCATGGCACATTCATATTTCTTCCTTCATACACATAAATATATCATTCTTACGTTCTGACATTTGTTTCATTTATGCGGCCGCTTCATCCATTCAAATGTTTTTATTATTATTTTTATTATTAATTTATCAATATTTAATATTGTAATTTCCTACTTATATAGTTTTATTTATTCTTTCAGTTTTTAGGCACTCTATCTACTGGCATTTTTTGCCTAGTGTAATACCTCCGAAACTGTGATACATGGAAATTTCTGTCTCTTATCCCGTTTCTGTAGGGTATTTCTATGATGAAATTATATCTTCCCGTTTGTCCCTTCAGTTGGAATGGACCTGTATATTTCTGTGTTCGTTTGTTAAAATTTGGATCCATGAACTAGTTTCAATTAATACTAATTCTCCTTCCTTAAAATCTGCGTCTGGCCTATTCTTATCGAATTCCTTTTTACGCTTCTGGATCTCTCCATTGTGTATCTGTGGTAATTTTCCCCATGTATTCTGTAGATTCCCTATTCTTTGTTGATCGTCATTTTCTGTATTATTCCTTATTCCATTTTTATAGTTGTGGTCTCTTCCATAGATAAATTGATATGGGGTTCTTCCTTGTAGAGCTTTTGTTGGTGTGGTGTTCATTGTATGAGCCGCTTGTTTCAGAAATAATTCATCCCTAACAGCATTCGTCATGTTCATCCTAATATATTCTTGAGGTGTTCTGTTGCGTCTTTCTGTTATACCATTTACTGATGGTCGTTGGATTGCTGAAGTTATGTGTTTGGTTCTGTGCGTCTTTAAAGTATTCTTGCATTTCCGCTGAAACGTAACCTGAGGCATTGTCGCTTTGCACTACTTTCAGATAGTGGTATGTATTAGCGAAATCTTCTAGCGCTTTCATAACTTCTGTTGTGGAAGTGTTTTTCTGTCGATGAAGACTGATGAATCGTGTTAATACGACTGTGATTACTAGTATCCACATTTTCTTGCCTGTATGTATCTCTACTGGTCCATAGTGATCGATTACAACTTTCTCAAATGGAAATTCTGGAATATCTGGCTCTTGCAGCAATCCCTGTTTTTTTTCATGTTATTGGCTTGTTTTCCATACATTGTGGGCATGATTTCACGTAATCCTTTATATTTTGATTCATATGGGGCCATGTGTATTTTCTGCTAATTTTTTCAATAGTGTAATATATGCACTTGGGTGACCTTCTTTGTCATGATGTTTTTCTATTATGCTCTTTCTATTAGCGTGGGGCACATAGTATAATTTTGGTTGGTTGGGGTCACGGTATTTATTATACATTAGAAACCCTTCTTTAGTTATGACGTATCTTTTTGCTTGATTTTTTATTGTGCGTGTTGATTTTTTGCCATCTTTAATTATAGCGGTTATCTCTTGATAGAAATGTTCCCATGTGTTCGTCGATACTTCTGTTTCATCTTGTTGCTTATTGATCTGTTGCTCAGCCATTACCCTTGTTTGGATTATATTGATTTCAGGGAATATTAAATTTTCATCTGCTGTGGGGATTGCATAATCAGGTTCTAATATGTTTTGATCAACTATTTCTTCCGTCTGTGTATATCTACTTAGCCAATCCGCGATTTTGTTAAATTTCCCTGGAACATGTTTTATTTCCAGCTTTTGATCTTTTAGTGCTAATGCTTGTCGTAGTAGTCTTTGGTTTTTAAGCGAAAAATTGGTGACGTGAGTTAGGCTTAGATGATCTGTGAATACATGGAGTGTTTGATCATATATATGTAATGCCTTAGTTGTTTTACACAGTATACTAATGCTGTTAGCTCTGCTGTCACTGCTGGGGTTTCCCGTTTCGTTTTATTTAGTTTTTTTTATAGGAATTCAACAACATGCAGTTTTCCTTTTTCATCTTCTTGTGCAAAAATTCCTGAGATTGCTAAACTGGATGCATCGGTAAACAAAATATTTTTTCTATCTGATCTATAAGCTTCTAATGCCGGTGAATTAATGATGGATTATTTCAATTTCGTAAAGCTTTGCTGCAATTCTGGTGAGTAGAGTCAGTATGCGGGTCCTGGCACATTCCTGTTTGAACATGCTCGTCAGTCTAACCAGCTGCCTCCTGCCTTAGCGGGCGAGTCCACCTTCTCACCACCCCCTCACCAACCCCCTCACCACCCCCTCACCAACGCCCTCATCCACCCCTTAAACCCTCACCCCCTCACCCCTAAACCCTCGCCGTTACCCTCATCCACCCCATTAACCCCCCCCCCCCCCACCACCTCATCCTTACCCACATCCACCCCCCCCCCCCCGGACGTTGCCCTATCGCCCCCTGCCGCCTCCAGACCTCCACCCACTCCACCCCATCACCCCCCCCCCCCCCCGGACGACGCCCTATCGCCCCCTGCCGCCTCCAGACCTCCACCCACCCCGCCCCCTGCCGCCTCCAGGCCTCCACCAACTCCACCCCATCCCCCCCCCCCCCCCCGGACGACGCCCTATCGCCCCCTGCCGCCTCCAGGCCTCCACCCACCCCGCCCTCCGCCACAGCCCTCACCTCCTCCTACCCCCCCCCCCCCCCCCCCCCCCCACAACACTCACACACCTTCATCCCCCCACCCCTCACCTTCGCCCTTCATCTCCCATCAACCTCCTACCACCCTCACCACCTCACACCTCCCCCGCCACCACGCCCCAGCCCCTCGTCGCCATACCCCCCTCACCCATCACCTCAAACCTCTATTATGAATACGTACCAACTTAATTGTACTACCTATCAAATAATCATAATGACGTCACCCCACCCCACCCCTCCCCTACCACCATCGTGGAATACCGTTTTGACTATGAATACCTACCTAATTATTTGTATCAGGTAATCATAATGACGTCACCCACTCCCTCCAACCATCTTGGAATTTCTGGAATTCCGTTTTAATTATGAATACCTACCTACTTAATTCCATCAGATAACCATAATGAAGACCCCCTTCCACCATCTTGAAATTCCTGGAATTCCGATTTGATTATGAATACCTACCAACTTAATTGTACTACCTACCAAATAATCATAATGACGTCACCCCACCCCACCCCTCCCCTACCACTATCGTGGAATACCGTTTTGACTATGAATACCTACCTAATTAATTGTATCAGGTAATCATAATGACGTCACCCACCCCCTACCACCACCATCTTGGAATTTCTGGAATTCCGTTTTGATTATGAATACCTACCTACCTACTTAATTCTATCATCTTGAAATTTCTGTAATTCCGTTTTGATTATGAATACCTACCTACTTAATTCTATCATCTTGAAATTTCTGGAATTCCGTTTTGATTATGAATACCTACCTACTTAATTCTATCAGGTAAGCATAATTAAGTCCCTCGGAATTTCTGAAAATCCTGTTTGACCATGAATACCTACTTACCTACTTGACACTCCAAACAGTGGACTTATTATTAGTACCTATGCTTAATACTTATGCAAATAATATTAAGGTGAATGTTCGAAATGTTGATTCTCACCCAAACATAATGGGGAGATATTAATCTACCTATGAAAATATTTCATTATGATTGTAATTAAAATGATCATCTCCAACCAGACAGGAGCCAGCGTGTCTCGTTATTATATTTGTCTTGACTTGAGCTAAACAATTTTTTGAGACCACCCGGAGCATTGTACGTCCAGCCGTTCCTGTGCACCAAAAAGCTTCGTCAACACGATCGTGAATCAAACGGTATAAATCCGGCCGGGATATCATCACTAGGGAGCACCTGATTATAATCAAGGATGGCAGTATGAAGTCGAGTTGGTTGTTCTGCGATATGAGTGATGGACTATTGGATTTTGTTGGTAGGTACTTGTGAAACTTGAACAAACGTTGAAGTATTATTGACGGGTAAATTATTACACAACGGTAAATTATTACATAACGGTAAATTATTACACAACGGTAAATTATTACACAACGGTTCATCTACCAAGAAGGGTCTGGATTTTGTTGATCGGTACTTTTGCAACTTGAACAACCGTTGAAGTATTATTGATGGGCAAGTTATTACACAACGGTTCATTACAGGTATTGACCATAGAGAACAGTGACTGAAGGGGCATCTATTTCACTCCACATAAACAATTTTCCTTTAGAACTCCATTATTTGCTTTTCTTTTTGCCGTTTTAGTTACTGTTTGTCATCGGCTGTATTATTTTAGCAACATTTAACTCGTGATTTAGATAGATACCTAGTAGCGAGTATGGGGTTAGGTACCTACTAACCTATGGAGGGTCTGCGATTCACATAATATGTATAGAGTAGTACATATCATTATTATATAGACACACATAGAGCTGTGATCTGTAACAGAAGGGGTATTCTGTACAAAATAATAAACCGTTGTGCAGGGATTTGCAGCGTTTTCTTTTTCATTTTATTCAAACCAAAATACTTCAAACATACATAAAATCAACATGTTTGACCGCCGTACAAGGATACCCTCAAATGAGGCCATGATTCGGTCATGAACGGAACTCATGGCTCAGTAGCTCTTAATCTTGAGATTATTCTTTTAGGATCATTATTCAATCGAGCGGGACATTGTTTTAGGATCATCGAGCTGATTGGGTGTGCAATTTGAACTGATCTTAAGAGCGAACGGGGCAATCTCGTGCCTGGGTAGGCAGCACTGGGCCCGGGGTGAGTTCTAATATTGTGATTCATTGTGTGAATATTATTAAGACGCCACTACAAACATGTGAATAGACTTTCTGACTTTGCGAAATTAGTATATTAAATAGTCCGAACTTGTAACTAAAAAGATCTGTATTTTGTCGAATATAAAGTTGTGTTCATGATCGATCCAGAGCTTGTGCTTATCCCGAGAACTTTTCATTGGTGCCGAAACCCGGGAAGTTCTGCCCCATGGCTGAGTGACTATCCAGTGTGTGAGGGTTAAGCTCAACTGCGGTCATTCGCCTAACTTGTAGTTTTTAATCAGTAGTCAGGTTGTCATTGGACGCCATAATGAGCCCAAGATCTTCACCGTCTTTGAAAATCATCCTCCACGCGGCCATTGTAGCTCTGCTGAACACGGATCAGAAGAGGATCTACAAGGCCTTACAAACCTGGAGCCTTCAGGTGGGCCCAGCTCTAACTGCAGATCAATGGACAGAGGATCTAGTACAGCAGTTTGTAGTTCAGGGTCGATCTCTTACAAACGATGTGGCTCAGGCGGGTTTTGAGGATGCCATGGAGGAGATCCTCATTGTTAAGGTAAGCAAACTGATTGTCCGCTTGACTTTGGTCCCGAAACCCGTTCCGTCCTATCTCCTTTGGAACCTAAGGGCAGCTCTGGGTCCATGGCCTGATGAAATAAAGTACCAAGCACTTCTCATTCAACTTAGCCCTGAAGTGCAATCATCATTCCGTCGATCTGGTTACAGGTATCCCGAACTATATGAAGCACTGTGCGCTGAAAATTTGGGCAAGTATTAGCTTAGCAAACCAACCGTAGACTCATCCCAAGGTTGCAGCAGCTGGATGATTGACGGATTTTTCTCATCTGCCTGGAGCTGGGTGAGTTCAATGGAGGGACTTCCACTAACTGGCATGCTTCCTTCTGTTCGAAGATCTTCTAAGTAATTGGATCCGGCTATTAAGGACAAGTTCAACCAGGGGGGAGTTGGAAGACGAGATCTTCTCATATAAGCAGCTCCTCGAAATAGCTCAAATTTGCCCAGATGATTCCCCAGGGGTCACGACCTAGATCAAGTTCTGAGGAAAGGGGTTCCAGTAAGCAGCGAAAACCCAGGCCCCCTCCCACTCCTCCCACAACAGATCGACCATCCTCGCTCGGTCAGTCACGAGGGAGCGGTTCAAATGTCATCACTGCTCAGGACCTCACTTCCCTATACCACTGCGAAGAGTTCCGGTAGTTCAGCGTCGAGAGTTCATCAGATCAACTGGACTCCCCATTCATTGCTTTTTGTGGAAGCACAACTCCGCTCAGCACTGCACTTCACTCCAACAGTACCATTGCGGAGGATCACACCACATCCTACTCCATCCGGACGATCTGCCATCAAAACATTAAAAGGGTATACGGGGAAAACAAAACCTTAGGCTCCCAGGCCCCAGCTCCCAAGGAGGGCTCCCGTTTGTCTAGTTAGGACCTTGCTGGCAGTCGTTGTGGATGCCCATCATCTGAAATTCCTGCCAGAGCCAGTACTCGCAAAGTAAAGCTCAATGGTTCAGGTTCTACCTCAACGTTCAAGCTCAGCTCTTGGCAGGGAGTGATAAGTGGCGGGGTAGAGTCCAAGGCTCCTGTTTTCTAATTTGCGCTTCCCTTTCAGCTCTCATAACGTTACCAATCCCGTAAGTGAGAACCAACATCAGGGCTGACCGTAGCTTCCGGTAGAGCGGTAGGGGGCCTCTGCACCAGGAGATGACAGGGCGTAAGAACTAGCAGATCATTGGGCGAATTAGACTGAAACACCAAAGGCCTACTGTTTGGAACTGCCTCAGGTGTTGAAGGACCCTTCTCTGCTGAAACCTAATGGTGCCATACACAGGAGAAGTGGGATTCATTGCATTACTCTTTTGGTTAGTAATAGAGTATATCTTAATAACCCTATTGGACCCGTTGTGCCACCAACCGCCCTAGGTCATAGGCCTGGCCCACGTTATCTGCGAAGTCCAGCGAGCCCCACCGATCGATCATAGCGAGTAACTTCGGTTCTCATACGTCCACTAGTAGGAATGTTTATGGGGATCATTCCAAGTCTAGCTCACTTCTCTCAAAGAAAAGGTCTTCCTTTCATTTCCCACGGTCAAAGGGGGAACTACTTCCCACTGCTATAGTTCGGGTGTTCTCAGACGTTACCTCTCCTGGTGAAGTCTGCAGGGCTTTGCTGACACGGGGTCTGAAATCCAATTGATCTACCACAAATTGGCTCTTGCCCCAGTTTACTGGTGACGCCGATCAACTATGTAGTCTTGGGCGTGGGAGCCCAGCCGCAGACAGCATGTCATCACTTTTTCGGCATACTTGAACTGGGCACAGGTTGCCCTTTTTAGCCTATGATGTAGATCAGGTCACAGCTCCCTTGACCTCCTCTAGTTTCTCGTTAAATCGTTGGTCTCATACCTGAAGCGTGGGATCTAAGCTTGCGGACTCTTTGTTGAGTGAGCGGAATGACATCGATCTTTCTTCTGGCGTAGATCCTTATATGCAGCTAGTTCTGTCTCAAACAATTCCCTCAGAAGGGAACTCTCCTTGGCTTCTTAGTTCTGAACTGGGGTGGCTCGTGGTGGGCCACTTGCATCCGGAGTTTGTTCAATTTAGTCCACTCGCTGAACTGCAAACCTTCAACTCGGATGAACCAGTCCTCTCCATCAGACACCACGCTCTTTGGGACACGAGTCTCATGTTGCATTTAGATCAAAAAATTGTCTTGTCCTGAATGGACTCAAAAATACAGATTGCACCTCCCCAAGGCCTTAAAAGAAGATATTCAGGTGTTGCGCCTGGTGATTAGTCGGACCCTCCCCAGCGTGAAATCAAGGATTCTTGTCCCCATTCCCGTAAACCCTTGTTCTTTCCTAAGGTCCAGGCAGCTCTGTTCAAGGCTGCTCGGGTGGCTGTGCGAAACTTGTTCTCCATAGCCCCCGTGCTTCAATATTACCCTGCATCGATATCATTGCTCTCGCTGACGTCTTGTTCTGAAATCCTAATTGGTCACTTGGTGGATTCTCCCTCCATTGTTCCTCTCTCTCAGAACCCCCCTTGCTATGACGTGGCAGCCACGCCCGTCTCTGTTGATGTGCGAGACGGATCAGCTTCTTCGTCAAATGCTCGAGATTGAGTCTTGATGCACCACAGGTGAATTAGAGGCGGAGCAGCTCTTTGTTAGTCAAACTCGCCATGACGAGAGTGGGTGTTATGTAGTTCCTTTGCCCATTGCCCAGGACCATACTGTTTTAGGTGCTTCTCGAGCGATCACTCTTCAACAGTTCTACCGACTCGAGTCCAAGTTCAGAAAGGATCCCTTTCTAGCTCAGTCTTACCGGTAGTTCATTCACAAGTACAGAGATTCGGGTCGCATGTGCCTTTGGACTTACCCCATTATTATATACGGCATCATGCTGTGCACGTTCTAGCGACCCCCCCAAACAATATCTGAGTGGTATTCAATGCCTCGCAACGCACATCAAATGGCCTTCCACTAAATCTTAGAAGTAGGTTCCAAGCCCCAACAGGACATATATATGTCTTGTATTGCTTCGGTCTCAGTTGGTCCGTTTTGTGTTCATGAGGATCAGGGCATGCAGCGTATAGTTTGGAGAGATTCCCCTTCAAATGAGGTAGAGGACTACGCTCTTTGTACGCTAACTTATGGAACGGCCCCTGCCCCTTTCTTGGACATACAAGTACTTGTGGATCTGGCTGCCTCTGGTAAGGAGACTCACCCAGTGGCCATGGAAATATTATCCAATGACAAGTACGTAGATTATGCTTATGGTGGGGGAGAAACCGTTCTGTTGGCTCTGCAGGCTCGAGATGAACTGATTGATCTTCTGCAGACGGCTGGTTCCGAGCTTCTAAAGTGGGCCTCCAATGATCATACGGTCCTGCAGAGTACTGCCTGCATGTTGCGGAGGCTGTTGACCTCGGCGTAGAGGATGAAAAGCCGTTAAAACTGTTGCGTGGAATCCCAGATCTGACTGTTTATTCTTCAGAGTCCTCACTACCCCCCATATCAGGCCCAAGCGGGAGTTGGCCAGTCGAGGGGTGGGTCATGCCAGTGTCGATCTTTGCTCGGTGCATTCACCGTGAAGTTTGCTAAGTTTGGATGGGATGATCCGTTGCCTAGTTCCTTGGTTCAGCCGGTTCCATGGTATTGTTGGCAGATCTACAAATTCCCTGATACATAAATTTTATTAGTTCCAATCAGTGGCTTGTAGGCTTCGCCGACACCTCTGAGTGAGCCTACTTCGCTGTGGTGCATCATGTTTCTCTTCAGAGTTCTTTGTTTGTGACTCACTTGATCATGTTCCGAGCAAGGATTGCTCCATTAAAACAAGAGATGATACCTCGTCTCGAGCTTTTGGCAGCAGAACCGCTCGGAAAAATCGTGAGAAAGGTATGTCCCATATTATGCTCAGATCCTGGACAGTAATATCGTGGCATGTTCCAATAGTTCAGTGGTGCTCTCGTGGCTCAATGCCAACCCTGCTCCACAGTGGAAGGTGTCTGTAGGAAACCCGGTAGCCAGAACACAGGCAGATCTCCCCGTTGAGCACTGGTTTCATGTTGACTGGGCACAACCCCCCAAATGTGGCCTCTGGAGGCGAACTCCGAGTCAGTTAGTCCGCAACTCATTGCCGTGGACAGGACCCATGTGGTTGCAGTTAGAGAGAGTTCACTGGCCAATTCGGCGTATCCACCCCGATTTAGCCCAGGAGTCAGTAGCTGGAGAGATCCGTGCTGCGGGCGCTCATTGTGTTGTTGTTCAGCAGATTTGCTAGAGAAGGACTTTAGTTCACAGGGTCGTCTTAGACGCGTGTTTGCTTGGATTCTTCAGTCCAAAGAGAATTGTAGGCCATCCCTAGTAAGTTGGAGCGGTTCCTGCTCCAAGAAAAGGCTCTCAATCACTGAACTTTTGGTTGAAATAGCTCCACTCAGCACAGAGAAGTTGAAAGCAGCAGATATGGTTTTATTCAGGCCCGTCCAGAAACACCACTTCCACAATATCATGGTGGTACTTGACAAGTCAGGCCCTAGGACCAAGCTGATGAGGCACTTAGCTCTTACTCGATTAACGGATAGGGTTCTCCGAGTGGGAGGCCGATTGGCCCGTAGCTCTAATCTGTACGAGACCCAGCACCCCACTTTGATTCCAGCACAGTACTTCCTTACCATGTTGCTCGTTCGGCAGGCTCACGAGAGCTGTCTGCACGTGGGACCTCAAGCTACACTAGCACATTTGTGCATTAGGTTCTGGATAGTGACTGGGGAGATCTGTGGTGACTAAAGTTCTGTCCGGGCTCTACCTGCTGTTCTTCCATTATACCTGAGCACTTACAGCCCGAGATGGGCCAACTTCCTGCCAAACGAGTGCCGCGCTCTTATGCCATTGGTCAGGTGCCCTGTCCCTTCACGGTTTCGATGGAGGGATTGCGAGGCCCTCGGATTTTGATGATGTACTTGGCAGTATGGCCTCCAAGGCTGTCAATCTGGAGGTGGTTATGGACCTCGGTACTGATGGGTTTGTACAGTGTCTCGAACGCTTCATAGATCGCAGGGGGGTCCCTCTGTCATTTGGTCGGAACTTCCTTGGCTCAGCCAACTTTCTCCGTAGGCTCAGAATCGTACTCGAGAATGGAGGCTCTCTGGCCCTTGCTGACAGATTAGCAGCTCGAGGGGTTCAGTGGAAATTCATACCGCCTCGAGTGCCCCACATTGGTGGTCATTGGGAGGCCGTGGTCAAGTCAGCCAGAAGGCTCATTAAGGTGAACTTACCGGGAAATTACCAAACCTTCATCACCTGAAGCAGTTCCAAACAGTAGGCCTTTGGTGTTTCAGTCTAATTCGCCCAATGATTTGCTAGTTCTTACGCCCGGTCATTTCCTGGTGCAGAGGCCCCTTACCGCTCTACCGGAAGCTAAGGTCAGCCCTGAAGTTGGTTCTCACATAGGGGATTGGTAACGTTATGAGAGCTGAAAGGGAAGCGCAAATTAGAACTAACAGAAGCCTTAGAGTCTACCCCACCACCTTTCAGTCCCAGCCAGGAACTGAGCTAGAGCTTTAAGTTAGTTCCTGAGCCAACCATTTAACGAGAATCTAGAGGAGGTCGAGGGAGTTGTGATATGACCTACATCACAGGCTAAAAAGGGCATTCTGTGCCCAGTTCAAGTATGCCAAAAAACTGATGACATGCTGTCTGCGGCTGGGCTCCCACGCCCAAGACTACATAGTTGATCGGCGTCACCAGTAAACTGGGGCAAGAGCCAATTTGTGGTAGATCAATTGGATTTCAGACCCCGTGTCAGCAAAGCCCTGCAGACTTCACCAGGAGAGGTAACGTCTGAGAACACCCGAACTATAGCAGTGGGAAGTAGTTCCCCCTTTGACCGTGGGAAATGAAAGGAAGACCTTTTCTTTGAGAGAAGTGAGCTAGACTTGGAATGATCTAAGCTAAGGTCAGCCCTGAAGTTGGTTCTCACATAGGGGATTGGTAACGTTATGAGAGCTGAAAGGGAAGCGCAAATTAGAACTAACAGAAGCCTTAGAGTCTACCCCACCACCTTTCAGTCCCAGCCAGGAACTGAGCTAGAGCTTTAAGTTAGTTCCTGAGCCAACCATTTAACGAGAAACTAGAGGAGGTCAAGGGAGCTGTGACCTGATCTACATCATAGGCTAAAAAGGGCAACCTGTGCCCTAGTTCAAGTATGCCGAAAAAGTGATGACATGCTGTCTGCGGCTGGGCTCCCACGCCCAAGACTACATAGTTGATCGGCGTCACCAGTAAACTGGGGCAAGAGCCAATTTGTGGTAGATCAATTGGATTTCAGACCCCGTGTCAGCAAAGCCCTGCAGACTTCACCAGGAGAGGTAACGTCTGAGAACACCCGAACTATAGCAGTGGGAAGTAGTTCCCCCTTTGACCGTGGGAAATGAAAGGAAGACCTTTTCTTTGAGAGAAGTGAGCTAGACTTGGAATGATCCCCATAAACATTCCTACTAGTGGACGTATGAGAACCGAAGTTACTCGCTATGATCGATCGGTGGGGCTCGCTGGACTTCGCAGATAACGTGGGCCAGGCCTATGACCTAGGGCGGTTGGTGGCACAACGGGTCCAATAGGGTTATTAAGATCTACTCTATTACTAACCAAAAGAGTAATGCAATGAATCCCACTTCTCCTGTGTATGGCACCATTAGGTTTCAGCAGAGAAGGGTCCTTCAACACCTGAGGCAGTTCCAAACAGTAGGCCTTTGGTGTTTCAGTCTAATTCGCCCAATGATCTGCTAGTTCTTACGCCCTGTCATCTCCTGGTGCAGAGGCCCCCTACCGCTCTACCGGAAGCTACGGTCAGCCCTGATGTTGGTTCTCACTTACGGGATTGGTAACGTTATGAGAGCTGAAAGGGAAGCGCAAATTAGAAAACAGGAGCCTTGGACTCTACCCCGCCACTTATCACTCCCTGCCAAGAGCTGAGCTTGAACGTTGAGGTAGAACCTGAACCATTGAGCTTTACTTTGCGAGTACTGGCTCTGGCAGGAATTTCAGATGATGGGCATCCACAACGACTGCCAGCAAGGTCCTAACTAGACAAACGGGAGCCCTCCTTGGGAGCTGGGGCCTGGGAGCCTAAGGTTTTGTTTTCCCCGTATACCCTTTTAATGTTTTGATGGCAGATCGTCCGGATGGAGTAGGATGTGGTGTGATCCTCCGCAATGGTACTGTTGGAGTGAAGTGCAGTGCTGAGCGGAGTTGTGCTTCCACAAAAAGCAATGAATGGGGAGTCCAGTTGATCTGATGAACTCTCGACGCTGAACTACCGGAACTCTTCGCAGTGGTATAGGGAAGTTAGGTCCTGAGCAGTGATGACATTTGAACCGCTCCCTCGTGACTGACCGAGCGAGGATGGTCGATCTGTTGTGGGAGGAGTGGGAGGGGGCCTGGGTTTTCGCTGCTTACTGGAACCCCTTTCCTCAGAACTTGATCTAGGTCGTGACCCCTGGGGAATCATCTGGGCAAATTTGAGCTATTTCGAGGAGCTGCTTATATGAGAAGATCTCGTCTTCCAACTCCCCCCTGGTTGAACTTGTCCTTAATAGCCGGATCCAATTACTTAGAAGATCTTCGAACAGAAGGAAGCATGCCAGTTAGTGGAAGTCCCTCCATTGAACTCACCCAGCTCCAGGCAGATGAGAAAAATCCGTCAATCATCCAGCTGCTGCAACCTTGGGATGAGTCTACGGTTGGTTTGCTAAGCTAATACTTGCCCAAATTTTCAGCGCACAGTGCTTCATATAGTTCGGGATACCTGTAACCAGATCGACGGAATGATGATTGCACTTCAGGGCTAAGTTGAATGAGAAGTGCTTGGTACTTTATTTCATCAGGCCATGGACCCAGAGCTGCCCTTAGGTTCCAAAGGAGATAGGACGGAACGGGTTTCGGGACCAAAGTCAAGCGGACAATCAGTTTGCTTACCTTAACAATGAGGATCTCCTCCATGGCATCCTCAAAACCCGCCTGAGCCACATCGTTTGTAAGAGATCGACCCTGAACTACAAACTGCTGTACTAGATCCTCTGTCCATTGATCTGCAGTTAGAGCTGGGCCCACCTGAAGGCTCCAGGTTTGTAAGGCCTTGTAGATCCTCTTCTGATCCGTGTTCAGCAGAGCTACAATGGCCGCGTGGAGGATGATTTTCAAAGACGGTGAAGATCTTGGGCTCATTATGGCGTCCAATGACAACCTGACTACTGATTAAAAACTACAAGTTAGGCGAATGACCGCAGTTGAGCTTAACCCTCACACACTGGATAGTCACTCAGCCATGGGGCAGAACTTCCCGGGTTTCGGCACCAATGAAAAGTTCTCGGGATAAGCACAAGCTCTGGATCGATCATGAACACAACTTTATATTCGACAAAATACAGATCTTTTTAGTTACAAGTTCGGACTATTTAATATACTAATTTCGCAAAGTCAGAAAGTCTATTCACATGTTTGTAGTGGCGTCTTAATAATATTCACACAATGAATCACAATATTAGAACTCACCCCGGGCCCAGTGCTGCCTACCCAGGCACGAGATTGCCCCGTTCGCTCTTAAGATCAGTTCAAATTGCACACCCAATCAGCTCGATGATCCTAAAACAATGTCCCGCTCGATTGAATAATGATCCTAAAAGAATAATCTCAAGATTAAGAGCTACTGAGCCATGAGTTCCGTTCATGACCGAATCATGGCCTCATTTGAGGGTATCCTTGTACGGCGGTCAAACATGTTGATTTTATGTATGTTTGAAGTATTTTGGTTTGAATAAAATGAAAAAGAAAACGCTGCAAATCCCTGCACAACGGTTTATTATTTTGTACAGAATACCCCTTCTGTTACAGATCACAGCTCTATGTGTGTCTATATAATAATGATATGTACTACTCTATACATATTATGTGAATCGCAGACCCTCCATAGGTTAGTAGGTACCTAACCCCATACTCGCTACTAGGTATCTATCTAAATCACGAGTTAAATGTTGCTAAAATAATACAGCCGATGACAAACAGTAACTAAAACGGCAAAAAGAAAAGCAAATAATGGAGTTCTAAAGGAAAATTGTTTATGTGGAGTGAAATAGATGCCCCTTCAGTCACTGTTCTCTATGGTCAATACCTGTAATGAACCGTTGTGTAATAACTTGCCCATCAATAATACTTCAACGGTTGTTCAAGTTGCAAAAGTACCGATCAACAAAATCCAGACCCTTCTTGGTAGATGAACCGTTGTGTAATAATTTACCGTTGTGTAATAATTTACCGTTATGTAATAATTTACCGTTGTGTAATAATTTACCCGTCAATAATACTTCAACGTTTGTTCAAGTTTCACAAGTACCTACCAACAAAATCCAATAGTCCATCACTCATATCGCAGAACAACCAACTCGACTTCATACTGCCATCCTTGATTATAATCAGGTGCTCCCTAGTGATGATATCCCGGCCGGATTTATACCGTTTGATTCACGATCGTGTTGACGAAGCTTTTTGGTGCACAGGAACGGCTGGACGTACAATGCTCCGGGTGGTCTCAAAAAATTGTTTAGCTCAAGTCAAGACAAATATAATAACGAGACACGCTGGCTCCTGTCTGGTTGGAGATGATCATTTTAATTACAATCATAATGAAATATTTTCATAGGTAGATTAATATCTCCCCATTATGTTTGGGTGAGAATCAACATTTCGAACATTCACCTTAATATTATTTGCATAAGTATTAAGCATAGGTACTAATAATAAGTCCACTGTTTGGTGTCAAGTAGGTAAGTAGGTATTCATGGTCAAACAGGATTTTCAGAAATTCCGAGGGACTTAATTATGCTTACCTGATAGAATTAAGTAGGTAGGTATTCATAATCAAAACGGAATTCCAGAAATTTCAAGATGATAGAATTAAGTAGGTGGGGGGGAATGGGTTTGAGTGGGTGGAGGTCTGGAGGCGGCAGGGTGATAGGGCAACGTCCGCGGGGGGGGGGGGGGGGGGGGGTGGATGTGGGTAATGATGAGGTGGTAGGGGGGAGGGGTTAATGAGGTGGATGAGGGTAAAGGCGAGTGGTTAGGGGGGGCGGTGAGGGGTAAGGGGTTGATGAGGGGGTTGGTGAGGGGTTGGTGAGGGGGCGGTGAGGGGGTTGGTGAGGGGGTGGTGAGAAGGTGGACTCGCCCGCTAAGGCAGGAGGCAGCTGGCTAGACTGACGAGCATGTTCAAACAGGAATGTGCCAGGACCCTGCATACTGACTCTACTCTGGTGTCCATTCTATTTTCGACCGTTTTTCCCGGAGACCTTTTGTGGCTTCAGTAAGGGCATGTGCAATTTCTGAAAATTTCGGTATGTGGTTTTTCCAATAGTTAGCTGCTCCTAGGAATGATCTAAGCTCAGTGAGTATTTGTGGCGGTGGTATCGCCTGTATTGTCTGTATGGTGCTGTCATCTGGTCTCATTCCTTCGCTACTTATTTTTCTACCTAAATTTTTAATCTCTTCCATTGTGACTTCCACTTTGGACAATTTAAATTAAAATTTGTGTATTTCAGCCTTACGTAATACTTTTTCTAAGTTTTGCAATGCTTGTTCAAAACTCTGAGCTGGTAGTAGGAAATCATCTGCATATATGAATATTTGTTTGGCTTCTATCATGTCTTTATACGTGCTGAGTTGCTCTATGAAAATGGTAGCTACTAACTGATAATCCCATTGGGAGGGATTTGCATTGGTATTGTGCTCCTGACTGGCCGTAGAATGCCGTGATATGGCGTGAATCTTTATCTAAGTACTGAGAAGTATGCGTTGGATTGGTCCATTCTGGTTATGTATCTAGCTTGATTTAAGCTTGAAAGGATTTGTTCGGCTGTTGGTGAATTGATTGCTGGGCGGTATAGACAGTCGTTCACTTTTCTGTAATCCATGAGGATTCTATATCCTGTTTCTGTTCCAGGTTTCTTCGTTAAGAATATTGGTGTTGAATATTCTGACTGTGATTCTTCTATGACACCCATTTTAATTAGTTTTTGTAATTCTTTCTTTAAAATTTCTTCTTCACGTTCGCTTCGTCTGAAAGGGCATTGAACTGGTTCCTGGTTTTTCAAAATTAGTTTTGCAGGTGGGACGTCTGCTATACTGAAATCTTCGTCCTTCTCTAGAAATACATGCCGATATTGCCGTAATAATTTTATAACTTGGTTGTGTTCCCTGATGGATAAATTTGGGTTGATTGTCGGTTGTTGTCCGTTTGACAGGGTGAATGTCTGTTTCTGTGAATTGTGTGATTTTGCTAATGTTGTTGAGTTAACTGTTTGTTGCTTATCTTCCCCATGTAATGTGCAGATATTATTATCGGTTGGAATTGATATATATTTGTATCCCCTTTTTTGCGGTATATGCCAGTATCGAATTGTTCGTTTCTTTTCCTCAAATGCTATATATACACTTTATTTCGGCCTCCTCGTTTCTTGAATATGAACTCTTGGGCCCTTCCTTTCCTTATCTATCAAAACGACATCAGTCCCCGATTTTTTGAGTATTGTAATGATTTCTTTAATTTCCCATTTTTTATGCTCAACGCTTTTAGGTATTTTTGATGCCTTTATTAATGCTTGCAGGTCACATTTCCGTTGTATATGGGTCAATGCTTCCTTCACAGCTAGAATTCCTGTTGTTCCATTTCGATTGGCAGTGTGCTGTAAATATTCTGGTACTGTTATTTCAGTATTTACATCAGTTCGGTCCACTACTGCGGTTGTCGCTAGTGTGTGGGTGTAGTCACTTTCATATTGGAATTCCACCGTCCATTGTAAATAGGAAAATTTAATCGTCAGTTTTCTTTTACCATAATCTAGAATTGCTCTGGTTTTGTCAAGATAGTCAGATCATTGTTCTTATACCATTCGTTTTTCGTAGAACTTGAAACGTATGTGTCATTGGTTCATCGAGCCCAATGATGTGGAATTGTAATGTGATCGAACCAACTGTCTGAACTTCTTGGTTCGTAACTGAGAGTAGATCTGTTGTTGTATCTGTCTTTACGATGTTGTAGGGGCTCAACAAATCATCTGAAATTATTGATACTCCAGCTCCACTGTCCAATAACGCTGATATCTTGTGGTAGTTAATTAGGATTTTTACTGTCGGTTGGTTTCTTAGAATGTCTTGACAATGTTCATGTTCTTGTATGGTGTTGATATTCTCTCCTGTTGGTTTGATATTACAAAGTGGCACATAATTGTAAATTTTGGTTGGTTTTGAGTTATTTGTCTGTTCTTGATAACTACTGCCATTTATTTCATCAGCTTTGTCCTGTTCTATGCCTGTTGCTTGAGTTAGAATGTGTCTGTGTTCTTGATGTGACTGTATTTATCGAATGAGAGTAACTTATAGAGCGCATGGTCTTAGTATATAGGGAAACAAATGTGATGTTGGGCTGTGATATTAGCAAGTAGTATGGCGGGTGGTGAGTAGTCGCTCTACTTCACCATACCGAGCAATGAGTGGCAACAGCCAAGGCACCAAAACGAGGAGGAATTCTGCAGCGACGGGAAAACTTCAAGATACAAGAAGAGAAGGCAGAGTACCTGAAAAGCGCCGACCCCCGTCCCAGGACGATCCCTGTAACTGGCACCTCCACGTGGTCCATCCCGGGCACAATCCCAAGGAGTGTAGCTAACGCCAGAGGGGACGGGGGGGGGGGGGGGGGCTGCTGTATCATCAAGAGAGGGTGGCATTGAAGGGACAGTGGCACAGAAGACCAGCAAGATTACGATGGGCCTGAATGGCCTTAGATGCAATCTCAATCCACTCTGATACAGCAGGTTTGATCAGATGAGACGGGATGGTGAGGTAAGGTACATGCCCTGTGGATATACTAGTCTGGGTTCTTTTCGGGAGGTGCCCAGTGGATATGCCAGCCTGGGTTCTTTTAGGAGGTGCCCAGTGGATATACCAGTCTGGGATCTTTTAGTGCCCCAGTGGATATACCAGTCTGGGATCTTTTGGTGCCCCAGTGGATATACCAGTCTGGGGATCTTTTAGGTGAGGAGTGAGGTAAGGAGAGAGAGAGAGATAAGTCGGCAACTTAAGGCGAGCGTAGAATGACTTGGATGGTGAAGGAGGCGAGTTTTTATAGTCTGGGGACTATGCTTCCTCCATCCTCCACTCCTCCACTGTCGTGGAGGATGGTGGGGATCCCTTCCCACTCGACCCTTCTAGCTCTCTCGAGCTGCCTGCCCACGTCTACCAGCTCATTCATAAGTTTATTTGCGAAATCTGTACATACAAGGAGTGATATCACGACAATAATAAACTGTTATGTAATAATTTACCTGTATAGACGCTACTTCTGCGTGGATAGTACAATAAACCGTTGTTTAATTATTTACCCAATAATACTTCAACTTTTTTTCATGTTGGAAAAGTACCTATCAACAAAATCCATCATTTTTCACATGAAATAATATCACAGAACAACCAACTCGACTTCATACAGCCGTCCGTGATTATAATCAGGTGTTCCCTAGCAATGATATCTGGGCCGGATTCATAGGTACCGTTTCATTCACAATCATGTTGACGAAGCTGTTTGGTGCAAACGAACGGCTGGTCGTACAATGCTCCGGGTGGTCTCAAATAATTCTTTAGTTCAAGATCAATAAAAACGTTTAAAAAAACCATACCCTTCTTGTGATGAATTTGATTTTGGCGTGAGCTTCATCACGAGTGGGGTTTGGTTATGCCCAGGGGGGTTATGAGCGAATCACCACCTCAACACCTGGGATCTTTTTGGATTGGTTGGCTGGGGGTTATGAGCGAATCACCACCTCAACACAGCATCTTTTCGGATATGCCCAGGGGGGTTATGAGCGAATCACCACCTCAACACCTGGGATCATTTAGGTTGGTTTGGCTGGGGGTTATGAGCGAATCACCACCTCAACACAGCGTCTTTTAGGTTGGTTTGGCTGGGGGTTATGAGCGAATCACCACCTCAACACAGCATCTTTTAGGAGAGGAGAGAGAGAGAGGTATGGAGAGAGTAAGAGTAGCCAGCGGCTAGAGGAAGCGTAGAATGGTTAGAAAGAGGCAGGCGCCGGGGTTTTATAGACCCCAGTGGCTGTCTCCCTCCATCCCCTAGTTGTAGGGGATGGTGGGGAACCAGGCTGGGCCTCTACCTCCTGCGTCTCTCGTCCCCACTCTTACCGTTTATTGGTGAGAACTAAAGTTGGTTGTACAAGGTTTGCGAGAACTTAAGTATGCTAGTGTTGTAGTTCTGGGAGGAACTCGCGACATAGAACTCACAACACTTCTATTGAAAATTTTCGAGCTACGGCGTTCTGAGAATTTCAACCCCTATTTTTCACCCCTTAGAGATGACTTCCAGTAACGCCGAGCTTCAAGGACCAACTAGACCCCAAACTGGACCCCTGTAAACAAATTTCATTACTTATGGTTCACGGTAGCTAAGAAAAGTGCGAAGTAGGGCGTACGTGTACGGCGGACAGACAGAAATGTTTTTATTGCATTATCGGATTCTACATACCTTGAAACGTAAACCACCAAGTTTTGATGTGGGGGAGAGGTTAACCATTATTTTTCTTCATGCTGGATTCCAAAAGTTCATTATTGAAAATAATAAACCAAAAATGGTGCCCGATCTCGTAGAAAATAATATATTTCAATATATTTCAATAGGGGTTCATGACGAACCCCTATTCTTGTTTTCCTCTCTTCTTCTTCAACATTTTCCTCTTGACATTCGCAGTGCTTGGACGTCGATGCTTTTGGGTGAAGTGATTGCTGAACTTGTGCTGTGACCCCTCCCTGATTTTTGTTGCCCTTGCATAGCCACGTTGACGTTGTGACGTTTCAGCTCTTGCAATTCCAAATCTCTCCTTTCGGTATCTTTGATACTTTTCATAATTTGCTATACACCTGTTCTTATCCCTCCAATCGCGCTGAGATCCGCTAAAATTGGTACTAAGGCTGGAAGGAAGCCCCCTCGAAAGTTTCTTCTCTGTTTTGCGTTTTGCTTCGATCGCATTTTTATTATTTATTTGTTTTTTACACATGGTTTCTTTTTTGAAGATCGGAATCCTGCGCCTACCTCCCCCCCCCCCCCCCCCCCCTCACGTCACAATACTCAACCACTATCTCCCCCTTCAAAGCTACACCAACTGCTAGAGCTGCAAGTCGTTCCTTAAACGTCACCCTATGGTCATTGAAATGCAAAAATATTTTGCTACAGAGTAATTTATCAGGTCATTACGGTAGAAGGTAATTTTGTTCTGATTGTAAAAACCGCCTAGAAGTGGCTTTTTTCAATTACACTTTCCTCAGAATCTATTGGAGATAATACCTCAATAAAATTTTTAGAAGATGTTACCAGTATTTTGAGGTAACTTTTAGTCGCTGAAGTTTTGGAAGTAAGGCACAGAAAAAAATTACGGTAAGTACTACAAAAGAAGCCTAAAATTTATTGCGATCGAAATTTTGGCTTCAAACATTTTGTTACTCCGACTTCGTCAGTTAAATGACTTGAATGTGTATCTATAGTTACTATACAGCTGGTTCAAATTTCATACCATTCCGTTCACTACAGACCGAGAGAATGTAGTTTCTTGTTAAAAAAATAAAATAAAAATCACAAGAAGCAAAAGACGGAAATCAAACTTTCCCGCTCGTTTGGCTCAGCGTTTTGGTTTATTATTCTGTGAATAACACACCTATGTAACCGCTCAGCATACAATTTTTATAAAACCCCCTCAAAATTTTTTCTTTTACGTTTCAAGGTGCGTAGATTCCAAATATGCAATTTCCGTCCGCCGTCCGCCGTATCACGTATACCGGCTTCATTTTCGGTATAATAAATTCGTTCCTTCGCACATTCCATTTGGGTCCTAGCTGTGTCCCGAAACTTTGCAGCCAGATCGGAATATACTCAGGAGTGTTATGAGTGAAAATGGGTATACAAATAGGTACTGTTCGTGTTCTAGTAACATGTCAGTAACATGAGCTTTTGAGGTATCGCTTTCCATGTTTTTGGGAAGAGAAGACCGAACGTGAAGTCGATTTAGACTAAAGGGTGGAAAATTGAGGTTCTAACGAAGGTTCAGCCTTAAATTTACGTTTAAATTTGGTCTAAAATCGTCGTTCTTCTGCACACAGTTTTGGTCCCCATTTGGGAACACATTTGGGTCCTAGTTGTGCTCCTAAACACGGCAGCCCGATCGGCATACACCCAGGGGTGATATGGGAGAAAAATGAGTGTAAAAATAGCGGTTTCCGAGGGATTTTTGAGGTTTTAGTGTATATGGGCTTGTGAGGTATCGTTTTCCATGTTTTTTAGGGCGAGAAGACCGAATATTAGGTTGATTTTGACCGATGTGTGAAGAATTGAGGTTGCACCGAAGGTTAAGCTCCCGAAATTCATTTTTTATTAGTAAAAAACATTGGAAATGATCTGAAATCACCATAAAGCTATATAATAACACTAGAAGTAGTATAAACAGGAGAATCAAGACAATTAAGTGGTACTATCGATGATCAAAAATGATCTGTAAAAAAAACCGAGGCTACTTCGTGTTTTTGGGGGCCAAAATTGGTGGAAACCATCAAAAATAGCCGTTTCAATAATTGCACATGAATGAAACAATAAATGAGCAGCCAAAATTTCCGTACGCATGTCCAGTAGAATAATAAACCCATGTGACAAGAACTTTGCAGCGTTTTTCTAAAGTTTGTAGTTTCTGAGCATCGATGTATTCTCAAAACTTTCTAGATGACTTATCGCAGTGTAACCTTGCTTTTTTCGTGAAACCTTCCCGTTTACAACTTTTCCAATCACTTTACTATACTATCCATGTTATTATACTATCGCGGAGGAGGAGGTAGACGACCCGTCGCACGGCGCTGGGCTACACTGAGGTACCCATCTTCAACAATTTTTTACACCCCCTTCTAATTTTCCTTTTTACAAAATCATTTTTGCACCTGATTCGCTAGATTGTGTAGGTTAATCGACATGAAAAATAAAAAATCATTTTTTGGCCCCAAAAAATACCGTCTACCCTTAAACTTGTTGTAAGCTAGATCATGATCTTTACAATACGAATCCTAGCCTGCAGCCGGATGAATCCCTACTTTTATCTGGCTTATACATCATCACCGGGTCCACGAAAAGTCCCGTGCACCATTAAAGGGAACATATTACGGTTTATCCACTAGTTTAGGGGCCCCATATCAATCATTCGTTCAAACTTAGTTATAATACATATATATATTCTACATGCATCCGCTTATAAAGCACAGTTTCAAAGATGGAGCTGTGACAAATGGAGGTATCTTTCTCAATAAAAACTATGATGAGGTATCGAATTGAGAAATTGATGGGTGAGGGTGGGGGGTGAAAAAACAGGACATGAGTGGACCTGTCCTGCCAAATAATGTTCGCGCGATAATATGTGGAACTTCGGGAAAACTAATTTTTGAGCAAAATGCGAGTAATGGCATACCTATAAACACGACATACCAACTAAATCCATCGTGAAGGTCCCATCGCATGGAGTGATAGGGTCTGCAACGTCACTACCTTCAAAATACGCTTTGGTTTCCGATCAGTAGGTATAGACACATATGGTTGATTTGTCTGCTTACCTTTGACGCATATTTCACATCTCCATCGGCGATTTTTGCTTGGAGAGGATTGCTTTCTCGGTGGAGGATGTTCGTCGGGGGCTTGATCGGTTGGATTGTAGCAAGGGGGCGGGACCTGACGATCTGCCTCCGGTCATCTTTAAATCGTGCAGTGTCGCGTTGGCTCCGCCACTTCAGCACATTTTTAATTTATCCCTTGAGCTGGGCGTGTTCCCCCTGGTTTGGAAGTCGGGGCTCGTGGAGCCTATCTTCAAAACTGGAAGGAGAAACGTGATCAGCAACTATAGAGCAATTTGTAAGCTATCGGTGGTGGCGAAGATTTTCGAGGCTCTTGTAGTTGAACTGATCACTCCAATGTTTAGGAATATCATCAGTCCGCACCAGCATGGATTTATGAAGGGGAGGTCGGTGGTCACCAACCTTATGGATTTTTGCTCGTACACAGTGGATACTATGAAGCGTGGACTGCAGGTCGATGCCGTTCATACTGACTTTCACAAGGCGTTCGATCAGGCTAATATTGATTTGTTGATCGGGAAGCTTCAGGCACTGGGATTTCGGGGATCAATGTTGGAATGGGTGGGTTCGTACCTCAGGGAGAGGAGGCTGGCTGTAAGCATTAATGGCTGTTTGTCGTTCTCGTTCAGCCCTACATCAAGAGTGCCCCAGGGCTCGCATTTGGGACCCCTGCTATTTCTATTATTCATTTACGACATTTGTGATATCTTCGAGGACGTCAACGTTTCCCTGTTCGCCGATGATTTAAAAATTTTTCGAGAGGTTGGAACGCCTGACGATGGATTAGTGATTCAGAACAATCTAGACGCGCTTACTTTATATTGCACTCGAAATGCTCTGACGTTAAATGTATCCAAATGCTGCTGTATTTCATTCTCTAGAGCTAGGAGTTCAATCGCTGTGGATTACTTCATCAATGGGTGCATGCTTGAGAGGTGTCGTAGAGTACGTGATTTGGGGGTTATTGTGGATAGCGAACTTTCATTCACTGAGCACTATCGGGGTATGGTTTCTGGCGCTCTTAGGCCGCTTGGCTTTTTAATGCGAACCACAAGAAAATTCCGCAATGCTGATTCCATTAAACGATTGTATGTGTCTTTAGTTAGGTCTCGGCTCGAGTTTGCATCGTCTATTTGGAATCCTCTGTACAAGGTGCATAGTGATGCGATTGAGAGAGTCCAACACAAGTTTCTTAGGTTTGTTTTCTACAAGTGTTCCCGCTCGCTGGGTGTGGTTGAATTCAGCGATCGGCAGATGTTGGTGGCTCTCAAACTAAATACATTGGCGGACAGGAGAAAGGTTTCCGATGTTATATTCGTCCGTAAGCTGATCGGTGGCTCTTACGATGCTCCATCGTTGCTTGCGGCCTTAAATTTCAGAGTTCCTTCATATTGCACTCGTAGCAACGATATTTTTGTACCGGACTTTCGTAGGACAAATTATGGTATCAACAGCCCAATTGTAAGGATGCAGAGGACGGTGAATTGTCTTGGCGTTGATTTTGATTTGTATCTTGAGAGTGAGGAAGTAATTAAGAGGAAATTGAACAGTTAGGTACTTTTTGGCCAACATTGTTTAATCTATTAATTTTGTATTTCTTATATTGTGTTTTGTGTTAACGTTGCGGAAGTCGAATCGATCATATATCAAACTTTGTCTTGTAAACTTTAGTCATTCTTTATTGTAATTGGGATCTGTGATCCCGTAATCATTAAATAAATTAATAAATAAATAAATAGACTGTAAAATTATATCCTTCAAATAGTGTGAGGTGGTCGTTCCCTTGTCATTGTTGAACGGAGTGACATCACGTGATTCGATACGAATCGCCGATGGCAGCAAGGAGCACTGAAACTTTTCCCCCTTCACTCATACTTGCTCCACTCCCGACAATTCCTCAATTTTCTGGTCGAAACTTTCAATAAAGTATTACAAGGATCCTTTCTGAAATCTGGTATTTCTACCTCTGCTGAAATTCCCGATTCTCATATATGTTTGTTCCAGGGCTATGGTCTTTCACTGAGTTCTTTCTTCGAGCATACCTATACAGTTTCACTCACTGACGTAGGTTTATCTTCAAGGCTTCCAAGGCATTGTTCTTTTCCAGTATCATGCGACACGATATTCCCACTTGTAAAAGTTCTTTCCATCGAAGGGCTTCAAACAGGTTGCAGAAGCTTTTGCCATTTTCCGGCTTCCTACAACATTCAGCGATCGATTTTTATCTCGCGATTTTCTGTTTCAGAAGACAACTTCCGGCAGCGTCGGCAATGACTTATTCCGCGACTACTGGGGCCACACGACCTATTGGATAGGTCGCCTTGAAATGAACAATTACCAGAGACCTTTAAATGGTTTATTTCCATGATGCCATACTAAAATAGTATATTTTACCAACTTCTGGGGAAAATGCCTGTTTTTAAAAGTTGGAATTTTTATGTAGGTATTTCTAGTAATGATTTTGCGGTTTCAATGGTCTGGTGTTTCTTATGTTTTAGTATTTTCCCGAGATTGGTGGTTTTTATAGTTGCCTCAAGTGTATTGCACATTCTTGAATTTTTAGTTTCACGTTTGTGGGATTGGGTGGCGCAGTCCCGAAAGGCTAGCTACACGTTGCTCTCAGTAGAGTATTACCTCCTCGTTCACTTGAATCGTCAAAGGAACTATCAGAGACTTGATGGCATTTATTTTTTGCAATATACAGCACTAAAAAGTTTGGCAACATAGCATTTATTTCCCTTGTAGGTGCTCACAGGAACATTTTCTTCACCGCAGGTATCAGTTTGTTGACAAGCTCTTGCCGTAATCAGCTTCAGCAACTCGATGAAGACCATGCGCGAGACAAGTTTCGTGAATCGGGTTCGGGTAGAGGTATTTCTGTGAGTCCTCCTATATAATTAGGCCTAGTTTGCTAGTGATCTCTATTGAAATGAACATTATTCATCTACGTGAACAAAGAAAAACTAAATAAATTTTTGAAGTGGAGTGTTAAATCGTAAGACAATAACATCACTTTACAGCCTAATATGGCATTTTCCCCAGACATTTCTGAGAGATTTAGGTTTTCGAATCAAATATATTTTGAATTCTTGGTTTGGTGGGAGAGTGGTTTACCATAAGCACGAAAATCTGTTGACTAAAGTGATTTACTGGAGTTTCGGATACTGCGATAGTCAACATGGTGTTCCCTTCAAGATTTGTGTGGATAGTCCCGTTAGTTAGTGATTCCGGTTCGTCATCTGTGTTTACTGCCATTGATTGATTATCCTGAGTTAGCGCGTTAGTCAGTTGGTCGGCGTTTAGCGGAATGACTCTCCAACTATCTTCTAGATAGGGGTTGTCTCTAAAGAATAGTTTAGCTGCTTCATCTACACTGATAGGATCGCCTTCACTTAGTGGCTTGGTTTCATTATTATGGAGCTCGATGCGATACAGCGCGTCGGCATTTGAGTTTAGCGTTCCCTTTTTGTACTTTACTTCGAAATCATATTCGTATAATGTTAATTCATTCTAAACAATTTTGAGTTGGGCTCATAAATATGGTCTGATGGTTTTACATGCCCAAACACAGCCAAGGAGTTCCTTTTCAGTAGTAGAGATTTTTCTCTCAGTTTCGTAAAGGGTTTGAGAAGCGTAAGCGACGGGAAGATCAGACCCTTCATGATTTTGACTCAGTACCGCTCCAAGAACAACTTTACTTGCAATACAAGTAAGATTGAACTTCTTCATGAAGTCAGGGTACTGTAAGATGGGTTCTTTCATAAGTAAATTTCGGCAAACTTGAAAACATTCCCTATATTCTGGGTCATCCGGATCTAACTTTGCGCCCTTTTTGAGGCATTTATTGAAAGGCTTAGTTCATTTTGCGAAGTCTTTAATGAACTTGCTGTAGTACCCTAATAGTCCAAGGAAACTGTTTATCTGCATTACTGTGGTTGGAATTGGAAATTCTTTATTACACTTTATTTTTTCGGGATGAGGTTTTACTCCCTCCGGTGTGACTAAATGTCCTAAATAGCTCACTTCCTTGCGGAGGAATTCTGTTTTGCCAGTTTGTAATATAAGATTTGCTTCTCTGTCACTTCTCGAAGTCGGGAAATGTGTTCTTGTAAGCTCGATACAGCGAAGAACAGAGTCAGCGGCTCGTTGGAATGTTGGAGAACTATTCTTTAGGCCGAACCGCATCCCACGGAATTGTTAGTGCCCTTTTTCACTGCCGAATGCCGTCTTTTACACTATCCGGATCCGTCTCAGTCTATTGGAAACCAGAGACAAGGTCTAAGGTAGAGAAGTAAACACACCTACCTACCTTGTCCAACAGATCTGAGATATTTGGAAGGGGATACCTTTCGTCCAAAGTTCTACTATTCACGGCTCGGTAGTTAACCACGTTTCGAAATTTCGGTTTGCCCCATGCATCTATTTTATCGGTAGTTTTATTGGTACCTACTACCCAAATAAGAAAGTTCCATGGACTTGAAGACCCTGTTCAAGCATTTCCTTCATTTGCTTTTTTACTTCTTCCGTATGTATTTCTGGATAGTGGTACGTTTTTGAGTAGATTGGAGTTTCATCAGTCATTCTAATAACGTGTCTTATTTGATTAGTAAACGTCAGAGGTGCATTATTTGGATGGAAAATGTTCGAATATCCGTATAATAATTTGGTGATGGCTCCTCGCTTTTCAGCATTCATGTGACAACTAATTTGCGGAGGTTCTGATTAAGAGTTTGTTGTGGCTTTATGGTTGCTGAGTGTGAAGTTGTTACTTTCTGGTTCGCTACATAGTTCGTTTATCTGTAATGGTTGTCAAAAGGTCAATTTCGTTGGTTTTGTGCCCGAGTTAAAAGAAATTGTATATGCTTCAGAATGTATTACTCTCAACATACACTCAGGAACTTCTGTCATTCTTTTTTTTCTCTTTTTTTTATAAGGGAGGATTGCATCTCCGTTTTGAAGGTTCTTGATTTTTATTTGAATTGCCCTTGCCATCCTGGCTTCTATGATGTAAGATAAACACACTTTATTGGGTGTGGGATTCTGCATGCGGGGTCGATAATTCATATGGTTGTTAACTCTATAATAAAGGACTGGGTAGTTTATGATTGGGTGTGTTGGGAATATGGCCTGTGAAGTCAATCATTGCATTTATGGTTCTTAGATTATCAATAACCTGCAATATGTCGAAATCTTGTGAAATTCGAATAAGTAAAATTTTAATTTTAGGTTTTTAATTTTGAATAACTCGCTGCACGGTATCCAAGTGCTATACCGGCCGCTGGATTTTCCGTGTGCTGCTTTAACTGAGAGTGGATGTAATAATGGGTGACAAATGTTTAACTCGAGCACTGGTGTTTTACGATATATAACACTTTTATTTTTAATTATCAGGTTACATAGTTTTTTACTCGGCAGCTGTACAAATTGGAATCAATCAGGACGGTAGGTGGAGCGCAAGATAGGAGTAGAAGAGGATCATTTTTTAAGTAGGTAGCGAGAGTAAGGTCTGACTGATGAGGATGACGACACTCGCGCGCAGTCGAGGGAACGTGGAATTACAGTGTGTGGTTAACGCTCCATACAACAATGAATCACTATTTATTCCCTTTGGAAATATGTTTCTTGCTTTTACAGGGTTTATGAACGATACGGTGCTTCCTGGGTCTATTAGGACTCTAAGATTGGATCCTGGCATCAGAATTTACGGTAGTCCAATTTTTCCTTTTCCTATGTTCATTAAGTTGAAGGAAGATCGTTTGACAGGCCTTCCTCTAAAAAATCTTCTGGTTCGTAGACAAGTTCATTATTTACCGAGTACAATTTTCGAAAGTTTTTCCTAGTCTATATTTTCCCATTCTACACCTTCCAGTTGATAAATTTTGAAACTAGGTTTGATATTGGACAACCCACTCATTGAGGTGGTTTTGTCAGTCAAATTACGGTTGCGGTCGTTTTGCTATGTGACTTGAGTTCGGAGAATTTCGTAGGATTAACAATTTTTGTATCCTTTCGGCGAACTGGAAAGGACTTTCGTTCTACCCGTGCCTTATGTTTCATAATTCTATATTCAAAGTATAATAGTCTCTTTTGTCGGCTCAACCACTTAAAAGAGCTTTCTTTAAATCGTTCCAGTCACTTATGACGTGAGTGATTAGTAACTGCTAAGATTGACCCTATACTTTAGCCTTTAAGCAAGATATTACGTAATCATTTTGGAAGTTCGTACGATCGCTAGAAATTATATTTGTTCATAACTTTTTCTGCATTCTCGATGTAGTTCGTCAGCTGTCTGGGTTCTCCGTGGAATTCCAGGACCATATATCGAAATATTGCGATTTCAGTTCCATTGAAATCTTGAATTTCGAAGTTTTGTCGGCAAAATAATTTGAGGGTTCCCTTACCAGATAAGCATTGACCCAACGGGATCTCTTGAAGGACGGAAGTTCTCCGGCGTATTTAGGTAATTTAGACGAAAGTTGAGTCTCCTCAGCAGGGGCGTTGCGTCCATAAGGCCACTGCACCAGCTCCCAAAAACACAAGGAGTAACAAAAAACAAAACAAAAAAAATCACTGTTCAGTTGGCATTTGAATTCCCCTCCGTACATTGTACCTAGTATTTTTAACAAAGATCAACTGCGACTCGACAGATTTCTATGGCTATGGATATTCAATATTCTAGTAGAGCATTCATGGTGTTCATGTTAGCTCCATAGACCAATCGGAATAAAGCGGAAGCGATCGATGCCCTGCAATCGAAACCGAAATCTAAGGCTCCGGAAACTGGCAGGTAGGTCCTGGGACCTAGTACTCCTATGGCAACTGAGAAAAGTGGCCCGTCCGTGCATGCTCAGTCGAGTAAAAATGTTGTTCGCCACGCCCAATTTAGGCCCTGTCCCCACAATCTGATTTCCACCCCAAAATCGTTCCATTTCACAATCGATTTGATCCCTTCGATTCAATTTGTCCCCTCGATACGAGATGCTTCTTCGTCTTCCGATTTGTTTTTGTTGTCTCGTGAGAACAAGTTGATAAGTACCACCATCTGAATTACATTCCCCTTTTCTGTTGAGTCTGTTGTCAGTTTTCAATGTTTGCGTCAAATTTTGTGCGTTTTGCGTTCGATCCAGTTCCGATCACAGATCTGGATTTGTGGTCCTGTTTGCTGTTTGTAGTCTTGTTTTGTGGATTGATCGGCGTCGTAACAGACAGATAACTACCTAGCTTCTAGTCAATAGCATCTCCATTCAAGTAGGTAGGTACCGGTCGACGGGTCTTTTTTTTTTATTTTAGTTTACTATATTTTTGTAACAGATGAGTTCAGTGGCTAATTAGCAGTAGAAATTCTCGACGTTTTTCCTACGACAATAGAGTGCTGATTAAAAGAGATAAGCTTTGCTGAATATCACTCAATAAAGGGAAGGGCGTTGTTGCCTTGGGGTATTTTGTAGACAAATCTGTTGGTTTTGTGTTCTGGTTTGGTGCCCCACCGTTTTCAGAGCCCACGCACCGCTGCTGCTCCTCAGGCTTCTCCACTTCTTCGACTGGTAGAAGGCGGTCTGCTGCGGGCAAGTTTTGGGAGTCCAGCGTGTGATAGGAGGGTCCAAATTCAATCCGCGATTCCTTAAAAACACTGCGCGACGCAGGAATTCAGGAAATCCGGAGTAGCTCACGAGTTCGACAAATCACAAATTTCCAGCGATTGGTGGCTTGGATAGTCGACACTATGTTTTCCTCCGATAGCGTAGTCGTTCGCGATTTTTGAACCGGCGGTAAATCGTAAAAAACGAACAGTGATTTTATGGAGAAATCACTAATGACCTCCGACCAGTCCTAACGACTGCGCCACTGATTTCACGGGTTCGGAAAGTTAACTTTAAAAAATAAATAAATAAATAAATAAAACCTTCCAAATTTCCCAAATCTTTATTAGACAACTCATACAACGCTTGGTTAACACAGGTTCGAACTAGGACGAGGACGAGAGAGAGACTGGCTGGCTGGCTTTTGCGGGGCTCGTGAGCCCGAGGAAACCACTTTACTCGCCTCAGTATTTAATTACTGTAAACATCGTGAAAATACGTTACTATAATTTTTTTTCCACATCGAGGGCCTCCAGGGAATTTCCATGTGCTCTCTGCGGCCATCCCGGCCCTCCTTACCGACAGCTGAATATCTGCACCTAACCTCCTGTTATCAGCTCTTTTCATCCCCATCACGAGTTGTTATTCACGAGCACACATTTGCGCATGCGCAGTCGGAACTACTATGTTTGGCAGGCTAATACTTGGTAGGCATTGTAAAAGTTGGTGTGAAATCGGTGATTGTTAGGTACCTAATTGTTTTACAAGGCATCCCAAACTAAAACACACAATGCTCATGAGAATTAAACAGTTAATCACATTGAGGGCGCTTGAAATGAAGTTTTTTTTTTTGGTGGCTAAAACCGCCTAGTGAGAGGGGGGCGTCTGAAAACATTTTGCGAGGGGAAGCCGAATCTGAAATGCCGCTAGTGGAAAGGAATGTCATTCACCTATTTTGTTATAACAAACGGTTCTACGAGCGCCATTCGGTGGTTTAAAATGGAAAGTAGAAAATTCTTGGCGTTGACCCGTATTCCTTATTTTCACTGACTTTGACCATGAAGATATAATGATATATTAGACTGGTACATCAATTCATTGCAATTCAGTGCGTAAATGAGACCTTGCTCTCGAGGTGAAAAACTGATCTACCTAGGTACCTAATCATCACGCACTTCCCATTCAAATCGGATCAAACGAATTTCTTATTTCACAAAATCCATACCTTTGCGTAATAATGCAATGAAACTAACTGTTCACCTAAATACTTGAAGTTCTTGTTTTGCCAGTTTTTGCATGAATATGAGGCTCTCCTTGAGTCTGTAGTCAGGAAGCATGATCATTTTTATAATTATTAGGCACCTGTTTTACCATGAGTGGTGCATGAAAAGGGTTACTTGAATTATAAAAGAATACCTGCAAATGCTTAATTATAGTGCCTATTTCCAATGCTTAAAACTAGATACAAAGGGAACTGTTCTAGTTCCAGTATCACGTTTTTTTATTGCAACGATATCTTCAACATTGACCTAAATGTGTGTCAAGTGCACCTAAAGGTGTTGACATTTTGGGTTTCTTCGTTTCCAAAATAAGAACAAACGGTTTCCACCGTGTTGGTATGTTTAGTCGATGTGAAATTACTAGCAGTATTTTCTGTTTAAAAAAAAAACTATTTTCTCCAAATCATACTCAAGTGACCAACATACATCTGGAGGAAGTGAAAACGTTCAAATTCGGATCGCGCAGTGGGGCTCAAAAGACGGTGAAAGCGAACTGCGGGTAGGATGGACAGGCAGAGAACTCCAACGGCAACAGTGGGTGGAGAAAGGCTTCTGGGGTCCACCAACAGGCACCAGTTGTGTCTCTCTGAATCGTATTCTTTGGTATGAAACGAGAGACAGCATTAGAACACCCTTTTGTGGGTCTGTGTCTGTGCGCGCGCGCGCGCGTGTGTGTGTGTGTGTGTCGAAGGGGGATAACAAATACTTGCTGAATTACCGGTGCGTGGCACAGCATAGTATTGATAACTATCTTGGTAACATAAAAAACCGAATGGGACCGGAACTTACAGTGGTACCTATTCATAAAATCATAAATTCTGTCTGTACAAACATAACTATCTTGGTAATATCAAAAACCGAATGGTACAGGAACTTACAGTGGTGCCTATCCATAAAATCATAAATTCTGTATGTAAAAACATAGCACCCTAACGCAGTAGGTATGTGATTTAGTTATTATTAGTATAAAATATTATTGACTAATTAGGTACATAGTATTTAACTGGCTCTCAACCGGAAACTGCTGGTGGTCCAAAATCCTATCTACATTCAAATCAGACCATCAATACCATCCATGTCTACTGTGAGTTATGCAGCAACATAGTCGCATTTTTTATCAGTCTTGTAATATGGCGACCGACTAGTGCCATTGTAAAACATTTGATGAGTAATAATATTATGTCTGTGTAAATAAGCGCAATCTGCGCAATAATTGAGTAACCCCAGGACATTATGACGAGGTATCTCAATGCCGGGATTTCTGTAGTGTTACGTGAGGTACGTTGTGAAGGAATTAACAACATTTAGTGGTTGTTCATGAGTTCTCCATCGTGAATTCCTCCACAACCACTTGTGCCGCTCTGCGAGACCTTGAGTGCAGCATTTTGGATCCACGTGGGTGACTCAGCATACTTTTTCGTCAACGAAAAACAAATGGAAAAACATCAAGACCTTGAATGGCTAATACCCTCATCGTGGCTAATAACATTGAGAATTCAGAAACAAAGCGTGGCATGGTCTTGAATTTGCTGGATAAGGAACGTCGCCGGCTGATGTCGATTCAAGGGATCCATGTGGGAATGATGATGAAACCTACCACGAATTGAGCACGGTCTACGATTAGTATTTCTTGCCGCTAGATTCCGTTATTTCTGCAAGGTTCAAGTTTCGCTGCGCGTGAGCCAGGTGAAACCCTGAATGAATGGTTGGCTCGTCATCCTGTGGGTTCACAGACTTCGATAAGCAGCTCCTGGACAGATAATTGTTGTAGGAACTGGCAAAGGGGCAGGTGATGCACAGGCTATTCGAGGAAGATAGACTCGTGCTCATGATGGATAATGGCTGTGAGGCTTCAGTGAAGAAGGAGGCGGGGAACCTGTAGGTACCTACTCAAGACGTTATAGAGGGAGGCGACAGAGCAAGGGGCGCTGTTTGTGGGTGACAGCTTTTCCAGACAATGGCCGAACGCCTTTCAAACAAAAATAGCAACGGAGCGTCGCTTTGTTTTATGCTCTACTGTCATTCCTAATGATTTTATATCCGATCAGTTGTG
Source organism: Leptopterna dolabrata (assembly GCA_954871275.1). Lineage (NCBI taxonomy): Eukaryota > Metazoa > Arthropoda > Insecta > Hemiptera > Miridae > Leptopterna > Leptopterna dolabrata. The sequence goes on from OX940974.1 coordinate 75,471,996, forward strand.
AAATGCAACCTGCGATTGTGTAGCTTCATTTTTAGTGTAAAAACTCTCAGCAAATCCCAAGTATAATACTGATACACCGCTTGCTGCAGTGGAGTTGTTCAGAGCACACTTCTCCTCAGCCTACCCGCCCATCACACAACCTAACCCGCATGAGAAGGTACCCTCATTGTCAGCATTTGCCATGGGATCGCTGGGGATATCAGCGGAGGTTGTTACGGCCCAGCTAAATTCGCCGGATCTCTCTAAGGGCATGGGTCCCGACGGGGTGCCGCTGGTGATGTTGAGAGCCTGTGCTGAGGGACTAGTTGAGCCTCTTTGTATGCTGTTCAGGAGATCTCTTGATTTGGGTGGGGTTCCGAGTCGTTGGAAGAACTGTTATGTTACACCCATCCCAAAAACAGAAGATAAATCGCAAGTGGATCTGTACCGCCCTGTTTGCTTCCTGAGTGCAATCCCGAAGGTTCTTGAGAAGATCGTGGTTAACAAGATCACTCATTTCCTGCGTACACATCTCTCCTCTACTCAGCACGGCTTCATGGCGGGTAATGTCATGGCCCTTTCGGAAACGTTTTTGAAACCAGACATTTCGAGTGCCTCGATCAATATTCCGAATTATACCTGGGTAAGAAATGATAGAACTCACGGCGGAGTGGCCCTATTGGTCAAGGAGGGGATATCATTCAAGGAACTAGCACGTTCACCCGCGAAATATTCTAAAGGCCCCGAATACATTTTCCTAGAACTCAACTGTAGAAATTATCATCTTGTAGTCGGTGTGGTCTATCGCCCCCCTAAGCATGGAAGAATTGGAGAGGTGTTCAACTTAATCGGAAAGATACAAGGCACACACCAACACATAGTGGTGCTAGGGGATTTCAATACAGACCTCTTGGTTGATAATGCATATTCTAAGCAATTTCGTTCGTTGATGGAGGCCCACGATCTTTCCTACGTACCACTTGCGCCTACTCATCATACACCCCACTCGGCTACCCTGATTGTTGATCTGATTTTAACCAATGATGTTGAGTCTATTCGGAAATCTGGCCAGATCAGTGTTCCAGGGCTCTCTAACCACGACCTTATCTTTTGCGGAGTAGGACGATTTATTGTAAAAACCAAACATAATTACTTATATACTTGTGAGATCAATGAACAATCTAAACAAGGATGCTTTCATTGCTGAAGCGTCCTCTCTGCCGCGGGATCAAGTATACAATGAAAATGATCTAGATGGTAAAGTAGAGATCGTCAATCGTTTGGTAGTGTCCCTATATGAAAAACACTGTCCTTTAGTCAAGATTAAGCCAAAGAGAAACCCGGCACCATGGATCACGGATGATAAGATCCCTAATGAAGGAACGAGACATGGCTTACAAGGTTTTTCGGAAGAACAAATCAACGGAGAATAACAATAAATTCAAGAAGCTGCGAAACAAAGTTAAGCAAATACTTAGAAACGCGAAAATTAGGCATTTTCGGGCGCTTTTCGAATCAGCTCGCCAATCGAAGGAGTTTTGGAGTATTGTGAGAAATATTGGGATCGGCAAAGATGGATCGAAGGTTGCATCTCTCCCTATCTCGTTGGATGACCTAAATGCTCATTTTTGTATAATTAAAGCTGCCGCATGCTCACAAGATGTTATCGACTCATACAAAACAATGGCACTAAGGAGAGCGTGTTGCTTCGAGTTACCCGATATCAGTGTGGAAACGGTAAAAAAAGTTTTGCTTTCCATCTCCTCGACTTCAGTTGGAAATGATGGCATTTGCGTTAGAACTCTTCATTTGTTTTCGGATGTGGTGAGCCCTGTATTGTGCCACATATACAACAGATCAATGAGTTGGGAGTCTACCCTAGATGCTGGAAGCAATCTTTAGTGATCCCCCTCGGGAAGGCAGATAAGCCCCAAAGTGTTAACGACTTTAGAGCCATCAATGTTCTCTGCGCGCCTGGAAAAGTCCTGGACAAGATAGTCTATTTAGAGCTCTCTGATTTCTTAGCTAGGAACGAAATAATCGATAATATGCAATCTGCTTATCGATCAGGATACAGCACGGAGACTGCGCTAGTGAGAATGTGTGATGATGTAAGGAAGTATATGGACGAAATAAAACTCTCAATTCTCGTGGCGGTTGATTTTGCCCAAGCGTTCGAACGGGTACAGCGGGAAGTCCTACTAGCTGTGCTGGACTCAGTTGGCGTCTCTCTGAGGATGATCGAGTGGTTCCGTTCATACCTGACTTCGAGATCTCAACGTACTAAAGCTTCAGATGGCAGCCTCTCTTCTGCAATGGAAATTGAATCGGGAGTACCACAGGGTTCTGTATTATCTGCGTGCTTGTTTATCCTCTTCTTGAACTCAGTTTCTGAAGTTTTTAAGAGATGCAAGCACATCATTTATGCAGATGACCTGCATGTGTACATTGATACCACAGTGGGAGAGTTGGATGATGCTGTGGTGACCCTGAATGGAGAACTCCGTAAATTATGTGAGTGGTGCAGGGATCATGGGATGTAGGTTAACCTGACCAAGTCTAAGGCCATGGTCATGGGATACCCGCGACTCTTGTCTCGGATTGACATACAGGATATTCCAAATATTTTACTTGATGAGCAGGAGCTGCAGTACGTGGATGGTATGAGAAGTTTGGGAGTTTATCTATCAAATAGCCTCTCGTGGTCCTCATATGTGGCGTCAGTGTGCAAGAAAGTGTATGGCTCACTATTCCAGCTCCGGAGATTGGCGATAGACTTCCCCCACAATGTTAGACTGCAGTTGGTGCAGAGCTTAGTCACGCATAATTTTGACTATGCGTTAGTAGCGTTATGTGATCTCAACAATGAGCAAATCCGACTGTTGCAAAAAGCACAGAATGCCAGTGTAAGATTTGTATTTAGGTTAAAAATGGATGTCCACGTAACACCGTACTATCAGAAGCTAGGGTGGCTAAAGATAACAGAAAATATAGAGCTGGCATTAGCAGCCATGTTGTTCAAAAACTTAAAAACCAAAAAACCTTCTTACTTGTTTAATGACTGTACCTTTATGGATTCTGTTCATGGATACGAAACTCGTTACAGGCTTCTTCAGGTTCCTTTACATAGAACGAGTATTTATAATAGGTCCTGTACTGCATATGCGGCTCGAGTATACAATAAAAGTGAAGAATTATTTAGAGATTCAAGCCTAAGTTTTTTTTTTTTTTTTTTTTCATTTGGCATTAGCCGACAGCCATAGCCATGAAGTAATTTTATTTTGTTATTTCACATTACAATGTTGCAATAAAAGAACGAAAAATAAAGGCGAATGAATAAGAAAATTAAATTTTGATTCCTACTTCTTGGATAAAATGAACAAATGCCTTTGAAAACTATAAAACTCCGCGAATGCACCATTTCGGGAAAGTTCACTGGATTGACCAAATGATGAACGCTCGTATCTAACAGCCGACGTCTTGCAAGATCGATCTCGGGCAAATCATAAACCTATGCTGTAGGTCGTCTTCCTGATCTTGACAAAATTCGCACGCTGGAACGTTGACCATACCGATTCGGTGCAAGTAAACTCCACACAAAGCATTGTTAGAGCGTAAACGGGCTATTGCCCTTATCTCCGGTCTACTCAGCTCAAACTGGGAAAACCAAGGTTTGACCCCAATTTGAGGGTTGTGCCCGCGGTATGTTAGGTTCATCATAAAGCTGTTGCCATCGGACCTTCAGTTCTTCGTGGAGCCTCACGTAGATGTCGGTGAATGGTATTCGAATATCCAGATCCACTCCGTTTTGTTGAGCCGCATTGGACAGAGAATCGGCCATTTCGTTGCCGCTAACACCAACATGTGATCTCGTCCATACAAAATGAACTCGTCGACCGTCCCCTTGCATGTTTAACAACATCTCTAGTATTTCCATGAGGATGTGATTAAAGTTGGCCTTTATAACAAAGTTGGAAAGCTTCAAAATGGCGCTCCGGCAGTCAGTAACCACAATGGTTGACTCCTCATCTCTGATCCCAACATACCGCAGGGCCTCCCGGATTGCAACAACTTCACAAGTAAAACTCGAGGCTAACTTAGGAAGTCTGAAGGCTCTACCACTTCCAACCTGTGGGTCGAAAAACGCGCAACCAAAACCATCCACAGCTTTTGACCCATCTGTGTAGATCACATATCCACCTGGAAACCTGGTTTGCATTTGCTCTGCAAACCGTGCTGAAGCCTTTCGAGATCCCCCAAGCTTGTCGACGTCAACAATGCTGTATCCCACACTGTACTTTATAATGGACACGTCGACCTGAAACACTGGCAATATCCTGCTGGAGTAGATAACGTCACTGTAAACATTTGTTGAGGCAAAACTAGCCGCCAGGGGGGGCGAAGGTTTCCTTATCCAGAAGTTACACAGTAAGTCGTGCTCATTTAGCCTGTGCAGTTTTCTGAGTAATTTGCTGGAATAAGCTTGGACGCGAATCAAAAATCTGTCAGACAGTAAACGACGACGCAGACAAAGCGGGGGCTCGTTACATTCCTGTAACATTACAACAATAGGCGTCGATTGAAGGTACCCTATACATATCCTCAGACATTTGTACTGGATCTTATCCAAACAACTAAGAGCTGTCTTGGATGCTTGACCATACAATGGGCATCCATAGTCCAACACTGCTCGAATTGTGGATCTGTAGAATCGCAACGCAACCACCGGGTCTGCTCCCCAATGCAAATGCGTCACCATTCTTAACACATTAATGAATTTTTCCGCTTTCCGAACTGTGTACGCGATATGCGGCTTCCACGACAACGTTTTGTCAAGGAACATTTTCTTTGCTTTCGTCCCTATTCCCAGTGAAACATCCCCCAGCCTCAATTCCTGCGCTACGGGCAACCTGCGCTTGCGTGATAAGACGCATACCGTTGACTTTTCTACGGAGATAGACAAGCCGTTCCTGACACACCAGAGTTCAATGCTTTCATGAGCCTGCCGAAGAAGATCCATAAGCCTATCATAATCATCCCCAGTAACATACAGACATACATCGTCTGCGTATTGCAAGATTTGCACACCATCTGGTAGAGATTCCCACTCACGTATAATTCGAACAAAATCAGCGACAAAATTCCACCTTGGGGAAGTCCACTCCTAGCTGTCCAAAGTCGCTTGCCCCACCCGCAGCTGCACATAGCGCTCCGAGTATAAACTGTAGACATTTTGAACAAATTTATGAGGAATACCAGACTTGATCATATTTTCTGCCAGGATCTCTAGAACGACATGGTTGTACGCACCTTTTATGTCCAACATCAGTGCCATTGTGGTCTTCCCGATGGTAAATCCTTTCTGAATGTCCGTTACGAGGGTAGCTAGGCTATGAAGAGTTGATATTCCTTTTCTGAAACCAAACTGGTAGCATGGCAATAAACCGTGATGCTCTACACACCACTCCAGCCGAGCTTTCAAAGCTCTTTCGTACGTTTTAAGTAATACACATGATGTTAAGGATATGAGCCTCATCGAGTCTGGATTGTCCACTGGCTTGCCTGGCTTGGGAATTGGGATGGCTATCACTTCCCTCCAAGCAGACGGGAAATTGTGAGTATTCCAAATACCGTTGAACAACTTCAATAAGTGTCTTCAAAGTTATTGTCTTCAGTACCTAGTATACTGGTTATTTGAACGAGTAATTATGTATTGAATTGAATTTTTAATCGTAGAAAGTACAGTGTATATTCAAGTATAATATAATATTAAAAAGTATATCAAGTAATAAAAAGTATATTTGATTTTAAATATATTCGTCTTGAAAAGGGACGGCGCTGGGTCCAACAAAATAGTGGGCAAAGAAGTTCCTCGTTCCAACTCCCCTGTCATGGAGACCAGAAATCTGGGACTCCAATGAAGGGAGGAACTTCTTGGCTCCCATCATCGAAGTTAGCACCATCCCTATTTCTGACAAAATTATGGAGGATGCAGGACGCTTTGACAATGTCCCCCGCAAATTCAGAACTGACCAGGATAGGAGTGTGAAAAACTCGCCATTTGTTAGCAAGCACGACGAATGCACATTCCACAGTTCGGCGGGCTCTGGTGTGTCTATAATTGTAAACTCTTTTGCGATGATCCAGTTTTTTTTTTTGCCAAATGGCCGTAATAAATTGAAGTGCAGCTTGAATGCCTCATCCACTACCATAACAAATGGTTGAGGTTGAGAAGAGGTATTGGGTAAGCACCTTGGAGGGGGGAGACCAAGCTGTTGCGAATACAGCTGCTTCCCCAAAGGACTGTCTCTAAAAACTGTGGAGTCCCCTTCTTGGACATACGCGCCCACATTGATGGATACAAAGAGAAGATTGGAGTCAGCAACGGCCATGAGGACAATTGAAAACAATTTCTTTTAGTTGGAAAATTTCGAGCCTGCGTTCTTTGGGTCAGTGCAGCGAATGCGTTAACCACCAACTGTGCCAACACGGTTGGGGAAGTCTGTTTCTTCATTAAATTGATGTGCCAATTGAATCCATTGTTCAACAGTAGGCGGAGGCATTTCGGTGTTTTTCAACAGAGACCATATTATTTGACATTTTTGCAATAGTACTTCTTCCAAGCTTAAATTCTAGGTGGATACAAAGGTGCTTCCCGTAGCCAAATACCTGTAAAAAGGCAACAGTTATGAGGGGCGTTAGAAATAATGAAAACAGCGCATTGTACGCCACCATTATAAATGTTTAAATTGTTCCTATTTGCAGTGGCACAGTTAAAGGATACAAGGAAGAGCTTCAGAGAAAAGTACGTAGAAGTAATTAGAGGAGGAGTGAGTGGTGAAGCTGCCACAAAAAAAAAGTGCGTGTGGTCAGAAGCCCTCAGTTTCCACTCCTGTGCGGTGGAGAAACGGCTGACTTCAGGGAATTTCGATGAACCACAGGAAACCGAAGATGTGATTAGTCCGCCTTTATCACCTTCCCCCTCCGACATCGCAATGCAGACTGCCTCTCCTATGTAATTTAAGATTTAACTAAATACATGAGGAGAACGACGAGCTGAGCGACGCCTCGGGGAAAGGACCAGAAGGGTCCCCTCCATCTAGCTCCCATCATTTCTCAATGGTCGCAACGGTAATTGGCAGACAGGGGACGAGGAAGTGGCACCTATATATACCACCCGGCCCTATCAGCTCTTCATTCAACCGACCACACTCCGACCAGCGACTTCTCTCCCTCTCCCTCCACCTCTCCCTCTCCCTCTCCCTCTCCCCTCCCTCTCCATCTCCCTCTCCTCGTCAGTCTTCAGCTCTCGTTGTGCTTGGACGTGCTTTTGTTGCTCCCGGTTCAGTTATGTCTAAATGTGGTATTTGTGCGCTTGGGTTCGCCCATAATGCTTATTGAGTGTCCTGTAACGGTTGTTCGCAGGATATTCACATCAAATGTGCGAAATTAACCACCGAAGATTATAAATTCTTGCAAAAAGAACAAAAAACGTTCACGTGTGAGGTCTGTGTTAAGGCTAAAAGGAGGTCTCGTTTAGTCGATGCAGGGTCCGAACAAGATAGATACCTTGTCCTGTTTCAGCTTGTTGAAGATATAAGGGAGGAGTTTCGCAGCTCGCATCACCAGATTATGACGGAAATCGAGAAGCAGAACACTGAGTCAATAGATATTAAGGTACACCTCAATGCATACTCTGACCTTGTTGATGGTAACAGGCAATCGTTGGATAAAATTGAGAAATCGCTGGCTGCACTCGCCACTTCAGTTGGTGAGATAGCTGATAAACAGAAGCGGAATGATAAGCAGGTATCAGATCTCTCTGAATTAATTAATAATGTTGAGCAACAGGGTCGGGAGAACACTGTGGAGATTATTGGACTCCCTGTTTGTGAAAACGGTAAGGTGATTGACGCTATCTAGAGGGTTGGCAGTGCGATCGACTTTCCAGTCTCAGATGCGATGATAAATGATTGTTATCAGATCAAGCCAAAGAGTCCTGGTTCATCAAGTATTATTGTTGTTTCTTTCGTCCGAAGGACAGATAAGAAGGGATTCGGCGGTGCTGCGAGGATGAAACGTAATCTTTCGACCCGTGACGTTGGTGTTTTGCTTGGGGAGGCTGCGAGGGTCTACGTCAACAATAGTCTCACCTATTCTAACCGGAAGCTGCTTCAGGTATGCAAGGAGTTTAAGAGGTCCCACAATTTCAAGTTCGTCTGGGTACAAAATGGGCAAATTTATTTGAAAAATCAGTGGAGACCCAGCGTGTTTTGATTAAATCTGTTGGAGCCCTCCGTGATGTTCCTGTTTAGTTTGATGTCACTGTCATAATATTGTCTAAAAGCGTAAGTACGCATTTATTTTGTTTTATTCATTTAAGATTAGGAAAGTTGTTTAGTTTATTTTTAGTGCAATCCCGGTCTGGTCTTGCTTTTTCAATAATCTGAATCAATCATGTCGATTAATGCACATTTAAAAAATAATTTGCGTAATAATGAATGCGGGTTGAATTTTGCTCACGTCAATGTTGAATCGCTGATTGCACATTGGAGTGAGTTTGTGGAGATATTTCATAACAGTGACGTCGATGTGATAGCTGTTTCGGAAACTTTTCTTAAGCCTGAAATAAATTCGGCGTCTTTCATTTTAGATGGCTACTCATTAGCGAGGCTTGATAGGATAGGTAAGGGGCGTGGTGGTGTGACTTTGTTTATTAATAGCTCGCTGAAATTTAATATAATTCACAAATCGCCTGCCGTCTATTCAAATTCGCCAGAATTTATTTTCATTAGAATTTGTATGTCAGGAGCTTCAGCGATCATGCGTATGAGTATGAGTATGAGTATGAGTTTACAGTTATCTTAGGAGATTGGAATATTGATCTCTGCGCAGTCTTTTGATAAAACCTATCTTTGTGAGTTGGTAGAAAACCACAACTTTCATTTTTTGACGATGCAGGCTACACATCACTCTGTATTCCCGCAGGCAGAAACGCAGATCGACCACATTATAGTCAACGCTATCGATCGTGTTAATTTATTTGGACAAATAGCTGCGCCCGGTCTGTCTAGACATGATCTTATTTTCTGTCGCCTTGATTGTTCAATAGAGATATATAAACGTAAAAAAAATATCGTATCGTGATAAAATAAATTTTGATGTGGTTAAATTGCGAGATGAACTCAATCTAGTAGATTGGGACTTGGTAAAAAGTATTCCTGATATAAATGATAAGGTCGTAAAATTTACAAAAATTTTGCTCAGCATAATTGATAAACATATGCCTCTGAAATCTGTTAAGGCAACAAGGCCTCCTGCTCCATGGATCAATAATGATATTCGCGTGTTAATGAGACAGAGAAATAAAGCATATGATGTGTATATGAGTGATAAAAATAACGAAACTACTCGAAAAATTTACAATAAGCTTAGAAATAGAGTTCAGCAATTAATTAGAAATGCAAAGGTCAAGCATTATCGTGAGCTATTTTCTAGATTTTTGCGTCCTGATAAGTACTGGAAAATTATTCGAAACCTAGGAATTGGTAAAGCCAAGTCGGAAAATTTGTCAAATTTTGATCTGAACGCATTAAACTCGCACTTCTGTTCTAATCTCAGTGTCCCTGTTGAGGAGGGTGTATTGGATTTTTATAATTCTTTGGGTGCTCAGTCAGATAAATTTGATAAGGTTAAATTTGATCAAACTGAGGTTCGACAGGCAATTTTCAGAATTTCATCAGGGGCTATCGGTCATGATGGCGTACCGATTGATTTTCTTCAAATTATTGCAGACCATATTAGCTCGGTGCTATGTGATTTTTTTGAACAATCTGTTCGGTGTAGTACTCATCTTAGCTTGTGGAAAAAGGCAATAGTTTTGCCGCTGAATAAAGTTGAGAACCCCACCAGTCTTAAGGATTTTCGCGGGATAAATAATTTATGTGTTCCGGGAAAGATTTTCGACCTTTGTATTTATGATGCCTTGTCTACCTATATATCGTCCTCAGGTATTTTGGATAGATTCCAGTCCGGATTTCGCTCGGGACATAGTACGGAGAAGGCCTTGATTAGAGTTTTAGATGATTCGAGACGTGCAATGGATAGTCGTAAGGTAGTTATTCTGTGCCTGACTGATTTTTCCCGTGCATTTGATAAAGTTAACCACAAGCTGCTCGTTTCAGTCCTTAGATCTTTCAATATCTCCGAAAGATTGGTGAATTGGTTTGCTTCTCTTTTGGATGATGGGTGGCAGATTGTAAAAACTCATGATGGTAGACAGTCTTCTTGGTGTAGAGTGCAAGAGGGTATACCTCAGGGCTCAGTGCTATCGGCCTTGGCTTTCTCAATATTTATTAATAGGATTGGTACATGTTTAGATGAGAGCTGTAGGTACATGCTATATGCTGATGACTTGCAAATTTACACGGAAGTAGGTCTACCGCATTTTCGGGAGGGTATTAGGTCTTTAAATGAGAATTTGGCCAGACTGAATAAATGGTGTTCTGAACATGCACTTAGAGTTAACCCTACGAAATGTAAGGTGCTGGTGTTAGGATATTCCGGCCTGATCAAGCAACTTGATCTGGTGACCAGCCCTAGCGTAGAAATCGATACGGTGCCACTGCCTTTTGTACAGTCGACCAAAAACTTGGGATTGGAAGTAGATTCTCAGATGAAATGGGGACAGCAGGTTGCTTCAGTATGTGCGAAGGTCTATAAAGGCCTTTACCAATTTAGGCGTATTGCTTTTCATTTGCCTGGGAGTGTGCGAATCAAACTTGTGCAGGCGATGCTTTTTCCAATTCTCGACTATGCTGCTGTGGCGTACGGTGATATGTCCTCTGAAAAATTTGATACATTGCAGCGTGCGCAGAATGCTTGCATTCGTTTTATCTTTAACTTTCCTAGGTGGGAACATGTCACGCCGTATTTCCAAAAACTTGGTTGGCTAAAGATTAGAGAGTGGAGAAGGTATCGCCTTGGTGTGCTTGTTTTTGAGATTTTAAAATATAGTAAACCTTCTTATTTGTATGATGATTTTTTTTTCATGGGCAATATTCATAATATTGATACTCGTAGTAGTAATAGGCTCCTACTCCTTTACATCGAAAAATGATTTTTAATAGATCATTCCATGTTCAAGCAGTGCGCGTGCACAGTGATAATATTGAGCTGCTCGATACAGATTTAGCTATCGGTACATTTAAGAAAAGACTAAAGGAAAAGTTATTAAAAATTTATGATGATTAAGGGCAATATTGATGAGTATGAAGAGTGATTTTTCTGTTGTACATTTGTATACTCTGCTTAAATTATGATTGTAAATTTAAATTCGAGTCGTATGTGTTAAATATTAGTATGAGAGTAAATTTAAATATGAGTTGTATTAACCCTCCGTGGACCACGTGGGGTCCAGGCGGACCCCAAGCGCGCGAAACCACGCCCACCTACCCCCACCAAGGGCGCTGTGGCCTTGAGTACCTTCCAACCCAGTCATGGTCCAGACGCCGGCCGAGTAGCATCGTTCTCGCAGGTCAGTAACCCACCCTTTGAAAGGTTTGAAAAAAAAAAACCTGGTTGGGGTCCGGGCGGACCCCACGTTGTCCACGGTGTAACAATTTTTTTCTTTCTTCCCAGGATTGCAGAAAAGATGGCTCGCAGGACGTTCATAGGTGAGGAGCTCATCAGAGCAGAGTTGGAGCGCCAAGAAAGGAAAGATGCTCCATTTGAAGTCGAGGATACCGGGGAAGTGGACAGCGAAGAAGAAGACGGAATTTTCTCCAACGACGATACAGAGCCCGACGATTTTTTTGTAGCTCCCTATAACTATATATCCTGAGTGTTTCTCAGTCGTTGGTCAGTTGCTGGGTATTTTTAAGTGTATCTATTTATACTTTCAATGTTCTAAGTCAATTTCAATGATGATTTTCTAAGAATTTCCACGCTTAGTGAAACAAATTGTCTCTAGTTTTGCCCTCTAGTTTTGAGACAAAAACTGTGATATTGCAGTATTTTAAAGTTTGTATTTTGGTATCAATAAAAGATACAGAATTTGGATTTTGTTCAAAAACATGCCTAGTGTTCATAACTCTACCTAATCCATACCATTTTCACCAAAGGAGTTGTCTTGAAGGGTCATTGAATGCATTTTCTCATGAATTTCAATATATAGCAGCCACAATAATGCTTCCTGAAGCTTCCAATTTATAGAGTATAGTCGTGGATACCTCTAAATACATTGCAAATACATTGCAAGGTGTTTGGACGCCAATCTGAAGCGTTTTGCAATTTTTTAGGGCAAAAAAGTGTGTGGGGTCCGCGTAGACCCCACGTGGTCCACCGTGTTCCGCTGTTTCACGTGGTCCACGGAGGGTTAAGATTGAGTGGACACTTTAATGAACTTTAAGTGAAGTGAACTCTGAGCGCAATATGTATTATGAAGTCTGATAATTTCTTTCTGTATTTGTATAATTAGGTTTCCTGCCAGAGTGGTAGAGAGGGCCTTATGGCCCTAATTTCTGTGCAGGTTAATAAATAAACAGTCAAACAGTCTCCCTCTCCCTCTCCATCCCTCTCATGGCTTCAACCTCTCCAAACCATCCCTACCCTTCACCACAGATACTATCAGTTGATACTATCCAGTTGATACTCCTCATGTGTGTGGAGTGAAGGAACTATCGTTCTGTGGATACTATAAACTCCTCAGGTAGTATTAATTCACCCCATCTGAATGACTCCAAATGAACTAAAGGAACTATCGTCCAGTGGATTCTATCAACCCTCATGTAGTATCCATCATTCCTATGAACTAAAGAACTAACTCAGTCACCTTGTGAGTGAGTGAGTTCTTTAGTTCTTAGTTCATAATGCACAGAACGATAGTTCTTTAGTTCCCCCTTCCTACATCCAATATCCATCTCTAGACACTGGGTCATTGATTATTTTACTCTGTTTTCCTAGTGAACTACCGTTCAGTGAAATCAACGAAGTCGAGGGGTAGTTCAGTTGGTGGAGTTAGTTCTTCAAGAGTAGTTCAGTCAGGAACTACCCGCCTCTAGTTGATTAGTAACTGAATACCTCCATAGTTTGTTGGGATTGGTGTTGCCTGTTAGATGCATGATACCAAAATTATTCAAAAACGAGATAAATTGATGTATCGATTGAGTTGAGAAACACTTGGCTCGGTCGGTGGTCACTGCTCGAGGAAGTCCGAATCGGGCGATGGTCTCTTCAAGCTTCTCGATAGCGACTCGTGTAGATGGTGATGAAATAAAAATATTTTCTATCCATCGTCAGGTTGGGTCCATAATGACGAAACAATAGTGCTTCTTATTTACGGGTCCTAGGAAATCCTGGATACGTGTCCAAGCTTTTGGTGGATACGGCCATGGCTGAAGTACTGAGCGTGGTGGGTTGGTCATGAATTTACCACATACGTCATAGTTGCGAGCCAAAATATCAATGTCTCCATCCAGACCAGGCCACCAGACTTGCTAGACTTTTTCTTTTAGTATCCCCAAAATGGTTTCTGTGGAGATCTTCAAGTAATTTTGTTCTCAATTTGGAAGGCTCAGTCACTCAGTAACCCCACAGTTGTAGGCAACCTTTGTCCACTGTGATTTCATGAGAACGACGACTAAAAGAGGAGAAATGCCAATCATCCGGTACCTCCTCACCGCTGTCAACACATTGTAAAATTATACCTAGCAAGTTCCGAATCAGTTCGCGTTTCCTTCCTTGTGGTCTTCAATTTGCTCGAAACGGCGAGTTCTCATGGAAATAGCTAATTTAATGGGTCTCCTCAAACGGATGCGACACCGCAGACATTCTTTATGAGAAACCTGAACAGTTTTCATGTGATCTGACGCACATCAATTTATTATATTTGCAGCATGACTCGGTAGTCCCTTTTTAGAGCATATATTATATACATAGAGTTGGCGATGGTCCGTCACTCATACAGATTTTCTTCCAGTTAGGAAGTCTCTAAATCGGGTCACCCAAAGATTAGCGCATAATCTTCATGTTCGATGGCAGGGTATTACACTGAGGTTCATTCAAAATCTGGGATGCGTATGGTAATTGGTTTTGTGGCACCACTGGGGAAAACATGGGCTAAAATAGCCTCTACCTACCGCTGCAGTTACTTGCAATGGTTCTAGGTTTGGGTCAAAATGCGAAAGTAATGGTTTATAATTAAGTACTTTCTCGATTTTGCCAAAAACATATTCACATTTTGAAGACCATTCCGAACGCGCATCTTCTTGAGCAAACCATAGAGTGGTATCATATTTATGAAGCCAGATCTTTTTTGTTTGGTGTCAAGTCATTTGGTTGAATTGAACTTCAACAATTATAGATTACAGTTATTGCAGGTTGTTCAGGAGGTGTACATGGTGCTTCATTTTATATGCGTTCATGGCACGAGTTCCTTGTGCCCCAGGGGAAGGAGCAAAGGGTTTCCCTCATATTCAGATGTGATTCTGTTCGTCTCTTTCCAGGTTATGAGTCGCAGAGACGCAGCTTGAATCAGAATGGCCGTGTGGGAGATCATCCACTACCACCAATCAACTGACCGACGCCCGGAAACTGCCCATGATATTCAGTTAGGTTATAGGATCATTTTTTTCTTGGAGAAATCGGGTAGCAAACGGGGACGGTGTGAGACTTATTTCGTTCGCATACGTTTTCCCACATTCTTCTGTTCGTAAATTATACGTCGGTTTAAATTATAAGTGTGTTCCACTCTTCTACGATGTCCCTGCTAACATCCATATATCATGTGCATTCCACTCTTCTACGATTTCCCAGCCAAAAAAGAAAGTTCTTGCGCAGAAAAATCCGTCTTCACAAGAGTAACGATGAGTTCCTCATCCAAATTTACTAATTTTTTTTATACTTAAAAAAAATAAACCTTCAACAAAAGCAACAGGCATGTGAGGTGTTGTCAAACATGTTTTTGGAGCGCCGAATCGGTTGCAACTAGTCCCAGCCCGACTGGTCGTACCAAATTCACAAAATTGTTGTCCAAAATCGATAAAATAGCCTATTATTTATGTAGGGAGGTGAGGTGTCGTTTACCACGTTTTTTCGGTCGCTGAATCAATTTAGAGTAGTTTCTGCACGTTCAGACTTCATCGAGTGATCAAAATTACAATTTTTTGGTTCACAACACCCAAAAATGATTTTTCGACGTAGTTTTTCTGCACGACGTGCCACTCTGGTCTCAATCAGGTCGTAATGAGTGCTCTAGCAGTCATGTTAATTCAGATTACATAGCATAATTTAGTAATGAATGACCATTAGTTTAAATTCTCAATTTCCCAAATTATTTATTTGAAAATTCGCTCCTTAAGCCATGTTGCATGACTGGAATTTTTTAGGATGAAGTTACTTGCCCCAAAGGACTCATTCTCACAATAAATATTTTTTGGGCGGATCAAATTCGAGTTTTGGGGTATCATGAGTCGCTGAAAATCGGGAACATTTATAAAATCGCCATGTATCGACATAAATTAACCAAAATTGATACAAAAACTGTGACTACAGACATAAAAAGTCTATTTCAATATTCATAATTATTTTATCTGAAACAATGGGTCAACATCGAGTGTTTGGATCCGGAATCGCTTGTAAATCGTCAAAAGTTGCTAAGAACAAGTAATAGGTACCTCCATCATATTCATACCCAATAGTCTAGATGGTCTGTCATCGCAATGGTATTGCATGGTATTGTACCTAATGTTCACTTAATACATGGGAATAAGTCTCCCCACACTCTTGACATCTCAAAAAACCCGCTGTGTGTAGAATTGTTACCAACGTTCCCCCTACTCTCCATGTCGGGGCCTCGCAGGGGAATGAAATGGTATCGTGTAGTAAATTTTGGTATAGGATAGTAGTTATCAATTACGACTCAACTAGACATTTCGGTGGAGACAACATTTATTAATATTATTGAGCTAAATCATATACAACAGTATACAAACATGATCTGTACCGCTGAGATACATCAGCTGTCATTGTATTACGGAAGAAATCAAAATACCTGTTTCAACTGTATTCAATCATCCACACTGGAATGATTACATATTAACTGATGATGATTCCTCTCAGGCAAAACATGGCTGACTTTTAAATATTTGGAACATACATAAATATATTTTTATAATTACAATATGAAAAAGTACACTCAATATGTAAATGTTTCAGTTTAATAAGAACGACTTGTATTCAAGCATCACCGAAGGATTGAATGGAGAATTGACAAACATTTAACATTCATCTAGTAATAATAATAAACTGTTATCAGATAATTCACATTATGTAAAATACTGATGTGGGAAAATTTCAACCCAATTATCATTCATTACATTCCTACTACTATAAGTTTATATACATGTAATCGTTACGAAATAATAAAATCACGTAGGTATCTAGGTAGGTAATGAAATTTACATATTGTTGAATTATAAAAATAAATCCTGAATGAACCGTGTGGGTTTCTTCGGAAATTTTTCACCATTCATTCCACTATTTCAGTAGTAATGGACTCATTCTGACGGTCAGTAACAACTAAATTAAAACCGACACCGTTCGTTTAAACTTTGGATTTTAATTGTATCACCTCAAAATATATTGGTTGTTATATAATGGATTTTTTCCTAGGTGAGCTACCTATATGTGGATGGGAGCATCCGAATATCTTTTCTCAGTGTAAGCTTGACATTATGTATATAATTTTGTAAGGTATTTTATTTTCATTGACTGGTAATTATTCCCCACAAAATATTAGACCAGGCAGGTATAAATAGGCATCTGCACTGCCTGGGTGTAACAAACACATCTAACCCACGACAATGAAGACAAGCAGTAAAGATGTGACAAAAAATATTCTGTTTATTTTATTTTATTTTTTACAGGGGCGAAAAGAGTTAACTGAGATTCTGCAGACTTTCAGTGATTGTAGTAACCCGTTAAACAGTACAGGAGGCAAATTATATGCTTGCTTGAACGGCTTTCTTATTTACCTATTCAGGAGATCTTCGAACAGGGGAGAGGCAGGTGCCGAAAAAAGAATGCACCAAAGAAGTCAGTTAACATGAAAATTTAAATCTACGACCCTATAAACTTCTTAAAATTGATCGATATTTTTGTAAGTTTAAAATATGATTTTACGTAATGTCTCACCTCCACGGGCTACACAATTGCCAATCCCATCTGGTATTCGCTTTCGAAAAATCTTTTAGTGATGTATTCAAGCTATTTTAATCAACACTGACTGGATATACAGGCATAAAATTGTAATATACCTGAATCAGGAACACATCTCTTTATCCTTCCAAAACAGTTCCAATAAAATACAAAAACATGTGTGTGTCAATGAATATAATTTCGAAGGAAACGTCCCCCATCCTCCGGTTTGAAATTGTAACCAGCGATGTGTGGTGGTGTGGTGAAGCGGGTGGAGGAAATCAATTCGACTTGGTGTTGAGACATTTGTGCAGAATATGATAATTTTTCTTATCTTGGCGTATTGCTTTGCCCACGGCACTTGGCGGTTATAAATGCTGAAAGGCTAACGCTACAACTAATCTCAAAATTGTAGATATAACTGGGGGAGAGTACAAGTGCAACAATTTTGGAACAGAGTAGGAATGGTAATCCATCCGTCCCTCTCTCCCGCAAAAAACTGCACTTGGGTACTTCCGTATTTCGGTGTCATTTTCCAAATTTTCTCATCAGTAACATCAAGTAGGTATGTACCTACCGTAGCGTAGGTAGGCATATTTCCTATTTTTGAATTTATCCATCATTCAAACCCTAGGATCCATCATTGATGTTGATAATATTGAGATATTTTTATTTTTACTGCAATATGGAATTGAGGGACTGGGAATATGACCATCTTTCTTGGATCTCCAATAATTGGGAATACTTATGGACAGTTAGGTCTGAGGTCCAATCATCCATAAATTGACTGTATTTTTCGTGTTGCGTCTGGTATTTTAAATATATCTACCTACTGTTGGCTGAATCAAAGTACCATAGGTTAGATAAAAAATGGTAGGTACCGTCGTGAACTTCACAACTCAGGGTGATGGAACATGGTGACTGAAAATCGGCCGCACCTATTATAAATTATTCTGAGTTTAAAGAGAAGGACTGACTACATTCAATGAAGTCGGATGAAAAATTATTATACTAAAAGTAAAGATCTTTAAATATGGAAAAAACTAAGTACTTGGTATATTTTAGAATGTTGGTGAACTTGGGACACGATAATGTAAAATTTATTTATCAAGCTCTATCATTCTTGTGGCAACTTTTGTCTTGAGTGCGAATTACATTGTTGGACTTTTTCTTACCCCAGTGCGATTGATTCTTCAAAAATTGACATCGGTTCTTCAACAAGTTATAAAATAACGAATTGAACACGTGGGTGAATTTGCCAACTGTTACTTCGAAAGGAAGTAACTTCCTTTGTGCTCTTGTGGTCCGGCCTGCCGTCCCACCACCCTTCATCTTCTTCGTTTCGTTCCCGTGGTTCCCAACAGGGGTACCAATTTGTTCGGGGATAGCTGTTATTTAGGGCTGACCGAACATTTTTTTTGTCTGTTAAATGATGATTACTTTCTAGGACAGAAATCCTTATTTACACAAACTTTTCATTTTACAACTTATCCATGTCATTTGCTAATTATTAGTTTTGGGGAATTGGTCATAAATTGTTGGAGACACTTGTATATTTTCTTGACACTAAGGGGAAATTAATTTAATGTGGTGCATAGCATTTCATTTTTTTTCTAAAATCAAGAGCAAGACGTTATAAATTGTGATATGGGTGATTGTGTTATGAGTTGTTATAAATTGTGATACTATAATGGTCTCTTGGTTACGAAATTAGTTCGTGAAATCAGAATTTTATTCCGAGTTCATTCTATTGGAGATTAATGGAAGTATTTGTATCTGGTGAACCGTTAGTAAACGCCCCCACCCCCTCACGCCACGAAAACCATTCTTGGACATTTGAAGGCCAAAATTTAGTCAGCATCGGTATTTCCAAGAGTTTCATTGGAACTGGGCTATCATAACGAAATACTTGATAAAATTGCATCCTCTAACTCTTCACAGAATATTTAGTAGTCATTATTCATAATGTTCTATTTATTTGAAACTCGGAGCAGCCATTATTATATTTTGTAGCAGTCAGGAATGAGGTATCTCAACCCAGGTGCCCCTCAACCCCGATATTTGAAATTCTGATGAATGCTTTAATACATACTCACATTTGGCACATTCTGGATTAATTATTCAAGTGTAATTGGGTCTTGAGATTAAGGGTGGATTTCATAGTCCTCACTCACTCAGAAGGTGAGAGTTTACTGTTGAGGATGCTCTGCATTTATGATCATCAGAGTATAGGAGTTTAGGAACCCCAGTTCCCGACTAAGAAAACATTAAGTACATACACTTTCACTATCGAGCTGGAACCAGTAATCGTCAGCTGTGGAACCGTTATACAGGATTATAGATGGTTTTGTAATGTGCATCTAATTCCAGAGAATACCTGTCAAGCACGTTTCACTCACTAAGTCACCATGGTAGGTACCTAACGAAAAAAAAAACCGAGCAATTTTTTCCTCCGACAAGTCATTAAAACGTAAGTCTTCACGTTAAGTTTCGTTTCGTTCATTCCTGCTCTTTTCTTTACAGTCACATTAGGTGTATTTCCTTTTTACCTGTTGCCAATGGCCAATTTTGGTGATGCGTGACTAATTGGCTATGTGCCTAGTTACACAGAGTAATCATTATTGTTCTGACCTACTTTTCGAATCTTTAGTTGTTTTCATTGTAGGTACCTACGAGTCCTACTACTTGCTGATACTAAGTCCTTTACTAAGTATAACTAGGGCCTACTTGTAATTTATAAACAATTCATGTCTCCCCCCCCCCCACCACCACCCCGGTTTTTCTATTTTACTTTTATTAATGTTTATGTTTTGCAAAGTGATAATCGAATAGGTATGGAACTTTTCACATTTTTCCACTGTGGTAGTGGCCATATCGGCGTTGATCCGGCGTAGCCCTCCTAAAGAAGGTGTTTTGTGACACACTGATCTATGCAAGAAGATCCTGGAATCCCACGAGACAGCAACGAAACAGCCATTTCGTTGCATTTTCTCATCTCTAACTCTCGCTGGTGGAGCTGGTCATATAATATGTGTTCTTAAACCAACACTGATCCACGTATTGATATCCGTGCTTGTGAGCGAGTCAGTAATGAATCACTGGTGAGCAACGTGGATGTTAGGTAGGTACGTACTTCTGGATGTACGTTACGAAAACTGTTCGTGTTATGAAATCAAAAACTACAAGTTTCATGAAAAAATTAATAGTTTCCGAATTTCAATTAAGGAAAACGGATGAATCTGTGTGGGGTCCTCCAGCATCTAGTGGTGGAGTCGATTTCACAGCTTATCGCGACTAATCCATATTGTGAATTCCCGTGGTCAGATTATATTACGTTTTAACGAATATTGGAATATGCTTTGACGTATTCAAAGCAGATAGTGGCACATTTTCCGCTATGACATATTTTTGGGATGGGTAGTTCGAGTTTTATTCACTACTCGTGCAGTTCAGATATAAACTGCACGAGTTCTACTTGACCCAATTTAACCGTTTCTTCCCATCATCTATCGATCACCTTCAACCCCGCAGATTTTTGTTACTTATTCCTATACATTCAATTGCAGATATCGTGTTGGGCTATCGATGAATTTATTGCCTAAGGTTCAGCCTATTCAGATGGTTGATGTAAGCGTGACATGTGACAAAACATACCGACATACAGGGAAATCGTCAAATAGGTACCTAGCATGGTCGGGACAGAAACATGACATGGAGTAGGTACAGACAGAATTACTAAAACTTGTTAATTAATATAGATTCTCAAAAATGGTCACCTACCTACAATTTGGTACGTTTGAATCACGTTTTGTGAAGACTCAAGTATTTCATCGGGAATGTTGACCAACTCACTCAACTGAAATACTGAAATGATGTACGAACCTGGATGATGGAGTGTATGACTTGTGTTAAGTGGAGGGGTAAACAGAAATCAAACCAATATAATTGACACAAAGGAACCGATTTTCAGGTTGAAATTACCAAATTCCAATCCATTCTACATCTCTTGCATCAGTTCACGTCGTGGATAGAGCAGCAGGAGGAATAATAACCAGCTTAGTTGCATCTATTTTCGTATTTTACATTTATGGGGTACCATACAGCAAACAAAATCACTTGGACCTTTACTTGGACTATCTCTTGCAAGGTGCGACTTCTTGAATTAATAGTGAGGTTCGCAACCAGTATACTTCTTTGCAACTACATATTTATTTAATTCAAAGGAAGAAATAAAAAGAGTATTTGATGGCTATTGAGATACCTTCAAAGATGATTCCCAATGTTTGGCAAACCGTAATTCTACTAAACGAACAGAGCACGAGTGGACAATTGAAATCAACAAACTGAATGTTATTTTATAGATAACATGAACCACTACGGAATAAACACGTTCAATGAAAAGATCTTTTCGATACCTAATACCAGAGAAGAATGCAACTTGAGTTATATTCACTCATTCAGGAGTAATTGTCGCTGGAAATTAAAGAGTGGGCTGGAACAAACCAACCAATATTGTAAAACCCATGTCATTGAGTAGTAACTGTTGTCCGAACAAATTTATGAATTACTTACCTAAAAACATAAAACAAAATAAAAATAAATAAAAAATAACGCCGATATAATTAGTGTATGATGGAATATGACCGAAAAATGAATTTTTTCACGCTCCAACGAACATACGGTTAGTAGGCGCTTGAAACGAGTTTTAGCTATTACGGTATGAGTTTTGTCTCAATAATACTCTTCCAGAGTTGCTACGCAAGCTTTCAGTTAGTTGCATTCTATCAGTCGAAGTAACGATATTTACAAAACAAGTTCGAAGAAAAGGTCAGAAAATGTGCTCTCAAGTGCGTTTTCTATCAAAATCCAGAAGATTGTTGACACGGGAAACTTTCGTCTTCAAATAAAATGATGGCAGTACAACACTTTGTAATAGATCCAGCGATGTGAACTTGCCACTTAGTCGATAAGGTTATGGTTTCAATTCAAAATACCCATTTGCCAGTACGAAAATATGTGGCAATAACTGAACAAGAAAATGTAAATATTTTTTCGCTATACGATTAGTATTTTCAACGGATAGGTAATATCTCCCATTATTGGAGCTGGATGATTCTTCGGAAAGTAAGAGGTCTTCCGATTGCACTCGAAGAGCAAAGGTTTCTGGCCTGCCCAGCGCGTAATAAAAATTTGTTAGAAAATTATTAAACATCATTAGAAAGAAGACTCATTATTTACATAATTAACGCTATACTCACACACCTCATTATTGAAAGCCATTACCTTTTATACAATGCGTAAACATACATAGCTACGAAATAGGTACAAGTACTGATCCGTTGACAGTTTAGATAACGGATGCTCAGATTTGAGGACCTCCTTACACAATTATTATTGAGATACTCCACACACTTGTTTCGCTTGGCAACTCATAGTAAATATAATTATATCTCTGATATAAAATCACATAAACTTATAGTCTTCTTTTTTTGCTCAATTTTATATATTTTTTTTAGAAAAAAATTATTAGCACTAGACTATGCAAATAAATAATTATCAACAGTAGCTATGGCAAATAGCTGTAATGGTAACTAAAGATAATTATATATAAATCACATCAGAAGATAATACCAAAACTATTCATAATATTTATGCAGCTGGGCTTCATAAAACTATTGGCATTTAGGAACTAAAATTGCATTATATGAAGACCGAAATTTCCGGGAGTTTTGTTTCACAAACAATGGAACTGAAAAATAAAAGAACAGTAATACAAAAATATGACCCGGCCGCCTGTAAGGTTCGAAGTTAAATTTACATAAATATTCTAAACATTCGCTGCACCGTTTAGTCCAACTACACTTAAATTATATAGAACTTAAATTAGTGTAAGTCAGAGCTACTATTATTCACAAGATGAGGGAATAAACGATCATTGAAGCACCACATAAAAACAATTGTAGAACCTCTTCAATGTAAGAAGACTTTTGGCACAGACACTCCCTCGATGACTAGTTTCGAAACAATGGCTGAGCTCCGGTTTTTATACATATTCATTAGACCCAGGGCTCGTGAGTGGTTCTTGTGCCTGCAAAAGAAAAACATAAGTGACATTTTGAATGGTAGGTACATATGGAATGGTAAATTATTTTCGCTACTGTCCGAAAGTGTCATTTCGTAGGGTGAAAATGAGCGAAAAAAGAATCATGATATCCGAACAGAACCTAATTTAACAATACTCATATGTAATCAGTCGCTTCGGGTTCAGGGAATGAGAATGTATGTTTAGAATGTGATGATCGAGGGCAACAAAATATTGTAAAAGTAGGTAGCAGCATATCTGCGTTTAAATAATTATATAAGTTTCGAAATGATTTTCATGATATAATGATAATATAATTTGATAATGATAATGACTTGATAATAATAATAATAATATTTAGATAGCAAAATTGTCCAAGATAATATTTTCCTGGGAATCTCTGAAAACAGCCACCAGTCTAAGCGTTAGTGTACGGGGTTTTGTCATTCCCGCCAATTCTCGTTTTATATTTGCTCCCGATTATAATTTCTGCAATACCCACTGCATCCTTATTATACAAATCTACGCATTAGACGAAGAAATTCTTCGACAACCTCGAACACCGATGACTAGTTTAGACACAATTCTTTTCGGGCAGCCAGAACTTTCGACGCTGTCGTTCCCTCAAACTCTATACTAGCATTTAAACTCACGAAATAGGTAATCTGAGAATCGCAATTTTCCAATTTCTCGTATAGGAGGTAACCCAAAATACAAATAACAGATTTAATCGTATGATATGATCATTGGCATTTAATAATAAATGGGACCATCATAGGAATTACAATATAACTATGATCTCTCGAAGTAATTATAATAAAACTACATACATTTGATATACCTTGAAGCAAGCTTTCTGTAAACATTTCGATTTTCAAGGCAAATAAATAAACCTATAACTCTACAAGTGTTTGGTAAAGAACTCATTCAAGAGCTATTACCAACACGAAATGACCCTTGCGCTACAAAGGATGACTTTAGTAGGTGGATGACTATGGTATTCATGAGAAATGTTGAGGATAAATGCCTATGGGATGAAAAACGGAGTTATTTAAAGGCTGTCTATTTCCACTAATACACAAAAAATATATTGTTAGGTACACCGGTTTCGGTGATCAACCCAACTCCAGTAACAACTATATGTTATTGTTTATTACTGACGATGGTTTGACCACCGAAAACAGTATCAGTATATTCTTTGAGTACTAGCTAGTGGAAAGGGACAACCTTTCAATACCTCCATTTTTAGCGAATTTTCGAAGAAAAGGAAGCTACTGCAATGTGTCCAAAATTTTCGAAACATGAATTTTTGAATTTTTTACGGGCAAATCCGTTTCAGAGCGTCCTGAATTCGTCCTTAACAAAAATTTGTATGCATACTTATTCGTATTTATATATATTAGAGTAGTGCTATCGACCGTTGATATACACAGAAGTTCTATGGTTACTGAGGTCGTCACAGGTGCCATTACCTGGATCGTCACAAGTAATGGCATCATAACTGGGGAATAACAGAAGATGCGGTATGGGAATGATGGGCAAAACAGCGTGCATCACAGCTCAGTGTATCATCAGTATCATGCATTATTGGAGGCGGCATTGACTTCATCATGCTACGATTTCAACAATCATATCTTGCATTGCTGTTCAGTATATTCAAGTACATGCAGGCCTGGTGTATCAAATCATAGGCTGACTATTATAACTAATAGTAGGGTGATTCTATTTTTCTTTAAACCTACTAACGATTTGTCAGTTACATTGCTCGGAACACGAGCACAGCGAATTGTGAAAGGAAAATGGCATAAGTAAAAACCTGTTGACTCTACATCCACTATCAACTAACATAACGCCGGTAATAGAAAACAATGAACAAAGTGCACCAGATCAACATAGATGGGTACTTTATGATACATTGATTCAAACGGTATTGAAAAAAGAGAGCTGTGCATCTCTGAAAACGTGCGGCAGAAAGGTACTACTGACACAAACGATCGTGTTTGACAGTCGCGTTACTTACCCCAAGAAAATCATTCAGCCCCTGTTGATACAGATTCAGAAATGTTGAGAAGTTTAATATGATGAGAACTGAAGGAACATTGAGGAGAATTACATTTGAACGGAAGGGGTTTTCCAAACTTATGGCCTTTATAATAGCTTATTAATACAATAACTGATTGTGATGCAATCCTATGAAAGTACGGATTATTTCTTACCTCTTCAATAACAGTTGACGGATAAATATTGCGTTGAGCCTGGAAGTGGCTTTTGGCAAGGGAAAACTGGTCCTCTGTCGTCTTGCGATATACAGGATTGTCGAAGTTCATACTCGTAACATTTCTATGAAGGTAGTGACGATAGACGATGAACACAATCTGAAACAGTGACAAGGTTGCATTTAGTAATTCGAAGAAATGCTGAAGAAAACCCCACTGAGACTAGCTGATAAATGAGGTTGAATTTGGTTTAAGAATGTACGGGGATGATATTGGCGGGAGACTGAGTAACAGTATGCTTACCGGTATGCTTACCGGGAACACCAGTAAAATTGATATGCTAGCAATTACTATGCTCGCCACGAGTCCATTGTTTGGTTTAAGAATGTATGCAGATAATCCTAGGCGGGAGGCTGAGTAACAGTATGCTTACCAATGAAGCGAACACCAGTAAAATTGATATGCCAGCAATTACTATGCTCGCCACCAGTCCATTGTCTGTATCATCAAATATATGTGGGTCCACTCTGTTTTCACCTGACCTCTCTGAAACATTTAAATAGAGATTGAGATATACAAAATTCTCCACTGATTGGACACATATAAGCTTTCATTGTTTGCTATGCATGTTCTAGTTCAGAGGTACAGGGACGTCAATGTAGATTTATTTACTAGTTACATTGACAATGAAAAGGCTTTTGGCAAGGTGATCTCCTCGAAATCCTTAACAGTCATGGTTTAGATGGGCGCATTGTGTGAACGGTGCGTCAATAAACAACTTAGCTATGTTGATGATACTGTAATCCTTACTACAAGCCTCGCAGGTCTTCGGTTATTTCAGGTCGAAGTATCTGAGGAAAGCACAATTAATAACACAAGTAACTACGACTGAGTGACAGAACGGCCAAGTGGACGGTTTTCAGCACAAATTAGGTAGAAACTCAGGAACCCTCAAAATAGCTGGACCCCGCACCATAAGGACAGCATCACCATAATACCTCCGATGCCTTGTCAATGAAAACCGAGATGCCTCTCTGAAAGTCCGATGCAGAGGCAAGGAATGTCGTTTACAAGATGAGAAATTTTGATTAGCCGTGATCTCAGTTTTTGTTGCAGGAATGGGAAATTTATGCTAATTACGTATTCAGCCATCTTTTATAAGACGTGGAGGCATGGACCACGTGCAACAGAATCCAAGCTTTTGAATCGTGGGCATATCACTGAATTCTCAAGGTAACTTCGATTCTGTAGGATGGGAAAGGAGGTCGAAGTTCTCGACTCAATTGAGAGATGGAAGTTAGAGTAGACACCTCATATCATGCGGAATGGGAAGTAGGTACCACTAGCTGCAAATTGTGACAGTGGGCAGTTCTCGAGTTGTTTGTGTTTCCGGCGAACATGGGGTCGTTTCGGCTGAAGCCTAATCGATATCCCTTCTTAACTATTGGTAATATCGTTAGTCTAGAAGGGGGGCTCTAGAGGGTCCATCGTCACTCTTCCCACTCTATCACAAACTTCTCATTCTGGGTAAAACTGCTAGGCAACGGGGAGCGGGCCGAAGGGAAAGGTCCTGGCTGAGCAACTTGCGACCGCGAGTTGGGCTTAGCACACACTTCCGCTTTTCGGAATGAAATCGATGAGGAATAGATCACGATATTGACCGTCGAAGTCCTTCGAGAGTAGCATACCTGAAGAAGATTTTTGTGCTTTCATGAGTCATGACCTCCAACTCGCCATGTCTCCCAGACGGCTGGTCTTTGGAAGTCGCGATAAAATCGATACGTTTTCGAGTTGGAGATTTTGGGAAACTTCCGATTGCAGTTCTTTTTGAATGGAATTGAATTGATTCGGGCCGAATAGGTTAGGAGAACGCAAAGCGCTCAGTGGTCCAAACCATTAAAATACTTGGCCGAAAATCCAGCGTCCGAAGTGATCCGAAGATAAATGTTTCCCATTCCAAGGAAACAGTTTCTTTCTGTTCATATTCTCTCCACGAATAACCATTCGCTACAATGTATTATCACTAATATCAATAACTCAATTATAACAGTTCTAAAATTGAGAGTGATTTTTCGATTAGAGGGAGAAAGAGCATAAAAATTAACATAGAAAATGACATTATGGATTAAGTACATGGTTCAGCTGGATTTCAATAGTAGGAACAATATAGTCTTACGTCATGCTCCAGGTGGGTATTAGTTTTGGAGTCATAAATCAAGCGATCAGCTCTGTTTACAATATGTTGAGGACGGAACATTATCAATCATGCACCGAGTGGTTAATGAAAAAACATTAGTAATATTGTTATGAGTTCAACTTCATTATGTTGAATGGTACGAAAGCCGTTATCCCAGCCGCTTTCTCCAGGTTTCATCTAATCGTACTCCATTCATACCTACTGCATACTCTAATCAAGCTACGAGAGAGGTTACTGAAGGAAGTACGCTGTTGTTAGTGGTATTATTTTACAGTACATTGGTTCACGACAGACTCCTTGCTCTTGAGGCTTTCATTATCGTATTAGTTGATGATTTGAGGTTTCGAATTTATCTGAATATACCATTTGAGACATCATGATCAATAGATGATAATCAATCCAATGAACTACAACCAATCCAATCCAATGATTTATAAGGATTATAAGGGACTTACGCGGGATTAGTGGTGGGGGGGGGGGGGGGTTAAAGAAGAAATGACGATCATGGTTTACGTAAACTCTACTGTAGGATATGGAAGGGGCCGTATTTATAAATATTCCTCAAGAATTCTGCCAGCTTTAATATGCATTGCTTCCTCCTATCGATAATAATATGATCGTATAGATCTAAACGTTTGATAAACAATAATCAATTCAATTCAGCACAAATTAGGGAGGATTCAAGGAATTATGTCTATTTGTTTTATGCAGGAAGCATAGGTAAAGCGTGATTTGAAAAAGTTGAACGAAAATTCATTCGCGTAGTTTGAAGAAAAGATCCTGCAATTTTCATCAAACTCGGGCCACAGATCCGTGAGAAATTAAGTAACTACCTATGATTTCGTGTTTGCGTATGCGCAGTCTTATACCACTTAAGTACCCAATCGTGGCATCATAGGAGAATATTTAGGAGCTACACCCCAACTACCCACCTGATTTGAGCCAACTCGGGCCATTAGTTCGTAGGAAATTGATTATAGCATGCATGTTTTGACGTGCGCAGTGGCCATACCAATGATCTGATCATTCTGAAATTCATGGGAGACTATTTTGAAGGTGCACCCCGACTATCCACCGAATTTTAGCAAAATCAAATTTGAACTGTGGAAGTTATGCGTGTGGCAAGGATTTGTGGACATAGATGGACCGACACCGAGCCAAATTTGTTTTGAAAACTCTAAAATGTAGAACGCGAGTGGAAATTTTGATTTGGAGAAGATAAAAGTTATTTTTTTTCTCTAAAATGAAGACAAAGCTTCCGCTATCCTGGTAGACTCGGAAGCAAAAAATTCATTTTATAAACACCCCTTCAAATATGAATCATTTTTCGTTAGGAATTCCTTTTATCGTAAGATTGGCTGTCCTCGTCATCCTCCGCTCATACCAAATCCCCCTTACCCCCAAATACCCTTTTTTCTCTCGCCCAATTTCTTCTGAAGGAGCCTCGGAGTATCTGCAGATATTTGGAAGAAGGTTGACCCTTGTGACAGATAACAGATTGGTTGCAGTTTTATGCCAAATAACTCTCCATTTGGACAAAAGTTTCGATGTGTGAATTGAAAATGTCTACTGATTTCAAAATGGAAAGTCTAATTTGTAATTAGGATACTCTTATCTGTGACGGTATACGGGAATCCCGTCCATCTTGGATCTGGGCTCTTCCCGCTCTTTTTGACACGCGGCTGATGGGGCGGTCGATTCGCGATAACGAATCGTCAACTCCTGGAGGCATGGCTTATTAATGAAACCAGTGTCTCAGGGGGCAGCTGTCACACCGCCTCCGTACCTTTCTTAAGTGGAGGAGGAGGGGAAACTACGCTGTATGGGCGACGAATTTACACCCCTCATCCACTACATATCTGACGAGAAAAAATTACAGGTTGCAAAATTCAAGCACTGGAGGAGGGGGAGGCCGAATAGCTAATAATCTACGTCACAGTTATGACACAACTATCAGGGTACCATATGAGATACAAGGGCACCTTCCAAAATCCAATAAGGTCAATCTCATAAAAGTTTGTCATCCTAAAGGCCATTCCAAAAGTAATGTCAAGGAAGACTCTAAAGAATGTTCATAAATACGGCCCTAGGTATTATTCTAAAGGTGTCTCAAGACTCGTGATCCGTTGCAGTGGGGTTCGCCATCAAAGATTTCTCGAATGAATATATTATGTAAATCGTCAATACCCTGTTTACCGTAAGAGCCACAATTAGTGGAAATTACGACCACGATCATTTGTTATTTCCATATTAGTCTTGTAACAGCTTGGCTGTAATTGTGGCTTTACTCACGAGTCGAAATATCAGAAGAAGGCATTTGAGTTGTTTCTGGAGGTTTTGTAGTATGAACTGAAAATAAATTGATTATGCATATAGTTCACAGGAAATCACATTTTTGAATAGATATTCTAATGGTGGTATGGTATGATACCACCTCCACCCACCTGCACCTCATTACCGAAAAGGAACAACGGTAATACAGTATTGTGCCTGTAGAATAACACAAAAACTATGATAGGTAGAAATCACCACTTCATAAAAATAACATCAGAATAAGTTCATCTGAGGTCGGACGTTCACGCCAGATCTATCTTAATGGGTCACGTTCACTCACCACGGATGTAAACTATAGGAGACGTGTGTGTGGGGGGTACTTATGTCCATTGAAAACGAGGACAAATAACATACTATCGAATACAGGTGATTAATATTTCTATTAGGGGTACGGGAGTTCCACATACCTTCATCAGCACACATCAGTCCGTCCTTCATCAGTACAAGGCCGTCAGGACATGCACATGATATTTTGGGGGACCGGAAGTTGATCTGAGGCGCCGGTAAACACAAATGCGAACAATGGCCGTTGACAGCTGCGCAGTGGTTGACACCATCAGGTTGACGATACGGGTGATACACGTGAACAACCATGGGATTTTGAAGCTGAAAATACGTTTCAAAATCGTGAGGCTGTGAAAAATATCTTTCATAGACTATATATATTATGCCACAAGCAGGACAAGGGGACAACGGTTGAATTTATTGGAATAATTTTTGTAGCACATAGATATACCTAGTCCTTATGTAAAAGGGGTTAGCTATGGAAAAAGTTGAATATACTATTTTACAACGCGTGTTACTCGTGTGAAAAATTCGAGCTGCTCTGTTGCAACAACATGAGTTTAAACATGTGGACAAGCGCTTGTCATCGTGAATATAGCCGCGATAATAATTTACTATGAACTGAAAACATCGATGTAGTTTTCCATCGACAACTGAAAAAAAAACTAGGAGCGCCGCGGTCCAGATTGGGATTCAACCTACGTGGAAAACCGAACTCAATAGTCCCGAGGCGATTTCGAGGAAAACTTGTTTTGATTAAATTATCTCCAAACCAAGTCGTATGAATTCTACACCAAAAATTGAGGCAGGAGGGAAAGTTGTAACGTACCAGTTCTCTGATGTTTATAAATATAATATTTACTGTAACTGGCTTTCCAGTAGTATGTAATTATTTCTAGGCATGTGTGTGAAAGTAAAAGCTTTTGATTTCAATACCCCGTGGCAACTTCCGCAATCATTGAGGCCTTCATATAACTCAAACCGTTTACCAGAACTTTAATTGGAAAAACGATTTCATCAACCTAGCTGTCATCTCAGAGACCGGGTTTAAACCCAATGTGAATGACGTGTACCGTAATTATTTACGTAATTCGGAAGCGGAAGCAGTGTGACAACTTCATCAGTATCACGATTGTGCATAATGGGCCATTGTATCCAAATTAGACCGACTTTTGAACCTGAAATTGGATGTTGAAAGTTGAGTTGATTACAGTGATGCCGGCTTAATTATCCGAACTTTCGACAAGTGAGGGTTCCCAATCGAAGGCTTGCATGAGACATCTGAAAATCATGAGCACGACACACCAGTCAATAGAGAACTACGAGGCTTACCATTCTCAGAGCGGTGATGGCGGTCACGTTGGATCCGTTAAATTTGTTAGCTTTGAAAATCGCTTGTTTATCCCAGTCAGTCCAATAGACGTAATCTTCGAACACCGAAATGGAAAACGGGTGGTGTAAGCTTTCGGTGGACCTCAAAACAATTTTCCTTCCCGTTCCATCAAAGTTCACTGAAGAAATCAGGTTCAACTTGGCATCCACCCAGTAAAGCCGTTTTCGCACGAGGTCCAACGTCAATCCATTCGGCCATCTGATGTCGTACGTGACAAGTTTCTGCCGATGGGAACCATCCAGTCCAGCTCTCTCTATTCTGGCATCTTTTCCCCAATCACTCCAATACATCCACCTATTGAAATCCAAATATTCTCAAATTCATGCGTGGATGATGATACAATGATAAAATAGACCTATACCTACACCTGATAGATGCTGATTATCATTTGGGCAAGCTGCAATTAGAAATAAATAGTTCGGTGTGGGAATTTGCGCCAAATGGATGGACCCTTCTCATATTAATATGGGAAAATATCGACAAAGATGACCAAAATTATAAAATATCTATATACCAACTACTCTCAAACTTGAAGCCGGTTTCATATAACCCTGTGGTAATACACCTGATTGCATTTTATTGAATGCTATTTGGATGCTATGTAGGTATGATAGATCACGAAAGTGAACTGGAGAGTAAGTACTGTGAGTCTGAGACTATAAAGGGTGCGCCATAAAATGGTTTTGTATCAGTGGAGGCTCATTATGAATACAAACAATGCCCAATGGTTTAAAACGCTGCGAATTATTACAAAACGTTTATTATTTACCCTATACCCTTCTTCGTACCACACTGTTTTCTGTGGTCAATACCTAGCCTCGTTTTCCCCCAGGAAAGCCCTGAATCGAGTAGGTATAGGAGCCGGCCGGGGAATTACAGTGTCACAAATGTGCGGTGGATTCAAGAATTCTATAATTGTGTTATTCATGGAGCATAAAGTTTCTTCAAGTTAAAAAAGTAGGTACCTAGGTACCTAACAGCAAAATCCAAATATTATATATGTAACCATCATTCTTCAAATGAACGAACATCACGAAACAACCTACTCGATTTCATACAGCCAAGCATGATTATAGTGTGGTTATAATGGTAGGTGTTCCCTACCACTGATATCTGGGCTGGATCTACGGATCTACCGTTTCATTCACGATCATGTTCAACGTTCAAGATCTGTGGGCTGTGATAATATAATATACTTGGTAAAATAGCGATAATCTTCAATCTGATGGGGGAAACTGCAAATCATAACACACCGGTTTATTATATACCTATATAGATGCCCCTTCTGCATAGATCACCGTTTTCTGCGGTCAATACCCTCGTGCTTCCTAAAAGAGAGCCCTAAATCGAGTACTGTACCCAGCCAGGCAATCACATACGGTGGAATCAAGAATTATATAAGTACATAATAATTTGTTGTTATTCATGAAGCATAACGTTTTTTCAAATCACAAAGTACTTACCTATCAAAAAAATCCAAAATAACCGTCATTCTTCAAATGAAATAGTATCTCGGAACAACCAACTCGATTTCATACAGCCATGGGTGATTACAGTCAGGTGTTCCCTAGCAATAATATCTGGGCTGTATGTATACCGTTTCATTCATGTTGACGAAGCTTTTCGGTGCAAGCGAACGGCTGGAGGTACAATGCTCCGGGACATTCTCAAGTTCGAGATCAGTTTAAACACGTAAAAAAAAACCTCATCATTCTATTGAAAGATTTCGAGCTACGGCGTTCGGGAAACGTCTACCCCTATGTTTCACCCGAGAGATGACTGAAGTATTGCCGAGCTTCAAGGACCAACTAGAATTCAGATGGGACCTACAAACCAAATAATTAATTTTGGTTCACGGTAACTACGGAAAGTGAGAAGTGTAGCTCATGGCGAACGGATAGAATTTTTTAAAATTCCATTTTCGGATTCTACGTACCTTGAAACGGAAACCATCAAATTTTGAAGGGGGGTTAAAATTTTGTTTTTCATGCTCCATTCCAAAGGTTCATTATTAAAAAGAATAAACCAGTACGATTTTCCACTTACCAATTAGATATATAATATGAGGGTCCAGCCGGCCCAACTACCCTTCTTGATTTCGACGGCAACTGCCTTGTTTCCAAAAATATTTGAAACCCATATGCATTAGTTAGCACTTTCGTGATATGGGGAAACCATATTTTAATTTGAGTCCCATTAGGATCGGAAAGTAATATAGGCCAATATAGGGAAACTAATATAATTTTGCTCTTGAGTGGAAATTGCCGAATTTATCTGAAGGCTTGTATCCACAGTCATGTACTCACCCATCAAGCGGATTGAGCGCTATTGCTCTTGGCTCGTCCAAGTTGTCCTTAATGAGTGTTTTCCTCATATTTCCCTCGTAGTTAGCGAGTTCTATGGTATTCTTTCCAGTGTCTGTCCAGTAAATATGGTTATATAACCAATCAACAGCCAGACCGTCGCATATAGTTAATTCGTTGTTTATCACCACAGTTCTGGAACTCCCTTCATCAATTGGTGCCCTTGGAAATATGAATATCTTAGTGAGTTTATGACAGCAGTCGTGATGACGGTACATAGGTAATATATTGAGTGGATTATGGAATTTATTTTTCATGGAGGATTTATTTCTCTTGATCTCTATTCTAGGCATTCAAGTGTCAGAGAATGAAAATGTTGAAAAGTATTTATAAGTCCTATCCCCATCCTAGTATTTATAAGTTGAACATTTATAAGTGGAACAAAATAAGTTTTGGGAAATAGTTAGCTTTGTACAACTATGGGTATACAACGCTTAAATAGGGGTATATATACAGCCAAGCTGTTACAAAGTATTGTGCTGGGTTACTGGGCTAAACTGTCCTTTATGTGACCATCTATACATATAATAAAACAGTGTCTGTTTGTTTGTCTCGGCATCAATTGAGAACGGCTGAACGTAGAAAGTTGCGGCTGGTACCATTTGACGCAGAATTTATCTGGGAAGGTTTATGAAAAATCCGCATTTGAATCTGTCCATCCGTTGAAACGCTATGAATGAAATACTACTAAAAAACGTGTTATAATCACTTCTATGAGGACGTTTGTGCTTATAATAACTTTGAACGGTTGGACGTAAATCCGATTGTAATTAGATTCTGGATTCAGCTCGACGAGTACATTCAAGTGGTACTTCAATCAGGATGTTAATGGGAGGGGGGTACAGGTTATGAGAGGGGGGGGGGGGTCTACAGAAATTTCAAAACTACTTGACCAATTGGAGTGCAACTTTGGGAATTTGTTGTGTGAACATTGAGGAATGTTTCTAACCAGGTAGGGAGGGTTCATAGGATACGGGGGGGGGGGGTTAAAGGCAGTTAGGGTTGGCATTGGGGAAGGTTTCTGATCAGTTGAGGAGGGGGGGATACAGGCATATTAAAATACATGACCATTGGCTCCATTTATTTAAATCGCAGCAACACGCGTCGGTTCAAATAGTATAATATATCATAAAACTGTTATGAGTGGGGCCTGTCCTAAAGGGGGTGTCTGTTCTACCGTTGCGAAGCGCGGGTACACAGCTAGTTTTAAATAAGAGTACAATGATTAATTATTATCATCTGGATAATAGTTTGAGGATATGGTAACCGGCTAACAAGGCTTGAATGCCCCCCCCCCCCCCTCCAGGCCTTTGAATGTAGTGGCCTAGTGTTCTGTGCATATTACAGCGTATATATGTGATCTTACTGGTAGATCTTTTGATCCGACGAATCGCTCCAAAATATCATTCCCGTCCTGAAAACGAAGTCGAGAGCAGTGGCCGATTTAGTGTCGTTGACAATAGCAGTCATCTCGTGATGGTCCAGCGATATTTTTCTTATGTCGTGCCGCCTGGCGAACAATAGGCTAGCGTGACCTTCCGTGGCTTTACACCGAGTTCGATCATGGGGATCGCGGAGATAGCCTTCTTGACACTCGCATTTGAAGGTGCCTTTCTCATTGACACAGATTTGTGAGCATGCACCAGCATTGTCACATTCATTAATATCTAAAACAAAGACAGTTATTTATAATACTCAGTTATTTATAACACTCAAGTTGGTACGTATAAGCTGAATGAGCAGTAAGAGCTCTAACTGTTTATCATAATCGACCCAAACATTGTTGTTTCTCTACAGAATGTGATCATAATTATCCGTCAGCAGTCATGATAAATAACAACTCATTTTACTGAACTTTGTCGGTATCCTGCCCATCGGGCGAAACCAACACACTTTCACGTAAAACAACAAACACAAATTACAAGTTCATTGCTGTATGGTATTTATAAGTGCCAAGGAAATATAATTCCAGCGTGAAGTCCAGAAGTGTAAACTGGAAAGGTACATGAACTATTCTAACACTACTAGCGTCGTTTCGTGCAAGTGGCGAAGAAGTCTTCCATTAAGTTAAAATTGTGAATTAGTAAAGCACAGCGAATATCAACAGTTATATTACCGTTTGTAATTTCCACTGTGCACACTGCACTTTATCCATGTTTGCAGAGCTGATTTGCTCTGTTTTCCTTTATGCATTCAAATACAGAAATTATTATAGTTCCTTAGTTTCAGAAACAGTGGTTAAACGGGAAATAAATAGTAGCCGTAGCTAAAGGTTGTTTCCTTCTAGTCGCTCGGTAGGTGATGATGAATCATCATGGAAATCCTCGGAATTTCACCGATACAACTGAAATTGTCGTACTTGTTGTAAAACACCTGTACTTTCATATCAGCACTTGTATGTACTTGTTGAATTAGACACTCGTACTTGTGGTTTTATGAAACAGGCCCCATGGTGATACAATCATAGTGTATAATATTCAGGTAAAAGTCTGTACTACAGCATTAATCGTGCTCCATTGATATATATATATATATATATATCGTACGACTGAACTGAACTTACCGTCACAGGTGAAGTTGTCGACAAGTTTGTAACCTTGCTTGCACTCACAACGGTAACTGGTTGGGGTGTCAACGCAGAGCTGCGAACATCCACCGTTATTGGTGTCACATTCATTGACACCGCACTTCCCCGTCGGTTCATCTTCATTCTTTGGGCAGTCCTGTTTCCTGTCACAAACTTTACTCAGGGGTATGCACGTCCCTCCGCCACAATCGAACTCATCTTCTTTACAACTCGGGGTCGGTCCAACTGGAAACAAGTGAAACGAGTGAGTTCTTCAAGCGTTTTTCTCAAAGGAGAAAATGTTTTTACATAGCTACCTGATGAGCATCAATCAAATAATGGGATGGTTGACGCTTGGAGCCCTGACATAAAAGGGTGAATATTAGGTGCAACGCACTGAGAAGCAACACCGTCTTCGGCTAATTTACAAGCAAACGTAAATTGAGAAATTCAAAATCATTCATTCATTAGTTGTTGCGATTTTCAGGATATAGGAGATGACTATGAAATTAAGCAGCATGATAGCCAAAATCGTGATGATGGGTAGATATGGATATGGTAGATATGGACATCGAAATATCACAATTCCATGTACCAGTATCAATCTATGTCTTATAGAGGGAAATAAACAAGAGGTGCATATAAATGATGGAGGTGGATTCAAATTATGAAGGTTTGAATTATGAATACTGATCTCAACCCTCCTCTAGCATTCTCTAGACGCGATCAATGATTCGATGTACATTTATTTCAAAATAAAAAGTTATTGAAAGGGGGTCTGTTTCCACAAATACACAAAAAATGCTGTTATACAGCCGGTTTTGGTGATCAAACCTCATTAACAAACAATAATTGAGTTCTGTGACAGAGTGTTACAGCGGTGTTGGACCCTCGAGAGTCCCCCTCCTAGACCAGCGAGATTATCACCGGTTAAGAACGGATATCGATTAGGCTTCCATCCAGCGACCCCGTCTCCACCAGACCAAAAAACTACTCGAGAACAGCCACACTGTTACACTTCTCCCCATAATGACCTTCTTCTGGGTAGCAGAAGTATGAGAAGGAAAAGGGGGAATTAAATGTAGTATGCAGTTCTGGTTCAGGAAATG
Source organism: Leptopterna dolabrata (assembly GCA_954871275.1). Classification (NCBI taxonomy): domain Eukaryota; kingdom Metazoa; phylum Arthropoda; class Insecta; order Hemiptera; family Miridae; genus Leptopterna; species Leptopterna dolabrata. The sequence continues at coordinate 75,509,716 of OX940974.1, forward strand.
ACATCTGAACAACCAAGGTGACTGACCTCCATCATAATGGTACTACCTCAATAATAGTTATAGTACATGGACTCCGAGGACGTTTTACGATTGCAGATTGCTCTCAGCGATCCTGCCATGGCGCACTTTTTTGACCAAAAAAGAAAAAGACGGTGGTATCTGCTCTCCTTCCTCCTACTACCTCTCTATCTATGTCCGACCTCCCTTCGCCGCGTCAGTGGCAACACTGGCTTGCGGCCAACCCTGCTTTCTCCCCGCTTCCCAACCTCACTTTTGTTTTCGCCATCCGCCTGGACACTTTTCAAATTTCACGCTCCCCGTATAAGTTTTAATATTCTAAATTTTCCCGGTATTATTCTTATACAGTATCGCGTGTGCCGTTCTTTGTTTTCGTTCTGTGTTTTTCTGTGCTTCAATGTCGCGGAAAACAGTTCGGATCGTGGGGGTGCGGGTCGATAGGTTACTGGTGGAGAAAAAGCTCCTACATACGAGAACTGGCGTGAGTTCTGTGACAGAGTGTGACAGTGGTGGTGGACCCTCGAGAGTCCCCCTTGTAGACCAGCGAGATTATCACCGGCTAAGAAGGGATACCGATTAGGCTTCCGCTCAGCGACCCCGTCCCCACCGGACCAAAAAACTACTCGAGAACAGCCACTCTGTTACAGTTCACAGCGAGTGATTTATTGTGTAACGTTTATTGCTTCCGAGTCTGCGAAGCAGCGGAAGCCTTGTGTTCACTTTCGTGAGCCAAAAAATTTTTGTCTTCAGAAATCAAAATTTCCACTTGAATTTTGCGTTTCAAAGCCTACTGAACAAATTTGGTTCCGTGTCTGTCGGTCTGTGAGTCTGTGAGTCTGTGAGTCTGTCTGTCCGCATTTCCTTGTTACAGCCATAACTTCCACGATTTTGAATGGATTCAGCTCAAATTTTGAGGGATGGTGCGGATAAGGCCCCTTGAGGTCCCATACAAATTTCAACATGATTGATCCAGCGGTACGCCCTGCGCATGCGCTAACGTTAAATTCAACAAACACGCATAACTTTCACAATTTTGATTCAATTTCGCTCAAATTTTCAAGGGTTGTTTGGACAAGGCCTAGCGAGTTCCAGTATGAATTTCAGCATGATCGGACCCTCGGTGCGCCCTGCGCATGCGCTGGTGTGAAATAGATTCAGTTTCCTTGTTGCAGCCGTAGTAACCAGAGATTTCACCCAATTTCAATGTAATTCTCAGGGATTAAGCGGGTAGGGCCCATTGAGGTCCCATATAAATTTCAACATGATAGAGCCAGCGGTTCGCCCTGCGCATGCGCTAACGTGAAATTCTTGAAACACGCATAACTTTCGCAATTATGTATAATGGACGTAATGTATTATGGACGTAATGTTATGTAATATGTATATTTCATGTAATGTTATGTAATGTAATGTTATGTAATATGTATATTTCACGTTATGTAATGTTATGTTATGTTATGTAATGCTATGTTATTTTGCTTCCGAGTCTGTTCTATTTTATAATGGGTCATTCTGATTGTGACGAGGAAGCTCCTGTGCCATCACCTTGGCAGTGTATTTATTTTTGTGTATACCAAATTTGAATTGTTAAGGTCATTATCGGCATAAAATATACAGAGACTGAACGTAAAGACGAAATACAATTTTGCACTTTCATATCCACTGGGATATTCAAGTACTGGTACAAACAATCTTGATCACATAACCTCGATAGTCAGAATAGAAATACTGAATATACGTACCACAATTCTCTTCGTCGCTGTTGTCGGAGCATTCGGCCTGTCCATTACAATGGAGATGGCCAGCAATGCAATGCCGGTTGTGACACTGGAACTGATCAGGGCGACAGGTGACGTTATTGCAAAGCTCCGGCGCTTCATCTGCACCATCAGGACAGTCTACATCCCCATCACACACCCATGACTGATGCACACATGTAATCCTGTCTGGACACCTGAACTCGTTGTGGATACAGGCTGATACAGGAGTTGGCGAGTTTGGGCATCCCTGGCAACAGGAGATGTAGCTAATTAATGCAGAATGGTCATTTTTAGAGACTCTTTTGAATCCTGTTCTCAACGAAAATACCGTGAGAAAAGCGCAATCAGAATTACATAGAAGAAGCACGACAGCACCTGTGGAAAAACGGATCGGGAAAATACACTCAAGAGATACATAGGGTGGCGATGCTTCGCTCAGGCCCATTGAGGAATTGCCTAGGCAAAGCATGAGGCTGTCACAAACACATTCCTAAGTTCAATTCCTCATCAGCTTTCAGGGATGAGAATAATGATTGGAAGATAAAGAGAAGTTCCCTCGATATTTAGAAATGGGCAGATTACTATGAACATTAAGCGAGATACCAAAAATTAAAATAAGTAAAGTAAATTAAGTAAACAGCCATTCCAGACTGAGGCTTTTCGTCCGACTGCCCTTCCAGCGTCGCGGAGTGATCAGCTTTCCTCCAATGAGAGGACCAGAATTCGATCTGATCATTTCGCTCTTTACTTGGCTACTCATTGCCTCACCCCCTCGAGTGGAGAAGGGTTCGCCCATCAGCTACATGAGTCATACTTGGACGTGTCACGGCGGTCACCCATCCAAGTACTAACCAGGCTCGAGGTATCTTGACTTTGGTGATCTCACGGGGAGCGGTTTATTCCACCTGATAAGACCGTTTGGGCTGCCAAATGAAAATAAATAAATACCAGCTCCAGTATGAACGAGTAAGCATCTCTTCAATTATTATTCTTCCTATCCACAGTCTGTGGTTTGTTACATAATTATTGTTGTAAAGCATTTTGTGGATAAACAGTTTTACAATTTGTTCATTTCTGCTGTTTTTGATTCTTTCACTTTCCCCTCATAATCATCACTTGGAGTTCCAGTAGATTATACAGATTTCATATTTGGTGTTCTAGAACCTAGCTATCTTACAATCACCATTGATCGATCACATAGTTCTAAGCTATCTCTACGCAATGTCAAGGTTCTACAAGGTTTTACAGCACTTTACAGTGATCACTAGCAGGAACTTCACCAAAATACATCCTTTTTTCTGGATAGGTGATTTCCATCCGACCCTTCTACTGTGGACTAGATATTTAGTAGAGAGACAGGGAAAAGTGAGGCTTGACACTTTCACTCTTTTGTAACACGGTGGGATGAACCATAGAATGACTCCGTAGGTATACTTCATCCCATGATGCTTCAACATTAATGAAGTACAACTACTAAGACAGTTGGTAACCATGTCGTGAATAGAAAGGAGTTGAGAAAACAGTGGGACCAAATTAATGTTGGTAACTGCAATTATATCCCGTAATGCATTACTCGAGAATATTAGATCCATTTTTTAGTTGTACTGTAGTCGTGTCCCGCTACTATATCCGTGAGTGTAATAATGTAGGAGTCAATTCGCTCTAAACTTACTATTTCATCCGAGTGATCAGGGCAGTCATAGTCGCCATCGCATCGCCATTTCGCAGTGATGCAAGATTTGTCGTTGCATTGGAAATCCTTATTAGCACACTTGTGTTCTGGGCAGTTCTTCTCGTCAGAAGCATCTTCGCAGTCCCTGAGAGAATAAAATTGATTGATTTCACTGGAACTAGTCAACCATCTTTATCTTGCACGCACCGAAGACAATGCGAGCAGTTCCTCTATTCAAAACTCCTTTACATCATCTGACTTTTTGTTTCATTTTTTTTCACGAACAAGCCTTCTTAGAACTGGTGCTACGATCTAGAGTTTCGGTCGGGGGTGGTATTTTATGCCACCCCCGACCGAAACTCAAGACCATAGTACCAGTTTATATGCAATCGGTCAAGCAGCATGTAACCTCATGTTCAAAGTTTCTTTGCATAGATGTTTAGGCAAGTTCACATTTCGACTCTTAAACTAATCTGGCTGGAATCAACCAGACAGGTGTGGGCCTCAATGAACTATGCCCATGAACCCACGAACGGTAAGTTCGACTTACGAAGATGGCAAGGAACTTATTGTCACTATAAACGCTGCCAGAGTTGACTTATAGCTATATCCAACAAAATATGACCATGTGAAAACTAATGCAAGCCTTAAACGTGCGCATCGTGGAAATGAATGAGTAATATAATAGGTACCTATCGGAGTCGCAAACCCACAACTGTTGAATGCACTTCCCATTCCCACAAGTGAATTCGTCTGATCGGCAAGTTTCATCTGCAACAACGAAAAACTTAAAACAAGATATACTTTCGATTGTAGATCTAGGCTCCAATTTTCCATGTCCATTCCCTCGATTGGATTCATCAGTCCCGTACAATTACTTCACAATTTCCAAATTAATACCACCGTCCCTGGACTGACATCTTAACTACACAATCCAAGTGCACTTCCTGGAAGATATTCCAGGAAGTCTAACATACGTATTACATGTAAATAGGTTGAACTGGCCCAACTTGACCATTCAAATAGGTACATCACAAGTACAGTGAGTGCTGAACAGAATACAATTATATAAACCATTAAATGCAGAAAACAATGCAAAAAACAATTTGAATATTAAATCCCGTAGTTGACCCCATACAAATGATAAATTGATGTGCTTTGCTGGATTTTGTTAGAGTCCTGAACGACCTAACGCCCAATGACAGGAATCAACAGGTAAATCGATATAAACACCTGTTTAAATTGTAAATATTTTTATTAATATAGAGGGTTTATAAATGTTAGAGCAATGTGACATTGGATGTTTGAACTGAACGTATGCAATATATGAAACCAGTGAAGTATAATTTGGTTAGCAGTGGTTAAATTCATCTTCATGTAATTTGAATTCAAAATACTAGTCTCATCTGAAGCTATGTAAGTTCAAGGAGTAGCAAAAATAGTACATATACTCCTTAAACATAGTAATATTCTGTACATGAAGTGTTATGGAAAATTATGAGGGAGACTTGCAATTCAAGTTTCATAATTATTTCCTATTTCATGAAATTTTATCACATTCAATCTACATTTTATATGGAACAGACGTAAAACATTACAATAACTGAATGAACCATATTATCTTTCGAAGTGAGGTTTACGAATTTAGCTCCGCTTGACTTGACTTACTGCCTTGCACTACTAACACTGTTGAATGTATTACGTTTACCAACCACAGTTTAAGCACTACCATGATTAATGAATGCTACATGTGTGAAATTGTACAAAGAACGACTCTTCTTGTGTAATCGTGTGGTTGAATCAGTCCAAAATATCGTAATCTCCTTATTCGAGATTGTTGGACTGACATGAATTTCAACATGAGACTGGTACGTATAGTTTAAAATGACTTAGTGGATACCCAGGTATCAATACTGTTAACCTTTACAATAATAGTGTTAGTAGGTCTTATATTTCCCAGGAATACAAAAACACCCAGGTGTAGAGGGATAGGACATAGGTAGTTAGTTAATGTTAGTGAGGAGCTTACTGCATGCTTTTTCATCAGAACCATCAGAGCAGTCTGGGGAATCATCACACATCCATGTTAAGGGGACGCATTCCCCCGGTGCAGCCCTGCAGCTGAACTCCTCCGGTTGACATGCTCTCGTCTCTACAACAACAAAACGTCACATTTCGTAATTAATAGAGCTGAACCTCATCAGTAGTAACTTACTGCATCCGTGTTCATCTAAACCATTTGTGCAGTCCTTCTGGCCATCGCATTTCCAGTTCAGAGGAATACATTCACCCGCCCGGCACTCAAACTGGCCCGAAATACACTTGTCCATATCTAGAAACAGCGCAGAGTTATTAGATCCAAGTTCATGGCAGTAATTACTTACGCGAAATAATGATATGGAACGGGGGGGGGGGGGGTCGAATCGTCAGGCGGGCTCAAAATTGTTAGCAAATGAATTGTTGAAAAATGTTTCATCTCTTTTCCGTTTCAGAGTAGGTAAGATCGATTTTCCTCTAACACCAAAAAACGCTGCGAATTCCTTGTCACTGGGTTTATTATTCTATTGGACATACCTACAGAAATTCTGGCTGTTCATTTATTGTTTATTTCATGTGAAATAATTGAAATAGGATGGTTTCCACCAATTTTAGCCCCCAAAACACGAATTAGGTACGCTCCTTTTGGTTTATTATTCTGTGAATAATACACCTATGTATTCGCTCAGCAAAAAATTTTTATAACACCCCCTCAAACTTTTTTCTTTTCCGTTTCAAGGTGCATAGATTCCAAAAATGCAATGTCCGTCCACCGTACGCCGTCCGCCGTATCACGTGTACAGGCTTCATTTTCGGTCTAAAAAAATCGTTCTTTCGCACACATGCTCCATTTGGGCCCTAGTTGTGTCCCGAAACTTTTCAGCCCGATCGGAATATACCCAGGGGTGTTATGAGTGAAAATGTGTGTAAAAATAGGTACTTTTTACGTTTTAGCAACATATTGGTAACATGAGCTTCTGAGATATCGTTTTCTATGTTTTTGGGGACGAGAAGACCGAATATGAAGTCGATTTTGACCAAAGAGTGGAAAATTGAGTTCTACCAAATGTTCAGCTCCCAGAATTGATTTTTTATGAGTGAAAAACCTGGGAAATCGTCTGAAATCACCATCAGTTTGTATAATAACACTGGAAAAAGTGTCAAGACGTGGTTCAGGACGATTAAATGGCACTACCAATGATCAATGATAGTTTAAAAAAAAAGAAAAAAAAAAGAGCGTACCTAATTTGTGTTTTGGGGGCCAAAATTTTGGGGGCCAAAAACCATCAGAAGTAGCTATTTCGATTATTACGCATGAAAGAAACAATTAATGAACAGCCAACCTTTCTGTAGGTATGTCCAATAGAATAATAAACCCATGTGACAAGGACTTTGCAGCGTTTTTTTTAAATTATCTTTGATCATTGGTAGTGCCATTTAATCGCTTGATTCACGTGTTGACACTTTTTCTAGTGTTATTATACAAACTGATGGTGATTTCAGACGATTTCCCAGGTTTTTGACTTATAAAAAATCAATTCTCAATCTTCGAACCTCAATTTTCCATTATTTGGGCAAAATCGTTTTCATATTCGGTCTTCTCGTCCCAAAAAACATGGAAAACGATACCTCAAAAGCTCATGTTACTAAAACACAAAAAATACCTATTTTTATACCCATTTTCACTCATTACACCCCTGGGTGTATTCCGATCGGGCTGCAACGTTTCGGAACACAACTAGGGCCCAAATAGAGCATGTTTGCGAAAGAACGAGTTTTTTAGACCGAAAATGAAGTAGTTATACGTGATACGGTGGACGGCGTACGGCGGACGGACATTGCATTTTTCGAATCTACGCACCTTGAAACGTGAAAGAAAAAAAAGTTGAGGGGGTGTTATAAATTTTTTTGCTGAGCGACTACATATTTGTATCATTCACAGAATAATAAAACAAAATTCAAGTTCGAAAGTTGCAAATGTTCAAAATATAAGCGGGAGAAAATTGAACTGCGTGGATCAGAGTAGCAAACAACTGGCCAAATGACCAACAATAATTATTTTAGTAGCCGAAAAATTTTTTCCTCTCCCTCACTAAAAAAAAACAGAGAGAAACAAATTTAAAAAAAAGGGTGGGTCAAATTTCAATTTTTGGGATCTAATTCTGGACCCATTGCAATAGGTAGCTTTCGCTCTTCGGAAATTTGCTATTTAAAAAAAAAAAAATTTCCGGTAATGCAGCATAACCATATGAGCGAAATTCGGAGTGACGTATGAAAAATGTGTCGGCCTCGGCCTTGAATCACTCGACGTCCATAGGGTTCTGGGGAGACTGGGTTCTCAAGACTTTCTACAATCAGTTCCGGGGGACGGAGGGGTATCGTTGTCATCATTCCGTCTCCAGCTCAACCACTGAAGTTGGTTTCCCGTTTCTATAAAATGTTTGCAATTTTTTCACCCGCAATAACTCAAATTTTACCCCCCTCCCACCGATTTCGTGAAAATGTTTTTGATTGTGTCTTTTTCTGCCTCGATTCCCCTTTTTATACCAGATTTTTTACATTTCTCTAAATCATCACAGCTTTCTTGCTCAAACACGCCTGCCTAAGCTAAACAATACTGCACGCTAGAGGTGGGTGGAAACTCCTCTTGAAGAACTAAATCTGCCAACTGAACTAATCCTCGACTTATTCACTTCACTGAACGTTCGTTCACTAGGACCACAGAGTAAAAGAATCAATGACTCAGTGTCTAGAGATGGTTACTGGATGTACGAAAGGGAAACTAAAGAATCATCATTCGGTGCATTATGAACTATCCACTAAGGAACTAGTAACTCACTCACTCACAAGGCGACTGAGTTAGTTCTTCTTCTTGTAGTTCATAAGAATGGTAAATACTACATGAGGAGTTGATAGTATCCACTGAACGATAGTTCCTTTAGTTCATTTGGAGTCATTCAGATGGGGTGAATTAATACTACTTGAGGAGTGTATAGTACCACAGAAGGATGGTTCCTTTACTACACATGATGAGTTTATACACTGAACGATAGTTCCAAAGTTCATTAGGAGTTATTTAGATAGAGTTCACTAGGAGTTAGTTCAGATGAGGTGGATACTACAAGGAGTTTATAGTATCATGGAACAAAAGTTCAAAGGAATAAGAAACTCATTGTCAGTTGGTATCGTTCAGGAACTAAGTTGGTATCGTATATCTTCGTTCTAGTTCAGTGTTTGATGTGTCTTGTGACTGGAAAAGAAAGTGAACTGGAATAAACTACTGAACCAACTCAAAAGAACTACACCTTGCAAGGAGTGAACTAACTGAACTTGAGTCCCTAAAATGAACTACTCTTACCCACCACTACTGCACGTAGGGTTAAAAGCGAACACTCTTTCTCTTAGAGCTTAGGCAAAACGAGGCCAACTAATCTATTTTAACTCGCATGTAACGATGCATAATGTAAAGTACGGAGAGAGAGGGTTATGGCTCCCCTTGCGAACCTACAAATATTACTGACATTATTGCGAAAGGTGGGCCTTGCACACTGAGATTGGCGAGGAGTAAGGGTAGGTTGGGGGCGTAATGGACCGACTGGGGCTATTTAGTGGCGCTGTAGCCGCGTTCCAAAATAGCCCTCCGCCACCCGACAGTGTTGCCACATTCACCCAGGGCCTATAAATTGTGCCGAATCCACGGGTTCCGTATACTAGTAGGTATACTACATTGCGGGCAACGAGTCGCGATGAGTAAATTGCGGTTACCTACGTCGTGCTGGCAAAAAGAGAATTACACTCTTGTACTTGATCCGAAAATTGATCAAGTTATTCATGGCTCTGAATGAGTAGGTCCAAGATCGGAATAGGAAAATTATATTCACTAACGAGATGACGAACTTCTTACCAGAATATGTACTCGTAATACGTATCCATTAAGTATCCACTATCGCATATAGTAATAATAATAAAATTTGTTCAGGTATAGGTTTTGATTCGTTCATAAACATAATATAAGAAGCTCTTCGGAGTTTTACTAGGAACACAAGATGTTCAAACTTTTTTCGATCTTCTAATTGCAAAATATCCATAGGTACTGGCTCTCAGACTTTCATGAACATATTATACACATATGAATATACACATATATAACTATCTTAGAATATACAGGGTGACCGAAATTTAAGGCCCACCGAAAAGTCTCAGACCGAAGGGCCGTGTTTTGGATACGTTTCAAATCGTAACTTCTCTCATTTTTTTGGGTAGAATATGAATATAATATTTTTGCGCACGTGCGCAATGCACACCAACATCGTTTTATTCAAATGAGAACCCTTTCATGAACAAATTTCCGGGCAATCGAGTTTTTGAGCGCGCAAATACGCTCAAAATGTTGGCTAAATGCAAAAATCGAATTTGTGGGTGCAGTAATCTACCAAATGTGATAATGATTTTAATGTGTTTTTCAAGCTGAATAAGGTGGTGATGTTCATATTTCAATTTGTGCGATACGGAAGTTTCGGCTAAAGATCCCCCCTCCTCCTCTCATGCCCCTTCTAATTTTGTAATAAGCCGTTTTAAACAAAACTTTCAAAATAACTATCCTCAATTTTTTCAGTGGAATTCAACACGACATTTTTGCGCACGTGCGCATGCGCAAAATGCGCTCAATTCACATTAACTTTGTTTTTCACATGGGAATCCCCATGTTGTATTGCAAATTTGATTCTACTTCAAGTATCATGAAAAAAAAAAAAAAAAAGAATTCCACTCAAAATTAAGGGTTGTCTAAAATCGCTTATTCCAAAATTAGGAGGGACTTGAGAGAGGGAGGGGGATCATTCGTCGGAACATCCGTATTGCTCAAATCGAAAAATCAACATCACCGCGTTATTCAGCGTGAAAAAACACATAAAAATCATGTATCATACATGGTAGATAACTGTACCCACGGAATGAGATTTCTGCCTTTAGCCAACATTTTGAGCATATTTGCGCTGTTTCTGCGCACTAAAAAATTCGAGTGACGGGTTATTTTTTCATAAAATTTCAAGTAGAATCAGAATATGCAATACAAATGTGGGGTTCTCATGGGTGGCGGGGGGAGCACGTGCATTGCGCACGTTTTGCGCATTCGCACGTGCTCGAAAATGTCACATTCAGATTCTACTCAATACATTAAGGGGAGTCCATAAGGGGGATATTTCGGTGGGCCTTTAATGCTGGCCACTCTGTATATACCCATACTTGTGTATTTTCACTTGGGTTAAGCCAAACCGACAGTAACGAAGCAGTTTTCACAAGTTGTGTTAACGGTAGATTTTGCTGTAATTTCTAAAGAATATTTTTGATTAAATATTCGCCCGAGCTCAATTTGATACGAAACTGCATTTTTAACAGAATAGGCACACAACAATTCCAAACACCCTCCATTATCGCGATTTCTTGATGTGCTGTGGTAAATACGTGGTAATAGTAACATAAAGCGATATCCTGTGGAGAAATTAATTGGGAGTTGGAGAGTTATCATACCCTACCGTCGCGCCAGCTGCGTAGACGCATAATGCTCGGGAGTGAATGTTATCCTAGCTGATAGCATTTCCGCTCAAGCCAATCTAACAGCATCTACTTGCCAGATCAGGATCTTGCATATTCAGTTATCCAATGTACCCATTTGGATGAGCCAGCATGTTGACGCAGGCAGAAATTCTGCAGGAGGAGCTAAGTAATTTAATATATAGGTGGCTTTCTGCAAATTATTTGTCCCCAGGTAGAACAGGTGGTCATCAGGAATTAATCTACGCGAACTAAATCACTCGCGAAGAAATCGTGGAAACCCATTTCAAAGAAAAACGGAGTTATTGAAAAAATAAGTCTATTTCCACTAACAAACGAAAAAACGCAAAAAACACTGTTATACCGGTTTCGGTGATCAAACCATCGTCAGTAACAAACAATAACCGAAGGCACATTGGAGAGGTGACCTTATAAATAGTCAAAAAGTGAAATGTGGTCGATTGGGATTGGTTGTGAAGAAGAATGGTGAAGGGAACAAAGGAAGGGGGGGTCGATTCTGATTGGTTGTGAAGAAGAATGGTGAAAGGAACAAAGGAAGGGGGGTCGATTCTGATTGGCCCAAGAAGAGAATGCCAAAAAGTGAAAGGAACATGAGGGTGAATTAATCTACATTTCACACATTTGCGATTACCGTGCGGCAACCTCACATCAATGAATGGATGTAGGTACATAATAACTGTTGGATGCATCCAAGATATATTTGGTACCTAATCAGATTGTAAAGAAGTGAACGGGAAAATCCCATCTGCATGAAATATTCCTCATAACATTTCACGGTAATATATATAATCACGCGCTATCTGAGTATTGCTTCAATCTCATTGACATCCTGAAGATATTCTGTTGAACAGAACTAGAGTTGAAAGGATTTCATATTTGCGTATGGACTGATTCCTCCAGTTATTATGATATGCGTACAGCGCCATCTGAAACCCGGCCCTCATACTCCTTTCACCAAAAAAATGTAATGTCTTATCCCAGCATATCCATGAAGTGGCGGAAAGGGCGATGAGGGGTTTGGTTTTCCTTTTAAGAGGAACACCCGGGAATTTACAAAAAATTCACGCGATCACTCTCCTTTGCGGATCCTTGGTGATCATCATTTTGGAATATACTCGACAGTCTGGTCACCCGGTTACGCAACTCGTAAATACCGTCCAAGAAGACGCAGCCCTGCGTTACGTCGCATTTAAGATGGAAACTCCTTCGTGTAACGTTGATTATCCAGACCTGATGATAAATGTACCCAATTTACTGCTATTGATAAGAAGAAGAGATGACACCGATTTTACAGCGTTACACAGCTATTGAATGATCAGCTCGATTCCCCGGTTGGCTGCCTCTGTTCGCCGTCCCCTTCTTACAACTAATTGCCCACATCACCGTCTCCGCGTCAGAATTCTCCACTCAGCGAACCTGCTCCTCGATGCCAACCCACATTATCATTTTTTTGCCTGTTTCCTTACTTCGTCATCCCTCATCACGGCACCTATGGCTCAACTCACAGATCTACGGATATTTAAGCCAACTAGGATTTTTGTCCGTTGACTTTTGAGAGGTTGTGGTAAGCCTGCCTCAACTCCTGAACGCAAAATATAGCCTTCCCATTCATTGCTTAGTGACGAGAAAGCAGTTCTCTGTGACCGGATCGAGTCGGCGGCAAATCCCGAAATTGGTCATTTTCGGGTAAACTTTTTAGGTATATATTATTTTATTGATATAGGTAGCTACTAAAAAATTTTATTCTTCTGTTTCCTTCACCATTCCTCTTAGTCAAGAAGGTCGTATTTCCAGCCGGATTATTCCAGTGAGTGTCACAAGATGCGTTATTATTATTATTATTATTATTAACTGCTCTAATGAGAATACTTGGCAGGACGCTGGATTGGCTTTTGAGAAGTGTAAAAACTGATTGCGTTGATTGCTTTGATTAAAAAAGGGTTGTTCTTGATTCTGCCAAGCATTTCAGTATCCTTCCATCCTTCTCTTTTCAGTGACCACCTATTCTCTTCAAATTTTCAACCAGCTTTAGACAGATGATTTATCATTTTTAACGCCCTAGCATAATTTTATTTACTCGTATAAGTAGGTATCTACCTATTGTATTATTTTCGTATCTCGACCTGGTATTAAGTTGTGGGGAATGTAATGTGACAAGTGTTGTGAATGATCCCCCGATCATCGATAAGAGGTTATAATTGGACGTGATGCAGATTGCTGCCTATGTGACGAAACATCACCTGGCGAATATTCTAGCCCCCCCCCCCCCCTTCAGTTCCACCCCAGCCACCTTGTATGAGACTCATGGTCATCATAATCCTCGTCTCTGGCATCATTTTTCTTTCGATTCGACGCGGGTCTTCAGCATCCCATTATAATAATCATTTCCGGGTAACAACATCTGATCATTTCGACTTGTATTTTCTTTCGTCGAAAGATGTGCGACTTGGCTGGCACGCCTTTAGACCATCCTTATGGATATCATCTGAGGTACATTCATAGGTTCTGGGTGTACCAGGGAATACCGTATCAACGGTTCAGCATCGTCCAGGCACGAATTACTGAAACTCGCATGACTTCAATCGCCCTCTCAGAAGCTATACGGGTCACTAATAAACAGTTGTGTAATAATTTGTAGCGTTCATGCCATTATTTTAAGTCCATCACGAATTGAAAGTCATTCAGGAAAGGACTAATTTATTATAATAATTCATTCGCTTGTGAATATCTTGATAGTTCTCTAACTTGATAGCGACCTTTCGAATATTGGTAGTTTTTAAGGAGCTCATTTTCATCCATATGTCCATAATAACAAATGCCAATTGATCTTTCAATAATGCCTTGCATAGGTACCTACCGTTTGCCATCCAAAAAAATTATATTCAGTTTTGTTACCTGAGGTATAAGATAATTTTTCAATTCTAATATCCCCACCTCTGTGTATTATACAAAACAATTACATATTACCTAACTGTCTACGAGCTCTCCTTTTATGCATGCATTACTTGAAAAAAAAAATGAAAAAAATTATGACTCTGATCACTTGTGATATAAGATTTGTTGTAATAATTGACTGATTTTACACTATCCAAGTGTCTCCCTTGTTCTGTATGCATTACTAAACAATGAGATGATTATGTGATGATGACGATATTTTAAAATCTCATTCTGCGATATCAGTGTTTGTAAAACACATCATTGATGTAATTACCTAGTCAAGTTGAAAGTGGATAAAATGGAAATTGTGATACCACACCTTTTTATCTGTTATAGTTAGTTGTTCCAGTAGAAGTGAGATAAATTATTAAAATTATTTGTATTCAACTGATACTATTCCCTTTCTCTGCCTCTAAAACGGTGAAATATGGCAAATCCAGAGATCAGTTTACAGAATGGTAAGAATGCCATCCGTACATCCACCGGTAGACCATTCATTAAAATGTGTTTTAAATCAACGGCGAGGTTTCTTTCCCGATTTTTACTTTGTTACTGAGATGTTTTTCAGCTTAAAAAAAAATATATATATTTTACCTAGTTAATTAATTTTTTTCTTCAATAATTAGGTCAATATATACATTAAACACATTACATATTATCAACTCCTCCCCTGTGTCGTTTTGTTAATTTTAATCAGCTAAGTAGTCAGCTATTATTTTTATGTTATCTTTTATTAATACCGGAATCTAACTGCAGGAGCTCGTGGGGAAAAGTTTATTGGTAGTTTATGGTAGATTTTTAGTGTTACCTGAACGAGATTACCCATTGTTAATGGTGAACTTGATTGCCCCCAACTATGCGAACATATCTTTTAACGTGCCTCAAGCCAGTACCCGCTCTAAATATTCGTACGACCGACCGATGTGCTGTCTACCAACAGTTGCTGTTTCTTGTCAAACCGGGATTTTGGGAGTTTCCGCGAACTCTCTCCAGCCACTCAAGGAGAATTTGAATCTGTTGCATTGAACTTATTTCGTTTTGCATATATTATATTTTATCAAGAGTTACCTATAATTATTATTATCTCTAAATTCTTTTATTTTACTTTTTATAAGAATATCTACAACTAACTGGTCAACTATCATGATTTTTGGATGCCAGCTGGGAAATTTATTGTATTGTATTTTATACTGGGTTATGCCCGTTCAGAATAAATAGATAAATACATAAAACTACAGGATAAAAATATAATAGTATATTTCCACGTAAACCGTTTACGTGGAAATATACTATTATATTATTATCCTGTAGATTTTTGCTGTGGATTTCCACTACTCCGCCGCAAGTGATTTAAGTTAAATAAATACATGTTGATGAGAACATGAGAAATTCTGATACGTTCACACTAAATCACCTTGGCATGATAGAAACGTTATGAAAAATTAACGTCCACATGATTCAGCTATATAAAGTAAACCACACACGATTCACATAATTCTGAGCACTATTCGAAGTGAAGCAAAGAAAAAAACGCTGCAAAGTCCTTGTCACATGGGTTTATTATTCTGCTGGATATACCTACAGAAATGTTGGCTGTTCATTTATTGTTTATTTCATGTGAAATAATTGAAATAGCTATTTCTGATGGTTTCCACCATTTTGGCCCCTAAAACACGAATTAGGTAGGTACCTACGCTCCTGTTTTTTTTTTGTGTTTTTTTTTTCAATTTATCTTTGATCATTGGTAGTGCCATTTAATCGTCATGATCCACGTGTTGATACTACTTCCAGTGTTATTATACAAATTGATGATGATTTCAGACGATTTCCCAGGTTTTTGAGTCATAAAAATCAATTTAGGGAGCTGAACATTTGGTAGAACCTCGTTTTTCCACTCTTTGGTCAAAATCGACTTCATATTCGGTCTTCTCGTCCCCAAAAACATGGAAAACGATACCTCAAAAGCTCATGTTACTAACATGTTACTAAAACACAAAAAGTACCTACCTATTTTTGTGCACATTTTCACTCATAACACCCCTGGGTATATTCCGATCGGGCTGAAAAGTTTTGGGACACAACTAGGGCCCAAATGGAGCATGTGTGCGAAAGAACGACTTTTTTATACCAAAAATGAGGCCGGTACACGTGATACGGCGGACGGCGTACGGCGTACGGCGGACGGCGTACGGCGGACGGCGGACGGCGTACGGCGGACGGCGGACGGACATTGCATTTTTGGAATCTACGCACCTTGAAACGGAAAAGAAAAAATTTTGAGGGGGTGTTATAAAAATTGTTTGCTGACCGAATACAATAGGTGTATTATTCACAGAATAATAAACCAAAAGAGAGAGAAAAAAAAGTTGGAAGCCTATCCTGGATGAACCACCCTCCATGAAATGTACCTGTTCAATATACGAATATTTGCTACTATTCTTGTTTTAATGCATAGTCGTTTGTGCTACTAATCAGTGGCAGATATCGTATGCAATTTTTGCCAGCTGATGATAATAATTATTCTGTGCACGTCTACATTTCTACATAAAACTACAAGTTCAAACCGTAATAATAGAGTCCTAGATGTTAGTGAGAAGTACATATACTTTTATGAAGGGTACGGGAATTTCAGCAATATACGACGGAGGGTGCTGAAATGTCTATGAAATTTCCATGATTGTTTGTATGCAAGTACTTACGGCAAGTCGCTTCATTTTCATCACTGGCGTCTTTACAATCAATCTCTCTGTCACACTGCCACGTGTCTGGAATGCACCTCCCATCAGAACATTGGAACTCCTTCGCCGTGCACGTTCGCGTCTCTGCAACAAACAAACAAAAAAACGCTGCAAATTCCTGCACAACGGTTTATCATTTTGTACAGAATACCCTTCTGTTACAAATCACAGCTCTCTGTATAGATAACTCGTCTATATAATATAATATGTACTACTCTATACATATTATGTGGATCGCAGATCCTCCGTAGGTTAGTACCTAACCCCGTACTCGTTACCTTCTAGGTGCATACCTAAATCACGAGTTAAATGTAGCTAAAATAATACAGCCGATGACAAACAGTAACTAAAACAAAAGCAAAAGCAAAAGCAAAAAGAAACGCATATAATGAAGTTCTAAAGGAAAATTGTCGATGTGGAGTGAAATAGATGCCCCTTCTGCGTAGATCACTGTTTTCTGTGGCCAACACCTATAATAAACCGTTGTGTAATAACTTGCCTATCAAGTTGCAAAAGTACCGATCAACAAAATCCAGCCCCTTCTTGGTAGATGAACCGTTGTGTAATAATTTACCGTTGTGTAATAATTTACCGTTATGTAATAATTTACCGTTGTGTAACAATTTGCCGTTGTGTAATAATTTACCCATCAATAATACTTCAACGTTTGTTCAAGTTTCACAAGTACCTACCAACAAAATCCAGTAGTCCATCACTTATCAAATGAAATAATATCGCAAACAACCAAATCGACTTCATACAGCCATCCTTGATTATAATCAGGCGCTCCCTAGTGATGATATCCCGGCCGGATTTATACAGTTTGATTCACGATCGAGTTGATGAAGCTTATTGGTGCACACGAACGGCTGGACGTACGATGCTCCTGGTGGTCTCAAAAAATTGTTTAGCTCAAGACAAATTTAATAACGTTAATAAAAAACCATACCCTTCTATCGAAAGTTGTCGAGCTACGGCGTTCTGAAAATTTCAACCCCTATTTTGAACCCCTTAGAGATGACTGACAGTAACGCCGAGCTTCGAGGACCAACGAGACCCCGAACGGAACCTATACTTAACCCGAATTTCATCAATTTTGTTTCATGGTAACTAAGAAAAGTGGCCAGTAAGGCGTACGGCGGACAGACAGAAATATTTTTATTGCATTTTCGGATTCTACATACCTTGAAACGTAAACCATCAACTTTTGAGGGTGGGGGGGGGGGGGGGTTAGAATTTTTTTTCCATGCTCGATTCTAATGGTTCATTATTGAAAATAATAAACCAAAACCGTAATGTATTGTCATAAATACGAAGTGATCTTTGCGTGGAGTGTGCACGTGCAACTGTAATTATAGGGAAATCGCATAAAGCACACCATCTAAATATATGTATTCCAATATTCGTAAAAACAATATATATATATGAATTTACAGTATGGAATAATTGGTGATGAATACTCAAATCGACTCCAACACTAGATTTTCCGTCAGTGAAATTCTGAAACTATTGCTTCCGAGTCTGCGAAGCAGCGGAAGCCTTGTGTTCACTTTCGTGAGCCAAAAAATTTTTGTCTTCAGAAATCAAAATTTCCACTTGCATTTTGCGTTTCAAAGCCTACTGAACAAATTTGGTTCCGTGTCTGTCGGTCTGTGAGTCTGTGAGTCTGTGAGTCTGTCCGCATTTCCTTGTTACAGCCATAACTTCCACGATTTTGAATTGATTCAGCTCAAATTTTGAGGGATGGTGCGGATAAGGCCCCTTGAGGTCCCATACAAATTTCAACATGATTGATCCAGCGGTACGCCCTGCGCATGCGCTAACGTTAAATTCAACAAACACGCATAACTTTCACAATTTTGATTCAATTTCGCTCAAATTTGCAAGGGTTGTTTGGACAAGGCCTAGTGAGTTCCAGTATGAATTTCAGCATGATCGGACCCTCGGTGCGCCCTGCGCATGCGCTGGCGTGAAATAGATTCAATTTCCTTGTTACAGCCGTAGTAACCAAAGATTTCACCCAATTTCAATGTAATTCTCAGGGATTAAGCGGGTAGGGCCCATTGAGGTCTCATATAAATTTCAACATGATAGAGCCAGCGGTTCGCCCTGCGCATGCGCTCTGTCTGTCTGTCTGTCCTTCTATGCACGGCCAATCGGCTCGACAGATATCGACCAAATTTGGCACGAATATCCAGTAGGCTCCCAAGTTGTGCAACGTCGCATTTTTAATTCCCTGACCATAGCGGAACTATGGTCGACCATGGTCAACTCTTGAATGGCTTGACGGATATCGACCAAATTTGGCACGAATATCCAGTAGGCTCCCAAGTTGTGCAACGTCGCATTTTTAATTCCCTGACCATAGCGGAACTATGGTCGACCAAGGTCAACTCCTGAATGGCTTGACGGATATCGACCAAATTTGGCACGAATATCCAGTAGGCTCCCAAGTTGTGCAACGTCGCATTTTTAATTCCCTGACCATAGCGGAACTATGGTCGACCATGGTCAACTTCGTTAATTGAAATGGTAACCCCTATTTTTTATCGCGTATTCGTAATCTACGTGAAATTCTATCTACGATCGACCCTTCGGACTACCCCCGCGGTCGACCTTAGCGCATCCATGGGCCCCTCCATGGTCGAATCCCGAATTGCTCAACGGATATCGACCAAATTTGGCACCAATATCCGGTAGCCTCCCAAGTTGTGCAACGTCGCATTTTTAATTCCCTGACCATAGCGGAACTATGGTCGACCATGGTCAACTCCTGAATGGCTTGACGGATTTTGATAAAATTGGGCACAAATACCCGGTAGGGTATGGGATTTTTCCGTCGTTTGTTGGTTCCACGATACTGCGTACCTACAGCGAATCTCGGATAGCGAGCGAAGCGAGCGGTCAGGCTAGTTATGTATAATGGACGTAATGTATTATGGAAGTCATGTTATGTATAATATGTATATTTCATGTAATGTTATGTAATGTTGTGTTATGTAATATGTATATTTAACGTTATGTAATGTTATGTAATGTTATGTTATTTTGCTTCCGAGTCTGTTCTATTTTATAATGGGTCACTCTGATTGTGACGAGGAAGCTCCTGTGCCATCACCTTGGCAGTGTATTTTTTTTTTCTTGGAAGTTGTAATTTTTCATTTCATAACATGAACAGTTTTCGTGACGTACATCCAGAAGTACATACCTACCTAACATCCAGATTGCTCAGCAGTGATTTATTACTGACTGGCTCACTAGTAAGAATACCAAAACGCGGATCAGTGTTGGTTTAAGAACACATATATGGCCAGTTCCACCAGCGAGAGTTAGAGTTGAGCCAACCAACGAAACGGCTGTTTCACCAATGCTTGGTCCAGGATCTTCTTGCATAGATCAGTGTGTCACAAAACACCTTCTTTAGGAGGGCTAACGCCGGATCAACGCCGATATGGCAACTACCCACAGTAGAAAAATGTGTCCAGTTTCATACCTATAATCCGATTATCACATTGAACAAAATGGGTAAATATAAATCAAAATAAAATGGACAAAAATTTGTGATGTCTTCAAAGGAAAACGCGAGGGGTGGGGGGGGGGGGCTGTCGCGAATTGTTTATAAATTACAAGTAGGTAGGTCATATGTATAGTAAGGGACCTAGTATCAGCAAGAAGTAGACACGTAGGTACCTACACTGAAAACAACTAAAGAGTAAAAAAAAAGGTTCCAGCTAGACAGTGAAAATGTATGTACCTACTTACTGGTTTCATAGAATACGACCCCAGTTCCCAAACTCCTATATATGCAGTCTGATAAACATAAATGCAGGACGCATCTGTCAAATGGGATGGCTGTTGCTGCAGCAGTTAAACTGCACCAATTTTCTCGTCAAAATCTGTAAGACGCATGGCGCCTCAGACGCTGACAATCAAAGACATACACGTTTTATTGTGGAGGCAAGCTTCCCAGTTACAAAAACCGACTTAATCATCAGTATACAGTAAATTGCTGTACAGTAAACTGGGGCGACCAATCAGCTTCACGAATACGGAGAATCTCTAGGGACAATTTTATTGTTCAGTCTTTTCCTCAAGAGAAATGCGTCTGTCACTACCAGGATCAGTGAGAATTTTATGATATAAATTTATACGAATAAAATTTGAAAAAACAAGAGGCAAGGGTCATTTTGACGTTCTCAACGATCCCAAATGGTTATAAACGTCGCTTGTTATATTACAATATTTAAGTTTATGTATAAAATTGTGTAATAGTTGGTATTCAGTTTTAATTGTTGAACATCAAATGCTAAGTCGGAAATGTTCGAGAAAATTATTGTTTTTGACGCATACAACATTGGGACTATTACGCATCGGTTAATTTAAAAAAAAATGAAATGAAAAATTAATAAATAATAATAATAATAACCAATATGAGGTTCTGGATATTTAATACTACTCGTATATATCCATTCGCATGGAACATTTTGAAAACTGACCTGGAGGGTGCGGGAGAACCGCTGCTACAATAGGAATCACCACAAACAGAAGGAATAATATCATTTTTTCCACTCATCAGGAACTGAACTCGTTTCAGCGTCTTCCTTGGTTTATAAAGGAGCCCCCTCTTATCGGAGCGCCCCACCGAGATGAAAAGAAGTCGACGATACATAATATTGCATTAGATATCATTAATTATCAATATAAATGGTTCCGGTTACAATTTAACTGCTGTTGTTATTATTATCTGCATTCATCAGTCTCCTAGTTCTTTACGATTTACCCTTCAAAACTATCCACTGATAAATAGTTCGCGTGTTGGAAAAGTAACGAGTAGGTTGTTGAACACACCGCTTGGGGATCGTGATGTTTCCATATTTATTCAATTTTCCGCTTCCGAGTTTCCATATTCATTCAACTTTTCGCTTCTGAGTCTATCAGGGCAGTTGATAAATTGTTCGTAAGAGGACTGATGTGTCTGCCCTTCTTCCGGGCCAGCAAGGCAAGTCCACTTTCTGTTAGTTGAACGATACTTTCGTTTACTTTATGATTCAAACGACCATAAATCCTCAACAACCAATTGCCATCAGGGGTTATGTACGTTTTTTATGATGTGTTTAGCTCCTGTATTATGTAAGTAAGTTTTGTAAAAGTTGGTATACTACCTCCAGATGCTGCTTAAATAATTGAAACGAATCGAAATTTGAATTATATTATTACCGTTGTGTGCTCCAAGATGACTTTTAAGTACTTCATCCAATGCTCAATAACTAATAAACTTTCAATTTAATCATTTCATCTCGACTGAGGAGCATTAGCGATTAATTAGAGCATAACTACGGTTTGACTCGTATAATATTACCCCCCAAGAGCAATACCACCGCACCGATGAAATCAATCACAAGAAAGTATGTTGTCGAGTTGGAAATGTAAATCTCCATGGCAAAATATTTTACGCATTCTCTCACAATAAGCAATTCAACTTGAATATCGACAATACCTAAGATTTTTTACCAACTAGAAACCCAAAAAACCCACAACAACAACACCTCTCCCACAGCCTTCTTGAATGGTGTTCTACCTATGGTTCTATGGTATTCAAATCGGCGATCTTAGGATCAAGCTCATTATATGTATAATTGCATGAATTTAACTAAAAATGACCTGTTGTAAATACATGTTCTATGGGTGGGTATACACATATTTTTTGCGGCATTTCTAGTGTTCAAGTTATGTACGTCTCCCATAAATTTGATTTGCTGGTACAAATATATCGGTTCCTTGGTAATTATAATTTTTTCCTTTTATTATAATTTATGGTAATTATAATTTTTTTCTTGGTAATTATAATTATAATTAATTAGTAACTTAAATGCCTTTCTTTCTCATATTTTCATCCATCCCGTCTTGTGATAGTAAGGGATGATGAGACTCTCTAGCTAAATTGAATATGTACCTCACACAAGCATTCTGAACTTTCTGCAGCCTATCAGTTTGCTCCGCACTGAGATCGCAGTACGCCAAGCTGGCATAGTCAAAGTAGGGGAACAGGAGCGAAGTAACCAATCGGCGGCGAATCTCGAGGGTCAGTTCAAACGTCAATTTTTTCATTTGGTGCAACCCCCTTATAAACTTTCCCAGACACAGACGTTAACTGGTCCTTCCACGATAGAATGTTGTCAATTTTAATACCCAGGCTAGTGACGTTTGCTCAAAAGGGATAACGACGTGTCCTATCATGACCGGGCTTATCGTGGACTCCACAATTTTCGCTAGGTTCTTTGGTGTGCCGATAAATATAGAATAACATTTTCTAACATTTATATTCATCCCGTGCCCATTACACCACTTGGAGTGCTCTGCTAGGTCAACATTTAACTTTTCAACTGCCTCATTAACCCTATCTACATCCGCATTCATCGGCATAAACTACATACCTGCTGTACATCATGCTCAGACAATAAAATGAACGTGCAGCGTGAAAAGGATTCCGCTATTTATGGACCCTGTGTGGCCCCTCTATTACTGGATAGCCATTTAGAGGGTCGACCATCAGACGTCTCTACGCACTGAGTTCTTTTATGTAGGTAGCTTTCAAACCAAGACGACCCCCGGGCTAAAATTTACTACTTTCATGATATTAAGGAGCAATTTGTGATCCACCATTTCATATGCACGCGAGAAGTCTACTAGAACAAGAATGGTTAGCTTTCGATCATCCATGTTTTTCCGTACGCTGTCTAGAAGGTAGGTGAGAGTCGTTTCCGTGCTATATCCTTTTTTGTACACTGACTGGTAGGCATCCACCATTGTACTCGTTTGTAAAAACTGTAGCATCATTTCCCCAGTAATCTTATCAGAAACCTTGCCTAAGCCGCAAAGTAGATTTATAGGTCTTAAGTCACTTGCAAGCGTTACATCTCTCTTTTTTCCATTTCTTATTTTTTCCACAGGTCCGGATACTTCATCGTCCTTATGGAACAATTAAATATGTCACATAGCACTTCATATAACCTCACACCAATCAGCCTGACAAAAGACAAAGGTATTACGTCGGCACCGACTGCTTTGGATTTTATCATTTTCACTGATCTCTCCACCATACCTTCTCCAATACAACTGGGACTCCTCTCGTTATAATATTTGACTGTAAATTCATGAGGATCGAGTCCATCGGATTCAATAAATGCTCATTCAGCTTGTCTAATGGAATCATAGGGATGTCTCCCTCATTTTTAGTTCGACCAATTCCGTAACTTCTGAAAACCGCATAGAAGTTTTTGATGTTTTGAGGTGAATCAAACAATTCTTTAAAGTGCCTATTTCTGGCTGATTTTTCTATAATCGATAAAATCATTTTCACATTTAGTTTTTCGCCCAATTTTGTATTGTTTGTCTCGTTCAACCATTAATGTTCTTATTTCAGAGCTTAGCCATGGAGCAGAAGGTTTTCTAACATACACAGTTTTCAATGTAATGAATTTTTCAAATAACTTCGTAAGAATTTCATTTAGCCTTTCAACCTTCTTAGTGACGTTCACGCATTCAGTTATCTCTGAACCTTGAATATTGGTTAAGGCCTCTTTAAATTGTGGAAGATCGAAATTCCGGTAATCTGTTATCATAATTTCCTTCATAATTAATTTTTCAGACTTGATATTTAACGCACAGTAGATTAAGTCATGTTTAGATATGCCGGGGACATCGTACTGACCATATTTTACGACATCAACTATATTATTCACCATTATCAGGTCGAGAAGTGTACCGCTGGAGCCAGTGGGAGTGGGAGCTGAGAGCGGGAGAGGGAGAGGGTGTCGGTGAGAAGAGAGAGAGAGAGAGAGAGAGAGAGAGAGAGAGAGAGAGAGAGAGAGAGAGAGAGAGAGAGAGAGAGAGAGAGTGAGTGAGAGAGAGAGGAGAGTGAGATAGTGTGTGAGAGAGTGTGTGTGTGTGTGAGAGAGAGACGCACACCTCTGTGATACCTACTCGTAAAATTGGCCCTTCCCGCAGCACCACAAGCCTATCTCCTGAGTGGTATCCTGGAAACATGCTCAGCAGTTCAGTTCTAGATTGTGTAAGATTGAAGGACGAGCTGAGAGTGCGGAAAAACGGATCGATCTCAGGTTCAATAATATTCGTCCCAGCTGGCAATGTAGATAACGAGTAGTATAACAAGAAGAAAGGAGTAAACAAACTAAAAAATCGGTCGCCGTCATTATCATGATGATTTACGTTCTTCCTCTTTGAGACTCGTGATCATCAGATGTGCAATATTTGAAATGGAGGGAGAAAAAAGTCTGCTAAATCAGTAGAAGGTACAGCTACCCTCGTTGATATGATTAGCTTGCCTCGTAGTTAGCTGGTTGTTAGCAGGTGGGTCCCAAATTTTACTAAAACAGGATCTAGAAAAATGAATAAACCACCCTCCAACCAGGCACCTATCAATCTCGGGCAAAATTGGACGAGGTATCTACAATAAGTGTTTGAATATAATTTCCAGATCGTTTATGGGCATATGCTACCTATTCCTCATGCCTGGAGCAGAGCCCTCTGTCGGCGGACCACGGCGAAAAATGTTCTTGCTCCTTTGCTGTCTGCAGCGTCAAGCAGAAAACCTTCAATATGTTCGATGCTCTTTTCTCCAATCCTGATGACAGACCTCGCCATAATACGAACGCTCATCTATGAATACAATTTTGATAACGTGGATTATGAAAATACCTGCCATCAACATAATGGCTGGTGCATATATTTATGATTCATATATTATGGATATGGGTGATATATTTCTCGCCGCTAGGCAAATGGAAATGACTTGTCCGTTATGTAATCCAGTCAACAAGGATTCCAAAATGACGTCACCACCTCCCCCCCTCCACCACTTCTTCTTAGAAATTTTCTAAACCCTCTCAAAATAAAAAGTGCGGGTTTTCCCCCGATTCAACTCAAAGTTCGTCTTTCACGTATCAAGAAGATTTAGGGAAACTATCGAGTGAAGGCATTACAGGGAATGCCATCCGGACGGTGTGCAGATTAAATAAATGTAATGCAACCAAATGTAATACAAATAAATAGTAAATGTGATTCAAAATAGTTTCTCCAAGTTTCATTTTGCATTACTAGACCAAAACCGAAATATATTAAAAAGTGATGGAAACAGGCCTGAGAGTCACAAAATATGTCTGCCCACATCCGCATTCCGTAACCTTTGAATGTAATATTATCCTAAGAAAAATGAATGTGTTCTAGGCTAAACTCGATGAATTTTTATTGAGTTTTATCCACCCCTCCCCCTCAAAATAAATACTACAGACGTTTCCGTGAATTCGTAAAAATTATGTTACAACTAAACCACAAAATTAGACAGATGTTAAATATTGATGAGCATACTACTAGACATCAAAACTATATCTACCTCCACCCCTTCCCATCACACTGAAAACTCGTAACCTATGGGGAACATTTTGGAAGTGTGGCGTCAAGGCTGATCGAGTATAAAAGATTATGAGGGCCGGGGTGTTTATCGATTGCCAAACACTCTCACCCACCACCGTCACTTCAATTTCAGTCATTTTTTCGAAGAGATCACTTTTGATGATGACATCTAAATTTTACGTGATCAAAGCCATGTTTACCGATTTTAGTGAATTTTCAGTGAAATCACGCAATTGGAATGAGTCCAAAACTTAAAGTACCTAGTTACACACATTTTTGAAAGTCTTATTTTCTTTCCGTTTCACAGCAATCTCAATTCATCCATGGATTTTATAAACTTTTATCATTATAATATTATGCGAGGAGTGATTTTTCAAGAGGAAATTTCATTCATTTTCGAAAAATGTTCAGGATGCGGAAAAACTAATTCCACTACCATTGAAAAAATAGGCGTAGCAGATGACATCCCTGAATATTATGAACTTATAACATCCAAACATCCATGCTGCGTTTGACATTCATGGCAATGACCTCTTGATCGAGACAGGTACATTCCCCGTCGACCTCATGGTCCTCATGGGAACCACTGAGCTCACCAGCCAAATGTCCAGGATCCAGGAAGCAGTGTTGGGGGAGTTTCGACAGAGCCTGCGGAACAGAGCTGGCACAGCACAATACCACCTGTTATACAAGGATTCATGAAATGTACGGTACATCAGCTGCCTTTTATCGGACCAGATGCCAAGCTCTGAATTCGGGATTCTTACATCAGTTTCCAGTTCGGATGTTTTGATATGTATAATTCAATAAATTTAGTTTAGAATAAGTTCCTTCTTGATCAGAATGATCTGGAAAAATTGGAATAATTTTTCTAATCATTAATTAATGTGCCCATATTATTCATCCTGTGCAATTTTTGGAGTCATTGCAATAACTTATATTAGTCAAAATGGTGGGAAGGGGGAGTTTCTGGGGCACTCCATAGACTACAGGGTCGTAGGCACAGCTTCATTTCGTTTGAAACATATGAGGGGAGTATATAACCATTTCATAGAAAGTACCATGATCACTAGATCGCTTCGAAAATCGCCTGAAGAAGCGCTTAGAATGCAGCGCAAATGTATTCTCCCCCCCCCCCCCCCCGAAAGTCAGGCACTCAAATTATTGACAGGCAATATAAATAATTTATAGTTCACGTGAAACGTTCTCAAATCTGATTCCCGGTAGACTCGCCATTGATAACGGAGGACGTTTCTGATGCAACACGTTCTTCTCTTTGTGTTTTCGTGGAGGGACCTTCCTCCTATCATAGTTTGTTGAAGGATTGGTGAGAAGATAGGGAGATGTAGAAGAGCTGATGAAAGAGGCTGACGACAGGACGTGATCCTGTGCCGGGATGCACGATCCATCAACATCACCGCCACCTCCTCCGGGGGATCCCCGAATCTTCTCCACCTCGTGGTTTCATCAATGATTCAACTTCCTCACCTCCTACCAACCTACCCTTTCACTCAATGCCACGCCGTAAAATTATACGTTTCTCAAATTACCATAATCATCATGGGTTTGTGAAAACAAATTGTAATGAAAGACTATATTTTCCATCTTTATTTAGCTGGGTATATATAACCACCAAACCAAAGTACCACCTAACCAAAGAATGACTGAGAGTGATACGAACTAAATCACTCGCGATGAAATCGTGGAAACCCATTTCAAAGAAAAACAAAGTTACTGAATGGTTGCCTATTTCCACTAATACACGAAAAATACATTGTTATACCGGCTTAGGTGATCAAACCATAGCCAGAAACAAACAATAACTTATTGTTACAGATGATGGGGGACAGACGTGGTGTAATGGTAATGATACTTTGTTAGTGTCACCAACTACTCACATTTTTTACATTGGCTTGTCACCAGGCGGGATTCCCGGTAGGAACTGATAACTCTACGACCTCGGCGCACTTAGCAGCATAGCAAGTAGAGCGAATAACAAAACGGAATTTGGGACAGGCTCCGTCTAGATGAGATATCCTTTTTAGAAACTCGAAGAAGCGAGACTTTATTTTTACTGACGGTGGTTTGATCTCCGAAACCAGTATAACAGTTATTTTTCGTGTATTCCTGGAAACAGACTACCTTCCAAGAACCCCGTTCCTATTTTGAACTGAAAATGGAATTACAGGCATCTTAGTAACAGCCATGTGATTCGGTGATTACCATCGTAATAATATAATATAATAATATGCTATTTACTTGAAGTCGCCTGCCGCCATTTCTCCAAGTTTTCCCTGTATATCGGCCTTTAAAATAATTTTTCGCATCCCTCATCAAGTTCAATCAAAATATTCACTGTCATTGGTCGTTGAAAATAGGTGTTTACCTTATTCCCTTGAAAAATGTTTCATTTTGGGTATCTAGTCTTCCCACAACCATGGTATGTGAGTCCACCTGCATCTGTGCGAGGCCATTCTACATTTTATAGAATTTTTCGATATTTTATACCATATACATGCTTGAAGCATAAAATGTAGCTTTTTCGTCCCGTCACCTATATATTTACTACTCATGTTCTGCAGGTACCTTTTTTCCCTTTACATCCTGCTAGTATTTCTGACAACACCTCCAATAAGTGAGTGACCTTGATTATTAATCATCGTTACCTATTATAGCTACCTACACGTAGTTTTTTTCGTCTCCATAATTAATCCTGTACCTACCTGTCAGGTATATTAGGTAATATGTAAGAAGCAGCCTGAAATGTTGACCGAGTACAACACTCGGTTTTGGGTTGCCCCATAAAAGCACAATTACTTCCCTTTGGCCGAATCCTGGCAATGTTGACAAAAAGCCGGTCGGACACGTCGTCTCTGCCAAACGAGTCAAATTTGATTCAATACTGGAATCTATGACTCCTTGAATTCGGAACGATTTTCATGTACCATTCATCATTTCGAAAACGATATCTTGATGGGCAGTCAAACTCGCATTCTGCGTTCCATCCTTACCTGATCGAAATTGGTTCTGTGTTTGGAAGTAGTGGCTGTATAAGTTCGATTACATCCATCCGATTTGAATTGAAGTTACAAGAGTAGCGGACTGGTACTCTGATGACCCAAATTCATTTCATATCAAACTATACGCAATGCACGGATCTGGTCGTTAACCTACAAGCGAACTCAAACGAACAGCTCACGCAATTTTTCAAACATTTAAAGATCTACGGCTTATCTGCCGAATATTGGTTCGGTCAGTGGTACTACCGCTCTATTTACTGGCCACGGGCGTGGGCACTACGTCGTAGTGGGTTCATCCACCGACGACACTGGGGGTCATCTCGCAGTTAACCTCCAGTTTCCTTTCAGCTGTTGAACTCGAATTAAATTCCAAAACCTACTAACCGCCAGACCATGCATAATAAATTTCATCGTTATCAGGTACGCTCTATTCATGGATCATCGATATCCCAACAAGGCGTAGGTGACAAGACCTAGTTGCAATTCCTATTCGTAAATACCATTATCTCCTAATTCTCAAGAATACCTTGTCGATCATTCTATCATTCTTTTATTAAGGGATTATTTCAGGTAGATTGTTTATGTATTCTGGTCTTTGAAGACTTGGCGCAAAACAAACCCAGTCAGCTAATTTGACGTAAGACCTTAATACAGGGGGAAACGGCAACATTGTACTGGCTGTTGCAACTAGAGCAATTCAATCCACTGAAAATCTCCAAGATCAATCCATTGTTTTGGAAGATCCAGAAGAATGATCTACGTTTTTACCCCCCCCCCCTCTCCATAGGCCCCCCTGGGTGTCACCAGTGTTAATTTTTCGTAAGTGTACCAAATTTCAACCCTTCCGTTGGAGGGGAGGGGGGGAGGATGAGTAGGTTGTTCACTGGGGCTCTCTTAGGAGATTTATGTGGCCAACATCTGAATCCGACTGGTCCAGTAGAAGGCGAGTTATAACTATTTAAAAATGCCTTGAATTTGTCAGGCATTGAACAACATTTTTTTTAGGGTAGAGTACTGAAATTCTTGTTATAGAGTTCGTGCGCATTCTGCTCATAATTTTTAACAGTAACCCATGAGGAATTCTAGTGAAAAATATGATAGATTGAAGATGTACCTATCCATGGATCGATAAATACATGGAAGGCATTTTAAATTTAATGGAATTACATGGAATTTCGTCACAATATTCGTCGCATTAGGATCAGTTGAAGTAGTTACCATAGAGGTTAATCCCAGCTTAGTCCAGATTCGATTAGTTTCACATAAAGTTAAGTGTGGTTTGTACAGGAGAATGTTCACTATGAACACGCTCCTTTAAATTAGTCAACGCTGCCAACAATAAATATCCCTACCCCACGCCCCTCTCCCAACCCATCCAGGAACTTTGAAAGCATGCACCAAAAAAGGGCTACGATCCAAATCAAGTGACAGCTCCTCAACTTTGAAGGTGGCTACAACTGAGTGAGATGATAATGACCATTGCACCTCTCTCGTCAAGACAGGACCACACTGCCAACTGTGACGTCAGAATTACTGGAAATTTTGGAAAAGCATAAAGAAACAACTACTTATCGTAGGACAGTGCAATTGGTGACAAAGTTCTCAGAATGGAATCAGAATGGGATAATATAAACCGCTTTTGTGAACCACGAGAATATCCCATTGACATCCCCTGGCAGGGCAGTCGGACGTTAAAGCCCCAGCCTGAAACCGCTGTATTACTTTACTGATATCCCTATACTGACTCGGACGATTGATCAAAATCGTCGTTTTGAAACACATCTGATCTATATTACCTACGTTATTCCCAAATGACGTCTATCGAGTATAGTTTATTGTATACATTATTGCGCCTCATCTATGACGATAAAGAGGAAGGTCAGAAAGGTTACTCTTTATGAGACCGAGGCCTTGGCTGGTAGACGTCGGCGATACCCGAAACTGTCGGCCAGAAAATTGATTGGATTCTTGAACTGAGATAACTAATTTGTAAATAGTCGGAAGAAATGAATTTTCTGTTTATAACCCAACAGAATAGGGAGTAAACCGAATGAGATCCATGGGATTCATGGGAATTGTCTAGTTATTTCCTAGAGTTTTTCGTATTTTTCATTGCAAGAATCCGTTGAGAGAATCGCAAAATGCAGGAACAAATTAAAGGACCTTCGAACCAAAACAAAGAATGATTATTTTTATGAGCAACTGGCTACGTCCGTTACCCTTGCAAATGTGTGGAAAACAATAAGCTCGGCATTAGGAAGGACAGGAATAGGTAAACAACTGAATTCTGAATTCAGTAATTGCGATATTTACCAAGCAGCGTTCAGACAAAAATGAGTTTTAGAGCGACAACAGAAGACGAGGTGTATAAAACTAAAACTTCTTTAAAGAGAGGAACTGGACCAGGGTGGGACGGCACATCTTCGAACATGATCAAACACTGCTTTGTGCTTGACCTCTCTTCTAATACATCATATAATCGACCTCAGCATACTCAAAGGCCAGTTTCCAGATGCGCCGAATATTGCTGTGGTGCGTCCACTCAACAAAAACGCTGCAAATTATTACACAACGGTTTATTATTTACCTGTATAGATGCTCCTTCTGCGTAGTTCACTGTATTCTGTGGTAAATACCTACCCTGGAGCTCACCCCAGGAAAGCCCTAAATTGAGTACTGGAGCCGGCCCGGGAATTAAAGTTTCATACAAACGCACGGGATTCAATAGTTAAATCATTAATTAATTGTAGTTATTCATGAAGCATAAGGAAAATGATAAACCGTTGTGTAATAATTTACCGATATAGATGCACCTTCTGCGTACATAGTATAATAAACCGTTGTATAATAATTTACTGTTGCGTAATAATTCGCCGTTGTATAGTAATTTAGGTACTGTTGTGTAATAATTTACCCAACAATACTTCCACGTTTCTTCAAGTTGTGAAAGTACCTATCAGGTGCTCCCTAGCAATGATATCTAGCTGAATGTATACAATTTGATTCACCCACCTATGGAAGAAGTCTGTCGGTGCAAACTTAGGGACCTTACTGTGAACGAACGGCTGGACGTACAATGCTCCGGGCGGTCTCAAAAAACTCCCAAGTTCAAGAACTATTTAAAAACGTAAAAAAATTTGAGGTAACGGCGTCCTGGAGATTTCAACCCCTATTTTTCACCCCTTAGAGATGACTGACATTAACGCCGAGCTTCGCGGACCAACTAGACCCCAAATGGGACCAATAAACCAAATTTCATCAATTTTGGTTCATAGTAACTAATGAAAGTGCGAAGTACGGCGTACGGTGGACTGAAAGAAATTTCTTTATTGCATTTTCGAATTCTACGTACCTACCTACCTTGGGCAGAGGGGGGGGGGGGTTAATTTTTTTTTTTTTTTTTTTCATGCTCGATTCCATTGTTCATTATTGAAAATGATAAACCAAAAGGAAGTAAAGTTTCTACGAATAATTATCGCCCTATCCCACTCCTGTTCAACCTTTCCAACTTATATGAAAACACAATCAAGTCTCAACGAACTGATTTTCTTCTTGTAAGTTCAAGGTGGCGCCCTCTCGAACCTCCCTCCAGTAGTAGTACACTTAATCTTTCCTTTTGGTTTATATTTCTGTGAATAATACACCTATGTATGTAGTCGCTCAGCAAAAAATGTTTATAACACCCCCTCAAAATTTTTCTTTTACGTTTCAAGGTGCGTAGATTCCAAAAACGCAATGTCCGTCCGCCCTACGCCTTATCATCCATATCTACTTCATATCCGGTCTACAAAATTTGTTCTTTCGCACACAAGCTCCATTTGCGCCCTAGTTGTGTCCCGAAACTCTGCAGCCCGATCGTTAAATACCCAACGGTGTTATGGGTGAAAAATGGGCGTAAAAAAAGGGTTTAATTTAGGCGTTTTAGTAACACGAGCTTGTTACCAACACATGAAATAGGTAAGAACATATCCAAAGCCTTATAATGAGAATTAGGAAATCTTTTCACTTCTCCATCACATTTAAAAACTGGCTCTCACGGCTCAACCTCCGCATGGTATTCTATGCACATGTACACAGTATACTTATCTATGTCATAACTATACGGGGAGGAGCACATGCAAGTAATTTCCATCCTTGTTGTAGTTATATACAACTGTATGTACTACGCATAGCTATTAATCGAAAAGACGAACCCTTACAGCGAACCCCTTCTACACAGTTTTAACGTCCCTCGCATAGAATGATGTAAATTTATCGAACACGAATTTATATGCATAGATATTGGTATTTTCAGGAAATCATTTACATAAGTAAGGTCCACTAGTGGCAAGGCAAACAGCAATGTGCAATCGATCGCCATAGCAATGACTTCTAGAGCAGACAGTTACCATGGCTAGCGCCATCAATCTTCAAGATCGCCCTTGCCCAACAAAATTAAAAATTCACTTTCTCTATTCAAAAACGAAATCAAGCGACAGTTAATGAATCCTGCAAACAGATTCATGATTATGCAGAAATTCAAGCGCTAAAATTTAAAAATAATACGATTTTTATATTTTTATATTTTAGGCTAAGTATATTAATTGTTATCATAAGTAGAATCACTGAGCTTATGGTTAGTAATTTAATGAGCATAATAAGCTAATTATAATGAGCTATGTCAACAAGAACCTACAAGTTCGGGAAGAGAAGGCGTCGCTGACTTAGACTGAGAGGGGATTTTGTGTACCATATTTAAAAATAGCTCTAATACATATTGTATCAGTTGCATAGCATATGGAAAAATAAAAAAGTTTTGTTTAAAAAAATGAATTTAAAAAACCGATCCAATTGACTGTGTTTAAAAATTTACGCGATTGATTGTACATCCGACACCCAGCAGCATTTCGGCGAACGAATTCAGACTCAGTAACCTTCAATTCGGTGACTCACTCAAAACTCTCGACGGATGGACACTACAAGTAGTAAGTCAAAAGTCAAACTGTGAAAATGTTAATGATTTTCAACAAATTTTTTTATCATCATTATTTTATTTTATTTATCAAATACACGTAGGAAACATGGCATTAAAAGAGGTAAAATCATGTTCCAGAATTCAAAAGTGAGCCGGAACTAATGCCGAATTTTATTACGCTTCTCAGCCTATGCTGACATCTATGTAGCCGGGAAAATGCTCTGTAATTTCATCGAGATCACTCACGAATCTCACTAACATGGTAAATTGGAATTTTTTGATGATATTTAAAAAAACCTGGATTAACCCTAGAAAATAGACCTAGATAGACAATATGGGGCGCTGTTTTTTTTAAAATCTGTTCCCGGCAGTACCATGTTTAAACTTGAATAATTAGGTACGCTTTAAATTGTTTTGCAAAATATGTTTAATACAGTTACATTGCAGCTTCGCATCAGCGGGATTATGTTCCATGGTTGTTTGCACAGTTTCAGCATAACTAGCCTTGTTCAACGATGATGTGGCAACGATTTTTATGAATGAGAGAACCACGCCTGGCTACCTGACTGTGCGACCTCAAAAATCGGTGAATTCTCGTCCGAATAAACTTCACAATTTCTCAGTTTCACTATTCCTGTCAAAAAAGTGCGAATTACATTCAAACGATTGGCCACAAGTGATTTGCCTTAGAATAAAAATTGATGAGGACGTTCTACCGGAAGAACACGCTAGATTGAAAATAATTTTAATCAACAAGAACAAAAATATAGCTAGTCTAAAGATAACATGAAATTTATACTAACTGTAAGCTTTAAAAAAAAAAAAATAAACAACAATAATAATAGGGAAAAAAATGCGTTGCCGTAGGGGGCGTCTAGCCGCCAGCGGTTTGTGTTCATGACGGTACGTTTATTGTCGAATGAAATCTGGGGGACACCCCCAGACCCCCGGATTATAACCGTTTAGATCAAGGATCAAAGCAAGGAAACATGGAACATGTTTTTCGAATAGGTACATAATAACGGAGGATATGGAGATATGTAGAAAAACGTCTGCCAATTCGAGTAGGCAGTATAGCTTCTCACTTGAATCACATGAACGTACAGACTAGTTGGGTAGGTTCGTTATGATACGGCACCATCTGCGATACAACCCGTGCGTACCCTCAAAATTTCATCTCTCTACGACCATTTTTCGCGTAGTTAGAAGCTTCATAAGGAAACGGTCAACATTTCATGTTAGCACATGCGGAGAGGGAAATTACAAGATTCCAGTGAAGTTCATGCGGAACCATCGATGTATTATACTGATCGACCCTCCAAATGTGAACTCATTTCAACGATAATTAAGGTAGTTATGGGCACTCCAAGTATTTCACGTTTGCGCATGCGCAGACTAAACGATTTTTATGATTTTTTAACGGGACCACCTGCGATCCAACTCGCGTATACCCTCAGAATTTCAGCTCCCTACGACTATTTATCGCGTAGTTAGAAACGTTACAAGGAAATGGTCAACATTTCATGTTCGCGCATGCGTAGATCACAAGTTACAAGATGAGTAGATCAAGTTACATTACCATTCCAATGAAATTGATTTGTAACTACCAATGTATTATTCCTGACCGACCCTCCAAGGTTGAATTGATTTCAACGATATTTAGGATAGTTATGGGTGTTCCAATTATTTCACGTTTGCGCATGCGCAGACGAAAGTTACGGTACTTTTTCAATGATTTTGGTATGGGACCATCTGTGACTCAACCCGCACCTACCCTCGAAATTGCAGCCCACTTCGACCATTAATTCGGGTAGTTATGGGTGTTGCAAGGAATTACCACAGACAGACAGACACGGAACCAAATATGTTCCTCGATGTCTGACACGGAAAATGGTATTTGAAAATTTTCATTTTGGAGGACACGGAATATTTTTTACTCAATCACGAATCCACCAAGGCTTCCCTGCCTTTGGTAGTGAGGAAGCAAAAAACGTGGTGGGATTTCCAAGCTTCGGACCAGCGACCTAACGCAATGTCATGTAATACACGTCCTCATCGGCTTTTGGCGTTTTCCCGGTAGGTAGAACCCCCTAGGCAGTTTTCGGCGGAGTGGGGTCTCCACAACATGATCTCCTCGGAGTTCGGTGGCAGGAGTGGGGTAGAGGGAGATCTTTGCGGGCGACGGCGAGAGGAGGGAAGTTCTCTTCAACTGGACTGGACGCGGACTTTTCGAGCCTGGTTTACCTCCGTAAAAACATGTTCCATGTTAAAAAAATTCCTCCGTGGAAGCAATAGCTGGAAAGTTAGTGAAATTTCTGGGTACGATTTAATATAGTAACATTATCCCCCGAATATCACCCAACAGGCGTAATTATACCTACGTCATTGTATCATGAAATAACTATAGATAGAACTAAGAATATAATTAAATAACATAATTATGGAATTCGGGAAATGCTTTCACACTCGGAAAACAATGGGATATCGCAGAGAGTCGTAATTACAACTTTTGTCATTACAGTAGAACTCCTAATGCCCTTGAACATGATCCACCGCTGTCTCCCATAACATTGGTCAGACGAGGAAAACGCAAGGCATATTTTTAATCAGGAATACGTCACCCATTTGATTCCATGTGATTTTCCATTGTTTCCATTGATATCATGTGTTCATAGTAATAAGTAGGCTCAGTCCATAATTAGCGAAGATAATA
Organism: Leptopterna dolabrata; assembly: GCA_954871275.1. Lineage (NCBI taxonomy): Eukaryota > Metazoa > Arthropoda > Insecta > Hemiptera > Miridae > Leptopterna > Leptopterna dolabrata. Next base: position 75,546,571 of record OX940974.1, read on the forward strand.
AAAATAAGATACAGTAAAAATCTCGAATCATAAGCTAATATTCGGCAAACTGTGAAAAGTTGAAAAATTCGTTAGTGTAGTGAATATGTATAGCGATAATTCACTACGGTCGGTATGAGGTTGTGCCCAGCCTGGTTCCAACACTAAACGCTTTCACCGTATTTCTGGGATCTCTTAGGATGTGAGGCGGTGGCTGGCTGGTTCCAACACTAAACGCTGTCACCGTATTTCTGGGATATTTTAGGATGTGAGGCTGTGCCTGGCTGGTTCCAACTCTAAACGCTGTCACCAATTCAACGGGATCTTTTTTGATGAGTGTGCCCGGCTGGTTCCAACACTAAAGGCTGTCACCAATTCAATGGGATCTTTTCGGGAGCATTTGCCTGGCAGGTTCCAACACTCAAGGCTGTCACCTATTCCAGGATCTTTTAGGTTGAGGAGAGTGAGAGGAGGAGCGAGGTGAGAGAGTAGTCAGCGACTAGAGGATAGCGTAGAATGACTAGAAAGGCAAAGGAGGCGAGTTTTTATAGCCCTTCAGGGCTGTCTCCCTCCATCCTCCAGCTAGTGGAGGATGGTGGGGATCCCCACTGGGTTCCTCGGTGCCCCTGCGTCTTTCGTCCCCACTTCTATGAGTTTATTTGCGAGATCTAATATTTACAGGTTTACAAAGAGTGGTTCTGGGAGGATACCACGACAGTTAGGTTCGTCAAATACCATTGAATATATGACTATGATACCACTTACAAAAATCGTAGGAAAACTATTATTTAATGCATGAAAGCATGTAAACATAAGGTATGATTGAACATTTTTACATGGTTTACACTAAATAAGAAAACATTTTTTTGAAAATTTACACGGATAAATTATGTATATTTTTACATAATATGAACATTTTTAGGTATATGCGTTCGATGAATAATTATAATGCGTGTAGAAAACTCACAATTGGATATGCAGACACAGAACAGATCTTCCACAAGGGAACGGATAAACGCCAGGTAATGTGGGCGGTATGCAACCCGCACGACGTACGTACATAACTGGTCAGGCGCACGTCAAGGCGACTCAGTGTCTCCCGGAATCAAACTTTTGTTAGCATAAGATCGCACTTAGTATTGAGCAGCGATTGAATATCGGCTAATTAATTCATTGTAGCTTAAGTAATTATCTATATAGGTACACTACGAACAATATAGCACAAATGATAAAGCATTTCAGAAAAAATATTTCGTCCTGTAGCACGAGTGATTAAGCAAAACTGAGCATAATTTCCCAGAAATGACCGCAAAAAAAACATGCATGTTCAACACTAGGAAATTTTTATTAGGTGCATGAACATACGAGTATATAAATTTGCGTTGAGTAACTATACATAAATATGACGATACATAACTATGCTCTGAATAAATATTATGCTTCCTGTATGCACGTAAAATTATGTTTCCAGCAAAACTGATAGATAAATCTATCATGGATAGGTAAAGGTCGGGTAGACAGGTGATATCTCACAATCACACTGGTAAACTGATTAGATTTCAGGAACCAACATAGGACGAGACATGTAACAGGAAACGGCAAAAACTAATTAATATAGATTCACAGTTTTAACAAAACTAAGCAGAACACCAACTTCCAGTATGAAAATTAACAAAGATGAATAAAATAAAAATTACATATTTGAATTATTAAATAATAATAATTGTAATAATAACAAAACTAAATAAATCGAATTTCCAAGTTTTCAACAAAAAAAAAAAATGAGTAGCTACATAGGCCACGATTTGAGCGACATTGTTGCGCAGAAAGTAGCTGAACTGCGGTTTGAATTGGAAAAAATTTATAAACAACTGCGGACATACCGAACGGAAAAAATCGTACAAATCAATACAGAAATTCTCCAAGAATGGGCTCTATCATTACATAAAGAGCGAGGAAAGAACCACATGAAGGTATTACAAGGTACTTACAGAGAAGTTACGTGTTACGCAGAAGTCTTATTGCAACACAGCAAGAAAGTTGAAAAAAAAAGTCTGCAATAAATTCAACTCAAATCTATTTAGATCCACCCAAAGTAAAATCAAAAATCAAATTTCAAAAAACCACATAAAGCCTCATGTATTTACATAAAAACCCTACCCTAGTATTTTGATAAACAAATAATTTTGATAAACAAATAATTTTATACATTTTTTCCATAATCCCTCACCATAACTAATACCAAAATCATTTCAGCAATAACCATTTTCAGCTCGAGTGAAAAACGCGTCACTGCTATTATAAAGATGTAAAAAAAACCATGACTGTTTGCCCAAGTATGTATAGCTTACCAGTACCAAGACCCCCTACTCAAACTACTATATTTCAGTAGTTATTAAGACATTTCCAACTATTCAGGAAGAGTTACAAATAATTAATGAACATTAAAGAAACAGATTGGAAGTTATAATTTTTCTTAGTCAACATGCCATCCAGGAATGGGATAAGATACAGAAATTTCCATGTATCACAGTATCGGAGGTATTACGCTAGGCAAAAAATACCAGTAGATAAGAGTTCCTAAAAATTGAAAGATCAAAAAACGATAGAAGTAGGAAATTATAATATTAAATGTTAATAAATTGAGAACAAAAACAATAAAAACATCTGAATGAATGAAGCGGCCGCATGAATGATACAAATATCAGAATGTAAGAATGATATATGGATGTAAGAATAGTATATGATGTGTATGATGGAACAGGATATGCATGTGCAATGGTAGTGTGCTCCTGAAAGTGAAATTACTAACCGGTGAAACTTGCATGTGTGTGAGTGAACAGATATTCTACGTGTATGAACGAATGTATCAAGGATGTATCTTATATGTGTGGTATACGTGTATCATGTGGATGCGTGCATGAGACTGATGGAAACCCCAAGGCGCCTGGGAGCTGGACAGATGAGTGATAGTTAATGCAACTAAGACGAGTAAATGTAATAAGATGATTGAACTTTATGATGAATGAGGGACGTAGGTATGAAAAAACATGAATGAATGAAATAGATGAAGAAAGTAAATGAACGCAAGAGTAATAGGAGAGTATGAATAAAAGATGAGTGCATGACGACATCGAAGAATAAAAAAAAAGTGTGGTTAGAAAAAAAAAGAATGCGCTAGTCGAAATGTTCGAGATAATTGAGGATAAACAATATTTGAATCAAATCAAATAAATAATGCAATAATTAAAGTATAAATGATCCAATAATTGAAGAAATAATAATAATTAAATTATGAAATACTAATAATTGGAATAATTAACGTTGAAAATGAACATAATGATAATTGGTACACAAGGAAACAGGACCTAGCAAAACTGCAGAACCCCCTGCAGAACTAGAAAAATGACAGCATGACATGAAAAATGGAAATGAAACCAATAAAAATTCGTCTAATTGTATAAATAAATAAGTGAGCACCAATAAATATGGATAGAAGAAAATAGAAAGATCCCTGTTGAAACGCAAGTTGAAGCTACTGCATTAAGCTATACAAGAAGAAAATTAATTATTAACCAAATGATGACTTGTTATTGTATAGCAACAAAATACACTTCGTTCTGAAACTTTGACCTGACTGCGTTAACTCTATGTAGAAAATATATTTTTTCAATAGGTTATGAGCTGTCACGTGTAGGTCGAAATTTTGAAGTGAGTTGTGAAATAGACTTTATATTCCTGGAACTCATTCGGGTGGGGAGTTCATTTCGACATCTTACGAGTGAAGTGAAAGTGTCCCGTTTAACCGGAGATAAAGAGTGTATCAAGTGATTTCACAAGCATGAACAGTTCGAAAATCGATTGTCTAGGAAAGGAGAATTATGATACGTGAGAATTATGACTTGCGTTTCAACACATTAACTAAGGGAATTAAATAAAAAATAAGAGAATTCGATACAAATAAGATAATTGAATGAAAATTGGAGAAGGGATAAGTATTGAACAAGAATAAGAATTGAATAAGGATAAAAGAACTGAATAAAAATAATAGAATCGAATATAATACTTAGTAGTAGAAACGATGGATGTATTAATTAAAATACAAGAAGATCCCCCATGAAATATTAGGCAAAATGAAAAATGTAAGCAGTCGCCAGTAGCATGAGTGGAAAATGACAAGTGTGTAATTATGTATCAAGACAAAAAAATGCAGTGAGCAGGCAATGCAATTATGCCCCAACCATAACAATGGAGGTAAACACAACAAACTGTAAAATGTAATAAAAGTCATCAATTTATGTTATTCACTCAATTACATTATCATCAAGGTTATGAATTATGAATAGGTTAAGGTAAGACGTAGAAAAGGTTAGTTAACGTTAAAGCTAGGGCTTGAGAATACCATAAAATAAAATGATGAATAAATAAAATATAATGATGGATAAATAAAATAGAGCACGTCACACTTTGAAATGTGTAGTAGGTACCAATGTTATACTAAGAATGATTTGCACTATCGTGAATAGTAGATTTAATTCAGAAACCAACTTCAAAGTAATTTCTCACCACAATTTCATAAGGTTGTCTGTGTATCAGTAGATCATACACGAATGTGATTTACCTCCTGTAAATATTTGTATTAGTGTTTCCAAACATTATGTACCTACTGTGGATTGACTCATGCAATGAATTGATTGGTGATAGAAGCCGTTATATATTTGATGTGCATTGTATTGCATATTGTGGTGATCGGTTTGTGGTCACCACTTGTTTGAGTGGTTTTGGCGCCTGGGATAGGAGAGGGTGTGATGGAACGTGAGGTATCGGATTACGTGCTCGGAAGGTTTCCACCACACCGGTTATACCCGAAGGCTTCACCAGGCAGGTTACACCACTCTAGGAGATCTTTTAGGAAGAAGGTGCTCAGAAGGTTCCACCACACCGGTTATACCACAAGGGCCTCACCAGGCAGGTTCCACCACTCTACGAGGTCTTTTCGAGGGAAGGAAGGTAGGGAGAGAGAGATAAGTCATGGACTTAGAGGAGTGTGTAGAAAGAAGAAATCTGGTAGGGAGCACGGGTTATATAGGGCTTGTTCCACCCTCCTCCGGCCCTCCGACAGTCGTTAGAGACTGGTGGGGAGAGCCGGCTAGACCTCTTCCTTCCACTTGGTTCATTGAGCGTAATGTAATAATATACAGGTCTGAGTGGTATGGGTGGGTACCACGACACATATAAATGAGCAGATAAGCGTATGTGGGTAAACATGGACTTATATGATAACATTGTGACATTTTTCTTAGAGATTTTGTGTTAAGAACAAATTAGTTATGAAATTAGATATTGGGTTACCCTACATCTATGTGCTTTATCGAAGGCCTTTAGCTATAAAACAGTGACCTAGCTCTCCATTGAACGATATCAATAGCAAAAGTACAGTGCATAAAGTCTCTCCATACGCGAGTGCGGTGCCGATCCGAACGTGCATAAATATCATATATCAAACATCCGCGTAGGCTGCAAAGAATTTTGAACAAAATTATTTTTCCAGCAAGGAGGACTTGTGCGACCGTCCGACCTCAAAAATCGGTGCACGTAAAAAATCCTACCGAACGAAATCCTACCTTTCATTTGGAAAACGAAGGCGACGTCGTTCCCAGGCGTGTGCGCTAAGTCAGCACTACGCCCCACCAGCAGGCCTACGCCCGCGGCAGGCCTATTGAACTGTTCGAAAAAGAAAATCGAGGCTGTCTTCCCCGGTTAATCGACAAGTACGGAAGTCTCCGCGATGAGCCCAGCGCAAGTTTTATGAACTATTGGTGCCATCCGAATAATGGGAAAGCCGGTCGTGGCGGATTGACGCCCCAACGCCCTAGAACGTCGAACGTCAGGAGGTAGCGGCTCTCGGACGCCCCGCTATGCCGGATGCCCCCTTCCCAACGCTGCTGCCGCCGTCTCCGCCGCCAATACCGACAGTTCTCCGGGCACGAGTGTGCGGGCGCGAGTGGAAAATGGGACTGGAAAGCTTAGGAAAGACCGAGGTATAAGGAAGACATATTAATTATCTAGAATAAATTAATCATAGCTTAAACAATATAATAAACACACAACATATATCCAGTGCTTTCCTTTTGCTAACTCCTTGTCCCCGGCAATCGAGTGGGTATTCAGGAAACGAGTAAGACGTGGGAACTCTCCCACCCGGCCCGGAATCGGATTCCGGAAGACCGGCCCGGAATCGGATGATATCCAGATTCCGGGATACAAATCCTGCTACTTACACTGACCTAATGGGGAGACAAGGTATAAGAAAGACATAATAATTAACTAGAATAAATTAATCATAGCTTAAACAATATAATACATACACAACATATATCCAGTGACTCCTTGTTAGTTTATAACTCTCGCTCTTCTCTTCTAGGCTGCGTATGGAAACTGCATTGGCTCTGGTCCCATTGCCTTGCTTCTTTCCAACGTCAAGTTGCCATCACCATCATTAACCACCATCATTAGTAAGTAAATATAAGTATTTTTGTGGTCTACAATTTTCATCAAGCCATTTTCAACAGTATTCGGATAGGTAAGTACATCAAAATATTTTTTGAAAAATTTTTAGGGATTTTTTCACAGAAGAAATTGGTTTCTTCCATTTTTCTTTTCTTTCTAGAAAATAGCTTAGTGTACTGGTTAGCCGGTAACTACTTTGCCTGCCCCCACAGGCCCCTCCACCATTGTAGCACAGTTAGCATTGGGGTAGCACTGGAGTCCCAAAATGTTATCGTAACATTTTAGCGTACCCGGTTACTGTTTGGTGTGACTTCATATACGATGGGTAGCCAATCGGTTTTTCCGTATTGTCGACTCGCATTTTTTAACCTAATGTATAAGTATTTTCGTATGGAACAGGATTGCCATGTGTTTTTCGGGAGAGGTTCTACAGACATGATTTTAATGACTTAAACACTCAGCGCACAGTGAAGGTAACTTTTCATAGATAACAGCAATTCCATCGCAACATGTTCATCACTGCGAGGTATCGAATTGGTGAAAAATGAGGAGTGGGAAGAATGAATAGGTTGGGCGAAAAAAGGCAATAAATTAATCGTCTCTGGGGGACCGGCTGCGTCCCCTGTCGAGTTGATATATATTATTTTGCTATGATGCTGCTGGGGATGTAAGGAAATTCCTGTGTGATTGATCCATTGTATCTCGGCGAAGGGTAGAGGAAGCCACTTCATTTTTCACACCCCGAGATATGGGAGCGACGTTTCTCAACCCCCCGTGCTACTGGTCTACAGGTTACCTACCCGTTGAATCGGTTTGGTAAAAAGTCCTAGTTCACTCTTGTTGCTGGAAGGTGAAAAATGCGAAATGCATGAAACATAGACAATTGGGTGGGGGGGGGGGGGGGGGGGTGCCGAGCCTGGGCAGAGAAGGTGGGTCGTGAGGATGTTTAACCTCTTCAAGACCTTCTTCATCCTTCATTGCCCGATATCCGACAAGAGAACCAGATCTAAACACAGGGCGGTTAATGAGTCAAAATCAGCAGTGAGCGTTCAAATTTTACATGAAAAAACATGCTTTTGATTTATTATTTCAATAAAGAACCCCCAGAATCGAGCGTGAAAAAAAATGTTGACCTCAAAATTTGATGGTATGCGTTTCAAGGTACGCCGAATCCGAAATGGAATGAACAACAAATTTCTATCCGTCTGCCATACGTGGCACTTTCCTTGGTGAACCGTTGTCCGATTGTGGAAAAATGCGGTGAAATCAAGGAAATTAGCGTGAGATAGTTCGACAATATCGTACGGTTGAGGGTTTTTCCGGCCGCTTCTTATTATTACATTCCATTCAAATGGCGCCCGTAGGTACTCTATTGCCTCTATTAAGGCGAGTCGGCTGGTATGTAGTGAAATCAAGGATAATAGCATAACTACCAGAACGCGCGTATTATATAGATCCTACCTACTAAAATGAGCACTTGTCGTAATCCACAACGCTAGACTTTCCATGGTGGTTAATGCAACTAGGAGATCCGTTACATTTGTCGGCAGCCTTTCTCCAGGGTGAAGTATACACGTCGTTACGACAAATATTCTTCCTCGTTGGTTACGACAAATGTTCTTCAATTCTTTTGAATTTTAGAAAATTGAGGATTTAAGGAAAAGTGGTGAGGGAAATGGATTATAAGGTACAGTGGAACCTCGGTAATCGAACCTCCCTAACTCAAAAACCTCCCAAACTCGAAGCATTTTTCCTGGCCCTTGAGAAAACCTCGTTCAACTCGAAAAAAAATAAAAACGCTGCAAAGTCCTTGTCACAAGGGTTCATTATTCTGGCTGTTCATTTATTGTTTCATTCATTGCGATTATTGAAATGGCTATCTCTGAAGGTTCCACCAATTTTGGCCCCAAAACACGAATTAGGTACGCTCCTTTTTTTTTCTTTTCAAATCATCTTTGATCATTGGTAGTGCCACTTAATCGTCTTGATCCACGTGTTGTCACTTTGTCCAGTGTTATTATACAAACTGATGGTTATTTCAGCCGATTTCCCAGGTTATTGACTCAAAAAATCAATTTTGGGAGCTGAACATTTGGTAGAACCTCAATTTTCCACTCTGGTCAAAATCGACTTCATCAACATGAAAATGTCAAAAACATGAAAAACGATCCTACCTCAAAAGCTCATGTTACTAACATGTTACTAAAGCACAATAAGTACCTATTTTTATATATATTTTCACTCATAACACCACTGGGTATATTCCGATCGGGCTGCAATGTTTCGGGACACAACTAGGGCCCAAATGGAGCATGTGTGCGAAAGAACGAATTTTTTAGACCGAAAATGAAGCCGGTATGCGTGATACGGCGGACAGCGTACGACGTACGGCAGACGGACATTGCATTTTTGGAATCTACGCACCCTGAAACGTAAAAGAAAACATTTTGAGGGGGTGTTATAAAAATTTTTTGCTGCGCGAATACATAGCTGTATTAGGTATTTACAGAATAATAAACCAAAAACGGATATTAACTCGAAGTGATTTTTGGAGCGTCGAGCCTCTGGTAACCCGAAGTTGTTTGTGCTGCGTGTGGATTCAGGTGTTTTCTGGTCGATTTTGTGTTTCTATCACGTGGTGGATAAATCAATCAGAACCTGCGTTTCAGTAGCGCTGTTTACCACTGATTTGAACTGTGAATAAATGTTTATTGGAAAAAATCTTTCTTTGGCACATTCAAATAGCATACATCCTAAAGTATCGTTACAATTACGTAAAAATGGGGGCTGAGAATTGGAACTTTAAAAATGCTGCAAAGTCCTTGTCACATGGGTTTATTATTCTACTCGACATACCTACAGAAATGTTGGCTGTTCATTTATTGTTTCTTTCATGTGAAATAGTTGAAATAGCTATTTCTGATGGTTTCCACCAATTTTGGCCCCCAAAACACGAATTAGGAACGCTTTTTTTTTTTAATTATCCTCGATTATTGGTAGTGCCATTTGAGTTTCAAGGTGAGTAGATTCCAAAAATGCAATGTCCGTCCGCCGTACGCCGTATCACGTGTACTGGCTTCATTTTCGGTCTAAAAAAGTCGTTCTTTCGCACACATGCTCCATTTGGGCCCTAGTTGTGTCCCGAAACTTTTCAGCCCGATCGGAATATACCCAGGGTTGTTATGAGTGAAAATATGCACAAAAATAGGTACTTTTTGTGTTTTAGTAACATGTTAGTAACATGAGCTTTGAGGTATTGTTTTCCATGTTTCTGGGGACGAGAAGACCGAATGTTAAGTCGGTTTTGACCAAAGAGTGAAAAAAGAGGTTCTACCAGATGTTCAGCTCCCGAAATTGATTTTTTATGAGTCAAAAACCTGGGAAATCGTCTGAAATCACCATCAATTTGTAGAATAACACTGGAAAAAGTGCCACAGGTGGATCAAGATGATTAAATGGTACTATCAATGATCAGAGATAATTTATAAAATAACAAAAAAAAACGCTGCAAAGTCCTTGTCACATGGGCTTATTATTCTATTGGACATACCTACAGAAATGTTGGCTGTTCATTTATTGTCTCTTTCATATAAAATAATTGAAATAGCTATCTCTGGTGGTTTCCACCAATTGTGGCCCCCAAAACACGAATAAGGTAAGCTCCTCTTTTTTTTTTTAAATAAATTATCTCCGATCATTGATAGTACCATTTAATCGTCTTGATCCACCTGTTGACACTTTTTCCAGTGTTATTCTACAAATTGATGGTGATTTCAGACGATTTCCCAGGTTTTTGACTCATAAAAAATCAATTTCGGGAGCTGAACATCTGGTAGAACCTCAATTTTCTATTCATTGGTCAAAATCGACTTCATATTCGGTCTTCTCGTCCCCAAAAACATGAAAAACGATACCTTAAAAGCTCATGTTACCAACATGTTGCTAAAACGCAAAAAGTACCTATTTTTACACACATTTTCACTCATAACACCCCTGGGTATATTCCGATCGGGCTGAAAAGTTTCGGGACACAACTAGGGCCCAAATGGAGCATGTGTGCGAAAGAACGATTTTTTTAGACCGAAAATGAAGCCTGTACACGTGATACGGCGGACGGCGGACGGCGGACGGACATTGCATTTTTGGAATCTACGCACCTTGAAACGGAAAAGAAAAAATTTTGAGGGGGTGTTATAAAAATTTTTTGCTGGGCCAATACATAGGTGTATTATTCACAGAATAATAAACCAAAAGGAGCGTACTTTATTCGTGTTTTTGGGGCCAAAATTGGTGGAAACCACCAGAGATAGCTATTTCAATTATTTTATATGAAAGAGACAATAAATAAACAGCCAACATCTCTGTAGGTATGTCCGATTGAATAATAAACCCATGTGACAAGGACTTTGCAGCGTTTTCTAATCTACGCACCTTGAAACGGAAATGAAAAAATGTTGAGGGGGTGGGTATGTTCACTGGTAGGTATCAAACAAAGAACTAGCGGACTGTATATGAATAATTTATATCAACCAAATTGTCACAATCACAGTAAATATAGATGAAAACGGTAGGCTCGATGTTATTGGTAAGATAGGATCGCGAGAAGTGAGAAGATCGACATTCAAATAGTGGGGGAAGCCAGGCGCTCGCGGGCGCCGGTTCGAGGTGGCGCTGCCAGGGGCAGCAAATACAAGCTGAACGGGAATTACAATTTTGTCCATTTACTCCCCCCTAATTCACGATCGTCGCCTCAAAGATTGTCAAAGATAACATAAGAGATAATAATAAAGATAACAATGAGCCACAATATGTTCCCAAAATATAGATAGGTATCGAAGATAGGATAGGTACATGATCATAATATTAGAAGCAAAAAGTTCACATTAACAAGGTACCTACATGTTAGAGCTAGGTAGGTTACAAAACTCAAAATTGATAAAGATATTCAAGGCTAATAATAAACAAACAGTATCAAGTTGATTTTAAGTATGAATGAAATTGAAACAAGTTTAAAAATAGTCGAGGTAAATGCCTATTTATTAGGTTATGAGAAAATTAAATTTCCATCAATGAAGGATGAGATCATAAATTATTAGCAAATAACTAACGTTCAAGAATAATCCATAATCACTCGGGTAATGGTCGGTATCACAATGGTTATAATAGTTACTTGATAGGTAATGGTATCAATTTAACAGAAGGCGTTTGAAAGTTCCTTTGCTGGTCTTCAGTGTCACAACTCTCACTACTTCATCTTTACCCGGATGCACTTCCAACACCCTAGCTAACGGCCAGTTCATAGGAGGAGTATTTGAATCAGTGAGTACAACAACATCACCATCTTGGACGTTGGGAGTCTTCTTTGACCATTTGTTGCGGAGCTGTAGACTGCTGATATGTATTCCTGGGTCCACCTACGCCAAAAGTGTTGGATTCTTTCCTGAATTAGTTGCCATCTACTTAGTCGATTCTCAGGAACATCCTTGAAGTCAAGTTCCGGTAGGCACGTTATTTGTTGACCAATCAGAAAATGGGCAGGTGTAAGTGCTTCGGGGTCTTCTGGTGATGTGGAGAGCTGAGTTGAGCTGAGTTGAGAGCTGAGAGTTGAGTTCAAAATTCCCTCTATCTTGGCGAAAATCGTTGACAATTCTTCCTGGGTATAGATAAGATGATTGAAGGTCTTGTACAGTAGGGTTTTTACAGCTTTAACTCCACTCTCCCAACTCCCCCCAAAATGGGGTGATGCAGGGGGGTTGAAACGCCACACTACGCCGAGATGAGAAGTGCCATCAACGATGCCATTTTGGGTGTCTTCTTTTAGAAGCCATTCTTGAACGGTTTTTAGGTAGTTGACAGTTCCTTTGAAGTTAGTGCCCTGATCTGACATCATCTGATGTGGAACACCCCTCCTTGACGCAAACCGAGTGAATGCGTCTAGAAGAGCTTCAACTGATAAACTAGTTACTAGTTCGAGATGATATGCCCTGGTTGACATGCATACGAAAATACTGAGGTAGCACTTGAATGTATGAGCACCACGTCGTGTTGATTCTCGGCAAAGAAAATACCCAGCAAAATCAACGCCGCATATCAAGAAAGGGCGAACACCAGCGAATCTAGAGCCCGGTAAGCTACCCATGAATGGCACAATTCGTTGTCGGGAGTACCTAGCACAGGTAACACATCCGTGGGTCAGTTTCTTTACAAGATTTCGTGCATCAGGGATCCAGTACTGCTGTCTCCATATTGACAGTAGAGTTGATGGTCCAGCATGGTTATTTTCCTTGTGGAAATATCTGATTAATATTATGGTAAAATGGCATCTAGCCGGTAGCAATATTGGATGTTTGTAATCCTCGGAGAGGGGGGCGTTCATTAGACGGCCTCCGACTCTAATGACACCAATAGGGTCGATAAATGCATTCAGACGGCGAATTTCGAGAGGTAAATTGTTGAATGAAGAATTCTGGAACACCGCTGGATAGTAAGCATGTTGTAGGATACGGATAATGTGAATGTTAGAATCACGTAATTCCTTAGGGGATAGAGGACCCTTCACTCTAAATTGTTTGGGTACTCGACAGCTATCCAAGAACCTCTTCATCCAAGCAATCACCCGAACTAGGTGCAACCATGACGAATGTCGTTCGACAAATTTCAAAAATTGAGGAGATCGCTCGACTGATATCAAAGATAATTTGACAGCTTTTAACTCAGGTATTTCGATACAAATGGGTTCACCTGACAGCGGCCAGTGTTCACGGAGATCACAACACCAACTGGGTCCAGTCCACCACAATGGGTGATCCTGAAGGGATGCTGGGGTTGAACCTCGAGATCCGATGTCGGCTGGGTTGTCAGTGCCTTTCACATGGTGCCACCATTCAATCTTGGTAGAGTCGAGGATTCTCTGTACCCTTCGTGATACATAGGTTTGGAGAAGGTACGGTGCGGTTCTCAGCCAAGCCAGTAGTAGTCGAATCTGAGAAGCAATATATTTCAGTTATATTCATGTTTTCACGGATAGGCAAGAGAGAGTCCAACAGTTCAGCTAATAGTAAAGCACCACACAGTTCAAGGCGCGGTATGGTTTGAGATTTGAGAGGTGCTAGCCTTGTTTTGGCTTTCAAGAGAGTTACAGATATATGAGCACCTTGAGTAGATCTGAGATATGCAGTGGCGCAATATCCCTTTTCTGATGCGTCCGAAAAACATAATAATTGGTATGTGGTATCAGATTTTGGAAGAACCCTAGGAATAGAGATCCTAGAAATAGTGGGTAGTTCGTTAATAAAATTTATCCACAGCTTTCCAATGTAATTCGGAACTTCCTCATCCCAATTCAGTGGATGTTTCCATGATTCCTGCATTATGCATTTGGCATAAAATATTATTGGCGCTAGATATCCTAGTGGATCAAATAGACGAGCTATGGTTGATAGTATGATGCGTTTTGAATTTCCCTCGGTGGTTGGATTGATGACGTAGAAGAAACTGTCGGTTATAGGGTTCCAATTCATCCCAAGAATTTTAGTTACTAGGTTTTCATCTTTACAAAGCGAGACAGGATCACAAGGGTCTGTTTTATCAAGAATAGAAAAGTAGTTGGAGGCCCATTTACTGAGAGAAAATCCGCCCTTGGCTAGCAGATCGGTTAATTCCTGTTTTAATTACATAAGTTCCTCTATAGTGTCCCTTCCATCGATTATATCATCCACATAAATACAGTGTAGTAGGGCACTAGATGCTTGTGGATAGTGATCGCCCTCATCATCGACAAGAGCACGAACCGCTCTCATACTTAACCAAGGTGCTGGACGAGTACCATAAGTTACGGTATTTAATTCGTAAAACACAACGGGGTCGTTAGGGTTATATCTCCATACTATTTGTTGATAACATCTATCCTCGGGACGAACTTCCACTTGCCTGAAACACTTGATAATGTCACAAGATATTGCATAACGATATCGCCTCATATTGAGCAGTATGTTTGATATGTCAGCCTGTAGTTTAGGCCCTGTGTGCAAGTGGTCATTCAGTGAACCTGTTTTTGATCGAAAACTACCATCAAACACCACCCGAAGTTTCTTCTCCTCTCCATTTACTCTGAAAACAGGATGATGAGGTATAACGAACTTAGGTTCACAAGTAGCAACTAGCATATGGCCGAGTTGCTCATACTCTCGCATAAATTTATGATATTCAATACGCATATCCTCGGATTTAGCAAGTTTATTTTCGAGAGAATACAATCTGTTAATAGCACCAGCTACGTTCGGTTCAATGTTAGGTTCAGATGATTTGAACGGTAGGGAAACTACATACCTCCCGGTGGTAGTTCGATAATGTGTTTCACAAAAGTGCATCTCGCACCTTTCATCGTCTGGAGACGTTTTAGATTTAACAGTAGGTTCTTCAGATTCCCAAAATTGTTCCATGTAAAACGTAGGATCCGCATGAGCTAGTAGCGAGACGTAATTTCTGCTAGTTGAACTTTCGACAGAATATCTTCCTATTACTGTGAATCCGAAAATTGTTGGCATAAGGCGTGGTCCATTGGAATGAATCACAATCAGAGCACCTGTGACTAGTTCAGGATAGAGATCTGCCCCTATTAGAAAGTGAATAGGGCCAGGAGAGGCAAAATTCGGATCACTCAACTGATATGATTTGTAATCATCCCACATAGATTCATCCAGTCTGATCTGAGGTAATGGTGGCGTTAATTGTGGGAACAATCACCGCTTCAGTCTTCAGGTTACGATAGCCTAAAGGTGCTTTGATAGACAAAGTCACTTTTCCTTGAATATTTTGGAGATTCGATTGATCTACTCCAGATATGATTCCGTCATGAGGTTTGGTTAAAAGCTTCAAATCCTTACAAGTTTGAGCTTTCAAGAAACTGAATTGACTCCCTGGGTCAATGACCCCACGGTAGGGATGATATTGGCCCGAAAGGTACATCTCGAATGTGACAAACTAAGGTGGCAAGCAAAACTCCTGATGAGTGCGATGAAATACTGGAACCACAAAAGCTGTTGTTCCCATTTCCCGAGTCAGGTGAATGATCCGAGTTTTGAGATGATTTCGAAGTTTCAGAAGTTAAAAATATGTGAAGGCTTGAATTATGTTTCTTGTTACAATACTTACAGTTGAATTCTGATGGGCATAATGATGTTTGATGAGAGGGATGAAAACAATTCCTGCATCCGGGATAGGTTTTCAAAGCCTCGAGACGTTCAACTGGATCCATCTTCTCAAATCGTGGACATGCGGAGATTTTATGAGGTTCCTTGCAAACAAAACATTCAAATTTTCCATTATGTTGCCTTTTGGTGTCAGATTGAGATATAGTTCGTTTAGTACCTTTAGATTGATTGTGCTGGGCAAGTAACGCTTGGCCTGATTTAGGTACGAATTTATTAGGTGACTTGACGGATCTAGTCGTTGGCTGACCAGATGGTTTAGGTGCATCTGATTTGTAGGTATAACTATTATCACTTGTCAGTCGTAGAACATGACAACGATTTTCTACGAACTGTTTCAAAGCATTGAAATCAGGGAAAGCAGTACCTACTTGAACCCACTGCAATTCAAAAGCCTCACGAGTCACTGGATCTAGAGCTCTCAGTGCAAGTTCACACAACAGGTATTCTGAAAAGTTAGGTACGCCTAAATTTTTCATAGAAGCGATGCTTTCTGACACCTGAGATGAGTAACGCTGTAAAGAATCTGCTGTGGGACGTCCTGATGATGGTTTGAAGTTAATTAGGTTATCCAGGTACGAGTTGGCAAGCCTACGTTTGTCATCAAAAGTTCGAACGAGAGCGTCCCAAGCTTGGGCAAAATTAGCGTCCACTACTTTGATATGCTTTATGGTATCTAAAGCACGGCCATCTAGAAATGAAGTTAAATAATGAAATCGTTCAGCGTTCGATAAATTCGTATCGTTAATTACAATTGCAGTGAATAACTGATGGAATGTAGCCCATTCACCAAACTCTCCAGAGAACTTCTTTATTTGAATTTTAGGTAGGATGGAGCGACTATGGTTATTAGTTGATACGATACTGTTGTTATTAGATAAGTTGATTGTAGATGTTCACGACATCCTTACCTTGTATCCGTGAGCTCGGAAGTATAAAGACTTTACCTCTTGAAGTCGATCATTGTCCTCTTGAGTAGGGAATTGTGTTGATACTTTGAGTTCCCCAGCGAGATCGATCGTGTTCTCGAATGTTTCCTTGTACGACGCATAATTAGAATCTATTACTTCCATCATTCCAATAAACTCCGTTTCGTCAAGTTCAGAAAGTTCACCACCACTGCATATTAATCCAGTCTCTGAAGCGGATTTTACGTCGTCGGCTATCAATTGCAAAACACGACGTGCCTTTATGATTTCACGACGAACTTGGGTGCCGGCATCACTTGATAAAGATGAGGGATTAACGGGATCGGACATTTCGGTTGTAAGAGTTTATGATAAATCCGGCTCGAACGTGGCCAAAAATGGATATGTTCACTGGTAGGTATCAAACAAAGAACTAGCGGACTGTATATGAATAATTTATATCAACCAAATTGTCACAATCACAGTAAATATAGATGAAAACGGTAGGCTCGATGTTATTGGTAAGATAGGATCGCGAGAAGTGAGAAGATCGACATTCAAATAGTGGGGGAAGCCAGGCGCTCGCGGGCGCCGGTTCGAGGAGGCGCTGCCAGGGGCAGCAAATACAAGCTGAACGGGAATTACAATTTTGTCCAGGGGGTGTTATATAAAAATTTTTTGCTGAGCGAATACATAGGTCTATTATTCACAGAATAATAAACCAAAAGTGTCCAAACCGTCTCCGACCTCCAAATCAAACCGAGCCCAAAATTCTCACAAACTCGAAAACCTCCCTCGAACTATTTCCTTGGTCCCTTGATATTGGAGTTATCGAGAGATTAGGCTGAAATTTTCAACATACACACTATTATACACTAGTATACATTATTACATACACACTATTACACTATAGTGCACATTATTACAAAAAAGTCATTTCCCGTTTTTTGTGGGCGCACGTCAAGTGCGCTTGGGACAGTCGATTTGAACTGATTCATGTTTGGTATTTTCTTGGCATTGGAGTGCATTTTATCGATAAATTTCTGAAAATAGCATTGTACTCGAATATCCTCAAACCTTCAATCCATACACCATCAGCACACATATTCATGTTTCCAGATGCATCACCAAGAGAAGCAATCAATTGCAGCCTAGTGGTAGTGTTCTAGTGAGGGTGATAGGATCGATATTCCCTCCGAGTATCTGATCTCCTATTCCGTTGAGCAATCCATTTATATTTGCATACAACTAGTTGTTTTTACTTCATCAATCCCCAAGAACAGCTCTTGGTGTGGCTCTCCGTTTTCTCCCAGTAACATTTATTTTCTCCTCTAATATAATCGGGTGAAGGGATGCCACACAACTCACTAGGTAAAACTTAGACCTTTTAAACAACGGAAAGATAGAAAACCGGTGGGAGGGTGGCGTGCGATGGTGCAAAAGGCGTGACGGTGGACAATCATGTTTATGGCCCGCTCTTATCTTTTTTACTGTGGGCCGCCCTCACTCTAGTGCCGAACTGCCAACGCTTTACGATATCAGAAATGCGGTCTCTCTCCTCCGTGTCTATCCCAAAAAGAAAAAAAAGAGCGTGTGCCCTTCTTAATGACGCCCCATAGTTTTTCTAAAATGTAAATAGCTACCTATACATGATCACCCCTTTCAGGCTCAGTCTTCGGGGTTTCTATGGTGATAGGACTACCACAATATTACCTAGATTCACGTGGACGGACTCAAAAAGTGCTCTATAGTGCTGGTGCTACTTTGACATGGGTAATTGAGTATCTGGCAGTGTATATAAGGTAGAACGAGTCCTACCCACCGGGATATACCGGCTTTGATAATATTTTCAGGCTGTGCTAAACACACTGTCACATCAACCTCTTTTTTAGTTAGCTTTTATGGAAACACGCAATCGAAAAGGGTACAACAATTTTAGCACATGCATTTTGAACAGTTTTTCTTTTTTTTTATATACAAGGTGTATCAACTTCAAGGATCGATTCTACAAAGAATTTGCAACAAAAATTGTCTCCTAGGCTTGTTTTTAACCTTCATCCGCTCGCGTGGGCGGCAAATTGGCCGCCTTTTCGAATTTTCCCGTGTATGCTCGCTCAAAGTATCGTGATAGCCCCAAGAGCGCCATGTATTCTCTAGTTAATATCTTTCCTGCTAGACTACGTTGACTTCCGATCGTGGTGGACACGTCAGCCCAGTCAGTACTGCTCCAAAGTTGGGGACATCAAGTTCGAGCCAATTTGCCGCCTACGCGAGCGGTAACGTGGCAGTTTTCGCATCGCACGATTTTGAAAATGTAAGTAAATATTAATTTTCCTTTCGCATGTATTTTCAACTGTACTAGTTTCACAGTATTCTAGAATATGTGTAGGGGTTCTCATCGATATTTCTTGTTGTACTCTGCTGTATTTTGAACTGAAACATGAATGTTTTGCATCTCGATTTGGAAAGTTCTAATGTTTTGAACTATGGATATTCTAGTTTTGATCTAGCCAGCTTTCCAATGTGATTCAAGTATTTTGAGTTTTAACTCATCTTCCTGAGTATAATTTTTGTATTTTTGTAAAGTTTTTTTTTTTTTTACTAAAGTTCTAATGTTTTGAACTATGGATATTCTAGTTTTGTTCTAGCCAGCTTTCGTTTTATTTTATTGTCACGTTAGTTATTTGTCGAAATGAAGTACGTATTATTATGATTATATTCAAACTTTTGTTACCTCCTTTAAATAGAAAAAGTTGCGAACTGCAGAATATTATTTTAGTGCAGAAAACCTTCAAAGATTGAAAATGTGATTTTGATATATATCTACGTTCTTATTGTGATTGCCATTATCTGAATAAAGAATTTATGATAAAAATGTGCTTGTAATGTTGTGCTGGAGTTCCCTGGTCAAAACTAATTTGGAAAAAACGAAGAAAAGTAGTGAAAATTATGAAAAATCAAGGGCGGCCAATTTGCCGCCCACGCGATCGGAAGTGTGACTTCAGGAGAGGCGAGCGGGTGAAGGTTAAATGCACTCTAAATGCCACTTTTACCACTTTTAAGGGTTTTTTCGCGGTTTCGACCTTCAGTCAGTAAAATGGCCATAACCTCCTCAATCCGTCAAATAAAATAAAATCTAACTATACCGTTGGAAAGAATGTTAAATTTATCATCTCCTTAATGCACAATCAAAATTTTTTTGAGCGGGTTTAATGCGCAAAAAAACGAGACTAAAGTGCGAATTTTGAGAATTTCTGAAAATTTGACGTTTTTCTATCGGTTGTCTCTCTTTTACCAATTTTTCTTTCGGTGGCGCGTCTATGAGAAAAACTTGCTTGAAATCTCACCTTTTCAGTGGGGTAGTCAAAATAGATTAGATAATGAGTTTAAGAGAGAAAATTACGTTTTAATGCGAAAAGCAGGAGATTTTTCAGCAAAATCTCGGTTTTGGCATGAAGATAGCACTTGGTTCGGATAGGATTGGCATGGTTGATAGCATTAAATTTTCCACAATCGACTGAAGGGTTTTCATTCCAAACACATTTGATGGGTCAAATTATGAATAATTATTTAGTAATAAGTAATAAGAAATAATTTTGATGCTCTTCTTAAAATTTACAAAATCAGACAGGTAGGTAGGTGGGTAGGTACTCCTGAAAAAAAAAAAAAAAAAAAAAAAAAAAATCTGCAAAGCAACTGACTGCCAGAGTTGTTAGGACGAACATTATTCACAAAGGTGGATCAGAAGACACGGTCCAGTGGGTTGGCCGGCCAGGAGTCCAGATTTGAGTCCAATGGACTTCTACGTTTTGGAATCCCTAAAGTCCAAAGTTTATTCGAACCCTGTTGGTTCAGGAGGAGAGCTCGTCGCCAGGATCACGGACGGAATCATGCGGTGAGATGAGAGTCTCACCGCATGATAGAGTCGAGAAATCCTCAGAGTCAATAGGTCGGCTATTAGGAGGGCAACACTGCGCGTTCGGGTGGCATTTTGAGCAATTGTTGTGACGTGAAATCATTGGGAAATTGTGAAAGTAATTGCTTTGCAGAATTTCTATTTTTTTTTTTTTTTTTTTTTAACGAGAGTACCTACATGTCTAATTTTGTAAATTTTAAGAAGAGCATCAAAATTATTCATTATTACTTATTATTAAATAATTATTCATAATTTGACCCATCAAATGACTTTGGAACGTGAAAAACCTTCAGTCGATTGTGGAAAATTCAATGCTATCAACCATGCCGATCCTATCCAAACCAAGTGCTATCTTCATGCCAAAACCTCGATTTTGCTGAAAAATCTCCTGTTTTTTGCATTAAAACGTCATTTTCTCCCTCAAACTCATTTGATGATTTATTTTGACTACACCGTTGGAAAGGCAAAATTTCAAGCAAGTTTTTCTCATAGACGCCCCACCGAAAGAAAAATTGGTGAAAGAGAGACAACCGATAGAAAAACGTCAAATTGTCAGAAATTCTCAAAATTAGCACTTTGGTCTCGTTTTATAGGCATTAAACCCGCTCAAAACGTTTTGATTGTACATCAGAGGGATGAGATATTTAACGTTCTTTCCAACGGTATAATTAGATTTGAATTTATTTGTCGGATTAAGGAGGTTATGGCCATTTTACTGACTTAAGGTCGAAACCACGAAAATAAACCTTAAAAGTGGGAAAAGTGGCATTTATAGTGGATTTAAAAAAAAGTCTAGGAGACAATTATTGTTGCAAACTCTTTGTAAAATCGATCCCAGAAGTCCTGCTATATTATACATAAGTATAAATCCCGGGTTTTTCAACTTTTCATCTAGTTAAAAGCGCTGCGTCCTTGTCACGTGGGTTTATTTTTCTACTGGACATACCTACAGAAATGTAGGCTGTTCATTTATTGTATATTTCTTTTGCTAAATTTAAATAGCTATTTTTGATGGTTTCCACAATTTTGGCCCCAAAAACACGAATTAGGACCCTATTTTGACAAATTATCTTTGATCATTGATAGTGCCGTTTAACTGTCTTGGTTCACCTATTAATACTACTTCTAGTGTTATTATACAAATTTATGGTGCTTTCAGACAATTTACCAGGTTTTTGACTTGAATTTTGGGAGCTGTACCTTCGTTACAACCTCATTTCTTCACTCTTCGGTCAAAATAAACTTCATATTCGGTCTTCTCGCCTTAAAAAACATGGAAAACCATCCTGGAAACATGGAAAACTACATCACAAGCGCATGTTCAGCCAAACTCCCCCCCCCCCCACCCACAAGTTCGAAACCCCCTACCTTTACACCCATTTTCACCCATAAAACCCCTGGGTGTATTCTGATCGGGCTGCTGAGCTTCGGAGCAAAACTATTACCCAAATGGAGCCTGTGTGCGGAAGAATGACCATTTTACACCAAATGTAAGGTAAACTTGATGCTGAAACTTTGTTAGATCGGTCTCCTTCCCCTAAAAAACATAGTAAACGATACCTCTCAAGCTCATGTTATTGTAACATTTAAAAACAACTTTTTTTACACCCATTTTCCGCCCATAATACCCTCGGTATATTCCGATCAGGCTGCAAAATTTTGAGACACAACCAAGACCCAAATAAAGCTTGTGGGCGAAAGAACGAATTTTTTAGACCGAAAATAAAGTAGGTATGGATGATACGGCGCACGGACATTGCATTTTCAGAATCTACGCACCTTGAAACGTAAAAGAAAAAAAAATTGAGGGTTTGTTTGAAAAACTGTCTGCTGAGCGAATACATATTATGTGTATTACTCACAGAAGATTCAACCAAAACTGATACATATTAGTAAATTAAATATACCTGTCGTGAGTCCCTCCCGGGAACACTCCTCTAGCCAACTTAAGTTCTCACCAAGATCCAAATGCAAAACTTAGTTCCGTCAATAAACGAAACGAGTGGGGAGACAAGCCACAGAGCCCAGGGTACACAACCTGGGGCCCCACCACCAACCCCTAACAGGGGGTGGGAGGGAGAGGCTCCCTTTTCCTATAAAACCCTGGATCCTGCGACTTTAGCTTCATTCGACACTTCCTCTAACCAGCTCTCTCTTCTCTCCTCTACCTTGCTCTCTCCTCACCTTAAAAGAACCTAGATGTCGGTGGTGGTCCGCCCATAACCGCCTAGGCAAACCTCCTCCTCCAAAAGATTCCAGATGTCGGTGGTGATTCGCTCATAACCGCCTGGACACCTCTCCTTCTAAAAGATCCTAGATGTCGGTGGTGATTCGCTCATAACCGCCTAGGCAAACTCTACCACTCACCTCCAAAATTCTACCTATCCAAAAAGATCCCAGATGTCGGTGGTGATTCGCTCATAACCGCCTGGGCAATTTCCCTCACACCACCGTGATGCAATTTTAAATTCATCACAGTGGTGAACCCGACGTTCACCCAACCTTCCCTTCTTTCCCATCTAATGTGTCAACCCCCAGTCTCAAGTTAAGTTCGGTCCCCTTTCAATTTCAAATTCGGTCAGTCAGTCAGTTTAAATTTCGCAATTTTCGCCCACACTCCCTCAAGCGCTCGGAGATCGCACACCTCTCACACCTCCGCTCAACCGCACACACCAAGGCTCCCGAATTTTGCAAATTTCGAATTTGAAATTTAAAATTTGACTTTTCAAATTACAGACTCAACCATGGACCCGAACTCGCCACCCACCACCACGACGACGGCCGCCGGCGACAACCCCTTCTCCACCCTCTCGCGGCCCGGCACCGCCTCGCCGACGACACCCGCCGCAGCCACCGCCGCCGCCGACGTCATGACCGCCTCTGCGTCTTTCCCGCTCTCCTTACAACCTTTCTACTCACATGACCCCGCATTATGGTTTTTTCAGGTGGACGCAGCGTTCTCGGCCGCAGGCATCCGCAGCCAGAAAACCCGCTATTCCGGCATCATCTCCCTGCTACCGTACGACGTTCTCCTCCAGACGTCGGACATCGCCCCCGACGCCGCCGCTGCGTATGACGACCTCCGCATCCGCCTCATCTCGCTCTACCAACCATCGAAATTCGCACGAATCACCGCCCTGTCACAACCCCAACACCTCGGGGACATGAAGCCCTCCCACCTTTTCCGACGCCTCCGACATCAGCTGCAGGGCATTTTGACGTCCGACATCACCCGCACGTTCTGGCTACGCGCGCTCCCCCACCCGATGCAGATGGCGCTCGCCAGCCACCTCGACAGCCCGGACGAGACGCTGCTCCACCTGGCGGACACCGTTTACGATCTCACCGCATCCGCCGGCGTCAACGAAGTTCGCACCCCACGCACCCAACCCCATCTTCGACAACACGACGCATCATCCCGCGAGCGCAGCCGTCCCCACTCCACAGAGCGCCACCGACCCCCCTCCTGGGACCGCGGTCGACCCCCCTCCACGGAGCGCCGCCGGACCCCCTCCATGGACCGCCGTCAACCCCACCCCACGGAGCACCGCCGGACCCCCTCCACCGACCGCCGCCCCGCCCCTCACCAGGACCTACGGCGAGGACAATCACCGGGCCAGCCGACCCCCACCAACACCTCCCGCCCCACCAGGACAGCCTACCTACCCGCCGACCCCCCCCCACCGATGCTTCTACCACGTGAACTTCGGTGGGGAGGCTCGCAAATGCCAGCCCCCCTGCTCCTTCTCCTCCGGGCAGGGAAACGCCGACGCCCGCCGGTAAACCCGGCGGGCCCCCCTCCACGCCAACACGGGGGGGGGACCCCCCACCAACCCCCCCCCCCCCGGCCCGAGTCAACTCCACCACCACCACGAACGCCTCCTACCCTTCCTACGCTGCCGCCACGGCCGCCAACCTCACGGCCAGGCCTCGCTGCACCGCCACCTCCCTCTCCCGACCAAACACCGTTCCCCCACCTCAGAACGGCCCCCACTCAACAACCTCCACGGCCGCCAACCTCACGGCCGCGCCTCGCTGCGCCGCCGACCCCACCTCCCGGCCAGCCTCCGTTCCCCCACCTAGGAACGGCCCCCTCTCAACCGCCTCCACGGCCGCCAACCCCACGGCCGCGCCTCGCTGCGTGCCGACCCCCTCTCCCGGCCGACCACCGTTCCCCCACCAAGGAACGGCCCCCTCTCAACCGCCTCCACGGCCGCCAACCTCCCGGCAGCTCCTCACAGCGCCGCCGCACACCACTCCCGGGCACACACCGTTCCCCCACCAAAGGACAGCCCCCCCACCACCTCCAACACGGCCGCCAACCCAACGGCCGCACCCCACTCCTGCTCTACGAACTCCAAACCCCCCCCACCGAGTCTCATTCGCAGGCGACACACGCCCCCCACCGCCACAAACACCCAACCCCGCCCCTCCAACTACTCAGCCATACCCAGCCCCCACCTCTGCAATTTTACCCCACTCCACGCCAACCCACCAACGACTGTTTCTAAAGTGTAAGAAGACGAACGTCCCCTTCCTGATAGACACAGGGGCGGCGCTGTCAATTTTCCCCAATTCCATCTTCCGTCGTCAGGCGCGCTGTTATCGACAAATTCTCTACGCCGCCAACGGTACCACCATCCCCTCGTACGGGACGTACCGCTCATCCGTCTACATGAGCGGACTCGCGTACGAGTGGGAATTCACCGTGGCGGACGTGGAGAAGGCGATCCTGGGGGCCGATTTTCTAGCATATTTCGGCCTCCAGGTCGACGTCAAAAACGCGCGCCTGATTGACCCCTCCACCAACAAACCAATCCCCGGCTTCATTCACGCCATCAACCAGCCCCCGACTAAATTTGAAACCCTCCTCCAGCAATACCGCCCCCAGCGCCGCCCCTCGGCCCACATCTCCACAATACAGCATTTCATTGAGACCTCCGGCCCCCCAATTACCGCAAAAGCCCGCCACCTCCACCCCTTACAGCTATCTCAAGCCCGCCAACATTTCGACAAACTAATCGCAGACGGGATTATCCGCCCCTCCAAATCCCCTTGGGCTTCCCCCCTGCACATCGTGCAAAAGCCCAACGGGGACATCCGCCCCTGTGGCGATTATCGCCGCCTCAATTCGAGAACCACACCCGACCTATATAACGTCCCCCACCTCCGAGATTTCTCTTCACATCTACACAACACACATATTTTCTCCACACTCGACATATCGAGAGCCTTCCACCACATCAACATCCACCCCCCAGACATCCCGAATATATCAAAATGGGATTCGGCCTCAGGAACGCTGCCCAGACGTGGCAGCGGTATATGGACAACATCTTACGCGGCCTCCCATTCGTCTTCTGCTTTTTGGACGACGTTCTGATCGCCTCCCGCAACCCCGAAGAACACCTGGACCACCTGCGCCAAATTCTGGACATCTTCTCCGCCGAGGGGCTACAGATCAACGTGAAGAAATGTGTGCTCGCCCAGCCCTCCGTCCGCTGCCTCGGCCACCTCGTCTCCTCCGAGGGAATCAAGCCCCTACCTGACAAAGTCCACGCCATCAGCGATTTTCCCCAGCCCCGTACCGTCACGGAACTCCGCCGTTTTTTGGGTATGTTGAACTTTTACCGTAGACACATAAAACACTCAGCACAACACCAACAACCCCTCATACACGCCATCCCACAACCAGCCAAGAAAAATGACAACCGCCCCATCCCTTGGTCCCCCGAACTCACTAAAGCCTTTCAAACCTGTAAGCAGGACCTAGTAGACGCCGCTCTATTGGCCCATCCCGACCCCCACGCTCCCCTTTCCATCACCACCGATGCTTCCGATTGGGCCATCGGGGCAGTGCTCCACCAACACACCGGCGCGAACCCCCAACCCCTCGGCTTTTTCTCCAAAACCCTTTCCCCCACCCAAAAAAACTACTCCACGTTCGACAGAGAGCTCCTCGCCATCCACCAAGCCATAAAGCACTTTCGTGACTTCGTGGAGGGCAGGCAGTTCTCTGTCGTAACGGACCACAAACCCCTCACCCACGCCCTCCTCCAAAGCTGCAAATCCGCCTCGCCTCGTCGCCTCCGGCAGCTCGAATTCATCGGACAATTTACGTCCGATATTTGCCGGGGGCTGACAACTGCGTGGCGGACGCGCTCTCCCGACCCACCCCCGCGCCGGTGGCGGAGCTACTGCCCTTCCCCTCCCCACACACCATCAAATCCCACCAAAACCCCGAATCCGACCAAACCCTATCCAATCTCATCTCTGCCTCCAAACTCCAACAGCTGCCGCCACTTGAGCTCTGGTGTGACGTAACGGCCGACTCACCGCGCCCTTACGTCCCACCCGACCTCAGGCGGCAGCTCTTCCTACACTATCACTCCCTTCACCACCCCGGCATACGGGCAAGCCGGGACCTCGTAAAAACACGGTACTTCTGGCCCCATATGAACACAGATATACGTAACTGGGTTCTAGGGTGCCAGAAGTGCCAAACATACAAGGTCTCGGCGCACCCCCACGTCACTCCTCAACCCATTCCCGACTCCCTCCCGTGGGAACATGTACACCTGGATCTGGTCGGCCCCCTTCCCCCCTCCGAGGGGAAGAAATACTGCCTCACCATGATCGACCGTGCCACAAATTGGGTGGAGTGCATCCCACTCGCCCACATCACCGCGGACACCGTCGCCGCGGCTTTCCTCAACCAATGGGTTAGCCGCTACGGTTGTCCGCGGACAATCACGGTCGATCAGGGGAGGCAGTTTGAGTCCGCCCACTTTTCCGATCTCCTCCGTTCCCTCGGGATCCAAAAAATCCGCACCACTCCCTATCATCCCCAATCCAACGGGAAAATAGAGCGGTGGCACTCGGTCCTGAAACAGGCCATATCAACTTCAGCCACATCCCCCTCTTGGACAAAAACCCTCCCCTACGTACTTCTCAGCCTTAGAACTTCCGCACGTCCTTCAGACAACACTAGCCCGGCCCAACATGCTTTTAGAGACCCCCTCCGATTACCAGCTGACATTTTTCTCACACAACACAACCCGTCAATTAACAGGGAACCGCTACACACTTCAACACCAATTAACGACACAGCCTATCCAAAACGATTTTACACCGCCACTCACATGTACCTGAAAGAGCCCGGCATACATAAAACTTTTCAACCTCTTTATGCCGGGCCCTTTCAGGTCATCCGCTCAACACAATCCACCGCTACCCTGTTAATTGACGGGAAGCCCCACACCGTGCCATTGGCACGGTGTAAACCAGCTCCAGTCCTCCCCGACCAATCTCACCACGCCACACCCCCGCTCACCCCCACACCAGACACGCCATACATCGCCTCCATCTCACCCACCGGACCCCGACGTCGCCGCCTCTCTCCGCGACGTCCCGGGTACCGGCTCCCACCAGCTCACCCCCTTCACCGCCGCCCTGGTAGTGAAGGGGCCCCTCTATCAGTCTTCACCAACGTGAAGACTGTTAGAGGGGATCGCCTCTCTCACCCCATCACCTCACCGCCCCCACACTTCACATACTCCACACCTACACCCATCCACACCCCACACCCTATCTATACCCAAGGAACGGCGGATTTCCGCGCACCCCCAGAATGTCATCCCAACCCAACTACCACGACCCATTGTACATATTGTTAACGACCCATTGTAAATATACCCTGTACATATTGTAAGAACCCACTGTAAATATTGTAAAAAACAAAAAAAAACCACTGTACATATTCTAAACACTATATCTTACTCACTATTGTAAATACTACTCATACTATTCACTAACTAAGTCTACTACCTAAGTCTACTATTGTACATATCCTACACACTACATCTTACTCACTATTGTAAATACTACCTAATACTACTCGCTAACATTTGTACACATCTTCTTCCAACTCAGTGTCTCTCATCCGCCTATCTATGTAAATACTCATGTACCGCTCATCTATGTATACCTCACCAACTTCTTATGTCACTACTTATGTAAATACTCGTAATTTTAAGTGCACTTTCACCTAGATTTAAGGATGACGCCCTCAGCACTCAACCTGTTGCCGTGGCCCTCAGCCGTTGTCACCTTTGGCCTTCCGCCCCCATTTATGTTTGCCTTGGCCCTCAGCCCCTGTCACCTTGCGCCTTCAGCCCTTGTCACCTTGCGCCTTCAGCCCCCCAAATTTTAGTTTAGTCCTCACCTTTGGCCTTCAGCCCCACTTATGTTTGCCTTGGCCCTCAGCCCCTGTCAACTTGCGCCTTCAGCCCCACACATCTTGGTTCAAACTGGGGGGACCTCTGTCGTGAGTCCCTCCCGGGAACACTCCTCTAGCCAACTTAAGTTCTCACCAAGATCCAAATGCAAAACTTAGTTCCGTCAATAAACGAAACGAGTGGGGAGACAAGCCACAGAGCCCAGGGTACACAACCTGGGGCCCCACCACCAACCCCTAACAGGGGGTTGGAGGGAGAGGCTCCCTTTTCCTATAAAACCCTGGATCCTGCGACTTTAGCTTCATTCGACACTTCCTCTAACCAGCTCTCTCTTCTCTCCTCTACCTTGCTCTCTCCTCACCTTAAAAGAACCTAGATGTCGGTGGTGGTCCGCCCATAACCGCCTAGGCAAACCTTCTCCTCCAAAAGATTCCAGATGTCGGTGGTGATTCGCTCATAACCGCCTGGACACCTCTCCTTCTGAAAGATCCTAGATGTCGGTGGTGATTCGCTCATAACCGCCTAGGCAAACTCTACCACTCACCTCCAAAATTCTACCTATCCAAAAAGATCCCAGATGTCGGTGGTGATTCGCTCATAACCGCCTGGGCAATTTCCCTCACACCACCGTGATGCAATTTTAAATTCATCACAATACCATAATATATGAATCCTCCAGTTCTATAGTTTGTGACAGTGTGAGGAGAGTGACGGTGGACCCTCGAGAGCCCCCCCTCACCACAGATCAGCGAGATTATCACCGGTTAAAACGGATATCGATTAGGCTTCCACCAAACGACCCCATTTCCACCGGAAAAACAAACGACTCGAAAACAGCCACCGTCACAATTTTATGAAAATAACTTGTTGGTAGCTCAAAGTGATCACAAAAAATGTTAATTATGTTCGGAAATGTAGTGATTAGACCACGCAAAGTGGGGTTAAATGATGACAGTCTCGTTTTTCGTCGTTTAGGCCCATACAAGTGTTCATGTACTCAACTAAGCCATTAGAACTTATAGACAAGAAAACTGTACAAAGAAAAATACGCATTGAAACTCAAGAAACATGTCATTAATGTTTAAAAAACACATTACAACAGGTAGGCAAAACGCATTCCATAGGCTAGAAACAAAGCAGGTAGGCAAAATGGATGATCCGCCAAAACAAAGTTTGAATGACACCAATCAACACAACCTACCAACTATGGTTTCATGTCGATTTAAAAAAATCTCCTTGGTTGATGAAACTCGCTTAGGAGGAATTTCCCCTCAAATTTTCATTTTAGAAACTGTACTCCATTCTTCCCACCAATCTTCATTTTTTTACAAATCTATGAATAAATTCCAAACAAAGTCACTTTTATCGATAACTCAGACTGCATCTTGTAGTCAAATCTTTATGTAACTTACTTGTCTCCCCAGCGCGAACAATAAAACCGCTATATTCGAAGTTGTTAGAGACTCGTAAGAAGACGTTATTCATCTAAATTTTGAACTGTTCTGACAACTTTCTTATGTGACAGAAACGACCCCTTCGCTACCAAATTCTTGAACTATACTCTTAACGATGGTAGTGGGTTCATTTGAGGAATTATAGAACTAAACCAAGGAATAGATCTTGAAGGACGAAAAACGATGTTTGTCATCATTTCACCCCACCGGACCCCAAATTTCATCATTTCACCCTTACCTAATTTCGAGAATACCTGAATTTTTGAAAATGTTTGTAAGGGGATACGAAAGGAAGGGTCCGAAATAAAAAGTAGATCGAATTAAAAAGTGGATCAAATCCTAAACATTTGTAAACATTTTGGGGGGGTTAAATTGGTTATTATCCCCCAACAACTGATATAATAACCACGAAATGTGGTTTAGGCTAGAGTGCTGGTACCAGTGAAGAGGGAAGTCTCCAGTTGTAACTTTCTACCTTTAGTTACCATAATAACTAATAAATAATTGAAAATCATGTAAAAGTTGTCCCCTATCTTTACTGAATGGTACAAGAAGGTACTGAATGAATAAAAATGTTATGTATTGAATAGTATAAAGAAGGGCAGCCGCTCATGATGGATGACTCTTGTTCAAGCCCTCATCACTTGAGAGCACAGCTTACCACATCCATCATGATGTAAAGGAGTCGCATCACCAAGAGTTTTGCAGCTTTGGGCTAGGTTTAGGGATATGCAAAGCACACATCTTTTCCTAGATATATACGTAGATATACTGCACAACGAATTCTAACTACTTCAATGCAGGTAATAACTACTAGTTCGATTTCCACCAGTCGTACTCGGCTTCTACCCGTTTTAAGATATCCACCAAAAACTATCCGACAAGTAGCAGATAACTAGGTGAGGGATGATGTCAAAGTGGATGATGTAACTCAATCAAGCTTGAGCTATCCGCCACCCCACCGGGGAATCTGCACCAGTCGCCCTTAAACAATCTCTCCTGCAGGTTGTTTGGTCTGCTAATCAGGTATTATTAACTGGAGGTGACTTGAATCACAATGAAGCTCCTTTCTCTGGCGTTACTCGTGAATACATTGGTTCCCCACCCGCTTTACTGCCCAGCCACACTCCATTTTCATTACACCTTTTTTGTGGCCTTGTCCCTTTCCTTCCTCGAGCTGACAATTTGATAATGACGGCGAGGTTCATCGAGTTGGAAACGGTGTTTTCTTGTTACGACAATTATTTTGCAATCTATTGAAGAAAATTTGATACTTTTAGTACCTCTCACCTGATGGAGGATACATTCGATCTAGCATAATCCATAGATAATACGACTCTTCTCGGTATCATTGGTTGATTAGATAAGCGACCATAAGTCGCATGGTTCCCAAGTGTATTCCAGTGTGATACTACTCATACATAATTTGAAGTTTTGAATGAAACTTTTTCTCTGCTAATTTTATTCTGTACATAAATTATGATCAAAAGAAGAAGGGTGTACTTCTCACGGTTAATCGGCTTTCTCGGTGAAAAGAAGCTTTTCTGGCAAGAATAGTTAATTTCCACATGCTGATAAATATGAATCATTAGCCGAAAAGGATGGGGAGTAATAATAATTGGGTGGTTTCAGTTTTCACCAACATTTGTACGAGACGATTTAACGCTCTCAAAAAATAGGTACTGTTGTGACACTACAGGTACTTAGGGTAGGTTTGGGTAGGTCGTAGGAGAGGGAGGAAGTGCTCCTTAGGAAACTTTTCGGATTGCCAACGCCCCGCGGTTATCACCACAGCAGGCGTTAGAGGAAGAGGCGTCCTGCAGGAATAACCACAGCACATGCCAAGGTAGAGGGATACTAGCACCAAGCCGCTATCACCACAGTGAGTGCTAGATGAAGGAGCGTCCCACGGTTACCACCACAGCTGATGCGAAGGTAGGAGATAGAGAGAGGAGGCATGAGGGTGAGTGAGAGAGAAGTCGTATGTAAGAGCGAGGTCGGTCGAATGAAGAGCTGGGCGAGTGGGGCGCATTGTAATGGCGCCTCCACCTCGTCTCTCGCCTGTCAACGGCCTTTGAGAGTCGTTGGGAGTTTGATGGAGGGGAACCCTTCTGGGCTTCAGTCGAGGCGTCGCACAGCTCGTCTTTATCCTTGTTTATTGGTAAAATCTATATTTACAGGTATATGTGAGTGGTATATATATTATGCTCAGGGGTACCACGACATGGTTCCCCCCAGATTTGACCAATAAACTACTTACGTTAAGGAGATACGAATAATTTGCGGTGAAGGCTATAACCAAGACAGAACAAAGCGAGGTGGAAGGTGTACATGTGAGGTGATGCAGCTGCAGGGAGTGTAGATCGGCGAGTTGGAGCAGAGGGCCATTCGGACCGGCCTCGCCTAGACGTGTTATTGGAACGTGCAGGCGAGGTCGTGCCGATGGCCCCGCTGCGATTGAGTGGGGCGGGAGAGTAGGCTAGGGCCACCAGGAAGGAGTTTTGCAGGGGTTGACGTTCGCGCTTCCCAGGCCTTTTCCTGGCAGTGGCTATGGGAGGCATCCCCGGCAGTGGCACAGCGGTGGCTCGCCGAGCAGTCGTGTCAGGCAGAGGCATGGCTGGGTCCAGCAGGATGTAAGGGGCGTATACCCCGGTGGTGATTGTGATACAGTAATTGTGGATGATCGCCGACCGGGGTACGTGCCGCTGCCGAGGCCAGGGAGGTTGACCTGTGGCCCAAATCGGCTGGGGGTTCCATGGTGGAGATGAAGGCAGCCTGGAAAGTGGCGAGATTGGTCACGGGACGCAGACGTCTCGCAAGATGGTGTAGACGTCTGTGTCACGATGGGGAGCTGAGGGTGTGGAGCTATTGAGTTCCGGAATAATCGGGGACTGGTTGTGTAATGTGTGGAAGAGCGGACGGTGACGGCTGTAGTTGAATTGACTTGGTGGGGGCTGAGGGCTGGAAAAGGCCCGCTTGCAGCGGGCTAGTGGGACTGTGTGGGGTTTCCCATGAATTTGAAGGGTAACGGTACATTCCGTTTCGGATTACATGAAAGGGAATGGCATACATAGGATGAAAGGTTCTTTGACATACATTTTAATGCCGGAATGGAGTGGTTTGGGGTATGCGGAGTCGGTAGTTGGGGTTGGGTTTCGCTAAGGGAGATTATCGGCCGCCTATTTTAAGAAAACATCGGTGGGAAACCTCAAAGGGGCCCAAAAGGTACATTCAGCGGGGCTGGCTCCGTCTATAGGTCGAGCGGCGGTTCTGAGGCTTAGCAAGACATAAGGGAGGGCCTTTGTCCATGATGATGAATTGCATGACGTTGCTAGCACTAGCTTCAGAACGGAATGCCACCGCTCGACCTTACCGTTGCATTGGGGATGGTAAGTGGTCGCGCGATTTTTTCATATCCCGAGAGAGCGGAGGAGATCGTTAAATTGGGTCGATTCGAATTGTCGGCCTCGATCGACCGTGACAACCCGCGGACAACCGTATCGGGCTATCCACTTGTCGAGGAAAGCCCGGATGACGATGTCCGCGGTTATATGGGCGAGTGGGATGCACTCAACCCAGTTTGTTGCCCGGTCGATCATCGCAAGGCAGTATCAAGCGGTCCGACGAGGTGCAGGTGAACCTGCTCGAACGGGAGAGCATCGTCAAAGGGCTGCGGGGAAAGTGGGGGTGTGCCGAGACCTTAAACTTTTGGTATTTTTGGCACCCGAGAACCCTCGGCAACATGCTCGTATGTCGGAGTTCATCCGGGACCAGAAATACCGGGTGTTTATTAGGTCTCGGCTAGCCCTGATTCCGGGGTGATGTAGCGAGTGATAATGGAAGAAGATAATTGGTCGCGGAGGGCTTGAGGAACGTAGGGGCGGAGCGAGTTGGAAGAGGTGTCACACCATAGGTCGAGTTCGATGGAGGGGAACCCTTCTGGGCTTCAGCCGAGGCGTCGCACGGCTCTTCTTTCTCCTTGTTTATGATAAAGTCTATATTCACAAGTATGTGTGAGTGGTATATATATTATGCTGAGGGGTACCACGATATGTAATTAGATACAATGAATTTTAATACAAAAGATTCATTGTTGGTTCAGTACCCATGAATACTGGAGATGTTCCGGTTAATTTGGCAAGTAGGAAATTTCCTACGTGGGTGATTCTCCGAAACTTTTCATATTCCTGTTCGAGGCCCGTTTTGACTCGTAAAATGTTGTTTTCAGATTAGAATAGAGTTTGGCTGAAATAAATTGCGCGTTTTCCATTTTCCGATAAATTAAAATGTGGCAGTTTAGAGTATATAATAGAAACCACGTAGTTTTAAAAACGCATACCATGGCGGGTAAAGGTCGGCTTCAAAGGGAGCAGCAGCTGTAAGTGCTCCCACTAAAATGAATAATATGACACTACCTTCACCTATACGAAATTCCTTTGCACAAATGATTGGGCCACTAGGAAAAACCGATAACAACGATATGGGAAGGTCTGAGCTGATTAGTACATCCGATACTAGCCGCAGGCGTGATTTTGCTTACAACGGTTATGAGGGGGGTTGGGGGGGGGGGGGGGTTTGGACACTTTCAAGGGGGCCCTCGAAGCGTTCAATAATCATTTCGTCCCTAGGCGAAATATAATTTACTAGTGAGCCTATGTTACTTGTACATTTTAAGTAATGTAGTGATTCAGCCATGAAATGTAGAACCTATTTGCATTGTCTTGAAAATACTTGTAACTTGTCACAGACCCACAGTCTGTACCTCCTTTGCTTTCTTCTCACTGTCTGTGGACTCCCTTAGTGTCCCTCCCTTAGTGTGGAAGTGGACCCACTTCGTCCTCAGACTGCTTTCCACGAGTATTCTATTTTTCCTCGGTTCTATTTTCCTTGTGCCCTCGCGGCAACTACCTTAATTTACCATTTCAGTTTTTTCTAGGGTCTTTCTTTTGGATTTATTTAAATTCAGTGTGTCACAGGTTTGGTTCTTTTATTCTTTACTATTTGCCCTTTTTTTCCATTTTAGTTATTCGAGAGAATCTTTCCTTTGTTCTTTTCTACATGTTCTCCCCCCCCCCCCCCCCCCGCCAGCAGAGAGGAGGTTTTTATTTTTTTAATATTTTGCCAGTATATTTCTTTTCCCTTATTTTGCACAGCACATTACAAACTGGGGATAGTTACATGATGACATGGTCTGCTTGTGCTCATTATTGGTAAGAGGGACGTCATCATTAGCGACACGCTTCAGCTGGACTCTCAGTTCGCTGGAAAAGATATCTCTGCTCCAACAGGGTGTACTTCGGCGTCAAAAGGAGGATCTCAAAGTGACCAGTGTTTCAGCTGTAGACAAAAAGGCTTTTAGAAAACCAAATGAGGCTGATAGGGCTTGGAAAACATGTGAGAAAACGGGAAATGTGATCGATGATTGGCATGGGACTAGCTGCATCCCTGCTAGAAAAGCAGAATGTGAAAAGTGTTCTGAAGTTTGAAATTTCATTCGGTGCTATACTACCTTTCGAATATTAATAAATAACTGGGATGTCAAAATTGGGCTACGACTTTTTACGCACCAGAGAAGTGTAGTTCTCCCATTACTGTAGATGGATCAGTTGTGAATCACTTCACCTCACCGGAGAGACTTCACCGCACATGACGGCCACACCTCGTAAACGAAAAATCCACACCCTCGTAGACTTTTCTTATTTACTTTATATCTACCCAAATCCCAGCTACTTCGACAGTAGTAGAAATGCAAGTCAATTTCCCTTATGTCTTTGAAAATCCAGGATACAATATTTCAATTTCCATGTCTATAATGGACATCACATTCAGCAGAGGAGAATATATCAACTTAGTCTAACGAAGCCCTGAAACGCACTACGCACAAAGCGGGCACAGAAGCCTTCAGCGATAGTGGTTTCGCAGGCAAAACAAAACCCTCAGTCACTTTATCCACGTTACATGGCATCATGAAGGCGATTGAGAACTCCTAGAGCGTGTAATTAGGGATAGGTACCTACCGCACTACCCTGCCCACACCCTCGCCGCTTTGCGGCCTTTCAGCGCTTTCATTAACCCGCTACCCATACTATCTCATGAATATTAAGATACTTCGGTATCCTAATTAAATGGCTCCGTGTTCACCAATTGTCCCTCAACGTCACTTGTTCATAGAGCCACCGTCCCAACAACAAAATACTGGGGACACTGCAAGTGATGGGTGTAAAGCCTTTGCACTGTGCAAAGGCACAGCGAATGGCGCTAGCAATACCAACACACAAAATCGGTAACTATAAATCTTGGTTGTTTCAAATTTACAGATCACTATTAATTACTTACTCGCCCTAGCATCATATGCTTACTCTTCCTATTAAGGTTTCACCCGCTCACAATATTCAGAGCTTGTAGCACGTCCTTGCCTTAACTCCATAAAGTTATTACGTACTCGTACTACAAACCCCACACCTATCACTGTTCTTTACGGAAGTATGTTCCACAGAAGAGCTTGGAGGATGGTCTCGAGTTGCAACCACAGCTCGTTCCTATCAACCCGCAAATCATTCGCCCCGTCTACTTTTTGCTTCCGAGTCTCCAAGTCTAGGGACACTGAGTTTGAGGCCTTGTGATAACTTTTCTGGGGAAAAGCCTTGCTTATTCGCCTTAAACGCATTGCTTTATTTGGACAGCTCGATCTGTTTGTTATTGCCTGTATCGACTGCAGGGCTTCATAAAGTCCTCATCGTCCATTTCTCCATCTCTCATCCTTATAAAGGATTCAATGAGGGGTGGAGCCGGGTCAGCATCCAGCGGCCTTGCCTCATCGCGGAAGTAACTGTTACTTTCACCATGCCCTGGCTTCGGGGATCCCGGGTTGTCGATGTCTTCAGCGCTACCTCTTACCGCTGGTGAGAACTCTCTTAAATTCGATTTTCCCTTCATCTCTGACCTCCTATCTGTGTTACTGCTCGGCTTTGATTACCTACTTCTCTTACTTATACCTCAGAGCAGAATTGCCAGTAGTAGTATCGCAGTACCTAGTAGGTACCTAGTACCTACCTAGCCAAAATTACAATCTAATATTTGAACCTGAAAATGTATCGTGATGTTTGGTAAGAACCACGTTTGCTAGAAGTCCGTTTTTCCAACGTGTTGTACTTAGTTTACGATCGCCGGGCTTTTTACATCAATATCTTAAAAAATACAGTAAACATTTGTTAGCGATACTTGAGAATGGCGAACAGTAGGTACCTACCAACTCATATTTGGAATTAGTGCTTCTTGAATTTTGATCGATTTTTCGGAACACATGAGCACAATAATTTTAACATGTTTTAGCGAACCAAAATAGCCCTCTGCACCTGTTATGTAATAATCGATAGTTTCTTTTAATAACCTGGGGACCCCCTGGACTGCGTATGGTATTACAAACACATACTTGTAAGTACCAACGCATAGTTTAGGCAGGTATCAGAAAGTGCTGAACTCCAAACGATAATATTCATTACGTTCCATATGTTTAGTAGGTTATATTGAGATATAGGCCCTGGAGTTTGATCCAAAAAACGTCATCAGCATGAGTGTCAATCATTTGTTAGGTATATACGCATAACTCCAGCCCTGATATAATTGCTAAGAAATAATCTAAATTATAATCACGCAAGACTTTACGGAATCGAGTTTGTTGTTCAGTGATGTTTCCTTATTTGAAGAAAGATGATTATTTTGGATTTTGTTGAGGTACTTTTTTAAATGTTTGTTGATAGGTACAAGCTTCTTATTTACGGCAAAACGAATGATCCAAATTAGGAGAGAATTATAAACCGTTGTGTAATAATTTCCCGCGTTTAAAAAAAATTAATAAACGAACGAAACATAATTATTGTGAATACTTGTACCAAAGTATCACAAGAATGATTGATTGTTTAAATGTCTGCATTGATGGTGAGGCAGTAAACCGTTGTTTAATAATTTCCCGCGTTTAAAAAAAATTAATAAACGAACGAAACATAATTATTGTGAATACTTGTACCAAAGTATCACAAGAATGATTGATTGTTTAAATGTCTGCATTGATGGTGAGGCAGTAAACCGTTGTTTAATAATTTCCCGCGTTTAAAAAAAATTAATAAACGAACGAAACATAATTATTGTGAATAGTTGTATCAAAGTATCACAAGAATGATTGATGATTGTTTAAATGTCTGCATTGATGGCGAGGCAGTTTAAGGATTTCTGAATCATACAAGGCTCCCACGCGTTCGAATTTGGTGGGATAATGCAGGGGAGAAGGAACCACCCAAGGGAGAACCAACCTAGGTTTTAGAAACCGACTGCAGGCATCACTGACGTCGTCGAGAACTCGGGATACTCCACATCTGCTCATCTGGTGCACGACTTCTTTTGAAGGGTTACGGGTTCTTGGTACTACTTCTCATACGAATTCGGAATTCATCGGCAATCTTGCCATTCGTCTTTGGTACTATCATAATGCTAGAACCTACTTTGAGGCAATTACTCGCTCAATATATTTCAGTATGAGGTTGCTACATTTAGGTTTTACCCCGTAGGGATTATTATTAGAGGGTTTGGGTATCCGACATTGTATTCAATTGGCATGTGACTTTAGTATCGGAAGATTCGTCACAAATCTTGGCTACATTTTTGAGCAATTTTTCATAAATAACAAATGGAGTGGCGCCTTGATTAGTTTTGTATCTTGTTAGAGCCTACAACTTCACTTTGAACCCATATCCCCCTTCCCTACCGCAAGCTGACAGGTAACGTACCTACCTTCCTCTTGGTGTCTCATTTTAATGTTGATTGTGTTGCTCATGGCTCACAATAGATATTCCATGTACAGCTTACCTCGTTCTTACCTCACCTCCGTAAATGCGCACTCCCGTTGGGTACTTTGAATTCAGTGCCTGATGTGGACTATCCCAGTCCAATATAATAATAAAAATAAAATTCCACTAATCAGAAGTAATAATGATACTATAATTCCCCTATGGCCTGTCTCATTGGGATATACTTTTTTCCTTCCATTTCGCACTGTTTGCCGCCCCATCTTTGTGGTAGGTACATTCGAGATCAACAAGAGATTTTCAATAGGAATCCACGCAGATCAGAATTTAGTTCATTCCGATTATATACCTACTCGAAGCACTGTGTGCCATGACATAAAAGCCTTTACATACAGAAAATTCTTGGAGTTTACCGTGTTCAACCCTTCTACAGTTCTCAGGATTTTGCAACCGTTGCCTGGCGCCGCCGTCGTGACAGTAAGCCCTCAAAAATTCAAGTCGTGTTGCTCGAATCCGAATATTAAGCCTTTCTAACGTTGGAAAATATCTTTATATGCAGTCTACAAGAAACTCGGTAAGTCCGTGACAATTTGGGAAACCTATGTTCAGCAATGTATGAACACTGCGAGGATTTGGAGAAGATTAGGACACGCAGTAAGGTATTGGGACTAGCTGGTACACCTGATTACCGTTTCGTGACTGTGGCACTGACATAACTTGCTGTCATTTGCAGTGAGGGATTGGAGGTATCAGCTCTATCGGAAATGAGTTAGGGGAACGACGCCCGCCAAACAGAGGAGCGAACGTGCCAGTCCACGCTCGACCGCCAACGCTTTGGGGATAGGTATCCTCTGATGAGGATTGAGATTGGTTTGAAATTGGTCAGATATCGTGCGCAGATTGGATCCCTGCTACCTCTCCCGCAGTGCTGGGTTAATACATATCCTGAGGGGACCTATCCCCTGAGGGTACGAATCAACTAAAATTACTCTAATGTGTTACCACGCTTGTAATTCGGTCAAGCAAAGTGAATCATTTTGTCAAGTCGACAGGCAGCGCGATAGGTGTTTTTAGCATACAGATTGGTGCTTTCTTATCTGTACGAGTACTATATGCATTACTGAAACGATATGCAAACTTTACTTAATTGCCACGAGAAAGAATGGAGTAGGTATTTCAGACGGAATGAAAGATAAATTATCTAATTTATAGCTTTCAGTCTACGAACATTCAGAACGTCTCCGAAGGTGTGACACGGGGGCTTCCTCGTAACCATTTCATCACCCCTATGATTCTGATATAAGGAAAAATTGATATGCGACCCTCTTAGTGCCCAACCGAACAACCCCTGTAAAATTCTTCATGATCGGTTGACTGGAACCGGTATTATCCGTGGTGAAACATCATCTCTTTTTGACCATTCTTTTGCAGTTAGGCGTTTGGCAAGGATTGCACGATCGCGCTTGGTTAGCTTTCGATTTTTATGAAATTGGGGGACCATTTAGGGCTCAACCTTCTTACCTACATTTCAGCTCATTATAGCTTTTATGGGGATGGCAAAGATTAGCGCGCACACACACACACACACACACACAGGCTCAAATAAATTCCCTCGTGCTAGGGTGTACTAGTGCGAGGAAAATTAAAAAAAAAACACACACACACACGCACACAAATAAGAACACAAATTTGTTCATAAAAGCCAAAAACGCTAAGGTGAGTGGGAAATTAATTCGAAGAAAAATTTACTCGCAGTAATTCCTTGGTAGAATCGGAAGGATAAAGCTAAACAACTCTTAGGTCAATGTCATGTGTTCCTCACAAACAGTTGAGGGTTGGTGACGGTGTTGGGATTGAAGGGGGATTGATTTGTATTTTCGAAGCGAAATGAACTGGAGAGCTGCCAGAAAGCCGAGCGCCCTTGGGAAAGGAGTCACTCTCTAAGGTCATTTATAAGCACATTCTAATAATTCTAAAGAAATTGGAATTTCTCGCCTTTACACATCATCAATGGTGGTAATGACCAAAGTGATATAGAAATACAAGTGTCTCCACTTACTAATGGGGAATTCCCGTCAAAAATGTTCGTTGGAAGAAATTATTTATGAGTCTTGGAAAAATGGTAGTTTGAAGCAAGTTTTCCAAAATAAGCGATATTTCAAAATGAGGGTGATTAAAAGAAAAAATGCGGCGAGAAATGACGTATTAGGTCTATCGACATCTGAATGGCTGTTAGCCCACGGAGGCGGAGCGAAGCTTGGAAGGCGAAGGTTCTCAGTGCTGCCAACAACCGAACATTAGAAATAGCAGTTTAAGAACCTTTGCTATGACGTTTCGTGAACCTCCCCTCGATTTGATTTTCAGGGACAGTTTTTTCAAATGTATTTACGAACTTGCGGTTCCACCCGTTCATTCACTGCGGTTCTGTACATCGTTTAAAGTGACGCATTGCTCTAAGTGGGATTGGAGTTGAACTACTCAGAAATTTACCTTGTACGTAATTTCTGACGGTAACTCGGAAATTCAAATTTCACACTCGTTCTGCCTAGACATTCCGTCATAAACACCTTATTATGTGGTAAATAAGTGTTAATTTCCGTTATTGAACAGAATTTGACCGAAAAATGGGAATTTGTAACCCACGAAAATTGCCCATTGTTATTAGCGAGGCCCTGCTTATAGTTCACCTAGTTTCCAATGCCAACCGTGGCCGATAAAACGGAGGCTCACGTCCTTAGCCACGTATCATAGATGAGCATTTCTAGTACACCGTATCTGTCCCGTCTAGACTTTTGTACGCTTGGAATTCTTCCTATCTTTCGACGTAATGTCTTTGAGGGCAGAACCATGAGCCCTATTATGCATTAGGAATGAAGAAAGAAGAAGAAAAGGTTTGCTGATCGTTGGTAAGTGATTCTAAATATCTACACTAGTTTACCTACACCTTGCTCTCATTACTTCTTCACTTCCTCTTGCCCACTCCTTACAGACGTGTCTTCGAACGACAGTCAATTCTCACATCCAAGTCCCTAAAGGCACCCTTCTTTGTTAAGTTATCCTTCCATTATAGCGGGAGTACGATTTGTTGTAAAGATATATTAGAACAATGCAGAAACACCGGGAGGAAAACCAATAGGAAAATCACTCGCGGAATTGCTGCTTTGATACACAGTGTAGAAATGATGGGGCAGGGGCATTCCTTATTATTGTACAAATAAGGAGTAATTTGAGGCTCCAAAGATACATGTGAAGCTATGAACTAAATGCATACTGACCGAACAATATTTTAGGTATTAGTATGAGTTACAGATTATGGCGAATCCCCCTCCCTACAACTGCTTCCATAACGTCCACACGCAACCTGCATATTGTATCGGAAAACCCGCTTTCGTACATGATTGGAGTATTGGAGGAGTATTGGATTGGATCGTCGGTCGTCATATTGCAGCGATGTGAAGATTCATCAATCATTCGTGGCGGCTGGATGACCTAAGGATCGCGGGAAACAATCAAAATTTCATGATGTCATTATACCCTAAGCAGTGGTGGCAAATGTATGACTTTCCTCCTTGATTCCTCTACGCCCAGATCTGGAAGTAAAGGAATCACTTCAGGAATGTCCCACATTAAAACTCAACGCAATAAAACCTTTTTACAAGCA
Source organism: Leptopterna dolabrata (assembly GCA_954871275.1). Taxonomy (NCBI): domain Eukaryota; kingdom Metazoa; phylum Arthropoda; class Insecta; order Hemiptera; family Miridae; genus Leptopterna; species Leptopterna dolabrata. The sequence continues at coordinate 75,589,246 of OX940974.1, forward strand.
TTAGAAAAAATCTACAGTAAGGTAAAAAGCCACTCATTATAAGCATACAAATATATCTGGAACAATAATCATTTTCTTTGATGTCAGAGAGAACAATATAAGTATGTTATTTTCTATAAACATGTCTCCCTCTTCATCGTTAATGTAAGTTCTAAGGAATAATTAATAAGCTGTATTTCACACCCCTCCAATCATCACGGTATAGAACCACAGAGTCATTCAGGATATGTGTGATGAATTTAAATTTATCATCACGGTGGCGTGAAGGAGTGAATAGATGAGAGCGAGGGAATTTCACCTAGGCGGCGGTAATCCACCGATGTAGGTGAGAGGAAGGAAATTCACCCAGGCGGCGGTAATCCACCGATGTGAGTGAAGGAGGGAATCTCGTCTAGGCGGCGGTAATCCACCGATGTAGGCGAGAGGAAGGAAATTCACCCAGGCGGCGGTAATCCACCGATGTGGGTGAAGGAAGGAAGGTGCTTGTCTAGGCGGCGGTACTCCACCGATGTAGACAAGAGGAGAAGGTAGGAGGTGAATTCCCAGAGCGGCGGATACCACCAGGCATCTGGGAGGAGGAAGGTAGAGAGAGAAGAGAGAGCTGGTTAGAGGAAGCGTCGAATGAAGCTAAAGCCCCAGGATCCAGGGTTATATAGGAACTGGAGGCCTCTCCCTCCAACTCCCCTGTTGGGAGTTTTGGGGGGGGCCCAGGTTGTGTCCCCTGGATTCTGTTGCCTGTCTCCCCACTCAGATGTTTATTAGCGGAAAGTAACTTTTACATAGGAATATTGGTGAGAGCTTTAAGGTTGTAGTGGAGTGTTCCCGGGAGGGACTCACGACAGAGGTCCCCCCAGTTCGAACCAATGAGTGAGGTAGCTGAAGGCTCAAGTTGACAGTGGCTGAGGGCTGCGGAAACAAAAAAGGGGAGCTGAAGGCGCAAGGATACAGGAGCTGAAGGCTGAAACAAACAATTGTAGTGCTGAAGGCAGAAGAGTGACCGGAGGTGTCTTAAATCTAGGGTGATATACAAGTAGTAGAAGAAGTAGGCATAAGTTGACATAAGTAGACATAAGTAGGGCTAAGTAGACAAAAGTAGACATAAGGAGACATAAGTAGATAAGTAGATGTAAGGAGATGTAAGTAGATGTAAGTAGATGTAAGACATAAGTAGATGTAAGACATAAGTAGATGTAAGTAGATGTAAGTAGACGAAATTTGATGATGGGAAACATATGTACAAGGAGGGTGTGATGAAAAATTTGATGAAGTGACAATATTTACAAAGGTGATGAGTTCGATGATGATGATAAGAGGAGTGATAGTTAGATAGTATGGTAGAGCTAGATATTTTACAGGTGCAAGGTATTTACAGGTATATACAAGTTGTAGGTACGGGTTCAGGGGAGACAGATCGGAGCGGGGTTGTGAAATCCGCCGTTCCCTGGGTGTGGATAGTGTGCAGTGTAATGTGGTGAGTGTGTAATGATGGTGAGGTGATGGGGCGAGGGAGGCGACTCCCTCCAACAGTCTTCACGTTAGTGAAGACTGACAGAGGGGCCCCTTCACTGCCGGGGCGGTGGTGAAGGGGAAGAGCCGGTGGGAGCCGGTACCCGGGACGTCGCGGAGGTGGGTGGCGACGTTGGGGTCCGGCGGGTGAAATGGAGGTGATGTGTGGCGTTTGTGGTGTAGGGGTGGTCGGGTGAGTGGTGTGGGGCGAAGTGTCTGGGAGGACGGGGGCTGGTTTACATCGGGCGAGGGGTACAGTGTGGGGCTTCCCGTCAATTAACAGGGTAGCCGTGGTGTTTGTGGAGCGGATGACGTGGAAGGGCCCGGCGTAGAGAGGTGAAAATGTTTTGTGGATGCCGGGCTCCTTCAAGTACATGTGAGTGGCTGTGTAAAAACGTGTGGGATAGGTGGTGTCGTTGTGTGGTGTTGTTGTGCGGAGTGGTTCCCTGTTAATTGACGGGGTGGGGTGTGGGGTGAAGATGTCGGCTGGCAAACGTAAAGGGTCTCGAAAAGCGTGTTGTGCGGGACTTGTGTTGTCTGAAGGACGGGCGGAAGTGCGGAGGCTAAGTAGAACGTAGGGGAGGGTTTTGGTCCATGAAGGGGAAGTGGCTGATGTGGAGATGGCTTGCTTGAGGACCGAGTGCCACCGCTCTATTTTCCCGTTGGATTGGGGGTGATAAGGAGTGGTGCGGATTTTCTGAATCCCGAGGGAACGGAGTAGGTCGGCAAAGTGGGCTGATTCAAATTGCCTCCCCTGATCGACCGTGAGTGTCCGCGGACAACCGTAGCGGCTGATCCATTGAGTGAGGAAGGCCGCGGCGACGGCGTCCGCGGTAATGTGGGCGAGTGGGATACACTCTACCCAATTTGTCGCACGGTCGATCATGGTGAGGCAATACCTCTTCCCCTCGGAGGGGGGAAGAGGGCCGACCAGATCCATGTGGACGTGTTCCCACGGGAGAGAATCGGGGATAGGTTGAGGAGGTACATGGGGGTGAGCCGAGACCTTGAATTGCTGGCACTTCTGGCACCCTAGAACCCAGGTACGTATATCCGTGTTCATATGGGGCCAGAAGTACCGCGTTTTGATGAGGTCCCGGCTCGCCCGAATGCCGGGATGATGGAGGGAGTGGTAGTGTAGGAACAACTGCCTCCTCAGCTCCGGTGGGACGTACGGGCGCGGTGTGTCGGCCGATACGTCGCACCAGAGGTCTAGGGGAGGCAGCTGTTCCAATTTTGAGGCGGAGATGAGATGGGAAAGAGCGGGATCGGAGGTAGGAGTTTGATGGTTTTTGAGGGTTTGCGGGGAAGGGAAGGGCAGTAGCTCCGCCACCGGCGCAGGGGTGGGGCGGGAGAGGGCGTCGGCAACGCAGTTGTCGGCCCCCGGCAAATAACGAATATCGGACGTGAATTGTCCGATAAATTCGAGTTGCCGGAGGCGACGGGGGGAGGCTGATTTTCGATTTTGGAGGAGGGCGTGGGTGAGGGGCTTGTGGTCGGTTATGACAGAGAACTGCCTGCCCTCCACGAAGTCACGAAAGTGTTTGATGGCTTCGTGGATGGCGAGGAGCTCTCTGTCAAAGGTGGAGTAATTTTTTTGTGTGGGGGACAGAGTTTTGGAGAAAAAGCCGAGAGGTTGGGGGGTGGCGCCGGTGTGTTGGTGGAGTACCGCCCCGATGGCCCAGTCGGACGCATCTGTGGTGATGGAGAGGGGGGCATGGGGGTCGGGATGGGCCAATAGAGCGGCGTCAACTAGGTCCTGTTTGCATTGTTGGAAGGCGGTAGTGAGGGCGGGGGTCCATGAAATGGGGCGTTTATCGTTTTTTTTAGCCGGTTGTGGGATAGCGTGTATGAGTGGTTGTTGGTGTTGTGCCGCGTGTTTGATGTGTCTACGGTAAAAGTTCAGCATACCCAGGAAACGGCGGAGTTCTGAGACAGTGTTGGGACGTGGGAAATCGGTGAGGGTGTGAACCTTGTCTGGTAGGGGTTTTATTCCTTCGGACGAAACCTGGTGGCCGAGGCAGCGGACGGAGGGCTGGGCGAGGACGCACTTTGGAGTGTTAATGGTGAGGCCCTCGGCGGCGAAGATGTCAAGTACTTGTGTCAGGTGTGCGAGGTGTTCGGTTGGGTCTCGGGAAGCGATCAGTACGTCGTCCAAAAAACAGAAGACGAAGGGTAGGCCTCGTAGTATGTTGTCCATGTAACGCTGCCATGTTTGGGCAGCGTTACGGAGGCCGAAACCCATTTTGATATACTCGAACAGGCCGAAAGGGGTGATGATAGCTGTTTTAGGAACGTCAGGGGGGTAGATGTGAATGTGATGGAAGGCCCGGGAGATGTCGAGTGTAGAAAAGATGGTGGTGTTGTGCAGGTGGGAAGAGAAATCCCTGAGGTGCGGGACGTTGTAAAGGTCTGGGGTTGTACGGGCATTGAGGCGGCGGTAATCGCCGCATGGGCGGATATCCCCGTTAGGCTTCTGCACAATATGTAGTGGAGAAGCCCACGGGGATTTGGAGGGACGGATAATGCCGTCTTTGATGAGGAGGTCAAAATGTTTGCGGGCCTGTGAGAGTTGGAGGGGGTGGAGGCGTCGGGCTTTCGCGGATATTGGGGGGCCAGAGGTTTCTATGAAGTGTTGGGTCTGTGAGATGTGGGCTGAGGGGCGGCGCTGGGGTTTGTAGTTGAGGAGGAGTTGTTCAAACTTGGAGGGGGGTCGATCCACCGCATGTATGAACCCGGGGATGGGTTTCTGGGTGGAGGGGTCGAGCAGGCGCGCGTTACGGACGTCTACCTGGAGGCCGAAATATGCGAGGAAATCGGCCCCCAGGATAGCTTTCTCTACGTCCGCCACGGTGAATTCCCACTCGTACGCGAGCCCGCTCATATGAATTGATGAGCGGTACGTCCCGTACGAGGGGATGGTAGTACCGTTGGCGGCGTAGAGGAGTTGCCGGTAACAACGCGCCTGTCGCCGGAGTATGTTATTGGGGAAGATAGAGAGCGCCGCCCCTGTGTCAACGAGGAAGGGGACGTGCGTCTTTGAACACCTCAGGAACAGGCGTTGATGAGCTGGGGCGGAGTGAGGTAAAATTGGCGAGGTGTTGGAGTCCGTCGGAGGGGGGGGGCTTGGTTCGTCCGAGGTGATGGGCGGGTGCGATGGTGGTGGTTGGTCCCCCGCGAAGGAGACGCGGGGTGATTTTTTGCCGTTCCGGGGAGGGGGAACGGAAGTGGCGGCGCGAGTGGCGGCCGGAGGGGTGGTCGTCTTGGGGGTGGGGTTGGAGGGGCCGTTCCGTGGTGGGGGAACGGTAGCGGCGGCGCTAGTGGCGGCCGGAGGGTTGGCTGCCCTGGAGGCGGGCTTGGAGGAGCCGTTCCGGGGTGGGGGAACGGTAGCGGCGGCGCTGGTGGCGGCCGGAGGGTTGGCTGCCCTGGAGGCGGGCTTGGAGGGGCCGTTCCGGGGTGGGGGAACGGGAGTGGCGGCGCTGGCGGCGGCCGGAGGGTTGGCTGCCCTGGAGGCGGGCTTGGAGGGGCCGTTCCGGGGTGGGGGAACGGGAGCGGCGGCGCTAGTGGCGGCCGGAAGGTTGGCAGCCCTGGAGGCGGGCTTGGGGGGGCTGACTCGGGGTGGGGGAGCAGTTGATGGAGAGGTGGGGTGTTTAGCGGCGCCGTCAGATGCGGTCGGGAGGTTGGCAGCCGTGGCGGCGGCGTAGGAGGGGTAGCGAGGCGAGGTGGAGGTGGTGTGAATGCGGGCGGGGAGGGGTTGGTGGTGGTCCCCCCCGTGTTGGCGAGGAGGGGGGCCCGCCGGATTTACCGGCGGGCGTCCGCGTTTCCCTGCTTGGAGGAGTAGGAGCAGGGGGGCTGGCATTTGCGGGCCTCCCCACCGAAGTTCACATGGTAGAAACATCGGTGGGGGGGGTCCGCCGGGAGGTAGGTCCTGGTGGGGCGCGTGGAGTTGGAGTGGGGCGCCGTTTTTGGGGACCTCCCTCTCTGTTGCTGGGAGGGGGAGACGGTGCGGCGGTCGGCCGAGCGCTGGCGTCGGTGGTCGGAGGAGGGGGTCGGCCGGCGATCGACGGAGAGGGAGCGGCGCCGGTGGAGGGAGGGGGGCCGGCGGCGCTCTTCAGACGGCGATCGGTCCCTGCGTGGGGTGGGGAAGCGGGGTGCGGCGACCTCCGTGACGCTGGCGGCCGCGGCGAGGTCGTAGACCGTGTCGGCCAGACGGAGAAGCGGCTCGTCCGGTCCGTCGAGGTGGCTGGCGAGCGCCATCTGGATGGGGTGGGAGAGGGCTCGCAGCCAGAACGTCCGAGCGATGTCGGCCGTCACGACGTCGTGTAGTTGATGACGTAGGCGACGGTACAGGTGGGAAGGTTTCAAATCGCCGAGATGTTGGGGCTGGGACAGCGCTGCGACACGTGCGATCTTGGAGGGCTGGTATAAGTTGATGAGGCGGCTGCGGAGGTCGTCGTAGGCGGCCGTGGCGTCGGGGGAGATGTCAGATGTCTGCAGGAGGATCTCATATGGTAACAGGGAGATGATGCGTGAGTAGCGGGTACGCTGGCTGCGGATGTTGGCGGCAGAAAACGCAGCGTCGACCTGGAAGAACCAGAGTGCGGGGTCGTGCGTGTAGAAGGGGGGTAGCGACAGCGGGAACGACGCAGAGGCCGTCGTGACGTCGGCGGCGGCGTGTGCGGCAGCTGCAGCGGCGGCGGCAGCGGCGGCGGCGGATGCGGTGGAGCCGGGTGGTGAGAGGCTGGTGAAGGGGTTGTCGGTTGCGTCAGATGTCGCAGCGGTCGGCGGCTGCAGCAGGGACGGCCGGAGGAGCGGCGGTGACGGCGAGTTCGGGTCCATAGTTGAGGTGTCTGGAAACAAAATTCAAATTGGTTGAGGTTTTGAATTTTTCAAAATTCGCAATTTGCGGCGGCGGAGGTGGTTGCAGCGGAGCGTTGAGAGTTGTGTGAGCGGATGCGGGTGGGCCAAAAATTGCGAATTTAAACTGACTATTTTAAATGTGAATTTAAAATGCGGGACACCGAACTAGACTGGGGGCGACACATGAGGTGGTAAGAAGGGAGGAAGGGTAGAAGGTTGGATGAACGTCGGGTTCACCACTGTGATGAATTTAAATTTATCATCACGGTGGCGTGAAGGAGTGAATAGATGAGAGCGAGGGAATTTCACCTAGGCGGCGGTAATCCACCGATGTAGGTGAGAGGAAGGAAATTCACCCAGGCGGCGGTAATCCACCGATGTGAGTGAAGGAGGGAATCTCGTCTAGGCGGCGGTAATCCACCGATGTAGGCGAGAGGAAGGAAATTCACCCAGGCGGCGGTAATCCACCGATGTGGGTGAAGGAAGGAAGGTGCTTGTCTAGGCGGCGGTACTCCACCGATGTAGACAAGAGGAGAAGGTAGGAGGTGAATTCCCAGAGCGGCGGATACCACCAGGCATCTGGGAGGAGGAAGGTAGAGAGAGAAGAGAGAGCTGGTTAGAGGAAGCGTCGAATGAAGCTAAAGCCCCAGGATCCAGGGTTATATAGGAACTGGAGGCCTCTCCCTCCAACTCCCCTGTTGGGAGTTTTGGGGGGGGCCCAGGTTGTGTCCCCTGGATTCTGTTGCCTGTCTCCCCACTCAGATGTTTATTAGCGGAAAGTAACTTTTACATAGGAATATTGGTGAGAGCTTTAAGGTTGTAGTGGAGTGTTCCCGGGAGGGACTCACGACAATATGCATAGTAGACAGGAGGAAAACTTCCGCAGATTTTTAAATATTAAGGTTATGGAAATAAATGTCTGCTGCTACCTCCCCTGCACGTTGTACCACCTCACCCGTGGCATTAGGTACGGATGTGTAATGAAATCGGCCGCCCCGAAAAGGCCTAAGCTCTTTTTGATTCGGGCGGTGCTTGGCGTTTCGATTCGGGCGGTTGAGGATGCGTGAGTTGGGCCTTCTGCGCCTCATCCCCGTGCAATGGAGGGGGGAGGTTATATATACCCCCGCTACCGCCGCCATGACACTTCCCCGAGATCTACCTGAGAGATAGAACCTGCAAAACAGTAGCTCTGCGATTTGTTCTTTGAGTTAGTTGTTAGTTGATTGAGTTGTGTAGTAGTGAAGCTGAGGAGTTTAGGGAGTAGTAGTATTTTGTTACAACTTTTGACGTGCCGGTGACTTGGAGTGCGATTCGGAACTTGATCTTGACCATGAACGGAAAACCTTTTATAATAGTCGAGCCAGAGAGGGAGAGAGTACGAACCCGCCAGGAAGCACGTCCGAACCCAGGGCGTGTGAACCCATACTGCTGTGGAGCACTTGTTGCAGGCATACAAGCAGCCGGGGAAGAAGTACCAGAGCCCAGAAGTCATCCCTGGACCAGAGCCCAAGAAACCATCGCCGGGCCAAGGCTCAAGGCAACTTCCCTGGACCACGCAGACCACCGTTCCAGAGAAGATAGGACCCAACTTTCCTTACGTAATACTTGGTACTTAGGCGACACTAGTCGCGTAATAGCGCCCTTCACGGAGAGTACAAAGGGTCTTGTCCCGTTTGTTACAGCATTTCAACACATCTCTTTTGGCCCCGTACATCCCCAATTCATGCTCCGTGGAACTATCTGAATCCACACTGAACAATATTGATATTTGTCACATTCCATATAATAATTGCTCCCTTAGAATTGTATTTAACTTCCCGTCTATTCGCGTACTTTCAGCTTCACATTTAAATTCTGTTATTACCTATTGCGCAACCGCGACCCCATGTTTATATTGTTGTTCCTATAATAAATCCAGTCTTATTTACGTTTTTAGCTTCTTCAGTCTCCTTATTAAGATCCGTAGAGTCACAGTTCAAACCGTCAACAGGCATCCAAATTCAGTAGCTTTTCTAGTAGGTAGTAACTTACAGCCTCCCCGTAACCTGTACCTGGAGTCAGAACCTGTGCAACGCTGACTGCGGGACCGATTGCCAACCTGGGAACTTCAGGTAATGTACTCATAGAATTCCACCTGCAAATTTTATGCCTTAGCTCGCCATCCATCCTTGACACTCACATAGGTAGGAATTTAACGAGGAACGCATTATAGAGGCAATCCCTGACATCCATCCTCTTCCATCAGTAGGATTATATATTAACTCTAGTGGCCCGGTATGATAAATAACTGATGGGCGAGACGTATTAAGGTGACTAACCGATGGGCACAACTTATTACCAAAAGAGCTGGAGATCCTCAGCTAACATCTTTTTGACATAAGTATGGTCGATAGTTAATCTGATGGAAAAAATCTAAAATTAAAAAAATAAAAATTTAATGAAAAATATCGATTGGGATATACATACAAAACATTAATATTTTTGAACATGCCCAGTGACAGGAGTATATTATACAAGTTTATAATGTATAGTTATTGCTTCACAGCTAGTATCTGAATAGAATCTCTCATAAAGTTGGATTTCTAGTCTCACATCTACAGCACCTTCTTTTACAGAATCCTCTTGCTTAGAGAACGATCAATACAAATTATTGGATTGTCTTTAAATTTTTAACGAGTTAGCATTGGGGAATGGTGCTTCCAGTAGTAGTAAGACTACTGGAACCCCGGATGTAGCCTTAAAACAGCTCTCCAAATACGCCTTTTTTCAGATCGATGGTAGGAATAGGAAATTGCTCGTTATTTAGGAACCGAATCAGGTAGAGAAATGTTTTTGGTAATGTCATTTTTTTCTTATTTTGATAAAAAACGACAATAATGTAGCGAGGTTTTGTAGTTGGTTACAAGTTTTTACTGGCCAAGTGAATGATGTAGCATTAGGTACCGCTGGGTTTTCATGGAACTCCCAATCTCTGAAAACGAGGGGTAGAGGGGGATCTTTTTTATAGTTAAGTAAAATTCAAGCTTAATTTTATCTACAAGTCTAACCGTCGGAACAACCCAGTAAAACTTTTCCAAAATTATTGAAACATCCTTAAGTGCCTTGAACGTAGCAATGTCAGAAATATGTGCAAATCCATTTTTCATTATATACAAAGGTTCTATAGACACCCCTTTATTCACCTTATGCCCACAAGTGAGTAAAGTAGCTATCAAAAATCGCATAGGTATCGTTATCATTTATTGCGGTTCGTATTATTTCCGAACTTAAGCCAAGATCTGTCATATTCAAGGGGGCATTCCGAATTAAATGATAGCCTACTATTCCATCTGCAATTGCTGGTGGCCTAGTGATTTGCAGTGAAGGTTCCATAGCTTCTCACTCTGCAGCCCAAGTTTTGCTAATGTTTCATGTTCCTTATCGGTAGCCCTGTCCTTTTCTTTTTTCCCTCGGCGCTCTTGGAAAGTGATGAATTCTATAAATACTGGTAAAGTCTAAGGTAGGATTCTTGAATACGCTTTACCATTTCTCTCAATGTCCGTTGTATTATTGGTGACGGAGCATAGCTGATTCGATAATCAACCTCAACGTCGGGGCAAAAGCTATGTATTATGGTTGAGGGAGAAGAGTTAAAATATGAAGAGTCGGAGAACAAATTACATTCTATGAGGACTGAATTATAGTTTAAATTATCGAATGCAAGATGCAACTGATGTTTTCTTCAAAATTATTTTTCTGTGAAACCAATGAACGGTCCAATACTGCCATCTTCCGTCATATCCACATCGAACGCAGCTTGAAAATTCACCCTTCCTGCGTTTCTACCAATTCCAAACTGTGAAGAACACGAAGAAGAACCTACTGTACACTGTGAAGAACCTCTATTGTCGTATCTCTCCAACACGTGTTTCAGTTAACTCAAAACAAAAAAAGGCCTTCAATCCCATTGGTGCCTGATGTTAATGCAATAGTCTGCATTAATACAATGTAGAACCGATCAGACAAGTCAGTTTTGATGTTGGAAATGGTGTTCTACTTCATGAAGAAACGCATTCCAATTCTGCATTCTCGAATCAGTTTCAACTGAAAACGGTGGGAAAACCGTAACGTTTAATACGCTTTCCTCAGCGCTAGGATAAGTATTCAAGATATCTCTATATCATTAAGAAGAGGCAAGAGAAATGACCACAATGTCATGATATTGAATGTTATTGTAGTATATTGCGCAATTCTTTGAATATTTTACTACCTGCGAATATGTTCAAGACCGAATGAATCAAAGTACAGTGCTATGGAGCCACACTTTCTAAGTGCTGACCAGTGTGTTCCATCTGATGACGTGGAAGGAGCCAAGTTGGTGATTAATAGCTCGTGAACATGAGGCTTATTGGGGGGTTCGTCTTTCATAAAAGCAACACTGAAAAATCATGCTCGATCTCGTACAAAGTTATCTATTTCAACATTACTTAGCGCTATGTCTGGTAATTTATTCAACTACGTTTGTTCTGGTTCATGATGAACCCTTTTCCTTGCTTTCCTCCCTTGTTCTTCAACATTTTCCTCTTGTCATTCGCAGTGCTTTGACGTGTGACAGAATGCGAGGACCTTCTCTCCTCCCCATTAAAGGTTTGAGTTCAGCTCCGGGCCCCACGGCGCCGCCATGGTCGGCCGGCCACATGCTCAGCAGCCGGTCTCCTGAATACAGACCATATAAACGCTCCTCCTGGTAGGACTCGGGCAGTCATCCACTCAAGTATGAACTCAGGGTAGCCCACCCTTTTGAGATCTGCTGCTGACCCACTATGCGAGACACCGGCCAGATGATGGTTGCGCCAATCACCTTTATCTGGCCAGACCGGATGTCTGCCAGTCCTGCTGCTGCTTGTAGCAGCTCATCCACCTGGTACTTATGGATCTTGGCAGTATTGACGCCAGCGAGGGATCCAAGACCACAGAGACGTCAATGATGAAGGAAGGCCCCTCTCGGTGTCAACACCAAGAGGTCTGACCGATAGCTCCGCTCCACTAGGTTGAAGTGAAGCTCAAGCCACACCAGTCATCCTTTGTGTCACACATAACCATGCAACAGGTCTAGGGCAGCACTGTGACGGGCGCAACCAGGTGGCACCATAGAGGGCAGACCTGGAGGACATGAGCAGCCGTTTCATTCATGTTGTGACAGCCCATTCGACAGTGATGGGTAGTTCCGGTACGTTGACCCCTTGAACGCCTCATCCTGGTGGGCAGAGAACCAGAGAGAACCTTCACCAGACCTAGGGATTTCCAGCCCTGCATTCTTGCTGATGGGTATCTGATCCATGCAGGGCCGGCTCTGGTGTCCCGTGATATCAACAATTCCGCTCCTCAGTGGTGCTATGAAGCCGCTGTGCTCTGGCAATCCGATGGTCAAGTCATGCTGACCATTGCTGTTGCTCACTAGTGTCCTCAAAGAGCTGTGTGGAGACACTGCCTAGCCTGATGGACCTTATTGCAAGTATCAGGGTGAGCAGGTCCATCACGTACATGCCCCCATCACCTACTGGCACGTGTATATAAGCATTAGCAGAGTCGAATGGTAGTCGCAGCCACTTTCTGGTGTGGCCTCTGATTGCCACATCCATTTGCTTCAGGGTAGCAAGCATTGTATTCCCCAGTACCAGTTGATGCGTCATTGATGGAATTCCGTGATCCCGCAAGATCACCAGCTTTTGTATAGGCTTCAGGGGGGGCTCTGTCAATTATCTCAAGCATGGACGCTACTTTGCTGGCTGTATTGCGACATAAACCCTGGGCTCCAAAAATGGAACCCCCAGATATGTCCATCGAAAATTATGTGGAGAAGCCCTTAAGTATTCAACGTCAACGTCAATGGCTGAACCTTCTGTTGGCACCACTAGTCGGCCACCTCTTGGCACCAGGGGAAGTTACAGTGATTTTCTGAGATTGAGGTTTAGCCCCACCTGTTTCAAAGCACAATTTAGTGCTGTTACCTGGGTCTGTGTTCCTCCCCTCGATGTAGCATCAATACAACATCATCAGCAAAGGTAAGCGAGGAACAACACCGACCTGTGTGGAAGTAACCCACTCTGGAGGAGAGGGCTAATAGGACATGTTCCATGACCACATTGAGTGGGGTGGATGACAGGGGGTCGCCCTGCCTAAGTCCCCTCACATTCCTCAGCCAAGGACCTGCACCAATTCTCGTTGATCCATTTTGGTAGGCTGCTTCAATGTATTCCACCAATTGCTTGGGCCATTGCCTAGCTTTTATTATGTTCATGATGGCAAAATGAGAGACTCTATTGAAAGCCTTCTCAACATCAAGAACTGCCAGATATAGCTCCCTTCTCTTACGGTTGGCTTCAAATATCATTGTATTACATGCTACCACATTTATTGCCAGCCAGTCAACGCCCCTGCGGAGTCCTCTTTGTTGCTCTACATGAGTAACAGAGGAATCCATTATTTTTCCTAGAATCTTATGGAATTGGCATACAACTACTGACGGGACTGTAATTGGGCGGTAGTCTGCTTCTGTTTGTGGCATATTATTCTTTGGTATCATCATGGTTCTGGCCTGAAAGAGCATGGAAGGCATGACCCCCCGGCGCGTGATGATGTGGAAGAATAACACCCTCAGCTCACAAGACACAGCCCTCCCAGCCCCTGCCCACTACCTATCAGGGCTGCATTTTGTCTTGGTCAGTTCAGAGTTATGGATGTCATCCTCTGTTATTGGCAACCATACTTCGTGCATGGACTGGTCCTGATGGTGACACATACAGATTCCCGGGACGGTAGTGACCATTGATCAGCCCAATAGTGCCGCAATTCTTGGTCTGTATGCTTGGCCTGTGTTCTTCCATTGCCCAGGGTATCTTCTTCTATGGCAGTTCTATCCCCATCCCACAGCCTCCTGAACCTAGCAAATCTATCTCTTCTCATTTCTGGTGGTGTATTATTACTCTGAACGTGGTCTCTGGGCGGACGAGGTGCTGGACTAGTGATGAGTGATAGCCAGAGGAGTAGTTCGTCCTGGGGGTTGTGGTCTTGCACGACCATTCTTGCAGTGTTCATCAGTGGCTGATGGCCTTGGTGTTGTTCTGCCGCCCGCCAAGCCAAGCCAGTACCCATAAGTGTTGTTGAAAAAAAAAACAAAGCGAGTGTTCGAGACGGAGGCCTCGGTCCCGACGCGCGTGTGGGGCGCATTGTCAGCACATTGTCAGTGCCAACAACCGCGGTCACGTTGTCGCCGCGCCTCATAGGAGAACGAAAAGTTAGTAGCCTTGGAAGGGCTTGAACGCACTTGGAGACAGAACTAATGGTACCTAAGCACTTAACATTCTGTTTCTGCGGAACTAATTTTCTTAATAAAATTCGCTCATGAAACCGGGAAAATCGGCGGTATAACACGGAGAGTTTGGCCGAGCTGGTAACACCGTGAAAACTAGAACTGAACTCTTGACTTTCGGCTCTTGCACGAATACGAAACTTCCCTACCTTCGGTAGTGAGGAAGCATAACTTACGAATTGGAAAACGACATCGCTCCTTTTTTTTTTTTATCCACAATCCAGATGGTACTCTAGCTACTACATACCTCACCACTCCATCCGTGATGTAGCTATCCACGTATAGCTACAGTGGCTCTTCTGAAACCGTACAGGTGCTTATTACCTGTGTAACCCTAGGATAAAATAATATTTTCCCATTTGGAAATCTCTCATAGATCGAATTGGGTCCGGCTGAAGATTGGCATGTAGCACTCCACTGCGGTAGCAATAAACGGAAATGGAACCTTTACCCCTTCAGATGTTTGGAATTCTTTCGACCAGGTTACTCGAGATTCTCTCTCCTTCATGGCTCAGTAAGACCCAACAATATCTTCCCTCGAGCTCCAAACCAACCGTTGCGCTTGCAATCTCCTGGTAGAATACCAAGTATTTTCGAAGTATAGCAGATATAGTATTTTTGTTATTCAATTATTGGTACAGAAAGTAAAACTGATGGAGGATGGATGTTGAGCTACTTAAGTTAAAAGGAAACATTCCTTTAATGAAACAATTCAGTGAGATATGGATTAGTATAATACAGTTATCGCACATCAGGCGCTCGTATATGGTTGTGAAGAATGTACCGAAAATAACATATTGCAGAGGCAAGTATCGTTTCGCACACTGGGTGGTACATAGCCGATTAACTTTCGCACACTAGCACTCTTTCATTTCGAAGAAAATACTGTTTACTACACAGATTGTCAATACCTCAGGGGGTTCGGAAGTCCTTATTTATGCTGATGACGATTTTATGAGTTATTTTAATCAAGCGACTTCCACAAACCTTCTATTTAAAACCAGTTTTGGCTAGTTTGTCCAACATCAGTTTCTGTGTGAGTAACCAAACATGCGTTTTTCCTGGCTGACCTTCAACCCGAACTATTTATATTCTACATATAACAAGTGTTGCCATGAGGATAAAAAGTTCCCGTCATGCAGCATGCTATAAGTTCAAATTTTCAACGGAATATTCGGCTATTGTGTAAAAATATGATACAGCAAGAAACTATACCATTTTTCGTAAAATTGCATATTTTTTCGGGATTTTAACCATTTTCATCGATTTGTGATTCTTAGTAAAATTTGACCCACACTTTTTAGAAAAGTGTATTCATAATCGAAATAGTCCCTCCGCTCCGTCGTGAATCACCATCCCACAACGTCAGATGAATTGCTACTTACTGATTTTAGCCCTTGATGTCAATTTTTGACCCCTAAAAATCCAATTGTGTCCACCTTGAAATTTTTGAAAATTGCTCATCTTCGAATCCTTTTGTCTGGAAATACTAACGGTTTGGCGAAATTGGGAATTTTCATCATGTAGGTACCCAAGGACAGATATCGTCTGGAGTGGCACATAAATAAATAAATAATTAAATAAATATATATACATAACCATCTACATTCTTGTTAAAATCTAGAGATGAATTTAGAAGGTCCTGAAACGGATATTTGCCTATAAAAAATTTCAAAAATTCATGTGCTGAAAGTGTTGGACCTATTACATTAGCGTCATTTTATTTCAAAATTCGCTAAAAGGTATTACCAACATTTTGCATATCGTCTTCTGAACTGGATTCCCACACTCAGTATGGGACTTCGGTCCTTTGAGTGGCAAATGAGTTATAATTATGTTTTATGCACTGCTCGTTCGATCAAGAGTATTTTTACTCAATTTTATTATTTATTTTTACGCTGTTATTATCATTTTTAAGTTGTTGTTACTATTTATTTTATTTTTTACGCTGTGTTATTATTTATATTATTTTTTATGAATTGAATTTATTTTTATTTCATTTAATGATTTAGTTGTTACCCAGTATGAGTCAAATGAAAAACGTCTAGCTATGCAGCATGATCTAATTAGCGCCTTTTCATTAAAAAGTGGGTCATTTCAAAATTTGTGGTTGTTTTGTGCCACGCAGCTTTCGTGAGCACCCTATTTGCCGTGTAAATTCGATTTTTTGCTGACTGATACAGCAGGGTGGCATCTAGGTGGACAGCATAATATAAAATTAAAAAAAAGTAAGCACAGAATTTAAAAATTATTCCTCCTTCTCGTACAAACTAGGTACCTCAACGGCTATTTTCTGTAATTGTTTACGATTTTGAATCCCACGTCATCATTGCACCTGTCAGATTTACACCAATCAGCCAAGACTGTTTGCAACAACCGGTACCTAAGTATCCGTTGTCGCACTAATTTATTCCCCCCCCCCCCCCCTTCCTCAACGAAATCATTGGCATTGCAGTATCATGAAAGAAATAAGAAAAGGTTTCTTGAAGTCAAGATAGATAGGTGATACCGGTTTTAACATGCAAAAACTCACGAAGAAAATATATAGTACCTCATTATTTTTTGCAAATCGTTCATGCACCCGGTAAAGAGGCATTTTTTTTTTTAATGGAACTCAGACAGTTTTGGAAGACTGGTTGGCAACAATGACCGCGGTTGGGATTCGGCCCAATTGAATTCTAGGCCTTCAACACAATAATTACACAGGTTACCTAGTATTTTCTCATTACCATACTTTCCGGAGGAGTCCGTCGTCAATAGCTGGTTGAGTACTAGAGGCGAATGCTTTCGATGTAAGGACATCATCATCTTCGAGTATTCTCTGGACGACCTGATGATGATGTCCTTACATCGAAAGCGGTCGCCTCCAGGACAGCTAGTGACGATGGAATCCTCCGGAAGGTATGACAATATTACTTCTTACACTAGCGTTAATTAACATTTGGATTTAATACTAGCATTGCCTCGTTTTCATCCCGATTTCCAATTTTTTCAATAGCATCCGAGGACATCAATCGTCCCCCAAAAATTACGCCGTGCATATAACACACTGATTGTTGAAGCACTTTTTAACATGTATCATGTTTTAGCCCTGGGGTACTAGCATTTTTTGCGAGTCGATTTTGCGCGTCAATTTTGAGCGTCAAATTTGAGCGTCAATTTTAAGCGTCAAATTTTTTTTGCGCACAATGCATAGTGGTTTTCACGTACAACCGAGTAGTTACTAGGGAAATGAAACTTCTTTCATTTTCATCGGACAAAAATCGTTTTCCATTCGTTGGACAGCTCTTGATTTATCACGAATTTATTTCGTATTTGTTCTTGGTATTTATTTCCTAGTTTCATACTATAACTATATAAATGAATGTTATAAATGGATAGTAAACAATAACGCTTGTTTGGTTGTCACGTTTTAACATGTATCATCTATGGTGCTCAAGAAATGTAGACAAGACATCGTCAGAAGAAACGAGCACATACGTTTCAAGTAGTAGATTTCTACCTAGCCTTCACTTTTCGAGTATAACATGATACATGGTTGCAATTTTTGGTTCTTAAACATAAATATTTCTTCTTTTTTTTTGTAAATCTAAAGTACATTGCAAAAGAAACGTGAAAATGAAATGATGCTATTGCAATGGGTCCAAAATTTTCAGAACATGAATTTTTGACATTTTCTAATAGGCAAATCCGTTTCAGAGCGTACTGAATTCATCCCCAGATTTGAAAAAAAATTGTATGTATATATTTATTTATTTACGTGTCACTCCAGACGATATCTGTCCTTGGGTACATGATACAAATTCCAAATTTCGCCAAACCGTTCGTACTGGCAACAAAAGGATTCGAAGATGAGCAATTTTCAAAAGGGGGTCAAATTGGATTTTTTATGGGGTCAAAAATCGGTTAGAACTGCTAAAATCGCGATAAATAGATATGAAATCACTGAAAGTGGTATGGAGAGGGAAGTAAAGACGGAAAAATACCACTTCAGTTGTTTTTCATAGAGAATAGGGGTCAAATTTGGATTTTAGGGGTCAACAATTTGTACTAAGGGCTAAAATCAATATTATGCCAAAAAAAGTGCCAAAAAAAGAAGGTGGGGGTGAACCCATGTAAAGGAAAATACGATAAATTGGAAGAAAAAAAAACACAGTTTACTTGTCTACGGCACTTCATAAGTATGCGAAAAGAATTTCCAAAATATCGAAATTAAATTATCTTTTTCTGTAGCTTCTCAGGGTTCACAGATATAACCAAGGAACTAAATAGGTAAAACTTATATGAACGAATCTTAGCCTAGTTCGGTATCCACAATCTTTCCGACGGCCGTGGAAATCAAATAAAATTAATAAAATTTTAAATTAGGTCGAGATAGGTAAAAAGGAAAAGGGCTGTCGAGATCGGGAGAGGGGAAGGAATTCGCTTCTACTTCCTGAATCTTGTAGTCACTAGGCACTTGTCGAAGTGTCGAACTAGGAGGCACTCGGGATGATCTGTTTTTGCTCGATACCTGAAACTGTCGAAATTCATATTTAGAGCGTATTCATTCCGAGAGGTAGGAGATGTATTCGTCGTTTTTGATGCAGCAGGGCATACCGGTAAGGCAGGAGAAAATTCCAAAGAGTCGCTGATCCGTCCTGGGAAGAATTGACGTCTTCTTCTTTTTTTCCGGAGTCCGATGGTATCAACGAGGATCTAATGGAATGTACAGCACTCGGTATTTATAAAAATATTCGAGGCATAACTGTAGAATTATGAAGATTATGAAACTGCACCGGTAGCGAGAAGGGAGACAAAGGAAATACACTGCCAAGGTGATGGCACAGGAGCTTCCTCGTCACAATCAGAGTGACCCATTATAAAATAGAACAGACTCGGAAGCAAAATAACATAACATTACATTACATTACATTACATTACATAACATTACATAACGTTAAATATACATATTACATAACATTACATTACATAACATTACATGAAATATACATATTATACATAACATGACTTCCATAATACATTACGTCCATTATACATAACTAGCCTGACCGCTCGCTTCGCTCGCTATCCGAGATTCGCTGTACGCAGTATCGTGGAACCAACAAACGACGGAAAAATCCCATACCCTACCGGGTATTTGTGCCCAATTTTATCAAAATCCGTCAAGCCATTCAGGAGTTGACCATGGTCGACCATATTTCCGCTATGGTCAGGGAATTAAAAATGCGCCTACGTTCAACTTGGGAGGCTACCGGATATTCGTGCCAAATTTGGTCGATATCCGTTGAGCAATTCGGGATTCGACCATGGAGGGGCCCATGGATGCGCTAAGGTCGACCGCGGGGGTAGTCCGAAGGGTCGATCGTAGATAGAATTTCACGTAGATTACGAATACGCGATAAAAAATAGGGGTTACCATTTCAATTAACGAAGTTGACCATGGTCGACCATAGTTCCGCTATGGTCAGGGAATTAAAAATGCGACGTTGCACAACTTGGGAGCCTACTGGATATTCGTGCCAAATTTGGTCGATATCCGTTGAGCAATTCGGGATTCGACCATGGAGGGGCCCATGGATGCGCTATGGTCGACCGCGGGGGTAGTCCGAAGGGCCGATCGTAGATAGAATTTCACGTAGATTACGAATACGCGATAAAAAATAGGGGTTACCATTTCAATTAACGAAGTTGACCATGGTCGACCATAGTTCCGCTATGGTCAGGGAATTAAAAATGCGACGTTGCACAACTTGGGAGCCTACTGGATATTCGTGCCAAATTTGGTCGATATCCATCAAGCCATTCAGGAGTTGACCATGGTCGACCATAGTTCCGCTATGGTCAGGGAATTAAAAATGCGACGTTGCACAACTTGGGAGCCTACTGGATATTCGTGCCAAATTTGGTCGATATCCGTCAAGCCATTCAGGAGTTGACCATGGTCGACCATAGTTCCGCTATGGTCAGGGAATTGAAAATGCGACGTTGCACAACTTGGGAGCCTACTGGATATTCGTGCCAAATTTGGTCGATATCCGTCGAGCCGTTTGGCCGTGCATAGAAGGACAGACAGACAGACAGAGCGCATGCGCAGGGCGAACCGCTGGCTCTATCATGTTGAAATTTATATGGGATCTCAATGGGCCCTACCCGCTTAATCCCTGAGAATTACATTGAAATTGGGTGAAATCTTTGGTTACTACGGCTGTAACAAGGAAATTGAATCTATTTCACGCCAGCGCATGCGCAGAGCGCACCGAGGGTCCGATCATGCTGAAATTCATACTGGAACTCACTAGGCCTTGTCGAAACAACCCTTGAAAATTTGAGCGAAATTGAATCAAAATTGTGAAAGTTATGCGTGTTTGTTGAATTTAACGTTAGCGCATGCGCAGGGCGTACCGCTGGATCAATCATGTTGAAATTTGTATGGGACCTCAAGGGGCCTTATCCGCACCATCCCTTCAAATTTGAGCTGAATCAATTCAAAATCGTGGAAGTTATGGCTGTAACAAGGAAATGCGGACAGACTCACAGACTCACAGACTCACAGATTCACAGACTCACAGACTCACAGACCCACAGACCGACAGACACGGAACCAAATTTGTTCAGTAGGCTTTGAAACGCAAAATGCAAGTGGAAATTTTGATTTCTGAAGACAAACATTTTTTGGCTCACGAAAGTGAACACAAGGCTTCCGCTGCTTCGCAGACTCGGAAGCAAAATGAGATACTGCACACGTGTGTCGATATGAGGTTCCACGCCGTGCCTTCAGGTGGCAGCACTTCCCGGGGCCACTGCTGGAGAAAACAGCGGACGATGTGGGAGCCACGACCGCTGAATTTCAAAAAGTGAAGGAACGGAAACTTCAATGCTACATATTTCACCTGACGTTGTGGAGAGAATATTGATGATGGAGCACAGAGAAGATAGAAAGTTCCCTAACATTGCCACAGCTTGAGCACATAGGTCATATATTTCTGAAAGTAGGCAAAAATCATCACTAACAACCGGGACCAAAACTATGGTTAGTTAACATCAGTGTAATGTTTTAGCTATGTGATAACTGCAAGTAAATAGTTATGCGTACTTTCCGGTATTTACTGAATTATGATAGGAATAACACTTGCTAGGTATATTCAATTCTTTCCATAACATCAGAACCAAGGAGACCTGAGCTCCCTCTTCGCTTGCCTATGGGCCGATAATAATAATAATAATAGCTTCACTCGTAGGAAGACAGACGTATCTACATTATATATGATAATATACCGTGTCGGAACTTACGTTTTCAATCAAAAATATTCCTTCCGTTCTCGTTAGATTCGGTTTCAAGTCGGGCTCGCCGCCACGCAGTCTTGTCGGACGTATCCTGCATTAAATTTACGATCCTGGTGCCCTTCCAACTCATCCAAATAGTAATGGGGAGAAATTAGCATTTCTATTCATGAGAGCATGAACAAATAATTCTGTAACACCGAGAGCTGACATTTTTTTTCCCCTCGATGGTTTCCTGATGGCCACTCCATTCTTGTACTTCGTTCCTTTTTTTCACCCTTCTCGTACGGACCTATTTAAAATTCAGATCGTTCTGGAGAAGCTCGAAACGTATACTATATTCTTCAGTGGGTTAGGACGTAACCGTAGGAAGGTTGTACCTATGACAAATCGCACGCTGGGAGGTATTAGCATATCTGATCTGATGATTAATTAATATTGATTTGTTCAGATGACTCGCAAGTTGTGATTTTAATTAATTGGATCGATGTATGGAGTAAATGCTCGATTCTTGTCGTTGTTGAGAGTAAGAAGAAATTCCATAGCGAGTCATATAGTTCATACTGTTGAGAATCCCGACATTACTGAACAACGATTACGAACGCTCCATAAGACAACAGCATCAAAATCACATTTTATCTGACATCTATGGTCAAAACGGGCGCTTGTAGTCCATGTTTGTGAAGAAATAATGGGGAAACTGAAAGATACATCGACTTACAAGTTGCAGGGACACAAGAATTACGCGCACATATTTGGGTGAACATTTCATGCATATCGGCTAGAACCTTCACAAATGGGAATATCCACTTTTTTTCTATTTGAGAGTAGACATTGAGATGAGATTGTACACATTTATCATTTGAACGAGATAAGTAGTTAATTCTTAATTAAATTTGGAAATTCGATGACGTAATTGCCGCCTTTCTATGGGTACAGCTTGTTTGATATAATCCACGACGCTTGAGGTGAGCTGTGACATCTAGGGACTGGGGAGCGTCCGGCCCGCCAAGAAAACCTAATAACTCTATCGGAACCTTGGCTCAGTATATAGTTTGTCCAGCCGTTGAATGTGGGTGGCTGTACGCGAAAAACCTTGAACGGGAAAAAAGCTATACGTTGTCAAATTGCACCAACAATTACAATGGGAAGTTAACAAACCAAAGATCTCTGGTACATGACGACACTGAATGGTGGAAAACCCATATATCCTCATCCATCGAATATCTTTCTCATGATTCTTCTGACTTTGAGATATTTACTCTCACTAGTTGCTCACGCTCAGGAGCTTATTCTCATGGGTAAACATACACGACTGGTGGACTCGAGAAGAATCAGAATTACACATCAAAATGCTACTACAAGCAGTTTTCCTTGGCCTGCAGTACTCGCTCATCATTTTACTCACAAACGCGTATTGATTCGTACAGACAACACAGCAGCCCTTAGCTATGGAAATGAAATGGGGGTGTTTGTGCGATTTCATGTTGAAACATTTACCTACTTCTAATGATTCGTTAAGTTGTGCTGTGCACATCTACGAAGAAACCAAGAGACAAAAATTAAATAAAACAAGGAAAACTTGAGATGCCATTTGCTCCAAAATAGTTAATTCTACAGAAACTTGAAATTTCGTTGTTTTTGTCATTTTAGTCTTAACGATTTTATAAATACGTATAGATTTGTCGCATACTGGTCGCAACTACTTTGAGGGGCCTTGCAGGTTCTCTGTATGTTTGTGCTGCAGTGCAAATTGATTATCGTGATTGATATCTTGTTGGTATTGGACGGTTCGACATGACAGTGGAGCCAGCGAGGGCGACATCGTGGCTTGGGAGAGGGGGATCACAAGGGCCATCATTGCCCGGAGGTCAGACCCCTCATAAATTACAGACGCTGATAATATTGTGCGTATTATGCAAGCATCAAACAGTTGGGGGAGGATGAGGAATGCTGTCCACATCTCTCGGTTATTAGGTCATGAATCACGTCTGAAATATCTGCGGGAACATGAGTGACTATGTCGGGAAATGAGTGGGCGTGTAAAGGCCAGGGATATATTATAATGTATTATGCATGCAATCTCCATCCAATTCGCATTTCCCCTGCTCGGGAGTACCGAATACCTATCGTCGTTGAAACGAGTTATCAAGAAATCAGAACGCAGTGTCCCCCAACTATCAGACGATGGATCATTCAGGCGTCAGAACGCGCAGCCGTCTGCTGGCTTACGTAGTCATATGGAGATATAGGTAGGTAACAGAATAATAAGAACAAGGAGAACAAGAAGAAAAACGTGCAAAGGCATACAGTAAAGGTGATGAAGCACGATATGCACGGTAAAGTAATGGACATGGTCCGTCTACTGAAGTAGGTACATAATTACTTATTAATTTGTGGTTTTTCATAGAACATTACCTTTTAAATTTGTTTACAATATCACAAACTAAATAATATATGAACAGATTATCCGAACAATTTTTACATTATGTAGGTATAACACTTTCAAGTTTATTATATTGGCTAAGTGCCTTCCCATTTTAATTCTGCAGCTAACTCTTTTCTATAAAACCACGCGAGTCCGCAGTATTGAGCCAGACTTCTGCGCCACTCCCGGTAAAAAAAAATTGCCACCAACTCTTCTTCATCCTCCCTGGCATGCAAATTAGGTAGGTAATAATGAACAACAGATATCTCAAATATTTTGATTTCTCGCTCGTCCATCTGTTGCTGTGTTTGGGTTCGAGTTTTAGTAATTATTGAACTTCATTTTAAGCTCGGTTTGTATGTTTATCCAAGTTCTTAGTTTGTTTTAGCTTTCAGCAAGTACATTCATCAAACTGAATGCTTTGTTTGTGAGATTAATTTATTATATTATTAAATTACTGTGGTGATTTGGTAAGTGATCACCACTTTGTCGTGAACGGCGGGTTTTCACGACAGTAGGTCGGAGAGAAGGGGTCACCAGAGAGTCGTGAGTTAGACACGAAATACGAGCAGAAGAGAGATAGATGGAGTTGGGTAGAGGGTGAGAGCGGATAGACAGAACGGGTTGCGGAAGGACATGCTCCTATGGAGTCTTTCAACTAACTCCCCGCGGTTTTCACGAACAGCAGGAGTTAGTGGAAATGGCGGTTTTCACCTACAGCAGGTACTAGGTGAGAGGGATGTGTCCCGCGGTTTTCACCTACAGCAGACATAGGGACGATGGAGGTTAACACCCCGTGGTTTTCACCAACAGCAGGTGTTAGAGGAGAGGAAGGTATCTCGCAGTTTTCACATACAGCAGATACCAGGAAGGGATACGCCCCGCTGTTTTCCCCAACAGCAGGCGTGAGGAAGGGTGAGAGAGAGAGACAGGGTGCGAGAGAGAGGGAGGGAGACGAGAGAGATAGGAAGACGAGAGAGAGAGAGAGAGAGAGAGAGGGATTCGAGTGAGAGAGAGATTCGAGGGAGAGACGTTCGAGAGAGAAGTCGCAAATCTGGGGTCGAGTCGTTGAATGCTGAGCCGGGCCAGAAGCGCGAGTTTTTATACGGACTTTTCCACCTGTCCCCGGTCCATAATCGGCCGTTACAGTCGGCTGAGGCGGATGGCGGTTGGAGAAACCCCGGGTTGTTTACTAGCTCGACGTTCTCCGCGTTTATTTGGTAAAATCACACAATTTTACAGGAGTGGATTCTGAGAGGGAATCACCACAATTACCTACTATATTTATTTAAATTATTTTAAATTAAGTAAGGATTTATATAAAAATTTTGATGAAATAAGGATTTTCAATTATTAAAAACGTTATAAATCAGGAAGAAACTAATTTTGGCGAAGTACTTGGTAAATTTTCAAGTCTATCTGGTTACTGGGTAGATACCTCCCTACACCAGATCAATTTACAAAAAATTATTTATGTTTCGTATAAATCAACGATAGTACAATATTACAACTTAACGTAGGTAAATAACTTGTACCTTTATAAGTTAGAGCCCGCAAAAACCAAACCTGATGTGAGCATTTGCCCACCAAGAGAACCTCCTCAGCCGCCGAAGGATTGACATATTCATTTTCCCCGCCAAAGTAGCTAGACTTTCAACGCTGCTTGGCGGGGAGCTTCGTTAGTAAAATCTCTGAAGCCCTCCGGTTTGCTAAATTAATCGACTCTGGCTTTTTCTAAACCGGTTTTTCCCTCCAGGTTTTTGCTCTGAAGCCCTTCAGTTTTTCCTAAAATTTCACGCTCGGCTTTCCTCATGCTGATTCTACCTTTTTTCAAGTTTCCCGTTATACACATTCACCTTTCGTCATATACCCTCCGGCGTTCAACTGGTTTGTTTCCTCGGCTTCAGAGAATTCACTAACGAAGCTCCCCGCCAAACAGCGCTGAAAGCCATGCTGCTTTGGCGGGCAAAATGGATATCAATCCCTTTTGTGGCATAGGTTTTCTTGGCGGGCAAATATTCACAACTGTGGTAGGGGGGGGGGGGGGGGGGGGAGGTATCACATTGTTGTGGTTTGGATCCAGATGAGACGGGAATGTAAGGTTAGGACATGCCCAGTGGATATACCAGTCTAGGTTCTTTTCGGGAAGTGCCCAGTGGATATACCAGTCTGAGTTCTTTTAGGATGTGCTTAGTGGATATACCAGTCTGGGTTCTTTTCGGACATGCCTAATGGATATACCAGTCTAGGTTCTTTTAGGAGGTGCCCAGTGGATATACCAGTCTGGGATATTTTCGTGCCCCAGTGGATATACCAGTCTGGGGATCTTTTGGTGCCGCAGCGGATATACCAGTCTGGGGATCATTTAGGTGAGGAGTGAGGTGAGGAGCGAGGTAAGGAGAGAGATAGATAAGTCAGTGAATTAAGGAGAGCGTAGAATGCCTTGGAAGGCGCAGGAGTCGAGTTTTTATAGCCTGGGGGCTATGCTCCCTCCGTCCTCCACTCTCGTGGAGGATGGTGGGGATCCCTTCCCACTCCGCCCTTCCAGCTCTCTCGAGCTGCCTGACCACGTCTACCAATTCATTCACATGTTTATTTGCGAAATCTTTACATACAAGGAGTGATATCACGACACACATCTTTTTGCATTGATTAGTTTTATAGTTATTTCTGACACCATTAACTATCCAAAAAAGTTCTATTAAAAGTTCAATTAAAAGTAAACAGTTTTTCTTTCTAGTTTAATTTTTTCCAATGAATTTCTTATGCAGGTAGGTAGGTTGGTAAAGGATAAATTTAAAATTTAAAAGAAAAATGTTTAAAGGGCTCCAGAAAAGTATAATAAGGGAAAGTTGCAGCGCTCGAAACAACATGATAAACATGAAAAAAGTTAGGTATACTGAACCGAATTTCAGCTGAATTTCTGCTCTTAAAACATCTTTAACCTACTCTAACCCCCCCCCCCCCCAATTTTTTGTGGGACACATTGCATAAAAGACAGTATGTTGGAGCATAACAAATGTGTGTGTGTGTAAAGTCGTATTGTTTTGTCGGGTAAACGGTTTTCTTAATCACTTAGTTTTTCGGCCTGAATATCCATAATAATAATAATTTATATAAGTAATTATTGCTGAATTATTGCTGTCCATTGTATTTTTAAATTTTTTTTTGTAACATGTATCAGAAATCGATCACCATCGACAAGAATACGGAAGATGAAATCTTTATCAGTATATAAATTAAAATTCTATGTAGGTAGGTACCTTCATATGTGGACCTTCGTATGTGGGACATATGGAGATTTTTGGAGGAAGTTTTCAATTTTAATTGGAAATTCATAAGATCGGGTTCCCAATGAATTCTGGCCGTCGGGAACACACACTTTTCCCTTCACTGACATAGGCATGTGAGCGATAGGTACCTCAGCCTTCCCTTGGCAGGATTTTTCATCGGGGGCTTTATATATATCTGAGGTTCAAAGGGATCGTCAGAGTTGATTGTCAAGGAGGGATGCAGTGAAGGACTATTTTGGTCCGCCAGGGCTGTCTTCTGACGAGGGACTCCTCAGTTAATTTCGTTTCCCCCGGAAAATGGGCCTCTTCCATTTTCCAGCCTCTTCTCAGCCCTCGTCTCATTCTCCTTTTCCTAATAGAATGTTATGGACAGGGACAAAAGGATCTTCCCTCAGCGAACTATGTAGCAGGAAGGATACATTTATAATGTCCGGAAAGACGGAGTTTTAGCCATTCCCTTTGTGATTTAGCGGCAACGATGAGCAGCATCCCGGAAGGGGAGGACTTGAAGAGGAAGCTCCTCTATGGTTTTCTCCCGTCCGAGGTTCCTAATGGATGTTACTAGCCTTCTCTTCATCCGCGGCCCCTCACCTTACGTGAACCGATTAGAAACGTTTGTATCCATGAACTAAAAGACCATCATCCCACCAGAGTATGTTTCAAGGAGAGGATTATTGGCGGGTCTGACGAGTCAGCTGGCAAATAATCCAAGTTCAGTTGGCCTAGCCAGTTGAAAAATCTGAACTTCGTCAGTAATCCCTTGTCAGCCTGATAATTTAATTTCAATTGGCAATCCTGATCAGTTGACAAATTTTAGTTTAGTTGACTCAGTTAGATAATTTCTGAGCTGAGTTTGCCAAATTCTCTACTCATTTCGGTTAATATCTACCTGGACGGGAAAATTCGATCAGACTGAAAAGCTATGACTGGATTGCATGTCAATATTCCGACTGAATATTGCTACTTGTTACTGAACATGCTTGTCAGCTGGGTAATCCTTGTCAGTTGGATAATAATTTGGTTCAGAGTAGTTGTATATTAGAACCTAACCGTACGATGGGGCCCAATTAAACGTATTTATTTATTATTTATTAAGTTGGAGTAGTAAAGTGAGTAAAAGTAAAGTAAACAGCCATTCCAGGCTGGGGCTTTTCGTCCGACTGCCCTGCCACCGTCGCGGACGTGATCAGCTGTCCTTCAGTGTCCCCTCATTGGAGATACAAGTACTAACCAAGCTCGAGATATCTAAACTTCGGTGATCTCACGGGAAGCGGTTTATTCCACCCGATAAGGCCGTTAGGCTATTAAGTTGGAGTACCTTTCCTAGTCTCCAAGTAATAAAGGATTAGTTCAAAATCATGAATAGTGAGGAACTGGCGCGGCTCTGATGGCCATGAACTGGTGCCAGCGCTCAGTGACACGAAATACGATAGTAACAGATCAAACGGGTTTGATGAGCTTTTCTTAACGGAAAAGGCTTAGCTTTGCCCAATGCTCCTTCACTCTAAATTGCGAGGTTTCTTTCCACAAAAAAACCCATAAAAATCCCGTACAAAATTCTTGCCTCTCAACCTCGTTCTACTAACTGTTCGCATGTCGCGTCCCTGTCTGTGAGCTATTAGGTGGAATTGCTTATATCGGTTCGTACCCATATTTAAATTCGTCATCTCGAGCGGTAAAGCGAGAGGGGAGTCGGCAAGATTGACGCCTCCTATTATACTATCGAAACAACCATCCCTATAGACGCACATTTCGATAACAGCATGATTAACTACCTATCTAAAGGTCAATGATAGAGACTACGGATTCCCCGAAGACTTTCCTGAGATGCGAAAAAGTTTGAATTTAAATCTTGAATTTAGATCTTAATGATTCAAAGCACTCGAAAATTCTTCAAAATACCATATTTTGAAAAGAAATGTAATGGGTCATTGGGGGTCAACAATTTGTTTGTACCTTTAAAAATGAGTCCTACGGCCAGTTTTATGTACAAAAACGTGATTCACGACATTTACAAACAAACAAAAATCCCGAAACCAAACCAAACCCAAAGCCATATATTAAAAAAACCAAGGGCTTAACAGAAAACTGCTATGAGACATTTTCGATCGGAAATGAGGCAATGAATAGATTTCTGACTTCTTGCAGACCTAATTATTCACTCCTCAACATTCATAAATAAGCAATTATTATCGTTACGTAGGTACCAAATTCGATTTTTTCGACATTTATAATTCATCATAATTATCCCATAGTACCTAGATTCCTATGTAGGAACTTGTATACCACTTGTAAAAATATATAATACCTACATGCGTTAATATTGCGCAAAGAAGTCAGCTAACCATTGCGTTGCTATTTTACGTTACACCACGTCCATTCGGAGTCATTGAGGCTCGTGGGCCAAATGTGGATCCCGGATAAAGTCTTATGTTCCAGGGAATTCGCTGATCACTGACTATGACACGATAGGGCGTGCGTCTATCACCTCCTATCTGTGTCCATAGAGCAACCGAGGAGCCGGTATAATAAGCAATACATCAGAATCCACACGAAAACGGCAGTTGACCCGAACATACATCACGAAAATAGGAAACAATAAGGAAAGAGTTCCACTTTTCCGCGTGGATTAGAACGAGCGTCCAATAAGGTGAAACTCTCAAGGATCTCGCTAGCAACGGACACCGAGTGAATCCGGGTGTATGGGCGATGCGCATGAAAAATAGAACATGAAAAACTTCATGAATTATTAGGTACTTTATTTTAGTTGCTGCAATGGATAATCACTTGGTAAAACGAGAAAAAAAGTTAGCTAGTTGCAATTAACATTTAAAAACGGGTTGGTTTGAAGCCTGGCGCGTGTTTGATCGGGGCCTGGCAGTAAAATTTATACGTAATCACCATCTCATCATACATGAATTTCATTTATAATGAACACACATATTTATATATTATATACTCGTGTTTGTGTTCGTGTGTCATTCCAGACAATAAAACTGCCCTTGGCTGCAAGATAAAAAATGTGAAATTTCGTAGACATTTTTTTAATGGCAAACGAATACGCTCGACTCCAATGAGACCCCCACAACTCTCTATACAACGAGATTTATGCCCGACGGCCATATCAGGAGGAATAAACCAGTTCCCGTGAGATCACCGAAGTTAAGATACCTCAAGCGTGGTTAGTACCTGAATGGGTGACCGCCATGGCACGTGGTGACATGTCCAAGTCTTGAAAACCCATGTAGCTGTTGAGCGAACCCCTCTCCAATCAACGAGGCGAGAAAATGATTAGCCAAGTAAAGAGCGAAATTATCATATCGGATTCTGATCCTCTCATTGGAGGACAGCTGATCATGTCCGCGACGCCGGCAGGGCAGTGGGATGAAAAGCCTCAGCCTGGAAAGGCTGTTTACTTTACTACCACGAGATATTTATGAACCAAGCTTTGGTAATAATTTCTGGTTCAGTTGCAATATGTCCTCCAGTAGGACTCTCTTCTTTCACTACAACTCTAGACGTAGCTAAGCAGGTTATTCATTTTCCCCTCGACATATATGAACTGTTTATACAACAAAAATTCGATATAGCGAGTTTTTCCTTGGTTCCCTGAGATTCGTTATATCGAGAGTCGACTGTATTATAGGCAACGTTCAAAAATGTTAACACAAATCCTATAAAAATGGCTAAAAGTCAGCAAACCACATTTATAAATTCGTCTAGGTACTTATATACTCGTATTCATGTGAATTTATAAATTCACCAAAAGTGGAAAAGATTGGTAACTCGAGAAAGAAAAAGACTGTGCCAATAATCAAAAATATTTTACACAGAACTGGGAGTAAACTTTGAGTTGTTTGGGACATAATTCGCTAAAAGTGGCTAGTATCATCTAAACTTGAAGTATTACCAATAAATTTGGTAGAGAATGGTGACTCGAGACTACAAATGGCTATTTCAATGTTGGAAATTGATAATTTGCCAAAAAATTATTATCCCAGAGCGGCTCAAATTTAGTTTTGTGGGTCAAAAATTGCTTATAATTAGAAAAAAATGTTGCGTAATTGTACGTCGAAAATTCGCTTATAATGAAGCTGCGTGACCGGGGCTTCTAAATTATTATCCTTCGATATTTGACAATAATTTGAAACAATCTTTAAACATCAATAGTTTTCAATGTCCTTAACTACTGTGACAGAGTGTGAGGTGAGTGACGGTGGACCCTCGAGAGTCCCCCTTCCGAACAGCGGTATTATCACCAGTTAAGAAAATATATCAATGAGGTTTCAGTCAAACTACCCCATCTTCACTGGAAAAACAAACGACTCGAGAACTGCCACCGTCACACTCCTCCCGACCTGACATACTTCTGGTCAGCAGAAGTATGGTAGGGAAGAGGGGGGTTGAAAAATAGTATGAAGTCATGGTTCAGGAAAGGACATCTGACCTACCTACCTCTTTAATAGTATAATACTTACTGGTGGAGTACAAAGCCTAAATACGAGTACTGGCGGCGGAAAAAATGTTGTCAGAGATTGTTGTCCAGTGAATTGTGATCATCTGGACAACCTCTAGGTGGCCAGTCTCCAGGTGGAACATGGAAATTGGCACGGCAATAACCGCCTTCAAATAAGCTCAATATATATCAATTATACTGAGCTCTAAAGGGTGAATGGGGTGGGGAAGCCAATTATAGATGCATGTATTATAAAAGGGTCAGGATGTTTGTAAAATAATCCTTCTGGAAACCTCTGGGCTTATCCTTCTGGAAAGCCCTCAAAAAGTGGATGGAGTATAGTGAGCTACTCAGCACCATGCTACTACCAAACCACGCTCTGGTACCACGTGACAGAGTGTGAGGTGAATGACGGTGGACCCTTGACCGTCCCCTCTCTAGACCAGTGATATAATCACCAGTTAAGAAGGGATATCGATTAGGCTTCAGCCAAACGACCCAATCTTCAGCGGAAAAATGAACGAGTCGAGAACTAGACTGTCACACTACTGATGGTGTTAACTACTGACGGACGCTCAACACTCGAACTATACCCACCTCGTTATCGAGTATAAAAGTACAAAATGCCTCGTGTGCTCACAGTGGCTACTGCCCGAAACCGGTTCAGGCTCCATGAAAGATTTCAAGGCAAGTGTATCTAGGTTATACTACGCACGGGAAGGAATTCCCAGTCCTAGCAATTCAGCAGGAAGGAATTCAATTGTATCAATCAACCCCTCCATTACTGTCTGATCCCCTGTTCGGCATTTGAAATATGCGGAACAATAACCCACAGTAATTAGGTATCATATTATAATTTTATTGACTAGATAGGTAGGTATCCAGCGCAACATCAGCCAACCATCGTCATATCCCCTGATATAATGCATTTTTGTACAGAAGATCTGGCTCTGAAGTCTCAAATGGATGAAGCTGCATCTTTCAACTATGTACCCACACGCTCTACTTTGCAGCCACGGTAATAAGACGGCTTACAGTAAGGCACATTGTCTAATTATTTTCACCCTACCTAATTTAGAATGTTTGAACTGTGCTTCAGCCGGCCGTGGGACTGCCAGTAAATGCTAATCTGTTTGATCATATTCGTGAGAGGGACGATCAGCGTATTTCTTGGGTAATACGTAGGCAGCTCTTAGTTTTATTATTCATATAACTGACTGTAGCAAGTGGATCAACCGTTGCGTTGGGTGAGGAATTCTTTGTAGGCGCCTAAAGGTGCGTATACACTTGCGCGCGCACCGTGCTCGTAGGGGTGTACGGGGTTTTTAGTTGCAAGCGCCCGGCGCGTCTCGATCCACCTCCCGTCGGTTTTCCGACGAACACTAATGGCTCTCCGTTCAGATTTGGACGGGAGCGTGAGAGGTTCGTTGTTTTCCGCACGCATGCACAGCGACTCCACTGCAAAATGACCATAAACAAATGTTAGTGGGTATTGATCGCCAGAGGTTCGTCGAAATAAAATTTCGAAGAACGTCAAACGCGCTGCGCGCGTCAAGCGGAGCGCAAGTACATGTAAGCAGCTTAAGATTGGGGTCTTTGGCGCAAGATTTCGTCTTCTGTATCGCTCCACGCTCCATTGCCCCCTCCGACGCCACTACTACTTCCTGCGGTGAGAAGAATGATGGCAGACCGCACAAGGTGCCCGGGTGGTTTTGAGGTTGGAAGGTGTGCCCATGGGCGGCATTCCTCAATTAATAACAACTGCTGCCCCCGCCCCGCTTGCTCGACCCTCCCACCAAATCCCGCCGCTGGGACTAGAAATAATGGTCTGCCTAGGATAACTTGTTGCTCTCGTGTAACAATAATACGCTCCTGGTTCATCAAGCTCCAACTAGAGAACTGAGTATTCCATGCCATCCTATATATTTTAGTAACATTCCTCTGGCAGGAAGGCAACATTTGAATGTTGAATAAGGCGAACCAGTGGAGGCGAACCAGTTGTATGGCAATATTGGGATGGACACGTGGGAAGGGGGATACGAATCTTGCATTGGTACGCTCATAAAACTGCCAACTATCCCAAAAACTCTAAGGGCCTGTTTCACCAACGCAGTTTAAATATCTTATAAATAAATCCTGGATTCAAATTTGATCCACGGTTCAGAAACCGACGTTTTTGATCCGCAGTTTAGCCGTTCCTGGTTTTAAGCCGAGATTGTTTAGTTTGCATCAGCATTGCTGTCCCCAGAAACACCAATCCCCTACTGCAGATGACATGGAGGAGGTATGCCCATCCATGAGTGATGGATCTGTGATACTTCATCTATGGATACCTGCGTTTTGTCCGCCATCACTTGTTGTGGAGACATTAAACTGTGTAATAAAATACAACAATACACACAAGAAACGACAGTCTTCTAAAGCAAAAACATCATCAACCCAAAATTATAAAAAGTGAAGTAAGTAGTTGAAGATTCTACTCCAATTCTGCTGTTTTCAAATGGGAACGCCCAACTTTTTTATTTTTTTCAGGAATAACGAATCAAATCACGATAAATAATTCTTTGAAGCGTTGAGCACGACTTTAAATTAATGAAGTACAGTTAAGGTACATATTTGAGGTCTTACTTTTTGGGTTCAAGAGAAAACTCAAGGCTCGGTTTTGCTATTTGAGTGAATATGACCACCCAAAATCGAAATCTCATCATCCTCATTCCAAATCACTGAGGGGGAAAAAAACCCCAACACCCCGACCCCAGATCAATTTTATGTTAATCCGAAGCTTGGGTCGAATCTGATGGTTATTGCGTAGGAAAAACTTTTTGAAAATGTATCAACCTGTGAAACATTCCCATGAAAGAAACGACGTATTCAGTTCGGGAAATATGCTCCTCATCCAATTGGCAGTCATTTTGGTTCATTATTCTGTGAATAATACCCTTACGTATTCGCTCAGCAAAAACTTTTTATAACACCCCCCTCAAAATCTTTTCTTTTACGTTTCAAGGTGCGTAGATTCCAAATTATGCTATGCCCGTCCGCCGGCCGCCTACGCCGTACGCCCCCGCCGTATCATCCATATCCAATTTATTTTCGGTCTAAAAAATTCGTCCTTTCACAAAAAGTCTCCATTGGGATCCTAGTTGCATCCCAAACCTTTGTAGCCCGATCGGAATATACCCGATAGTGTTATGGGTGAAAAATGGGTGCAACATTGGTGTCCTTGGTGGCTTTTTTGGTATTTTCGTTACAAGAGCTTGTGAGGAGATTTTCCATGTTTTTTTTTTTAGGGCGAGGAGACCGAATATGAAGTCGATTTTGACCAACTAGCGAAGAATTGAGGTTTTAACAATGTTTCAGCCTCAAATTTACCGAGAATTTTGGTCTAAATTTTTCGTTCTTTCGCAAACAGACTCTATTTGGGTCCCAGTTGGGCTTCGAAGCTCGGCAGCCCGATCGGAATACACCCACGGGTGTTATGGGTGAAAAATCGGACTAAAAATAGGGTTCTTCGAGGTTTTGATTGAGGTTTCAGTGAACATGAGAACATGAGGTTCTGAGGTACCTATAATTTTCTATGTTTTTTAGGGCGAGAAGACCGAATATGAAGTTGATTTTGTCCAAAGAGTGAAGAACTGAGGTTGTAACGAAGGTTTAGCTCCCAAAACTCATTTTTAATGCGTCTAAAACGTGGGAAACTGTCTGAACTCACCATGCATTTGTATAATAACACTAAAAGTAGTATTACCAGGTGAATCAAGACAATTAAATAGCACTATCATTGATCAAAGATAATTTGTTAAAAATGGGAGCCCAATTCGAGTTTTTGGGGGCCAAAATTGGTGGAAACCATTAAAAATCGGTATTTCAATTATTGCGCATGAAAGAAACAATAAATGAACAGCCAACATTTCTTTAGCTATCTCCTATAGAATAATAAACCCATGTGAAAAAGACTTTGCAGCTTTAAACTACGTGGTCGTTTGTAGATAACCAAGTGCCAGGTACTAGAACTGTCCTCAAGAGAAAATGAATGGCATGCAAATCGTATCGGTTTTCTTTCTAACTACTGCTAGTCACCCGGAGGAAATAATGAGAAGTAATTTCTACTTACCAGGGAATTCCTCCGAGTAATTAGTTTCCCATTGGTCCGGTTATTAGAGAAGCTCACCTGTAAAATAAATGTGCAGTTTATTATGGAGAAAAGGTGGACGAGTGAAGGGGAGGGAAGGGGGTCTATGGAATGCTATTAATATCAGCTTGTTATCCGAGGCAAAGGATATTCGAGTTAATTAGAGGAAAAGGCAAAAGGCAAGAAGCGGGAACTGATCGTAATCTGAGAAAATCTCCTGAACCATTGGACCACTCCGTTCCCTTCTACGACCCTACGCCCCTCCTCCTGACGTTACGCTGCATTCGTCTTCGGAAAATCACCTGCAAAGTAGACTTCAACCACCTTGGGTAGTAGATTGAATTCCGCCACAGGTAAAAGGGAGTCAATTTCGTTCCACACTTGAATTTCATCCGTGGCTTTTTTCCTCTAAGCGGATAGTGATTTCTTCTAAATACATCAGACCACCTCCAGATGGTAAAATGAGATATAGAAATGAAAATAGTACATTGATGTCTTCTTTATTCCTCGAAACAGAAATATGTATTAACGCACTTCATAAACAAAGAGAAGTTGACATTTTCCAGCAAACCTTATAATAAACCAGATGAGAAGAAGTTAACATTTCATAACAGACACTGAAACATTTAAAAAAATTCATAATAAACCTTGCGTAATACACTGTTAAGAGCGGGTCGCCGAAGTTAGGAAAGCCTTTTACTCATGCAAGAGTCGGAAAAAATATAAGTCTACCAAAATCAGAATGTTCACTCACATTTTGCGAATCTGACTTCAAGCAATTAATTTGGTTATGTTTTTATCTGTACTCATTCTTGGTAAACATCATATTACATCAAATGACAAAATCATGAAATTTTGCAGATACATAATTTGCATTTATTTATTATGTTTATTTATTATATGCATCTTATCGGTAGATCTCAGCTAGCGATTAAAGTGGCCTAATCTCCTATTGTGTTCCACCCATTTCGCTGACATTTTCAGGGATCATACAAGTTGGGTCCTCGATGGTCTCCAACGAATTCTACAGTGATTGATAGATCAATAGGTGGTATAGGAGAGAGGGGCAGTTTCAACCATTTATGAACGGAAATGATCTGGAGCCGTAGGGTTATTTTCCGCTTGTTTTTATCTGTAGGAAGGAATCTGGCAATCGATGGAAAAGGCCAATTGCTTAAAACAGAAGGCACGATAAACATTCTTGTAAAAATTGAATTTGGGATTAAACTCCCCCACTAATGGTCAAATCACTTTCAATAGTTACAAAGCAAATTTAAGAACGAGTATCTGTATATGTAAATATATACAGGGTGGACTTCTCCCGGTCACGTCGGTTCTTGTCCCACTTTTTCCAACATTTTTTCATGCGGCGATGTTCTCGTGGTGTCATATCCTTCACTTTCTTTCTTCCAAGCGATCTTTCTTTCTCTTTACCTCTGTACTCAGCCTCACGGGCGGGATCCAACTTCCTCTTTTCCCTGTACCTTCTCTGTTTTTCTGCAGCTGTCAGTGGCGCCTGAAATTATATGAATCATGAGAATTCGTTCAATGGGCATTGCCAGTTCCAAACATAACTCAAATTAACCAAACCAATGACCAGCTAATGTGAAATTCGAAGTAAATCAGACTTTCCTAAATTGTCAGTGAGGACCTCATGTGTGTTACAGGAGCTCATGTGTGTTACTTCAGCACTGGTAACACACATGAGAATCTTACTTCAAAACGACTTTGTAGCTAACCTAAACGAGCTAGGAGGCCTACTCACACGTCAAATGAAACATGCATACCACTATGATTGGAGGAAAATAATTGAAAAACTGAAGTATTGATTGTTAAGGTTACACCTTAGGTAACATACATGAGGAAGAATAAAAATACTCACCATGGTTTTTGGAGAAACTGTTTGTAAAATCCCCCAACCAGCTTCCACTGTAGGATTACAACGAACACTGATTATGGATAAGGGAGAGCTTACCGCCAAGAATGACTTCACTGTTGCCAACAAAACAACGGTAACACACATGAGGGTAAGTTATCCTGAAAAGCGATGGACACTCCTTTGTAATGACGTCACAACAATAGAGAATGTCTTGCAAGCCCGAGCCTTCAAAAATCTGAAACCCAATGTCCAACTCTACCAGTAGGATGAGCTAGAAACCCCACAATAAATTCATGTGTTGCCAAGCGATTGAAGAACAGGACGCCTGGTCACTGTGGACGGTAACACACATGAGGTTTTACCATACTTTTGTTCATTCTAAGGGCAATAAATCCCAGAATAGACGTACGATTGATGTTTTTTGTTAGTGTTTTGTGTCCGGTAGGATTGGTAGATAAAGGAAAAAATCAGGAAACCGGGATAAGCCTGAATGCGGGATTTGTAGAAGAGTGAGGACACGAAATGTACATTCCAAATGAGAATGACCCATTTGCATCAATTAGCGAATATTGGAATTAGAAAAATCACAACGGGAAATGAATGGGTCTATCATGATTCTTGACACTTCAGACTTCGCAATCACGTCGCTTCTATCAACGCACGCCTCGTCCGTCGCTGGCGGGAATGGGAATGATTTTTCTACCAGTTTTTCTCAGCAGAAACCCCATTCTTGATGACCATAAAAACCGGAAGATTTCCCAACATAGTGACCAAAAGTGTTTTCAAGTTGGAAACTGAACCTGCAGAAAATGTCCATTCTCAGTATGGTCACTGTCGAGCAAAAACTCGTGTTCCTTTTCGTCTAAATCATCAGCTGGATCGACGATGGAGTTATCACTGCGGTTACCCGAGCTATCAGAATCTTGCACTTCCTGAGGCATTGAAAACCTGAGGTTTTACTTCCCCTTGTCAACCATAGTGGAGATGACATAGATATATAACATTATAACATTACGTTTGGGCGTTGCACATGGATGGCATTGTGCGCTAGGTAGAGGGCGAACGAAATCTGGTGAAGGCGAAGCACGGGCAGAAGCAAGTCCAAAGTTAGGTACACGAGTGAGAGGTGGAATCAGTGCAGCATTGGAAGTAGATGCTACAGGAATTTCAAGAGTAGTGTTAGCCTTCGGATGCTTGTCAATGGCAGTAGGAACACCGGAACAAGGGGCCGATGAGTCAGGTTTGGAAGGATGTTGTTTTGATTTGTAACAGGAATTTCGCAGTCAGCAGGAACAGAAGGACAACAGTCAACCCCCGGTTCTGACGGTGGATCCAGATTTTGTTGACTTGAAGAGCCTGCTCTAAAGTTTCTTTCCAAAGCTTGGGAGTTGAATGAGAAAAAATTCCATTATTGGGCGTGAATGGCAATAAAAATTGCTCCTTGGCGGTTAGTAGAATTTGGCGAACAGGTATGTATTATTCTCGATTTGCAATGATGTAATCTGAATGACTGAGCCACTCAACATTTAAATAAGCCAAAAACACTGACGTCGAAAGGCTGAAGATACGTAGCAATGAGGGGGAATGGAGAGGATTGCATCACATTTTGTTAAGCATACTCCAGTTTTTGGGGTATTTGCGAGTGACTTGTGATCATTCAAGTTAAGTAGCAGTAGGATCTTATTATCAATTGAACTGCGAGTGTTCTCTACGATGTGTTTCAAAAACTCAATAAAAATATCGGAGTTCAACTACGTACTACCAAGAGGACGAGAGCCAGTTCCACCACTGCTTCCTCCACAGATTTCTTGCGGAAGAATACAAATTCAGGAGACTAGGCCAACTACTAATGATCCCTACAGTATTATTCAATTCTCCGGGTTCGCCTTACCTTGCAAAGTCAGTTAGTTTTTGGCCCTTACTGCCGACAACTTAAACCGTTGAGGCAACAGCTGTCACACTAGTTTCATCCAGGCTGTATATTTCATGAGGTAAGAATTCATACTTTTCGTACAGATAGTGGAGGTTTGCGAAAAAACCATTGGCTCTGGTCTCAAACCCTTAAATACACGGTCTGACGCAATCCCCCCCCCCCCCCTCTACGGAACCTACCGAGCGTGTTCCGTATTTTTCGGGTGTAGCGGCTGCCTAGCTACTATTTCACATCAAGCTAGTGCTCATCACAAGACATGATGTAGATCGAGTGATATCCAAATGCTGGCGTCTTATTTTTCGACGCACTAGATCGCTAGTTCGCAGCTCGGTGCAGAATAAACGGGTTTTCTCCTCTACATTCTTGAAAGTTTAGTTTCTGTTGCGTTACAGCTTCCAAAGCATAATTTTCTAGACGGATTAGTGATCTGTCTAGAATAATATTTCTATAAATATTATTATAATAGAATAATCTATAATAATATTTTAATGAACGATTGATGGCCCTAAGTTCTTCATTTTATTAGTGAGTAGGTAGTACCTCCTACTTACTAGGTTGTTTAGCCGCAAGTTTTCGCTGGACAAATAATAATCGTTGCCAAATACATAGGTGAATAAATTATATTGAAAGATCCAGGTGCCGTAACCTTAGCGGAATTGGTCTTTTTTTAAAAAGCCATTTTATCAACACAAACATCTGGGAGGGCAACAAAATTATAAGAATGGTAATATAAACGAAAAATGAGCCCATTCTTGAGAAATTAAGTAATTATGGAACTACTGTAATAACTATCAAAAAATAAATAGGTATTTTCCCTGGATAAATTAACGATGACAAAATGGAAGACCAGTCTCACTATTACCCGCCCTCGTACAAATGTTATTCTAGAGAAGGCTTATCAAATCACAATTCTTCTTAAAATTTAGTCTCTATCAGGTTATAACTACGTAAATAGATTAGTGTTATAATAATACTGAACGTCAAAAAACTTTTCAAGAGGAAAATCGGCCAAGGCAACGATTTTATTTTTATATATATTGTAAATTATAATAATATATCACGAAGATATTACGTAATCAGCCTATCACGATGTTTTGCCTAGCAATTCTTCATCTATTCACTTGTAATCATGTTATATCTTAGCACTGGACAACGATTCTTTGAACAACGAATTTTGGTTCATTGTAACTAAGGCAACTGCGAAGTACGGCGGAAGGACAGAAATTTTTTAAATTCCATTTCCACTAGGTAATTCACGCCGATAATACTCTGCATTTATTAGGCAAGCGTACGACTTCTCATGAGTCCACTCTCTGTCATGAATCTTCTCATGTTGTTTTACAGTTGAAGTTTTGTCACTGCAATATTTTAAATACACTTACAAAGGGGCATTATTTTAACAGACGCAGGTAACTTTTCAGCTGAGATAAAACACTCCCACGTCTGATGCACTGAACTGATAAAGTGATAAGGATACGCGCCGAGGACGGGAACGATGGATGGATCCTAACTTCCATGAGGAAATGGCCGAAACCCCTAGGCAGTTTTTGGCGGAGTGGGCTCTGGTCAGACTCTCCTGAGCTGGGCCCCATTCATAAAGACTTTCACCCTTCACCCTGCTCTCTTCAAATCCGCACTGCACTTTCCTAAAGAACTTCCGTTCCTGAAGAGCGCTTTTGATTTGAAGAGGAAGACAAAAGTGCAAAGCGCAGAATTGCAGAGTGTTACCCTGTTCTGAACTGTTCCGTTCCTAAAGGTTATATTTTGCAAAGTGCAGAATATTGTCTGCGTTTCAATGAAGATTTTACAATATCTGTGCAGTCCCGAATGACTCTGCGGTAGAATGGTATATACTTTTCAAATAGGTTTTCATGTTTCATTACTTCGTTAAATTCATATTTGGTTGTACCAATAAAAATCGGAGAATTCACTCTTTCGATTTGGTCGAAGGGTGGTCCAATTACTGCAAGGGCAAGCATATAAAATAGAACCGAAGTTCGTACTAATCGAGTACGAATTAATTTCATTCTCAGCTACATAACTTTCAGGGAGTCTGTTTATATCATCCTTTATTTCTGGAGGCTACTCCACGCCAGCAACGTAGGCTGGGGTTTAAATTTGGGAGTACACATAGGTATGTTAACTCCTTAGGTATGTTAATAATATATTTGTGGTATTAAACTACTTTTCGTTAAAATCAAATTTTACTTTACTTAACTGTTTATTAGCTACAGTAAAGCTAGTTACATGGAGTTGTTATACATTGTAGGTAAATTTTGTACAAAACAAATGGATGAGAGGAAAGAACTCTGTAGATGGACAGTACTCGCATACCAAGACGTCTGTGCAACCCTATGCAAGTACTGGATGAAGCGCCTTCGAACAAACTGAAATTCAACTGGGTGTCTCAGCTGAGAGCTGTGCTTGATTAAGAGGACCTTTGGCATCAGCAAAACCATGCAAGAATCAAGAAAGTATCGATACTGTAATTGGGGAACATAATGACTATAATGAGAAATATTTAATGGATGACGTCAAGAGTTGCCTCAATTCTTCATACTCACAGTACTAAGCATTTACCAAATTTCAGGACGAAATCGAGGTATACCTCACTAAATCCTGTCCAGCAATAAAAACCAGGTTGATAGCACAGCTTAGGCTGCAGGGGAACAAATATATTCGAATAATTCTTAAGGGCATCAAGTATTCGTGGAACCCCCAGGAGCCGCGCCCGGTTTGCAACCTCGGGGAAAACG
Source organism: Leptopterna dolabrata (assembly GCA_954871275.1). Taxonomy (NCBI): domain Eukaryota; kingdom Metazoa; phylum Arthropoda; class Insecta; order Hemiptera; family Miridae; genus Leptopterna; species Leptopterna dolabrata. The sequence goes on from OX940974.1 coordinate 75,631,124, forward strand.
AAACCCTATATCACTTCCAGCTAGTCTGCCCTATCTATGGAAAATCAAATACCTAGAACTTAACTACTCGTGATGGAAGACTGAACACGGAAAACTAGATGAAAAACGGAGAAAAACGACCGAAAACTTGTTGAAAAACGCAAGAAAACGATCGGAAACGAAAACGAAACATTAACACTTGTTAGAGGTTACTGCACAAAACGAAGGTTACTCTTCAGAACATGCTTCGTTTCGAGTAGAACTGCAGAGTGGGAGCGCGAAGTCTTTAGGAACAGAAATTGTCCTACTTTCATAATTGGCAAAGTGAAGAGTACGAATGAAGACTTACAAAATGACAAGTTGAAGAGTCTTTAGGAATGGGCCCCTGGTATAGTTTGGAAATTGTGATTTCGCAAATCTAACCTTACGAAGGAAAACAGCTGGGTACGCATGCTACTATTTAGCCTTCTTGCTGAAAGGATAACACGAAATGATATCACGCTCGTGTCATACTCATCGTAAAAATAATGCGTTTCCTACTGAGCAAAACACACGATGATGGAATAATTTTAGAGCAAAAAAAAACCTGAAATAATTTCAAAGTATAAGAAGACAAAAGGGAAGGTGGACACAGCGGATCAACTGTGTGGCAACTACACCGTATCTCGAAGAACGTGCAGAATGCCAATGACGGTATTTTACACTTTCTTGAACGCTGCCGGCGTAAACGCCCATGTGTTTTGTTGAATTGTTTGCAACCCTAGTCTTCTCCGAAATTTCGGAGAATGTTTTTCAAAAACCTGGCCGTTTCGCTCATGAAGGCTTCAACAACGGGAAACGTACATAAAGCTGCCATTTCTTGATAGGGAAATCGTAAAGAGACAACTCCCCATACCAGGAACAGAAGAAGGCAGTGAAAATACTGGGACCTCAAAGAAACAGAAGAGAGGAGGTTGCAAGTTATGTGGTAGAGGAAAGAATATCAGCACGACCGCACGCTCATGTTTACGTGCTCTACAATCACGTTTAAAACCACGTCAAACTAACAAAGCACCTAACCTAGCTAGCACAGTAACACGTTGGATAATAATTGTCACCTAACCTGTGACGGTTAGTAAGTATTAGAAGCTGCTCGTTTGTTGTTTCGCATAGTTGAACACGTCCTCAAACGAATTTTGGTTTGATGTGGCTTGATTCATAACTTTTCATCCATATTTTACATACAGTAAGGTATTCTTGTAAAAACGATGGAGAATTCTCGATGTTTTTTCTTCTTCATTTACCTTCTTGAAAGTGGGATGCAATAGGTTAGAGAAGATGAATAGGGTTGGGTCCGTCAATCTCGACGGAAATGAAACACGGGTGTTCGTTCGTTATACTCGTATATACGGAGGTACCGCAACAATAAAATGCGTCCACAGGATTCGTCACTCCAGTTTTCAACTCTCTTACCATTGCTCTTTCGACTCTCTACCCAAGGAAGATTTTTAAAAAGTCTGCCAAGTGGGTGGGTAGTATAGCTTATACATAGGTATTGTTATTCTGATTCATGTATAACTTATCTGTATCCGTAATATTATTACTCAATACACGGTAATATCCATCAAAAACACATTAGCTGCCAAATTTCGGTGAAGTCGAACGTTTATTCAGTGTTGAATGAGGCGTATTATGTGACAAAACAAGAATACGCCCGTGTGCATACATAGCGTTATACCAATCACACGAGAGGGCTCTGTCAAAACATCCCATTGAATGGCTCGTGAAAACGTTATCAAATCGATCAAACATACAAGGACTATTATAGGAGAGAGGCGGCAGCTTCAACCACCTACTACCTACTTCTGTGAATTTTGTGTTTTTCGTCTGAAATCGCTAGTTGTTATTGAGTTTATTGAGTATGAGTCGCCTCCAACCGTCTGGGAATACAAAATGCAGTGTCGTATCTTCATCAGCTGTCAGTTGGGGTCGATCTGTTTTCCAAGCAGAAAGGTGAGTGAAATAGAATTTTCAAATCCAGAATAATATTTGAATTAATACTCGCACTTTTTTCCAAATAATTGTGTCCTCTAATAGACTATTCGGAATGTCAAGTTTAAAAATCGATTATGTTTAATTTGGGAACAGCTATTGGTGTTGTCACACATGCACTGTATGTAAATACGTGTTGTATGGGGCAGAATGAACTATGAACTACTGAAGGTTAGTCATCATGATTTGAGCACTTGCTTTTGTCACCCGTCGCCGCATCACGACAAATATGGATCAAAGACAACAACAACGGCCGACTATGTGTACAAATCAATCACTTGATATCAATTTCAACAGTAAATGGAATTTCCATAGTTTTCTGACAGATGACAAATCGGTGGATGATGAGTGATAGGGAATGCAAACTGAAGGGGTTAATTATTGATGATGGAAAGGGAGTCAGTGATGATTTGGAGAGTCGGAGACTCTGGGAGGACGAAGATAAGGGCTGCGGATAACATCGTATAAAAGTATCCTCATCAAATATTAACCTCCGCGAGTTCATCCTTCTTCAATGACGAGCCAATGAATAACCGTCCACCCTCCTGACACCGTAACTCTTCTATCGGCTTCGTGAGATACGGGCTTGAAGAGAAGAATAAGCCACATAAACGGTACCTTCACAACGGAGACTTTTCCGAAAACTCTCGCCATTATTTCGTCAACTAAGACCTTCGTACGAAGGAAAACCTGAACTGGGCATGCGCGCGCTACCCCGTAAACGACCGAACTCCGCCAACACCTATAAATCTAGTTATTACAAAAGCTCATAGCTAGGGACGCGGGAGCGTCCCGACGACCATGGAAACCGAAAAACTCGAAAGCGACCAAGATCACGGTTAACACGACAGAACGAGTAGGGTCCTCTCTCTCTCTCTCCCACCCCCCCCCCCCCCCCCCCCACAACACGGCCCCCTGAGGGACTCCGGTGCTGATTTTTCAGGGCCCCTGAGGACGTGTACACGTACCTAAGTTCAAACCTCGGGACCATCAGTGCAGGAGTTATAGAAGTTTGAAAATCGCTATTTTTCAAGTTTTTCTGTTTGTTCTTGTCCTTCTTCTTCTTCTTTGACAGGACTGAAGCTCCACAGACATAACGGATCGAGATGAACATTTTCACACACATTTGTTATGCTGAAGCTGACATGCTGGGGTGATAAGTTCAACCCTAAGGTAAGGAATAACGGATTTTTTTTTTCTCTGTTATTCGCCTATTCAGTCTGTCTCCTCATCTAAACACTGCGTCTGTCGACACTTTGTCTTCCCGTAATTTCGAGTTGGAGTGGGAACTCGTATTCTATCAACAATTCCAACGGTAGGTATATACCGTAAATATCTTACCGTATATACCGTACCGTACCGTACCGTATATACCATACCGTATACCGTATATTTCCGTTCTCGCGGATCATGATGAACTACTCTTTTAAATAGGGCGACGGAAGACTGGGCAAATATCACCATGACCGGAGGAAGATTCGGCAAAAGTCCGAGGGGTCATAATCTCGCCGGTCGTTATTAGTAAACAGTCCCTCGGGCCCAAGAGATAAGCGAGGTGGAACACTCGGCAATGGCCAACAGGTACCTAGTCAGTTAGTACCCGTGAAGCGATGTCGCAGTGCAAAGCGGAAGTGTTTATTAGTGAACGTGGCTGCGTGATGTTGCATATCGCTTCACCAACGAACGCGGAGCTTAAATTTAAATTTAAGAAAAATCGTGTGATGGCGAGTGGCGAAATTAGTTGGCGGTAAGTACCTACCTCCAATTGTAGTATTCATTATAAGGTGGTTGTCATCGTGTTGTGCTTGTGTGATTCGCGAATTTCCTAATTGTTTAGATGCAGCACTTCTCACTGCACCGCGTACCTCAGAACCGTTGGGCCCAACTACACCATCACAGAGATGAACAAAACGCATAATCACGAGCCGTTATCGCGAATTCACCTGGAGACCCAATTGTTGAGTGCTTCTGCCAAGAGAAAAGCAGTCGAGCAGTTGTCAGAGAGGCCTTCGAAAGTGCTGCGATCCCTTATTAATGAAAACAACGTTGAAACGCTGAGGGTAGGTAACAATCGTTTTAGCGAATTTTCGAAGAAAAGGAAGCTATTGTTCTCGGTCCAAAATTTTTAAAACTCGAATTTCCGAAAGATTTTTATACCAAAATCCGTTTCAGACCATCCTGAATTCAGTGCCGAAAGACACCAAAAATTATATGTATATATATATATATATATATATATATATATATATATATATATATATATATATATATACCTATTTATATATTTATATATGTATGTGTCATTCCAGACGATAACTCTCGAAAGAATTGAGATAAAAAGTTCAAATTTGCACGAAAAATCTGTCTTGGCAATCGACAGGCTAAGTTCGTAGATGGGCAGAATCGGGTCACTCCAAGGGGGAGTTTTGGGGAGTTTTAAGGAGGGAAAATTACCCATAAATTCCCAAAATGAAATAGTCTGACAAATGACACCTCATTTTAAAGTTTTTTGTACGCTGAACACGATGGTGAAATCAGAATTGCGATATCTCATTCCGTTCTCAAACTGGAGCACTTTGAAGATGAAGGAACGTGGTTATTTCTTGAGATGTTCTTCCTGGTTCGTCTGCTCTAATCTGATAACGGAATGGGATATCGCAATTCTGACTTCACCATCGTGTTCAGCGTTGGAAAATCTACAAACCGAGGGGTTACTCGGCAAAAAATGGAACAAAAAATTTGTTACGTATCCAATACCTACTCTGTATTGGATACGTAACATACGTACTGTACGTATGTTGGATACGTAACTGTACGTATATTGCAGTACCAATACTACAATATACGTACATACTTGAATACCTATAATTACCCAATAAGTCCAATTAATTAGTAATTGCCCATATTTGAATGGGATATCCCAAAAATCACATTCTACATAAAATCACTTATTTCTTCGAAAATTCGCTCTTATAGCCATGCTGCATGACTGTGGTTTTTACTATTATTATTATTACCTAACTAGAATATTAAAAACAATTAACTACCTAAACTACAATTTTTTGTTCACAGGCCAACGACTTGAGAAATATCAAGAAAAACATGTACAACGCCCGTCGCAAATCTCAGCCTGTGTTACCGACTACCCGCGATGACGTCCATAAGGCCCTTTCTTCTCAGTGCCTGAAGACTATCAGCGGAGAGAAATTTTTGCTGAAAACCGACGCTGAAAAAGGTTTAGTCGTATTTTCTTGTCGCCAGAATTTGCAGGCGCTTACAACTGCGACCGTCATTTACCTGGATGGCACATTTCGTTTCTGCCCTAAATTTTTTTATCAACTGCTGACAATCCACGGGCATTTCAACGGACACTGCATTCCCTTAGTTTTTTGTCTTCTGAAAAACAAGGAGGCCGCTACGTACGAGTTGTGTTTCAGTGCACTTGTTGACCTGTGCAATGGGCAGGGTTTAATTTTTTTACCAAACACCGTTGTCACGGACTTGGAAGTAGGCTTGCAGAATGCGTGTAGAAGTGCATGGCCTCTCACTGCGCTCGTTTGCTGTCGATTTCATTTGTGTCAATCATGGTGGCGGCAGATACAAAATGTCGGCCTTTCGTCGGACTACAAGGAACACAATGACACAGGGACGTGGCTTAAGCTTTTTTTGGGCTACCTTTTCTGAGACCACTTGATGTTGAACAATGCTTTAATGAAATTACCCAAGCAAAGCCAGCCGTTAATACGAAAGGCCCTATTTATTACGTACTTGCGTGAAAATTACGTTACTTCAGAATCCAAGTACCCTCCCACCATATGGGCATCACCATCTTCGGAGCTTATTTTGACAACAAACGCATGTGAATCGTTTCACTCCCATTTTGACTTCCCAACCGCCCACCCCAATATATTTTTGTTTACTAGGCAGCTACTCGATTTTCAGAAGGAAGTACAGATAAAAATAAATAGTTGTGCGACTAACCCTCACACAAAAAATGTCCACACAAGACAGAGGCAACTGTTCCTGGCTGCCCAGCTGGATAAGTACCTGACAGGTAGCATTACACCTTATGGCCTTGTTGTGAGAGTTAGCCACCACTACGCCCCTCAGGCATAAACCGTATTATTATTATTATTACTATTAATAATAATTTCGACATTATCTAGTCATTTTGACGAATATTTCTCTCCTGACGAACATATACCATGTGATAAAATGTGATATAAACTTGTGATGAAAACAAATGTGATGAAAACTTCGTTTACCCAGTACGGAAGTCGGCCTGGCAAGCAGGTAATATAACAATTTTTACTATAAAAGAACTTGAACGGTTTACCCGCCAAGAAAACCGAAAAACTCGAACGCGACCAAGAGCACTGTTTACACGACAGAAAGGAGGGTCCCCCCCCCCCCCCCCGTAACTGTGCCCCCTGGGGGTCTCCGGTGTTGATTTTTTGTACACTCATTCTCGAGAGGCCCCTGAGGACGGTACCGAATTTCAACCCTTGCTGGAGTTACGGAAGTATGAAAATTACTATTTTTCAAGTTTTTCTACTTCTTTTTGTTCATTTTCTCGTTGTTGTGTTTAACAGGGCTCCAGCCTCACAGACATAACGGATCGGCACGAAGTTTTGCACACAAATTCGTTAAGCTCCAAGGAAGTGCCTTTTGTGCATCCCCCCCCCCTCCCCCTCCCATCAAAATTGCTTTAATCGACGTGAACTACTCGCAATTCATATTAGCATTGATTTTATTTCTCAGTAACTATAACTACAATGGGGTTTTATGGCAAATTATTATTCAGCCCGTGGGGATCTAAAAAGCTCTAAAATTGTAAATTATCCAAAATACGAGTGGAATTAGTCTTCCTTCGCAGTTTACTCCAACTCTTTTCTCACCTGAAGTTCTTTGGTGTCAATTTTCGTTACTTGTTTTATTATTTTTCTTTTGCTGGCATATGTGGCCTCATTCTTTCGATTTTCAAAAGCTGGAAGTCATCCCATGTGTCTCCCGAGATAGAAAGTGGTGTTTGAAGTACCACAGGAAAGTCATTTGGTACGAATTCCACGGCATCCTTGATTAGTGACGAAAGCCTTCATCAACTCTCAGCTTATGGCAAATTAGTACCTACTTTAGGTCAGAGTGTTCAGTCAAGACTAGTTCGTTGGCTTTTGACTTAGGTCTTATTGGTGGGATCTCACTGTTAGTTCACCCAAATAATCATTGAATGCCTGACGGTCGAAGAAGATGATTCCATCAGATCCTCGACTGTTCCGAGTACCGTGAAGTACCCGCGAAGTATCAACAGAAAATTGTTTAAAAAAAAAGGTGAATGAAGAGACATCACTCAAACCAGCAGAAGTTCATGTTTTGGGTGATATCCAAACTGCGGCTTGGGGAAGAACTTCACTGTGTAACTTCACTGCATGCCAGTAGATAATTTTGGAAACCAAGTTTCTTCCCGGCTAATTGGAATTTGCTCACCTGTCAGGAAAAAACAGCCAATTTCTGACTCACGGGTACTCTTAACTCTCTTAATTCATTCACCTTCTAACCACATTTAAACAAAAGGAGTACCTATATCATATAGGAAATTCCTTTGTTCCCAATATCAGTATCTGTGGATCGTTTGGCCATGTTACGTTCAGCTTCACCTCCGTAGCAAGGGAATGGCTCGCCATCCTCCAGGCCAACTCCGAAAAATTCGGTCACTCCTTCAGCCTCAGTGACACCCGCACGAATGATGGCGGTCTTTAACTTAACTAATCCATTTCACAATGGTTGAACGTTGTTCGCCCGTCAGGTTAAGGTGAGCTCCCTGTGAGATTTAAAATTCCTCACAGGAACAAATTAGTAGCGTAAACGATCCTCTCATGTTTTCGTCGGCGCCGGCGGTTTCATATTTTTTGTATTTTCTTCAAAGCGCTCCATCTACCACAGTGGACGACTTTCAGAATAGCTAAGGGGGCTGAAGAATATTTTTTTCTTTTTAATTTTATTTTATTTGGCATTATACTGGGTATATACAGCCCTGGTACATTTAGTATTATAGTAAGTGCGGACACAATTGCTCTACCACACTAAATCATCTTATTTGTTGTTACAATAAACCTATAAATCTTAGGGAGTGCTAATTTGTTGTCAACCAATTCACTGTAGTTGAACGGTAAAGTCATTAGCAGAGTAACCTCATGAAACAGATCGGATCGAGCAGAAGAGAATGTCTCACAGGTCATAATGAGGTGTTCCAGAGGGTTCCTTCTTCCAGTTGGCAGTTCGCGCACAAAGCAGGATGCTCATCCCCGATGAAGCGACTTTTATACGCATCGCACATTCCGTGATTACTTCTTATCCGACACATCGTACTGATTTCCCGGCGGTTCGATGCGACGCCCTCAAACCAAGGTCTTCGGGGGGGATTTGCCTGGACAGGCTTATAAAACCTTCAATTTCCGGAAATGTGATACTCCTGTTCCCAGCCATTTCGGTGATGTTCAGTAATTGTTCCAAAAAAATCCTCCTTGGGGATGTAATCTGTACTTATAACCCCTCGAGACGCCCCTGTTTTAGCTAACTTGTCAACCCTCTCATCATATTGAATATCACTATGCGCTTTAATCCAGATGAATGTGACATTGATGCCTTGGTATTCCAGCTGGGCAAGAAGATCTAGGATTTCCGCGAAAAGTGGGTGGTGAGCACGCTTTTTCCTCCTGTTCTCAGGAACATTAAAGCGCTCAAGGAGTCAGAGAAAACTGCTACAGCGGGGATGTTCGCGCAGTTATGTCTACCTCTAGTTAGCCTCAGTGCATATCTCAGTGCTTTTATAATGGCCAGCACCTCCGCAGAATAACTTGAACAATAACTCGGGAGTTTGAAAGCCTCTGAGTATTTATTGCTGACATCGAGGAAGGCGCAACCCGCTAGATCGTCAAATTTTGCTCCATCTGTGAAAATCTTTAAATGCTGCGGCCAGCGAGACGTCAGGTATTCAATGAAGCGGCCGCTGATTTCCATCGGTGAAATTTCTCGAGGCGTCAGGTATCGATGTATGTACCTCGACTTTTATGACAGCATGTGTTAATGCAATCTCGTACTGGGGGGCCGGTTCCCTGTCCACATGCTTGAGGTATCGAAGTAGCTCTGATTGTAAACAGCTACAACGGCTGAAGAATATAGTATACATACATGTGTCAATAATTGAGTACCAGGGCACCAAACATTCGTGATACGAACCATCAAGTTCAACTGCTAACGCGCTAATGCTTTTTCATTACCACATTAGTTGGGTATATCCACTTTCTATATATGTAGCTAGTTGTGTTTAGCATACAGAAATCCGATTTTTGATTGGAGGGCTAGCGCCAATTATTTTGATTGGTGGTTTCCCACCAAGCTTCCCGCATCACGACAACGTGTAGAAAGACGTATGACGGTTAGGAAAAGAAACAGTTTATGTGCACCAACGGCACTCAGCAGTTCCTCTGGAGAATCCAGTTCGCCGTAGCTACTGCGTAAGCGCATTTATATTCAGAGGCGTCCCTACCCCATTTAAATTTACATCAGGGGTGATATGATGATATTTATTATGTCCCGCAGTTTAGGGGTATAATACTCAGTTGGTGAACCAAGCAGATGCCCTCGTCTAAAAATTTGCTCAGGGGCATCTCGACCCTGCTCCAGAGACCCCTCACGTCACGAAGCATTTTAACCCTCACCCGCTCTCCACCATACCGTTTCCTCTGGTTATCTTTCCGGACTTGGTTTGGTTCCCTGCGTTAGGGATGGGAATTCCCATAAAATACAAAAGAAAAAGAAGAAATCGCTCGTCATTACTATGACCCAATAAATACCTTGGTAAACGTAACTTCTCTCACCGCGTGATAAAATAAAGGAATTTTCATACCATACCTAGATAGGATTTCAACTAGTATCATGATGCAAGTAAATTTAAGAACGGCATTGGTCCTTCTGGTAGCACATGAATTCCAGGCTCCCCACGTTTAGGGAGAATATGGATATGGATTCTGAGTATAATTAGTGGAATTACAACAGAATTAAACAACCCGCATATCTGATAGGCCCACTGGATTGAACGATTTTACTGTATGCAGCTGAATCTCCCGTGAGGTGCACAGAATAGTTTTAAGTATGCACAGAATAGTTTTAAGTACCCCCCCACTACCATTTTACCATTATCACGCAGTTTTTCCCAATCTACCCTCTTCCATGCTTGATTTTCCTGGTCTGATATTTTAGGATTCTGATAATTTCAAAATGAAATTCAGTTAATAAATGAAATAACGGTCGATTTTAAGTAAAATGTAAAATTCGGATTTTTATATACACTTTAACTAGTTATTATATGGAATACCTAGTTATTTTACATAATAGCGATAGGCTGTTAGTTATTGTGTAAAATTCGGCTTTTTATAAACACTTTAACTAGTTATTATATGAAATACCTAGTTATTTTACATAATATTGGAAGGCGGCTAGTTAATGTTTAAAATTCAGAATTATCTACACCTTAACTAGTTACTAAAAAATGAAATACCAAGCTATTCTATGGAATACGAGTTCCGGCTCATATCGGGAGATAAGGTAGGGAGTTCGATAAAGCGTGGACTCTGGTACATTCCGCTGTAACGCAGTCATCGCAGTAACATGAAACAACCTCCGAAATAATGGAACACGATGATCTTTAGGGATTTCATATGATAACTAGTAAAATTGTATAAATCGGTCAGTAGTGAAAGAACATTATAAATTACCAGTCGGCCCTTCGCGATTTCATAATTATAATAACTTAGTTAACGTGTCCAAATCGCTCGTTTAATATAAAATTTTACACTTTCCCGGGGGACCTCTGGTTATTTCATATAATACCTAGGTACAGTGTATATTCCTTTTTTAACTACCTCAAATTGAGCCAGATTTGTAATTATGTATAATAACTAGTTATTACCTTATTTAACGGTAACATATGCATAGGTATATGAAAGGAGATGGGGACTCCAGTGCATTTGTAATAATTTCTCAAAATGTTTCGTATGGACGAAATATGACAAAAATTGAATACGTCAATCAGGTGACCAAAATTATACAAAACGAATTTTTTTTTTGGTTTGCAAAAAGAGTCTAAGACTCACTTACAAATTTTAACAAACTCTGTTATAAATCTATGACGAATGTTTTTATAATAGGAGTATTATTTCAGCTCGGTTCCCCACTGTCTCGCTTTTTCAACGTCAAACACGCCGCCGACCATATCCAGTTGACACAATGAGGCTTACTGTCCATACGTGTGGGAAAACCAAATAGTAGGTATAACGGTCACGAAGAGCCCTTTATTGTTTTTTATTACTTTTGGAGCACCCGTCATCCCCTTTCGGCACGTGGACGACTGGTCTTTGGATTAGGATGCGCCGCTAGCAAAATTTGTAGCGGTATTTCCCAAAGCGGTGCGTTTTGACCATGTAAGTTCGCCTTCCCTTTGAACAAGCTGATTGCTGCATGAGATCAGAAACGTCGGTTTACCTTGTTGGAAAAAGTCCAGCTATCAGATAATATAATGAACCTGGATATCCCCAACTCCCCAGACCTCTGGTTCTCCCATACTTCCCCAGAACCCCCAGGGTTCTTGGTGGGCTCTTGCCAGGTAGAAGTAGAAATGCAGCTTCGCACCAGCCTAAGGGTGGAGCCCCAGAGGATTAGATGACTAACAATAGGCCCCTATTGTTATAGTAATTTTCCCATGTGCCGTTCCATCTGTTTTCAATCTGAAAACGGATTTGGATTCTTCGTTTTTTTGTTTGCTACAAAAGTACTAGTTGCTTAAAAAAAAAAAATATTGAAATTAGGTAAAATAATTTCGGGAATTCCATGAAAAAATTTTAACATTCAAAACAGAATGTCGCCAGTAGGTTGCTTATACAGATTACAGAACATTTTACAGATTGAAAATCGGTTGATCGTTCAAGAGATAAATCTAATATTGGATCGCCCCCGACGGTGCAGCCCTCCATTGAAAATATTTCTTACTAAAATCCATGACATTTACCCTTAACACACACGTGCGTCTTCACGCTTGTATCCAGACTTAGTATTTACTCTTAACCGACACGCGCGCCTTTATACCCATAACTCGACCTACGCTACCAAAAGACAAGCCCACACCGTCTGCAAACAGAGCTCTTATCACTAAATAACTAGGACCCCAAGTGTATTTTGCTCTTTGAATTACTAACTTGGGATACTAATATTGTCATCTTCTTTCCAATCTTACATGTACATAAACTCCCTGCGTGCGGTTTACCAGAGTATCCTTTTGGTCTTGTATTTTTCATTTATCCTTTAATATTGCTGGCTTTATCTGAATAAACCTGTGGTTTTATTGCTACTTACACAGTTGGTGTCTAAGCTGGAAAGCTTGCTCGTGTTCCTCCTTCCACTCGAACTTCACATCCTTGCTCTTAAGTCTACACCATACAATTTAACCATAGTTGGGAATGAAGACTCTGCCGCTGCCAGACCCTTGGAAACATAAGTGAGTGGAGTTCATGAGATTCTTTCATGTTCCTTGTCCCTGAATTTTCATTTGTTGTATTGGATATCCCATCAATCATTCGACCCAAACGATAACATTGTCCTGATAGAATGCAATCTTCTTCAAATTAAGTTTCACATTTTCAGTGTTGAGCCGCTTGACTGCAGCATATACATGTTCCATAGGCACAGTCTTCTGTTGCTACCATCTCCGGTGGTGCTACCTACTCAACTGAAATCCAATATATATATGAACAAAAAAAACCATTCCTAATTTATTCTTAGTAGACAGTTAGGCAAGACAGATACCCATATTCATGTATAGTAAGTGGGTTAGCGTCACTATGTTATTAATATTCGCAACTTAGGGGGTCTAAGTTTAAACGCAGAGCATCAATTTAAAAACGCAAAAAACCCATACCGTTCTATTGAAAGTTTTCGAGCTACGGCATTCTGAAAGTTTTAACCCCTATCTCAGGTCTTTCATGAACTGAAAGACCAGTTGTCCTTCAGCAGCGATGTAGCCAGCCCCAGGCCAAGCTTTGTAAGCCAAGTCTCTTAATGCTTGTTGATAGTCTCTTAGTGTATCTTTTGGTTGTTGGGTATGGCTATCAAGCAAAGTTACATACAACTGAGTATGATTGGCCTCCCCAAACCGATCCTGAAGTGCTCGTACTAGGACATCATACGAGCATGGTCACTCCACTTGTGTCAAAACCGTGAGTTCTGTCCCTGTCAATGATGCTGACAAGGCTGAAGCCGTTGTCTCTTTACTCCACTGGCTCGCTTGAGCAATTCCTTCGAACTGTCGCAGGGCATCGAATGGTTTCGGTTTCCAGAACGCTGTGGCGCTCTTAGTGGTACAGGGAGACGCACTTAGCTGCCGAGGAGCCGGAGGTGCAGCTCCTACACTGGTGACAGTGGCAAGACTCTCCTGAAGGCGTTGTAGCTGCGTGTAAAGAGGAGCGATTTTCCGGTCAAACTGATTGCCGACCAACTCTTTCACCCCATCCACACATTCTATCATCATTTGCTTGTATGGCTCCATCGCTGCATCCACCTCCGCCACTACGATAGGAGTAGGACACTGGTCAACACTTAGTTGACCCCGGTCGTTGCGGTGAAGGGTTTCGAATAGTGCGCCTCGTGTTCATCACACTTCTGATACCAAAATGTTGTGGAATAAGTGTAGTAATTAATTGTAAACAACAACGTGTTAGTTCGACCCGTCAAACAAGAACTCAACTTATATTTTTACTGTATAACAACTGGATAAAAGAGTCTACATGTGTGATTTGTCAATAACCGAGTGGAGGCATCATTGCATAACAACACAGATAAACGAAGAGAGATAATGAGCGACTCGCCTCCCTTCTCCAAGTCTAGTGCTCCATTTAGTTTTGTTGTTATTCACACCTACACCCTCCGTCAGAAATATTTCTCGTATTCATTGATAATTCAAATTTGATGGGAGTTTTCGCAAAGAAATCGCTACTGGCATGGTTTTCAAGTCACTTCCTATGAATTGAAAATATTCAATGGTGAAGGAGTGACAACCTGTATTTCCGCTTCTGTTGTTTTTTTGTTTTTCCCCCCGTCCAGGGGAAGGCACACAATAAGAACTTACTTTCTTCTTGTTATCAGCTTAACTTCGTTGCAGTGATAATAATATTAACTGACTTACTGTGTCCATTGATGATAGAGACAGAAGTGACAACTTGTATTTCCACTTCTGGTGAGAAATAAATATCTCGATAACATACACTAGGTTCCAGTATTTTTCTCAATAACATATATTCGTTTCAATTTTTTTTAAACCAATTCTTACGCTCACAGTGGCGAAACTCTTCCGAATACTTATTGTTTAGTCAATTTGGCTACGTATACCACATAACAAAAAAATATGTTTTCCAATTAATAATACCTAGTAATACTCTACAGTTTAACATAAATGACAAACATATTAAACGCGAATAGAAACTGCTCGCTATAAACGGGCTGAAGGGTCGATGTCAATTTCAAATTTGGTATTGTCTCAAGAAATGAACTCTGAAAACTAATTCGGATCATGCCAACTCACGTCCTCCGCCACACCGAGAAGTATTGCTCACACAGGCAGAACAAGTTGTTGGAATCTCTCAAAACGGGTTAAGTCAACTTGTCTCTTTTCCACACTCCACACTTTGAGGGGGAGTTGCATGTTAAATTACATTAGTAACATTTACATATTTATATGTGCTAGGAATTTTAACAATAGGTACTAATAAATTGGGTTCTAATGGTAATAAGTTTAATGTGATGTTTACAATAATTTTATTTTTGATAATAGTATTAATAGTTCATTAAAGGAAATATATCCCCCCCCCCCCACACTAGAAAAAAATATGGTAGTGCAAACCGTTATAAAACCTATAAATGCTGGTCGTTATGGCATCGTATTCCAACGGACTGGCAGTAGTGAGAAGAAAACACGGCTTTCTTGCACTCTGTTCAGATTGCAAGGTATAATTGCATAATTGCATAATTACTAGGTATAATTGCATTTCCTAGGTATAATTTTGCATCCACTGTTTCTGGATGCTTATGGTATTAGATTAAAGCATGTTGTATATACAGCTGCTTCACTGTAAATACCTTGGCCACACCAAACAACTCAGCACGTGAGAATCTCCAGGTTTGTTTGAGAACCCTCAAAATTTTTTGTTGCATGACAATAACTAGATCTAACGCGGTACTGCTCGCGTTACCCCACCAAAGGATACCAAAGCTGAGTAATGTACAATTCCTTTACCTACATAGTCCAATAAGGTTTTTGGGAAAATTAGTTCTGAATCTTCTAAAACATGGGGCCAAATCATTTATCATTATCCTCAGGTATTTTCCATTCTTTACTCTCTCGATTTTCTGGCAGGCACCCAAGTTACAAAAGTGCAATTTCAGGCTTACGGATAAGAATCCTTGTCTTAGCAGCACGGAAAAATAGGACATTATTTGGATTTATCCACGGTTATGGTGAGAGACCGAGAACTGAGCCACTGGCATATTATTTTACTCATATCCTATTCGTCCGGATGAACATCTCCAGCCACGAATTGTGTTCAAACAACAAGGCGGCATAATCAGCGAAGAGGTACAAGACACCCCTTCACTAGGACACCCGCAATATTGACGAAAATGCGGAAAAGATCTGGCCCCAGCGTACTCCTGTATACATATTATGTTATAGACAATGCGTGGAATTAGGCATTCTGTATAATGACATGAAAAGCCGGTCGTTCTATACAATGGCTAGGCATTATTATAGAATGCCAACATTTTTACACATTGAATATAACATAATATATACACCAAAATCAAGAGTAAGTGTGCCGCTGCGTACAACGTCGATGCTCACCAGCGGTTTCCTATAAGTAAGACAACACCTGAACCAAGAAAGCTCCCGCCCTACAATGCCGTGACGCTCCAAGGTACATACCAATTTATCCTTGTCTACAGAGTCGAAACACCTGGGCGAGGTCAATCAACACCAAAATACCATTACTCCTTTCATCCATCAACTCATTTAGATATGTCGTAAGAGCGTATAGTGGGCCTCCTCGTCTCTAACACCAAGGATAAAACCAAATTGCCTGATAGTGATCTTGTCTTTCCAAGTAAGAATGCAATCTGCGTTTAACCCACTCTCCGTTTGGAGAGAATCCTCAGCAATGAAATCGGGCAAAAATTCGTCATTCTCCGTTTGGTCCTTATGGAGAGGAATAACTTCCGCACTCATCTATTTATGTGGGCGGCAGGTTCGTGTTGCCGCTGATAAATCGAAAGTCAATGAAATGTTAGTATGTTATATATACATGGTCAGTCGTGGTAATCCCATGTTTTGACCTCGAGGACCTTGTGGTAGCTTGGGGGAAGGCGAAAAACAGCTAAATTTTCGAATTTTCTTTGGTGTTCCCTCTATAACGTCTTACCCTTTCGTTTTATGAAAAAAATTATTCATTCCTTTTTTGTAGAACATTAAATTTCCAACGGTCTGTGTGGTGGAGGCGTAGGTGAGGGGGCGAGGTAGGATGGGGTAGCATACCCGATGCCCCCGGTTAACACCTAGAAGGTGTCCACCACTGAAGCGTCAGGAGGACCTAACGCCCCCAGTTACCGCCCAAAGGTGGCCACCACTGAGGCGTAAGGAGGAACTAGCGCCCCCGGTTAATACCCGAAGGGTATCCACCACTGAGGCGTTAGGAGGAACTAGCGCCCCCGGTTAATACCCGACGGGTATCCACCACTGAGGCGTTAGGAGAAGTATGCACAGTGGTTACGGCCTGAAAGGCAGCCACCACTCTGGGATCTATTTATGAGGAGGAGAGAGAGGAGGAGCGAGGAAGAGATAAGTCAGCGACTTGAGGATAGCGTAGAATGAGTTGGAAGACGAAGGAGTCGAGTTTTTATAGTCCCTGGGACTATCCCCCACCATCCTCCATACTGGTGGAATATGGTGGGGATCCCCACCAGGTCCTCCGGGTCTCCTGTGTCTGCCGTCCCATTCCTTGGTTTATTTCGAGATCTAATAATTATACAAAGAGTGGTTCTGGGAGGATACCACGACAGTCTGCATTGGCTAAACTTTTTTATACTCAATACTTACCATGGGAATAGCATTAAAGAAAGGACCATTTTTCTAGATTGGGAAAAAAAATGAGTTAGTTTTTGCTCAAATACTTCTAATTTACACTTAACACCAATCGTGGGTGCTTCATCCCTTCACTCTAAAAAATAGTTATTTCTCCAAATGCTTCCAATTTAAACCATTTTTGAAGGAACACTGGATGGTGCTTCAAACTGTAACAACACCAAGACCCACCCCCTCCCTTAAAAAATTATTTTAGCGCAGGAATGTTTGGTTGACAAATTACAAATAAATAATTATACGACAGTGGATATTTAATATAAAAACTGCATAAAAGCAGATTACAAACATCAAATTTCTTAATGCAAACTTTTTTTTCAACTTTTTGATGTACACATTTTCATATGCTCTACGGTTATTTTCGGCTGGGGTTCGTCGTCGTTCATTTCGTGTAGGTACCTCCAGTGCGACCACTTCTTTATTCTTACTCAGAAGTTCCTACAGAGGCTCCATTTCCAATTTAGCCAAGTAGGTCAAATATAATATAATTACCTTCTAGGAGCAATCAGCTGATTAGGGAGGGTCCTCACCACGTCATTTTTTACTTAGAAGTCCTACAGATGCTCATTTCGAATTTCAGCCGCGTACCTAGGTCAAACAGGAAAGAAATCAAATGTCAGCTTCTGGGGAATTACAGCGTTACATTTTTTGGTGTCGGAAATTTCCGATTGTCCCCAGCCCAAAAACATGTCCATCTTAACATCTTGAAACATTTAGGCAACCACACATCAAATCTGCACGTTACTCTGTAACTCGTAGAAAGGAAACAATCGAGTCCCGAAAAAAAGCCCCGTTCATGTCATAAGAGGACGTTTCGGCGATCTTACCATAGCCAACTTCCGTCTCAGGAACTCGCTGTCACGTTCATACACCCCTCATTAAAAACGATCAAGCGGGCTAGACGTTCTTAGATAACTTGCCGAAACACTTAGGGTGGGTTCCAACACCTAGAGTTAAGTACGAGGATACTATTACCTTGAAGTTACAGAAACATACGCATGCAAACCGCGTTCAATTTTTCTGTAACTCCTGGGAAAGACGTTATAGAGGAAAAACCGGAGAAAAGTTGAAAATTTAACGCCCCCCCGCCCCCTCGAAGTTACCACAAGGTCCTAGAGTTCGAAAACTTGGGATTATCACTACTGACCATGTATATATACAACATATTAAAATTTCATTAACCTCCGATTTATTAGTGGCAACGCCCCTTTTCCACGACCTGCCGAATGGTCTATTCTGCACTACTAAGTATAGAAAGGCAGTAGCGAACTTTTTTGGGCAGATGGACATTTTTATATCGTTGGAATCGTCTTGAAAAGCTTTTCACCACAGTATTCCAACACTGTTTTTTTTTTATTGTTGTAGAATCAGCCAACAGGTTGTAGCAGAGAGCACTCGTACTGCTTTTCACCGTTGTATCGCATGCGTTCTTACGCCGGACAGTCTCCGTTTTGCCTCCGTCCACAGTGTCAGGAGTGTCTGGAACATGCGTCCTGGGGATGGAGATGCCGTTCGTGTCGGACGCCGTGCAACAGCTTATCACCTGATATCGTGAGGTTCGCCGTGAAACAACTATCACCTGATATCGTGAGGTTCGCCGTGAAACAACTATCACCCGATATCGTGAGGTTGTTGGGGAAAACAACGAAACAAAATAAATTATTACACAACTGTTCATTATTTTCCTGTATAGGTACCCCTTCTGCGTACATCACTGTTTTCTGTGGTCAATACCTACCCTCGTGCCCCCCCCCCCCCTCCCCAGGAAGCCCTGAATCAACTGGAGCCGGTCCGGGAATTACAGGTTCATAAAATATGGAAAACGATACCTCACAAGCTCATGCTCACTAAAACCTTTTAAAAAACCCTATTTTTACACCCATTTTTGTATTGTACAATTGTCGGGTGTATTCCGCTCGGGCCGCCGAGCTTCGGAGCACAGCTAGGACCCAACATTCATTGCAAATTTAAGTCAGACACTTTGTTAGAACTTCAGTCCTTCGCTCGTTGGTCAAACCTACTTCATATTCGGTATCATCGCCCTAAAAACATGGAAAAGGGTACCTCACAAGCTCAAGTTACTAAAACACCAAAAAACCTATTTTTACACCCAACACCCTTGGGTATATTCAAATCGGGCTGCAAAGTTTCGGGACACAACTAGGGCTCAAGCAGGGCCTGTGTGCGCAAGAACAAATTTTTCTAGACCGAAAATAAAGGTAGATACGGATGCTACGGCGGACGGACATTGCATTGTTGGAATCTTAGCACCCTTTATCAATATTTTTTATTTTTGACGGCGAGTTCGAAAATTTATTTCCTTTACTATTCACAGAATAATAAACCAAAATATTTACGTGTATAGATGCGCCTTCAGCCTAGATCACTGTTTTCTGTGGTCAATACCTACCCTCGTACTCCCCCCAGGAAAGCCCTAAACCGAGTACTGGAGCCGGCCCGGGGATTACAGTTTCTTAAAAATGCGCAGGATTCAATAATTTAATAATTGGTTATTATTATTTGGTGTTATTCATGAAGCATGCCACAGAGTGTAACAGTGGGGGTGGACCCTCGAGTCCCCCTCCTAGACCAGTGAGATTATCACCGGTTAAGAAGGGATATCGACTAGGCTTCCCCAAACCGATCCTGTCTCCACCGGAAAAAATATGTATCGAGAACAGCTCACACTGTTACACTCCTCCCCACATGACATACCTACTTCTGGGTAGCAGAAGTATGAGAAGGAAAAGTAGTATGAAGTTCTGGTTCAGGAAAAGACATCTGAACAACTTCAAGGTGACTAACCTCCATCGTAATGGTACTACCTCAATAATATTTTACTGGTGGAGAACAAAGCTCCTACATACGAGTATTGGTGGATAATGTTGTCAGAGGTTGTTGTCCAGTGAATTGTGCTCATCTGGGCAACCTCTAGGTGATCAACCTCCATCGTTGGGATGGAACAACTATTGGGACTTGTCAATTGGGACATGGCATCAATCGCCTTCTAATGAGCTCAGTATATTTTAATTATACTGACACTCTAAAGGGGTTGAAAGGGGGTGGGGAAGCCAATAGATGCATGCATTATCAAAGGGACAGGTTGTTAGTAAAGGAATCCTTCTGGGAAACCTATGGGCTTATCCTTCTGGTAAGCCCACAAAAAGTGGATGGAGTATGGTGAAGCGCTCAGCTCATACCACCGAACCACGCTCTGCTACCATGTGACAGAGTGTAACAGTGGGGGTGGACCCTCGAGAGTCCCCCTCCTAGACCTGTAATATTATCACCGGTTAAGAAGGGATATCGATTAGGCTTCCCCAAACCGATCCCGTCTCCACCGGAAGAAAAAATGTATCGAGAACAGCCCACACTGTTACAAGCATAACGTTTGTTCAAGTTGCAAAAATAATATCAACAAAATCCAGAAGTGCCATCATTCTTCAAATGAAATAATATCACAGAACAACCAACTCGACTTCACACAGCCATGTGTGATAGTAATCAGGTGATCCCTAGCAATGATATCTGGACCGGATTTATACCGTTTGATTCACGACCATCTTGACGAAGCTTTTTGGTGCAAACGAACGGCTGGTCGTACTATGCTCCAGGTGGTCTCCAAAAATGCTTTAGTTCGAGATTTCAACCTCTATTTTTCACCCCTTAGCGATTAGTGACAGTAACGCCGAGTTTCGGGGACCAACTAGACACCAAATGGGACCTACATACCAAATTTCATTGATTTTGTTTCACGGTAACTAAGAAAACTGCGAAGTACGGCGGATGGACTCAGTCACGAGCTGGCCGACTACGCTCCGCAGCACGCCGAGAGCTTGAGCCACCCTCTCCTAGTTGCTGCCTCCAATACCCTTCCGACTTCCTCACCGGCCGGCTTAGCGAGGCATGCTTGGTGGTCCACGGAAATCGAGGCGCAGCGCAAGGTGGTCGTGCGGGCCAAGCGAGACCGCCGCCGAGCAAGGGGCCTAGAACGCGCTCGATTGTCGGCCGTCCTGAAGCAGCACACGAGGGTCTACAAGGCACTGATCCGGAAAAGCAAGCGGGGTACGTGGAGCGGCTTCGTCATGGATAATATCCGTAGGGATCCTTGGTCTCTCCCGTACAGGATTGTGAGACAGCAGGTGGCTCCGGAGCAGGCCTTGGCAGCCTTTAGGGACAATGGTAGACATGCTGCCACGATTGATGAGGCGGCGTTGATGTTCTTGCGCAGGGTCTTCCCCCGGGACGACCCGACCCAGGATACGGTGGAGGCAGCCGCCTTGCGTCGTGATGTGGTGGAGCCTCCCGACACGCCTCCATTTCCGGGTTGGACCCTGCAGCAGCTGCGTGTGGCCCTGAGGGCGTTTGGCAGGAATAAAGCCCCAGGTGAGGGTGCCATTGACTTCGCCATTCTTAAGGAGACCCCTCAATCATTTCTTGCCAGTTTGCTGGATTTATACAACCATGCCCTGGCTGATGGAGTTTTTCCAGCCAAGTGGAAGACTGCAAAGATCCGGGCCATCTTGAAGTCGCCGAGCCGAGACCCCACCCTCATCAGCAGTCTTCGCCCAGTCAGCCTCCTTCCGTGCATGGGCAAACTCCTCGAGCGTCTCATGCTGAACGTCATTGGGCCCCACCTCACGGGCACCTCCCACCCGAACCAGTTTGGCTGCACAAGAGGGAGGAATACAGAAGACGCCATTGCCATCCTGCTGAATGCTGTCCAGCGGCACCGCCAGAAATGGGTCCTGGCCATTTTCTTTGACATAGCCGGGGCATTTAATGCGCTATGGTGGCCTATGGTCTTGGCTGGCCTCAAGTCGACCGGCATTCCCTGCAACATCTACAGGTTACTCCGCAGCTACTTCAGCGACCGTTACGCAGAGATGTGCACTAGGTATAGGACGCCACGGGTGGAGGTGACCAGGGGATGCCCTCAGGGTTCGGTGCTTGGGTCTGCTCTCTGGAACCTCGCCTTCACGGGACTGCTGGCCGCCCTTGACGCGGAGGAGTGCACAGCCGTGGCTTACGTGGACGACTTGGCCGTGGTGGTGGCCGCACATACCAGGGCCGAGCTGGTCTCCCGTGCTGAAGCTATCTCGGCGACGGTGGTGCGGTGGTGTAGTTCTGCCAGGTTGGAGGTTGCCCATGGCAAGACGCAGGCCATTTTATATAAGGGCAGGACAGACCTCCGACACCCATTCCGGTTCAGCGTAGGTGACGTCCGTATAGAGGCGGGCGAAGTAGTGAGGTACCTGGGTGTGCAGCTGACCAGACGCTGGACATGTGGCCCGCACATAGAGGCCGTAGCCTGCAAGACCACCAGAATAGCGGCCGCTGTGCAGAGCCTATCGGGCGCTGACTGGGGCATCTCTTATACCTGCCAGAGGAGATACTACCAGGCAGTCTTCCTCCCCACCGTGCTGTACGGGGCGCCCACCTGGTGGAAGTCCCCCACGAAGGCCCAGTGTGCCAGGGTACTGCAAATCCAACGAGCAGCCCTCCTTGCAATGACCAAGGCATATCGAACTTGCTCCACCGACGCCCTACAGGTGATTGCAGGAGAGATCCCCCTAGATCTTGTACTGGACGCGCGGGTGGCGCACGTTGCGGCATCTGTACCCACAGGTCGTGTGTGCCGGTGCGGGCCGAGCTCCTTGCCTCGATGGGCGAGAGCCACAATAGAGATGAGCGGTCTACAGCTATTGCCAGGTGGGTGGTGTCCCAGTGGCAGGCATGCTGGGACGCATCACCAAAGGGCCGCCTGACCTATGGGATCTTCCCCGATGTTGAGTCACGCCTTACTCGGGATTGGGTTGCGCCGAACTACAGTGCTACACAGCTGCTGAGTGGACATGGCAATTTCTCGGCGAAGCTCCATTATTTCAGAAGACGGCCGAGCCCACTGTGCCCCTGTGGGAGACCAGAGGAAACGGGCGAGCACATACTTCGGGACTGCCCAATTTATGAAGGGGAGCGGCTGGCGATGACAGGGGTGCGGGAGTATATGGGCGACCTCCACCATCTTCTGGACAGCAGGGACCGGTTCCACAAGTTCCTGACGTTCGCATCGGCATGGCACCACCGCAGAGGCGAAGGGCCCGACCTTGCAGCCCCCGATTAGTTGTTAGGCTGCTACTTATATAGGTTTAAGTACGGGGAGGAATATTTATAAAAGTACTCCACTGTCAGCTCTGTGATATTAGGTTAGGGTGTCTGTATGTTCTTATTTCTGTGTTATATATGTGTTCTGAGTTTAATTTATAGCGAGGTGTTGTGTGAGTGAGTGAGTGTGAATGAGGGGACCGGGGAGTGGTGGGGGGCCCTGCTGACCTCGGGGAGGCAGCAGGCAACCTCTTTATCATTTTGTTGGTTTTTTCATTTTCAGCATTTTATTATTTCCTTTTGTTTATTTTTCGTAGGGCTGTCGGCCTCCTGGCCTAAGAAAGCCCTAACTGACGGGTGCCAGGACGCCATATTAGGTAGGGTGGGCCCCGGGCCGGTAGGTTCTCCCCATCCTATCGGTCTAGAAGTTGAATGGTGTGTGCATGAACAGGCTTTAATGTGTTGGGTGCAAGTAATTTATTGAATGGGTGTCATTTATTGAATGGGTGTAATTTATTGAATGGAAGTTAATGTTAAAGTGTAATGGAATGACTGTGATTCTTATAAACAGAGCTGTGATATTAATTTGAGTGCAACCAAGACTGCCGATGATGGAATAACCGCAAGTCATAGAAGAGGAGGTGAGTACGGAGGCTGTGAGATTTATGTATTTATGCACTGTTTTTAAAGAAATGCCTGCCAATGATGGAAAGCCGCAAGACACTCAAGAGGCGGCTAGTACGGAGGCTGAGCGAATCGATTAGGGCAGAATGCACCGAAACAGGAGTGACCAAGATGCGAGCGGACGCATTCCACTCTGCCTCCGAGAATCCCTGTAAAACCGGCACCTCCACGCGGGCCATCCTGGATGTGTCTCTGACATGACCAACGCCGGAGGAGGCAGTGACAGGGGTAACCTGCTGTGCAGCGAACATAACAAATAACTGAAGAGGAGTTGCAAACCTAAGAGCATGATTGGTATGGGCCCAAGCGGCCTGCAAACAATCGTCAAAAGCACAGCGCACAGCAGGATGGACTCAGTCTGGACGTCGTAGCCATGACTTCACCACTGGCCGGCAGATGCATTGCGTGGGTTATTGACGGCCAGGCCACGCAGAGCAACCACGCCGTCATCACCTACGATATCGCGACTTCGGCCTTCCAAAACCCCTCGATTAGGCGACTCCGCACGGACGACGTGCCCACGAAAGTGCTCCTGAGCTTGGTGGGAGGAGAGATGGCGGATAATGCTGAAACCTTGCTGTGGCCAGCGTGCGACAAGGAGTCGATAGACGACAAAGTCAGGATCATCAGCTATATCCTTTACGACAAGGTAGGTAAGGCCGCACGAAGCACCCTTAAAACCCCACTCTCCGCCATGGTGGAGTCTTGAGCAAGCCAACATGAAGAAAGAGGCAAATGACAAGCGGAAAAGGTATCAAAGGACCCGAGATCCCATAGTGAGGCAAATCCGATGAGCAGCCTACCTAGAGGCGAAGAAGTCCTTCCAGCGAGAGATCCACAGGAGGAAACGAGAAACGTGGCGGGCCTTTGTCGAGGAGGCAGACCAGAAGAGCACATGGGGTCTCCCGGTGCAAATAGTATGGGAAAAAATTAAACCACGGCCCGCTCTTACGCCTTTCTATGACGGAGTGAAGAGCTTCCTTTCTACCGGGCTTACGGTACAGGAGACGGCCTTCCCAGTGGACAGCGCAGAGGGAGACGAACCGCAGCACACAGAACTGCGTAACGCAGCGGCATCACTGCCTCGTGTCGAGGGGGGGAACCCCTGGTCCCTTGAAGAACTGCGAACCGCCATCAGGGACCTCCGCCCCGGCAGTACCCCCGGCCCCGACCGAGTGGAGGCAAGCACAGTAAGAAGAACCCTGGCAGCCAGTGAGGCATATCTCCTGCAACTGATGGCCGACTGCCTGGCAATGGGATACTTCCCCCGCGCCTGGAAGGAGGCAAATGTTTGTGTCTTTCTCAAGCCAGGACGCCCCCCGAATGACCCAAGCTCATATAGGCTGATATGTCTTCTCTCGGTGCTAGGAAAGGTGCTTGAGAAGATGATCCTAAACCGCATTACGGCCTCCGACGCGTATCATCCCCACCCCGCGCAGTACGGAAGCATCCGGGAGAGGTCAACAACCAATGCAATAGTCAGAATAAGCGAGTACCTACGTCACAAATAGCACAGCCAAATATGTAGTTGCCCTCTTCTTCGACATACGTCAGGCTTTTGACCAAATGTGGTGGCCGTCGGTCATCGCAGCCCTGCAGAGGGAGCAACTCCCGCAGGGGTCCCTGCATCTTCTCTGCAGCTTCCTAGGTGATAGGAGTGCCAGAATTCCTGAGCTGGACTCTAGATGCGGGCGTGACGTCACAATGGGATGCCCACAGGGATCGGTTCTGGGGCCCTACCTGTGGACAGTCCTGTTCAATGAGATCCTGTCGATACTCGAGAGGCAGGAGCATAGCCCACTGGCATATGCGGACGACCTGGCCGTCATCTTGAGCGGGCGCACAAAGGCCGAGATCGAGAGGGAGGGAGCCTGTGTGGTCGCCGAGGTAATGAGGCGGTGCGGGAGCGTGAAGCTACAACTGGCGAAGGAGAAGACTGTCTTAACGCTGCTGGAAGGCACCTTGAACATGAGAAGCCCCCCTGTGATAAGGCTGTCGGGACGGACCGTGAGGCAAGACCCGAAACCTAAATACCTGGGAGTCATTCTGGCCAAAGGACTGGATCCCAGCAGTCATGTTGAGGCTGCAGTTGTTGGAGCAGCTGCCAGCTTTGGCAGGACCAAAGCCCTGTCGCGAGACACCTGGGGGATCACATATCGGAGTAGGTCGATTATGTGCACAGCCTTATGGGAGTCGATCCTCCTGTATGCCTGCCCCGCATGGACCCTAGAGGCCAAGAGTAAGCACTGGTCCCACCTGCTCAGCAGCCAGAGAAGCGGGCTGCTTATGATGACTCAGGCATACAGGACGACCTCCACGGATGCCCTCCAGGTGATCGCAGCCCAGCCACCAGTAGATCTCAGACTCAGAGCAAGAGCCGTACTGTGGCACGTCAATCATGACAGACCCTGCCCCATTCCAAACCTGGAAGCAGCTGGAGAAATCGAGCAGTGGTGCCTGGACGATTGGCAGAGGCAATGTGACCGCTACGTTAAGGGGAGACGCTCATAGGATCTCGCCGAACGTGCCCGATAGAGTGTCGGCCCGTTTTGTAGACGTGAGCCATTATGAGACCCAGTACCTCACGGGTCATGGGGACTTTGCAGCCAAGCTCCACGGCTTCAACCTGCGACCTTCTGCAGCTTGCCGGTGTGGAGAAGAGGAAACAGCGGAGCACCTATACATGACGTGCAGCCTGTATAGCGAGGAGCGGGAGAAATGGCTTTCCAGCCTTCAGGGAGCGGACGCGCCCCTCGCCTCACCGTGGCGGATATCCGTCTCCAATGCCAGAAGCTTCAAGGCAACAGCCAAATTCGCCACCAAAGTAATGAAGAAGAAGCTGTGGCCCACACGTCCAACATCTCCCCAGCATCCTGAAATGGAGCATGAACCAAGTGGAACTGTGATACTAGGCTAAGCAATCAATGTTAGGCAATGGGAGGAATATTTATCAAAGTACTCGCCGATCGATCTGTGATATTAGGCTAGGCTTACGTGTGTAAGTATGAATGTTATGTTTGGTGTTCTGTGTTTTGTGTTGTGTCTGTTTGTGAATGAGGGGACCGATGAATGAGGGGAGCCTGCTGGCCTCCGGGAGGCAGCAGGCAACCTCTTTATCTTTTTGTTGGTTTTTTCATTTACCGTATTTTATTATTTTCAACTTATTTATTTTCTTAGGGCTGTCGGCCTCCTGGCCTAAGAAAGCCCTAACTGACGGGTGCCAGGACTCCATATTAGGTAGGGTGGGCCCGGGGCTGGTTAGGCTCTCCCCATCCTATCGGCCTGGAATGTCGAATGACGTATGTTTGCTTTAAAGTTGAGTGCATGTAATTTATAGAATGACTGCTGTCTGTTTGTGGAGTGCGACGAATGACTGTGATTCCTAAGTAACAGATCTGTGATACCAGTGTGACTGAGTGAATGCCCGCCAATGATGGAAGGCCGCAAGCTACAGCGGAGCTGGCTCGGAGGCCGAGCTGGCAAGAAGCAACCTTGCTCCAAAAGCCGCTGAAGAAAGCACCGGCGCGCAGCATCAAGACCTGCGGGGCAATGGTGAAATTCGCCACCAAAACTCAAGCGATAGCCCATGCGTCCGTTCCCTCCCAGTATCCCGACTGCGCAGCCTCCACTTGGCACATCCTGGACCCCCAGAACAGGGGTGACCAATAGCGCAGTGGGAGGAAGGTGAAGACCGTCAGACTTTGAAGCATAGCAGCAAACCCCTCACCCCGTAAAAGCCGCAAGGCCAAGGCACGGGGGTACAAAGAAAGGTTCTGACGGATGGACTCAGTCCGCCGTACGGACTAACCTACCTGATGGGTGCCAGGAGGCTATATTAGGTAGGGTGGGCCCGGTGGGTTCTCCCCATCCTATCGGTCTGGAATGTTGAATGGTGTATGCATGGACAGGCTTTAATGTTTTGGTGTGCAAGTAATTTATTGAATTAGAGTCTATGTTGGTGTTACTGACTGTGCGCATGTAATTTATATTGTATGGAAGTTTATGTTGGCGTGTATTTGTCAGACGAATGATTGTGATACATACTACATAAAATCTGCTTTGGGGTACCGCAAGGATCTGTCCTTGGCCCAATTTTGTTTCTGATACATAAAAATGACCTTTTTAATATGAACTTGAGATGCAAATTTGTAGCTTTTGCTGATGATATAGCTATTGTGATAAATGAGAATACCTGGGAGCTAGCGCATTCTATCGCAGAAAGGACTGTCTATGAAGTAGCCAAATGGTTTAGCACAAATAGTCTCACCATGAACCTTTCGAAAACCAAGTACATTACATTCTCAATAAACAAAACAGGACTTCCAAATGACTCTAAAATCAAAGTGCACAAGGAAAACTGTGGCGTAGTAAGATATTTGTGCAGCTGCATGGAAATAGAAAGGCTGAATACAATAAAATACCTAGGAGTGCACGTGGATCAGCATCTCAAGTGGAAGGATCATTGTCGTGAGTCCCTCCCGGGAACACTCCTCTAGTAAACTTAAGTCTTCACCAATATTCTAACGCAAAACTTAGTTCCGTAAATAAACGAAACGAGTGGGGAGACAAGCCACAGAACCCAGGGTACACAACCTGGGGCCCCACCACCAACCCCTAACAGGGGATTGGAGGGAGAGGCCTCACTTCTCTATAAAACCCTGGGTCCTGCAGCTTTAGCTTCATTCGACACTTCCTCTAACCAGCTCTCTCTTCTCTCCTCTACCTTGCTCTCTCTCCTCCTCTCTTAAAAGATCCTAGATGTCGGTGGTGGTCAGCCCATAACCGCCTAGGCAAAACCTCCTCCTCCAAAAGATTCCAGATGTCCGTGGTGATTCGCTCATAACCGCCTGGACACCTCTCCTCTAAAAGATCCTAGATGTCGGTGGTGATTCGCTCATAACCGCCTAGGCAAACTCTACCACTCACCTCTCCTCTCTCTCTCAAAAGATCCTAGATGTCGGTGGAGATCCGCCGCCTGGGCAAATTCTATCACTCACCTCCACCTTTTCACTCCCCCAAAAGATCGTAGATGTCGGTGGTGATCCGCTCATAACCGCCTGCGCACTTCCTCACGCCACCGTGATGAACCAATTTTAAATTCATCACAGTGGTGAACCCGACGTTCACCCAACCTTCCTTTCCTTCCCATCTAATGTGTCAACCCCCAGTCTCAAGTTAAGTTCGGTGTCCCATTTCAATTTCAAATTCGGTCAGTCAGTCAGTTTAAATTTCGCAATTTTCGCCCACACTCCCTCAACCGCTCGGAGATCGCACACCTCTCACATCTCCGCTCAACCACACACACCTCCGCTCCCGATTTTTGCGAATTTCGAATTTGAAATTTAAAATTTGAATTTCTCAAATTACAGACTCAACCATGGACCCAAATTCGCCGCCGCCGCCGCTTCTCCGGCCACCCACGCTGCAGCCACCCGCCGCCACGACAACGGACGCAACGGCCGCTGTCGAGAACCCGTTCTCCACCCTTTCGCCACCCGGCTCCGCCTCATCACCTGCGCCCGCCGCCGCCGCCGACGTCATGACCGCCTCTGCGTCATTCCCCCTCGCATTACCACCCTTTTACTCACATGACCCCGTGTTGTGGTTTTTCCAGGTTGACGCAGCATTCTCGGCCGCAGGGATCCGCAGCCAAAAGACACGCGACTCCCGCATCATCTCCCTTTTGCCGTACGATATCTTGCTGCAGACGTCAGACATCTTCCCCGACGCCGCAACCGCCTACGACGACCTCCGCGGCCGCCTCATCTCCCTCTACCAACCTTCTAAAATCGCAAGAGTCGCCGCCCTGACGCAGCCGCTACACCTCGGCGATATGAAACCCTCCCACCTCTACCGGAGCCTGCGACATCAACTGCAAGGCATTATGACCGCCGACATCACCCGGACCTTCTGGTTGCGCGCCCTACCCCACCCCATTCAGATGTCACTCGCCAGCCACCTCGACGGCCCGGACGAGCCTCTCCTCCGCCTTGCAGACAAGGTGCATGACCTCGCCGCAGCCGCCAGCGTCAGCGAAGTACACAACCCCCGAACCGCACCCCCTCCTCGACAACGCGACGCAACGTCCCGCGAGCGCAGCTGTCCCCACTCCACCGAGCGCCGCCGACCCCCCTCCATTGACAGTCGCCCTTCCCCCTCCACGGAACGCCGCCAAACCCCTTCCACGGACCGCCGCCGAACCCCCTCCACGGACCGCCGGCGCCCGCCTTCCCCCGAACGCCGCCCCACCCCTCCTCGGGAGCAGCGATGAGGGAGATCACCAGCCAACGCGACCCCCTCCAACACGCCTCGCCCCGCCAGGACGAACTACCTCCCCGCCGACCACCCCCACCGATGCTTCTACCACGTAAACTTCGGTGGGGAGGCCCGCAAGTGCCAAACCCCCTGCTCCTTCCCCTCCGGGCAGGGAAACGCCGACGCCCGCCGGTAAACCCGGCGGGCCCCCCTCCTCGCCAACACGGGGGGGACCCCCTCCATTCCTCCCCGGCCCGCATCAACTCTACCACCACCACCAAGGCCTCCTACCCTTCCTACGCCGCCGCCACGGCCGCCAACCTCACGGCCGCGCCTCGCTGCGCCGCCACCTCCCTCTCCCCACCGAACGCCGTTCCCCCACCTCGGAACAGCCCCTCCACGGCCACCGCCACGGCCGCCAACCTCACGGCCGCGCCTCGCTGCGCCGCCGCCTCCCTCTCCCGACCAAACACCGTTCCCCCACCTAAGAACGTCCCCCACTCAACAACCTCCACGGCCGCCAACCTCACGGCCGCACCTCGCTGCGCCGCCGGCCCCAACTCCCGACCGGCCACCGTTCCCCCACCTAGGAACGGCCCCCCCTCAACCGCCTCCACGGCCGCCAACCCCACGGCCGCGCCTCGCTGCGCCGCCAACCCCCTCTCCCGGCCGACCACCGTTCCCCCACCAAGGAACGGCCCCCTCTCAACCGCCTCCACGGCCGCCAACCTCCCGGCAGCACCTCACAGCGCCGCCGCATCCCTTCCCCGGCCAAACACCGTTCCCCTCCCAAGGAACAGGCGCCCCTCCATCCACGTCTCCTTTGAGGGAGACAAACCCCCACCACCACTCAACCCCACCACCCCTGCTACCAACCCCACAACTGACCAGACACACCCCGCCCCCACCGCCGCAATTTTACAACACGCAACCCCCACCCACCAACGTTTATTCCTCCGATGCAAAAAGACAAACGTCTCCTTCCTGATCGAGACAGGGGCGGCGCTATCAATTTTTCCAAATTCAATCCTCCTTCGTCAGGCGCGCTGTTATCGCCAGCTTCTCTACGCCGCCAACGGTACCACCATCCCCTCGTACGGGACGTACCGCTCATCATTTTACATGAGCGGACTCGCGTACGAGTGGGAATTCACCGTGGCGGACGTGGAGAAGGCGATCCTGGGGGCCGATTTTTTGGCATATTTCGGCCTCCAGGTCGACGTCAAAAACGCGCGCCTGATTGACCCCTCCACCAACAAACCAATCCCCGGCTTTATCCACGCAATCAATCAGCCCCCCCACTAAATTTGAAACCCTCCTCCAACAGTACCTCCCCCAGCGCCGCCCCTCAGCCTACATATCCACCATCCAACATTTCATTGAGACCACTGGCCCCCTAATTACAGCCAAAGCCCACCGCCTCCACCCCTTACAACTATCCCAAGCCCGCAAACACTTCGATCAGTTGATCGCAGACGGAATTATCCGCCCCTCAAATTCCCCTTGGGCTTCCCCCCTGCACATAGTGCAAATGCCCAACGGGGATATCCGCCCCTGTGGCGACTATCGCCGCCTCAACTCCAAAACAACACCCGACCTCTACAACGTTCCCCACCTCCGGGATTTTTCTTCACACTTACACAACACACACATATTCTCCACCCTAGACATATCGAGAGCCTTCCACCACATCAACATCCACCCCCCAGACATACCGAAAACCGCTATCATCACCCCCTTCGTCCTTTTCGAATACGTCAAGATGGGATTCGGCCTTAGGAACGCTGCCCAGACGTGGCAGCGTTATATGGATAACATATTACGCGGCCTCCCGTTCGTATTTTGCTTTTTAGACGACGTTCTGATAGCATCCCGCAACCCCGAAGAGCACCTGGACCACCTGGCCCAAATTTTGAACATCTTCGCCACCGAGGGGCTCCAGATCAACGTGGACAAATGTGTACTAGCCCAACCCTCCGTCCGCTGTCTCGGCCACCTCGTCTCCTCCGACGGAATCAAGCCACTACCGGACAAGGTCCACGCCATTAGCGACATCCCCCAGCCCCGTACCGTCACGGAACTCCGCCGTTTTTTGGGTATGTTGAACTTTTACCGTAGACACATAAAACACTCAGCACAACACCAACAACCCCTCATCAACGCCATCCCACAACCAGCCAAGAAAAATGACAACCGCCCCATCCCTTGGTCCCCCGAACTCACTAAAGCCTTTCAAACCTGTAAGCAGGACCTAGTAGACGCCGCTCTATTGGCCCATCCCGATCCCCACGCACCCCTTTCCATCACGACCGATGCGTCCGATTGGGCCATCGGGGCAGTGCTCCACCAGCACACCGGCGCCACCCCCCAACCCCTCGGGTTTTTCTCTAAAACCTTATCCCCCACCCAGAAAAACTACTCAACGTTCGATAGAGAGCTCCTCGCCATCCACGAAGCCATAAAACATTTTCGTGACTTCGTGGAGGGCAGGCGGTTCTCTGTCGTAACGGACCATAAGCCCCTCACCCACGCCCTCCTCCAAAGCCGCAAATCCGCCTCGCCTCGTCGCCTCCGGCAGCTCGAATTCATCGGCCAATTCACATCCGATATTCGGTATCTGCCGGGGGCTGACAACTGCGTGGCGGACGCGCTCGCCCGCCCCACCCCCGCGCCGGTGGCGGAGTTACTGCCCTTCCCCTCCCCACACACCATCAAATCCCATCAGAATCCCGAATCCGACCAAACCCTATCCAATCTCATCTCCGCCTCCAAACTCCAACAGCTGCCGCCCCTTGAGCTCTGGTGTGACGTAACGGCCGACTCACCGCGCCCTTACGTCCCACCCGACCTCAGGCGGCAGCTCTTCCTACACTACCACTCCCTTCACCATCCCGGCATACGGGCTAGCCGGGACCTAGTAAAAACACGGTACTTCTGGCCCCATATGAACACAGATATACGTAACTGGGTTCTAGGGTGCCAGAAGTGCCAAACTTACAAGGTCTCGGCACACCCCCACGTCACTCCTCAACCCATTCCCGACTCCCTCCCGTGGGAACATGTCCACCTAGATCTGGTCGGCCCCCTTCCCCCCTCCGAGGGGAAGAAATACTGCCTCACCATGATCGACCGTGCCACAAATTGGGTAGACTGCATCCCACTCGCCCACATCACCGCGGACACCGTCGCCGCGGCTTTCCTCAACCAATGGGTTAGCCGTTACGGTTGTCCGCGGACAATCACGGTCGATCAGGG
The DNA here is from genome assembly GCA_954871275.1 of Leptopterna dolabrata. NCBI lineage: Eukaryota > Metazoa > Arthropoda > Insecta > Hemiptera > Miridae > Leptopterna > Leptopterna dolabrata. The sequence goes on from OX940974.1 coordinate 75,664,665, forward strand.
GAGGCAGTTTGAGTCCGCCCACTTTTCAGATCTCCTCCGTTCCCTCGGGATCCAAAAAATCCGCACCACTCCCTATCACCCCCAATCCAACGGGAAAATAGAGCGGTGGCACTCGGTCCTGAAACAGGCCATATCAACTTCAGCTACATCCCGCTCTTGGACAAAAACACAGCCTTCGAACTTCTGCACGTCCTTCAGACAACACAAGCCCCGCACAACACGCTTTCAAAGATCCCCTCCGTTTACCAGCCGACATTTTCACTCCACACCACGCACCGTCAATTAACAGGGAACCGCTACACACTTCAACACCGACAAACGACACCACTTACCCCAAAAGATTTTACACCGCCACTCACATGTACCTGAAAGAGCCGGGCCCTTTCAAGTCATCCGCTCAACACCAACCACCGCGACCCTGTTAATTGACGGAAAACCCCACACCGTCCCGTTAGCCAGGTGCCAACCCGCTCCTGTGCTCCCTCAACCAACAAGCCCTATCAGTCTCCCACCGTCCGTTCCCGATGTCACACCTCTTCTCGCAACACCCGTCACCTCCGTCGCCGTTTCCGGATTTCGATTCGGATCCGGAAATGGCGGCAATTCTCCGGGACGTTTTCGTCCCGGACCCGCTATCCCCCCTACCCCCCTCGCCCGGGCCCCCATCACCGCTTCTTTTTTGTCCGCAACGGATCACCGGGTTATCTCCCCGGCCCCGGCGGTGGAAGTACCCCCAGTGGCAAATTCTGCGCGAATTTCGCACAGCTCAAGCCACTGGGGTACACCCCCCCTACATTCCCCACGACCCCCTCATGTCCTCCATCCTCCACGAGTTCCGCCTCGTGAAACTCATGCCTCCCCCACCCCCAGTTCCACCGGCCCTCAAGTTTCAAACCCCCCAACCACCCCTCAAATCCAACCCCCCCAAAATCGATTTTGGCCCACCACCCCCCAACATCCTCAAACCCAAACTACCCCCCACCCCACCACCTCCGCCGATGATACCCAAAATAGCCCCCGTCGGGACAAAACGGCCCGGGCGACGGAACGGACGGAGGGAGCGTCACCTACACCCCCACGTCCCGGCGGCCCAGTAATCCCGCCCCGCTACGAGCAATCACGGCGGGGCCTTGAGGCGGCGGAATGCTTTTTGTGTCCCAACACTACCACACACGGCGTCCCGCCCCTCGCGGCCCCACCGCGGCCGCCCCATCATCGCAACCACACACAGCTACGCCACGGGCGCACCGGCGAAGCGGACAAACCTCCCGGTAGGTCTCCTCTGCCCCCTACCAGGGGTCTTGTCCGCATCACCGAGGCGCCCCCACACACCATCCAACCCACACCTACACCCTTCCACATCCACACCATATCCATAGCCAAGAAACGGCGGACTTCCGTGTCCCCCACATTGTACCCCTACCCACCTACCTCGTCCACTGTAAATACTCTCAACTATTGTAAATACGACCTCAACTATTGTAAATATCCTCATTCTAAATACTAGTGTAAATACTATTGTAAATATCCTCATTGTAAATACTATTGTACATCACTATTTTAAATTCTCCTCATACTACTCACTACCTAAGCCTACTATCTAACTCTACTATTTAACTCTCCTTTTGTATACATCTTCTTCCGACTCAGTGTCTCTCATCCGCCCATCTATGTAAATACTCATGTACTACTCATCTACACATACTCATACTACGCACTACCTAAACCTACTATCTAAGTCTACTATTTAAGTCTCCTATTGTATACATCTTCTCCCAACTCATTGTCTCTCATTCGCCCATCTATGTAAATACTCATGTCCTACTCATCTACACATATCTCACCTAGATTTAAGGATGGCGCCCTCAGCACCCAACCTGTTGCCGTGGCCCTCAGCCGTTGTCACCTCTGGCCTTCCGCCCCCATTTATGTTTGCCTTGGCCCTCAGCCCCTGTCACCTTGCGCCTTCAGCCCTCCTCACCTTTGGCCTTCAGCCCTACTTATGTTTGCTATGGCCCTCAGCCCCTGTCAACTTGCGCCTTCAGCTCCACGAATCTTGGTTCAAACTGGGGGGACCTCTGTCGTGAGTCCCTCCCGGGAACACTCCTCTAGTAAACCAATACCCCAACCAAAACCACCAATATTCTAACGCAAAACTTAGTTCCGTAAATAAACGAAACGAGTGGGGAGACAAGCCACAGAACCCAGGGTACACAACCTGGGGCCCCACCACCAACCCCTAACAGGGGGTTGGAGGGAGAGGCCTCACTTCTCTATAAAACCCTGGATCCTGCAGCTTTAGCTTCATTCGACACTTCCTCTAACCAGCTCTCTCTTCTCTCCTCTACCTTGCTCTCTCTCCTCCTCTCTTAAAAGATCCTAGATGTCGGTGGTGGTCAGCCCATAACCGCCTAGGCAAAACCTCCTCCTCCAAAAGATTCCAGATGTCGGTGGTGATTCGCTCATAACCGCCTGGACACCTCTCCTCTAAAAGATCCTAGATGTCGGTGGTGATTCGCTCATAACCGCCTAGGCAAACTCTACCACTCACCTCTCCTCTCTCTCTCAAAAGATCCTAGATGTCGGTGGAGATCCGCCGCCTGGGCAAATTCTATCACTCACCTCCACCTTTTCACTCCCCCAAAAGATCGTAGATGTCGGTGGTGATCCGCTCATAACCGCCTGCGCACTTCCTCACGCCACCGTGATGAACCAATTTTAAATTCATCACAATCATGTAGCTGAATTAGTGAATAAAATCAGGAAATCCATGCACTACTTTCTGATACTACGAAGATGGCTAACGAAAGAAAACCTTAAAATGGTGTATTATGCTCATGTATACAGCATTTTAACTTATGGTATCATTGTCTGGGGAGGTACTTATGCGTCAACCTTTAATAGTATAAACATAGCAATGAATACAGTTTTAAGAATTGCAACTAATTCCCATAAACGAACGTCAACTAGTTACCTATACAAATACTTCGGTGTTCTCACTCCCAGAATGGCTTGTATTCACAGAACTGTTTTATATGTGCATAAACACCTGCATTTATTTACTAAACAAGCGATGATTAGACCGACGCGAACAAATGTCAACTATGTCCTCCAGATACCACAGGCGCATAATGATTTCTACACTCGACAATTTCCATGGCTAGCTCCAGCCCTATTTGAACAGTTACCGCTCCTAACCAATACTTCAACATCAACAGGAAAATTTAAAAAACTAGTTCTAGAATATTTTGAGCTTGAAAATAACGAAAGTGTTGATATAAATAAGTTTAAATTAGGATACAAATACAAATCAGCCTTCGTAGCATTAAGTGTATTTTACTAACTACTCTGTAAATACTGTTGGTTCTTGATCAATGTAACTCATTCTCCAAATACTTACGGTGTGTTTTTTCAAGGAAACTGCTGCTACATACATACGCAGTAATAAATAGTGGTGGAAGAGACGAGCCTGGACGGGTCATTGACCTTAGGGTCATAAACCAACATAAGTTTAGATCTTGTATTATGTATATAGACTCTCTAAAAATCATTATATTTGTTGTATAAAGTATTTGCTGAATAAAAAAATTGAATTGAAAAATTTAATTGATATACAATCAGAGCTGTGATATTAAACTTGAGTGCAAACAAGATTGCCGATGATGAAATAACCGCAAGTTATAGATGAGGCGGTGAGTACGGAGGCTTTGATATTTGCTTATGCACTGTTTTTAGAAAAATTCCCGCCAATGATGGAAAACCGCAAGACACTCAAGAGGCGGCTAGTACGGAGGCTAAGCGAGTTGGTTGGAGCAGTATGCACGACCAAGGATGGAGTATGTATTCCCCTCTGCCTCCAGGATCCCTGTAAAACCGGCACCTCCACGTGGGCCATCCCGGACATGTCTATGACATGACCAACGCCGGAGGAGGCAGGAACAGGGGTAACCTGCTGTGCAGAGAACAGGAAAGATAATTTTTTTTTTTCTAATTCATATTTTATTATTGCTCCAAGATATATATCTTATTAACAATGTTCTTGTGACCTAATTATATTACAATACATGGCATTTAGGGCTAACGATACATAACTTAGTCCTTTGTCTTTCCGATTTATTGCACACACTCACTTCCTTTACAAGCTCATGTGGTTTAGTGCGCTTAAGGCGCCTCGTCAACTCATGTACTTCCAGAAGCTGGACCACTTCTTTATTAACATGGTTTTTAAGTCTCTCAAGATGAGCGTTAGCGCGTAGCTTTATCACTTGGTCGACGCTTTCCATCTCAAGGTCGCGATGTAGAGCGTCGTTGCGGATATACCACGGCGCATTGGTTATGCATCGTAGTACCATATTCTGAAAGCGTTGTATAATCTGCCTGTTTGATGGGGCCGTGCAGCCCCACAGTTGTGCTCCGTAGACCCACGAGGGCCTCAGTACTTGAGTGTACAGAAGCAGTTTATTTTGAAGTGACATCGTTGATCTCCGGCCAATTAGCCAGAACATTTTCCTGAATTTTAAGACAAGTTCTGTCTTTTTCTTTCTCACATGTTCTTTCCACCGGAGCTTGGCGTCTAGCGTCATGCCCAGGTATTTGGCGTGATTCGAGTAGGGAATCACCACATTGTTGAGAAAAGCTTGTACTGACTTTGTCTCGTTTAGTTTGATTCTCCATTTAGCAGTCCAGCGAGTGATTTTGGAGATTGATCTGTTGAGTTTGCTGATGGATTCATTGTTGTTCTCCCCAACCGAGAGAACCACAGTGTCGTCGGCAAAAGTTGCTGTTGTGTTGCAGTCTAGGCCCGGTAAGTTGCTCGTGTACAGTATGTATAGGAGGGGGCCTAATACACTGCCTTGAGGGACACCAGCGTTACCTATTTTTGGTTCTGAGTATGCGTCATCTTGTCTGATGGGGTAATACCGATTTGACAAGTAGGAATCCAGTAGCTCCACGTAATGGATGGGAAGCATCTTTTTCAGTTTATGTTTTAGGCCTTCGTGCCACACTTTGTCAAAAGCCTGAGCAACATCAAGAAAGATCGCCGAACAGACTTTCTTTTGCTCCAGCGCTTCTTCAATGATATTGACGATTCGATGAACTTGATCTTTGGTCGAATGCTGATGTCGAAATCCGAACTGATGCTTGGGAATCAGCTTCCGTTCTTCAATTATGCCAAGGAGTCTTTTACTGATCAATTTTTCGAACACTTTGGATAGCACAGGCAACAGTGCGATGGGCCTATAAGATGTTACTTGATCAGCTGGCTTACCAGGTTTTTGTACCATGATGCTTTCCGCCATCTTCCACAGCTGGGGTACATGCCTATGTTTGATGGCAGCGTTAATGATTTGGGTAATTTTGACAATAGCTTTTCGAGGTAACTGGTGCAGAATTTTTCCTGTGATAAGATCAAAACCAGGAGCTTTCTTAGGATTTATCTCCTTTTTAATCGTTCTTTGTACTTCTTTTATCGTTACATACGGTATTCTTATTTCTGGCTCGAGTGGCGATGTCTCCTCCAAGGTAGGCTCACCCAGGGACCTGGAGTTCGGTGCGAATACACTAGTAAGGTGTTCTGCAAACAAATCAGCCTTGCTTTGACTATCACTAACCCATTTACCCCTATCATCCCTAACAGGCGGTGCTTGAACTATAGGTCTCATGAGATATTTTGCGGCTTTCCACAGGGAGTAGTCAGTGTGGCGGTCACTGGTTAACTCTCTGAGGTATTTTTCAGTTGATTCATCCTTAATCATCTGAATAATGTCTTTCAATTCCTTAGCAGCCTTGTGCCATTACTTGCTAGGAAAGATAAATGAAGAGGAGTCGCGAGCAAAGAGAATGATTGGTATGGGCCCGAGAGGCCTGCAAACAATCAAACAAATCACAGCGCACAGCAGGATGGACTCAGTCCCCAGATGCTATAGGTGCCATAAGTCTGGGCACGTGGCTAAGGGGTGCAGCAGGAAAGAAATGTGTGGATGGTGTGCAGAGGAGGGCCACAGCTACCGAGATTGTCCAAAGAAGTCCAGGGATGTGATCTGCGCCAATTGCAAAATATCTGGACGCCCTACCTCCCATGATGCTGGGTCACTTGAATGCCCTTCCTACAGGATCGCCATGGAGAACCAGGTCAGGCTGACGGATTACAGAGCAGATGCCTGATGACTGGTGGCTGAGGATGGGGCAGCTGAACGTCAATAGGGAACTACTGGTGGTGGAGGAGATGCGGGAGGAGATGCAGAGGCGCCACATAAGTGTTGCTGCGATCCAAGAGCCCCCATGGGTCCAGGGACGGGTCCCAGGTTTTGGGACGCTCACACAAGTTCTACACCACGCAGGGGGGACATCGCTCAGACCCTTGGCGTGCATAGTGGTATGCGACCGCTCGCTGGACGTGTTGTTCCATAGTAAGCTGTCCAGCCCCACAGTTGCAGTGGCAACCATTAGCAAGGGCGGTCATGCAGTGATTGTGGCTTCGGTCTACATCCCACCAAGAGATCAGGCAACGCAAACCCTGACCTGTTTGGACAGGGTGATGAGAATCAGAGGATCAAGGGGGGTGCTGGTGCTGGGCGACTTTAATAGCTGGCACAGCTTGTGGGGATCGGCCCATTGTAACCAGCGAAGGGAGAGTGTGGTTGAATGGATCCAGAGCTGGGGATTGGAACTGCTCAACTGTGCCGATGCGGGCCCAACTTCTAGCAGCCATATCGGCTCATCCAGCATCGACCTCAGCATCGCCACTCCCATACTGGCCGCAGCAATACGGGAATGGAGCGTGGAATTTGCTATGTGCAGCATTCATGCCTTGATCAGCTTCACCATTTTAGAAGGATCAGCGCCTGCTGCGGCACCACCTAGGAGGTTCGTGACGCGGAAGGCAAGGTGGAGGGCGTTTCGTGCCGAGCTGGCGTACTGGATGGTTGACTACATCATGGCTGACAATTGCCACCAGACTGTAGATGAGCATGCGGACAGCCTCAGCCAGCCAATCCTCATGGCAGCAACCAACACCCTCCAGTCCTCCCCAACGACTCTAATGAATAGGAACACTTGGTGGACTCATGAGATACAAGAGCAACACGGGGTAATGGTACGGGCGCGGCGTAGACGCAGGAGGGCGACAGGCGAGGAGAGAGCCAGACTGATGGCCATGCTCAAGGAGGAGAAAAGACAATATAAGAAGATGATAAGGAAGAGCAAAAGGAGCACATGGAGTGGATACGCTGTCAAAGAGATTACCAAAGATCCCTGGTCCCTCCCATACCGCTTAGTGAGGCAGAAGCTCTCCCCCAATTTAGCAGTAACTGCGTTTCGTGACAGGGGTAGATATGCTGGTACCTTGGAGGAGGCAGCGGTGATGTTTCTAACAAGGGTCTTCCCTGAAGATGACATGGCCGGAGACACTCCTGCGGACGCGGCGCTGCAGGAACCTCCCGCTACTCCCCCCTTCCCAGGCTGGACAATGCAGCAGTTGAGGGAGGGCCTAAGTCATTTGGCTGGCATAAGGCACCAGGAGATGAGGCCATTGACTTTGCCTTGCTGAGGGAGGCCCCGGATACATTCTTGGCTTGCCTACTCGAGTGCTTTAATCACACACTGGCAGACGGAACATTTCCTGCTAAATGGAAGTATACCAGGATCAGAGCTATCCTGAAGTCACTGGACTGAGACCCCGCCGAGATTAACAGCCTGCGCCCCGTGAGCCTCCAATCATGCAAGGATAAACTCCTGGAGCGACTGATCCTCAATGTAATTGAGCCCTACCTCTCAGCGGCATCACACCCCAACCAGTTCGGATGTACAAGGGGAAGGAGCACGGAGGACACCATTGCTTACCTCCTGAACCAAATCCAGTCATCCCACGAGAGATGGGTGCTCGCCGTTTTTCATGACGTGGCTGGAGCGTTCAATGCGTTGTGGTGGCCCATGCTATTTGCAAAGCTCAAATCGCTGAACACCCCCTCTAACATCTACGTCCTGCTCAAGAGCATTTCAGCGAACGTTTTGCTGAGCTGTGCACTGCAGGGAGGACACCGCGAGTTGCGGTGACCAGGGGCTGTCCGCAGGGGTCTGTCCTGGGGTCAACACCCTGGAATCTGGCCTTCTCAGGGCTGCTGGAGACCTTAGCTGCAGAGCGGTGCACAGCCATAGCATACGTGGATGACCTGGCAATAATAGTTAGAGGAAACACAAGAGCGGAGCTAGTAGCTGGGGCGGAGGAGATGTCTGCGGTGGTGGTCGAGTGGTGTCGGACCGCCAGGTTGGAGGTGTCGCCTGGTAAGACGCAGGCCATCATGTACAGGGGCAGCTCAGATCTCCGGCACCCGTTCCGATGCAGGCGGTTGGTGGATCAAGGCGGTCGAGTCCATGAAATACCTAGGAGTGCACCTAAGCAGGAGCTTTTCGTGTAGCAGGCATTTGGAAGCTGCAGAGAGCAAGGTCACGACACTAGCAGCCGCTGTACGGGGCCTGTCTGGCGCGGACTGGGGTATCCCCTTCTCTCGTCAGAGGAGATACTATCAGTCCGTCTTCCTCCCATCGGTGATGTACCGTGCGCCCACCTGGTGGAGATCCCCCACGAACGCCCAGCGCAACAAAGTGTTAAAAATTCAAAGAGCTGCCCTTCTTGCGATGACGAAAGCATACCGGACGTGCTCAACTGAGGCCCTGCAGGTCGTGGCCGGAGCCATGCCACTCGACCTGGGGCTTGACGCAAGGGTTGCGCACACCTCAGTGTCAGCACCCAGCACGCTGGGTGTACCTGTCAGAGCCGATCTTTGAGCTCTGATAGAGGAGGAGGATTCTGTCACCGGACGGGGGCTAGTGATCGCCCGGTGGGCATTAGATCAGTGGCAGGCTCGGTGGACTGCGTCAACGAAAGGCCGCCTGACTCACCAAATGTTCCCTGACATCGAGGAGCGATTGGCGCAGCTGATCCTCTCGCCCGGCTACATAACCACGCAGCTGATGACGGGCCATGGCAATTTTTCTGCAAAACTTCATTACTTCCGACGACGACCAAGCCCAATGTGCCCTTGTGGAGGACAAGAGGAAACGTGCGAGCATGTACTTAGGGACTGCCAAATTTACGAAGGAGAGCGCTTGGCAATGACAGGGGTACGAGAGTACGTGGGTGACCTCCGCCAGCTACTAGACAGTAGGGACCAGTTCCACAAGTTTTTGACTTTTGCTGCGTCATGGCACCACCGCAGAGGCGAAGGGCCCGACCTTGCAGCCCCCGATTAGTAGTTGGGTTAATACATATATAGGTCTAAGTACAGGGAGGGGGGGGATTTATAAAAGTACTCCCCTTTCAGCTCTGTGATATTAGGTTAGGGTATCTGTGTGTTCGTAGTTCTGTGTTATATGTGTTCTGAGTGTAATTTATAGCGAGAGGTGTTGCGTGAGTGAGTGAGTGTGAATGAGGGGACCGGTGGAGTGGTGGGGGGCCCTGCTGACCTCGGGGAGGCAGCAGGCTACCTCTTTATCATTTTGTTGGTTTTTTTCATTTTCTGTATTTTATTATTTTCATTTTGCTTATTTTCTTAGGGCTGTCGGCCTCCTGGCCTGAGAAAACTCTACCTGACGGGTGCCAGGAGGCTATTATATTAGGTAGGGTGGGCCCGGGGCTGGTGGGCTGTCCCCATCCTATCAGTCTGGAATGTAGAATGGTGTATGCATGGACAGGCTTTAATGTTTTGGTGTGCAAGTAATTTATTGAATGAGAGTCTATGTTGGCGTTATTGACTGTGTGCATGTAATTTATTGAATGAGAGTCTATGTTGGCGTTATTGACTGTGTGCATGTCATTTATTGAATGGAAGTTTATGTTGGCGTGCAATAGTCAGGCGAATGATTGTGATACATATACAAACAGAGCTGTGATATTAAACTTGAGTGCAAACAAGACTGCCGATGATGGAATAACCGCAAGTTATAGAAGAGGCGGTGAGTACGGAGGCTGTGATATTTACTTATGCACTGTTTTTAGAAAAATGCCCGCCAATGATGGAAAACCGCAAGATACTCAAGAAGCGGCTAGTACGGAGGCTGAGCGAGTTAATTGGAGCAGTACGCACGAAAACAGAAAAGGGAGAGACCAAGGATGGAGTATATATTCCCCTCTGCCTCCAAGATCCCTGTAAAATCGGCACCTCCACGCGGGCCATCCCGGACATGTCTATGACATGACCAACGCTGGAGGAGGCAGGAACAGGGGTAACCTGCTGTGCAGAGAACAGGAAAGATGAATGAAGAGGAGTCGCAAGCAAAGAGAATGATTGGTATGGGCCCGAGAGGCCTGCAAACAATCGACCAAATCACAGCGCACAGCAGGATGGACGAAATTTTTTATTGCATTTTCGGTTTCTCCATACCTTGAAACGGAAACCATAAAATTTTGAGGGGAGAGTTAATCAAAATGTGTATTCCACCAAAAATACATAGGTGTATTATTCATAGAATAAGAAACCAAAAGGCTTCAAAGCTGATGAGAACGAGAATGAGGATGATCGTTCCAGCAGTGTCGTTCATGAGCCTCCATATTCAGGTAAGGCAGAAGGAAACTAAAATAATGTGTTAAGTGTCCAAACATGTTTACTTACTTACAAACACGCTTATTCAGATGCCAAATGGAATTTTGAAGTTGCAATAAGAGTTCATCTATAAATACGAGTTTCTTTGCAGATGAAGCAGGCAAACACGTCGATCTCAATGGCACCCTAATTATTTGTGCCTCAGACTGCAAAACCGAATCCTTTCTATAGAACACGACCGATGGTTAACCCGAGAACTGTGTTCCAGAGGCTGAACCCCTCGATCCAAGCGTTTCTACTGTGACCATCAATTTTGATGAAAAGCCACCTCAAAAGAAGTCCAAACTCCCCGATGCTTATATTTTGATGCTGGCAGACCCTCAAAAACGACCGGGATGCCGTTCTGTTTTATTAGGCCACGATGAAACCATTACCGACGCTGAAATCCTGCATTATGTTTTTCCTATCCTGATTTTACGGCAGAAATGTTGAGTTAATCTGTTCAAGCAAGCATGACGATTAGGCGTCTTTTGCTGTGTATATGATACGCACAGTGGGTCTTCTCAGCACTCGCGTAACTTAATGAATTTCAGAAGACTCAATTCGATGAATCTACTACAGTCACCATACAATGCCAATTATTACTGACATGAATTCCCACGAAACTCAAACATGTCTGCCTCGGGTTCTTTATGTCTGGCTCTGATGTACGTGAAATCATTAAATAAACAAACTTGATTGAAGATTTTGCTTACAAAACCGCCATCACATTCCAGGACACTTCGTCTACACGCATCACAGGACGCGGCTCATCAATGAACTGAAAAATACGGCTCTAATTTTCAATGCCCGGAATCTCTCTACAACGGAGCTGAAGAAATAATTCACATAATTTATTAATAATTTACAACGTTCAGTTTGGAAAGACTGATTTAATCCAAACGAAATGAATGGTCACTCGTTTGAATAACAAATCGCTCCATTTTTTTTAATTGTCAGTTATAATTGAACATTCGAACAAGAGACGAAGCACATTAATTTTATTTTGGTGATCGTTGGTTTGAAGAAGACAAAAAGAGTAGGTAGGTACGCTGGAAGGGTTCTAATGGAAATCATATCGCTTCCTTGCTGCAAGAGTGGCACATCTTCAAAAGTGTCGTTTTGCAATGATTGTACCAAGTGAAAGGACGCTCGAAGCTCTATTAGCTGCTAGAACGACGTAAGTAAGGTTCGCTTCTAGCCCACGTGAGAGCAGCACAAGTGCTCATGTGTCGTTCTATGTCGTTCTAGGCATTCCCCCTCTTCGCCTCCTGCTTGACAACAAGAGCGTATCAACTCAGTGTGAAACGTGAAGTGTTCTAGGATGAGGTCGGTTTCTTTTCCCGAAGAACGGATTATCTTCGTTTGATACGTCTTTGCAGGAAAGGTAAGCCCATTACTCAATGTATCATCTCTATTTATGTCGTTCTTGAAGAAATGTTCTTTGCACCCCTTTGGATTTTATCATGACATATGCCGTTCTTGAAGAAAGACTGCTGGGTGGTCATGGTAGTATCTTCTCTTGAGACGTTCTTACAGTTGGATTTATGCACTTTGTTTTGAGTCTCAAGGGTAGCTTGTGATTTTATGTCGTTCTTGCATGAATTTTGTATCAATATATTGAAAAATTTCGAGTCAAATCGTGAGATGTGACGTTCTTGCTGTTACAACAATCACCTCGAGGCGATCAATAATTTCAACATTCCAGAAATACTCCATTTTAAATCATTAACATTATCACCTCATTTCATTTTCCTTGTTTTTAGTTCGGTAGTTGGTTGTCACCCATTTGTTGTTTTCATTAGTAAATCATAGTTTCTTCAATGGCTATGTGGAAAGTGAATATTATTGCTTTTAGACTCAGCATTTTCTTTTGATTCTTCACAGGACGCCTCTACCATGACTACCCGGGGGAAGAATATGTTGGCCCTTCTAAAAAAAAACCACCGAACTTTGATCAGCCAAACACAGGGACCCAACTAACCTTGGTAGAGCGCATGCACGAAATTCCATCACATGATAGAATGGAAACCCCCTCGAGTTTTGAAGTGGAGAACAGTTGTCCATCAGCCAAGGTGGTTCAACCAACTGTTGAAACCTCAGAAGGACCCAGGGAAGATGCTTTCTCACGTGGTGGAATGGAAACTACTCTGATTGGTGAAGTGGCAATGGGTGATCTGCCAGACACAGTGCCTTCACAAGCTGTTGAAACATTTGAACAACGTACTGATGAGGTATTATCATGTGAGGGAAGCAAAACCCCTCTATGTGGTGAACTGGCAACGAGTGATCTGCCTGACGCGGTGCCTCTACTTACTGTTGAATCTTCTGAAGGGCTGGTGGATCAGTCGAAAAAAGACTTTTCACGTCTACTTCACTCCAGGACAACGTCATCTAGTAGCAGCTCTAGCAGCAGCACCAGCTCCTGTAGCACTTGCTCCTCTTCAGAGGATTGTGACAACGACATCAATGACCAAACATACAAATCTGAACTGGAAAGTGAAAGTGACAGCAACGCAACTGACGATGAACCTGAGACCAATGATCATAGAGTAGAGAAAAGAACTCTCAAAAGTGGACCGATGTACACAACAGAGTCCTTCGTATCCGCTATAAAAATGGCTAAAAAGACAAATCCCCCATGCTCTGTGAATCTCCTTTGTCATGAAGACTTCTATGACATTAAATCACTCGCCGAGTATGTTGGGCCACTGGTCATGAAAGACGTCAATTTGAGTTCTGCCAAAGTGATCAGGTTCGAGAAAACCTGCCCCGACACCATTTGGTTAAACACTCCTACAGTGAAAAAGACTTCACCAAAATCAAGATTCTGAAAACAAAAGGAAGAGGAAATAGACAGCGAAAACAGGCACCTCAAGAGCAAGTTGGGTTTAGTCTTCGGCGTGCATTCAATTCCAGGCCAGGTATAGCCGAGAAGAAGAAGCAAGATATGCTGAACTTGGTTGATAAAAATCTTATCCCAGCAGCATACAAGTCGTTCTTTAGAGAACTGTGATTATGGTCGTGGTAACAGTTTTTTGACTAAGTTCTCAGTGATAATTAAGTGCCTTCCTCGATTACGAAAATATTGTATCTATTCTTCATTTTGAAGCTACTCCCAATTTTTGACAACTTATTTTTTCAATGATCTCAGCACCTTACCTTAGTTCCTTTGGAGACTGAAATTATTCTTTCAGTCACAACTGAGATATTTTGTTCATTTCTATTTTTTCAATTTTTTGTCTCCAGTTTTTATGAAAATGTGGAATTTTTGATTGTTTTCTTTTATGAAGACGGTAATAGTTGTGATGTGTAGCCTAAGACGTTTTCATTTAAAAGTTCCTTACGATTTGATGTATAATATGCATAAAATATGTTATATTTTATTGTACAAGTATCAATTTCGATACCAAATTTTTTCAAATATTTTTTGCAGTGGTATTTGGCGTTTTTTGTCAAAAAAAGTATACCAGCTTTCATCGTTAGAATAAAAACTTCAAAAAAGCGTGTTTGTTTTCTTAGCTATACCTACCAATTCCATGTTTGCTTGATCGAGATAGGTAAGTTTCTTGGATTAGTGTGAGTGAAAGAACCAATTTAATGAAAAAAGTAAATAACTTCCATGAATTAAAAAAATACATGTGCCAAGTGCCTATCAACTAAAACGTCACATGATTAGATATGACGGGTAGTATGTCGCCACATAGCGGCAAGAACGACATAAGTGTGGCACTTTATAGTTTCATGGACAATAGAGGGAGGAAAGACAATACGAAAATTCAGTCAGGCCAATTTTTATATTCATAAGGTTTGCCCTCAGCGAAAAAAGTACCACACTTTTTTTCATAGGAGATTTATCTCTTGTTATTACAATTAGAAACTTTAAATTGCGTCCCCTGAAAAGTGGCCATTTTGAGATGTGTCATTCTTGTAGCAAGGAAGCGATATACAGACTACGAGAAATGGCAGTTAACGACGTACTTTTTTCGGCCCGACTTTTTTCTGATTTTCTTTTCGAGAATTACACTGAAAAGCAGTGATAGGAGACGGTCTACAAAGAAAAGCAGTGCATCCCGAAATGTGTAGCGCAGTGAATCTGTGAAGCTTGAAGCTTGATTGAGCGGAGCGTGATATGCTCCGCAGAATAGCAGTGGGTGGAGGGAGGGGACCGCTGGTTTTAAATCGACTTTTATGTGATTTCATGAGGTATTTCAGGCTTGTGAAGTTGTAAAAAACTAAATTATGAGCTAAGAAACCATAGAAACTCAAAATCTGCGCGCACCGATGAACGAAACCGGAGAGGGAGGCTCGTAACTTTACCCCTCGATTTCTCAAAACTAGGAAATAAATGCCTATCTACTGCCTTTCTCCGTAGTGGGGCAGTATTTCCCAACATACCTATAGAAGATCGCGCAAGTTATTCCTTTCCATGAGGATCGAAGGAGGAAGTGACGAATTTTCGCCCGATTTCATTGCTGAGCTCCAAACTTATGGAGAAGTGGGTTAAACGCCGATTGAATTCCAACTTGGAAAGGCATAACTTAATCACTATTAGGCTATTCGGTTTTACTCTTGTTGTTCAAATGTCATTAACTTCCTATTTATTAGCTGCAAAAGGTACCTGCCGACTGGACTAACATACTGAATATTCTAAACTGCTGTTAATTATGAGTATGATAAGGCGTTTAATGAGTTCAATTAAGAGTCAAAAATTGTATGGCTGATACGGTCAGCACTCGGAACCGAGTTGCCGTTTATTGCCTTAATGATATTCCTTAATTCAGCCTCTGTTATTGGTGTAAAAACGAATGGTACCCTGCTCTCTGAGCTATCTGGTGGAACATTGCTGGAGAGGGGGGGAGGGGTTTCCATAACAAGGGCTGATGTTTGATCTCTACTTTTACCCAGGATAGAGTCGTTCAAAAGTTTTTACGTTTCCCTGAGGAATCTTTGCATTTCTTGATAACACATTTCAGTTTATTCCTGTGTTTTATGAATCGTTGCTTCAGAGCTGTGTTAAAAAGTTGGCGTTGCCAGTTTTTCCCTAGTACGTATTGATTTCATTATTGCTGTGGTGAACCACGGAGTCAATATAAACAGTCTTGAGGAAGCCTTGGAGAGATAGGACGCGGAACTGAGGCAAGACCGAATTACTTCGACTAACTAGTGCGCGGCGGCGTCAACATCCGGCAACCTACAAATCGCGTCCCAGCCGTGCTCTTCGAAACTAACATTCAATTTCCTATCATCAGTTTAACTCTCACTCTTTCTCATTGGCTACCTTCATTATCACCGGTTGAATTTTAAACGCCATAGGTGTTGTATGGTGGTCGGTTATTGCATATTCAATCATACCTGCCTACTAACTTAAATCTTTTGTAAGAGAAAATATGTGGTTAATGGAAGACCTATACCCTCATGAATTCTCGCACTATCGTTAATTAATTGTACAAATCCAGATTGTTCTAAGCATGATGTATAGTTAAGCAACTGACCAATAGTATCCTCTAACAAATGTATGTTCAGTACAAGCAAACATTAGGATTTGACGATGGTCTAAAGTGGGCGCAAATCTGTTCAGTGAATCGCACAATGAAGAAACGGGCATAACTACATTTTCGCTAAAAAGTGAAGGAGAGCCATAGACGCGGCATTCCCTGCAATGTACGAAAGTCCCAAAGATTGAGCATTTACTTAACTTTTTCACTTAGGTAGCTGGAAGTATGACACCTTCGGTTGTGCAATCTCCATTTATTCGAAGATGGAAGCTCCAGGTAGGAGGACCCCGCAAACTGCCGGGAGCAGTGTTGATTAGGAAACCTACAGAGAGGCCAACGCCGCAGATGGACAAAGCTTGCGGAGGATGAGAGCGCGCCTAACGGCAAAGTGATAAATTCGAACAATCAAGTGGGGCGGAGAGCCGGCAGGAAGAAGCGGAAGGTTTTCCTCCAGATCCCTCGGCGGCAGTTGTGTGACGTGGCCGTGGCGGTCGACGGCGGCAGGACGAGGGTCGAGGTCCGAAGCGCGGAGGCCGCTATTAGCCCCCCCACACACAACCACCAGCTCATCGTTCTGAATCTTCGACAACAGCCCCCCCCCCCCCCCTTTGCACCACGGGAGTTGTTGAAAGTTGTCCAAACTCCCTGCTGTTCGGGCTTTTGTTCCTTGGGGTCAGGGCGATCGGTCCATGGGTCGAATCACATCCCCCCCCCCCCCGCACCACCCATTCATCGGTAACCCATGGGAAAGTTCGGGACATCCGGGGTTATAAGTGGTCTTTCTTACAGAAAGTGAAGTCGAAGAACAAAAATCTCTTTTATTCAAAAGCAAACTAAATTTCCAGTTCGTAACGATATGAGCAAATTGACTTTTACCTACATTTGTCGATTAATACAGTTTTTGAGTCGAACACTAATTTGACCCACTTTTATTGAGAAAAAGTAGTTGACTATCAAAGTAGAATATTTTTACGACGAATGTCATGGGAAGATTATTTAGGACACGCATTAGTCTTGAGATGTTGATCCTGAAGCCTCCCCCCACCACCGCCGCCGCCATCACCACCAACCGGATCCGGATAGAAATAGAGAAGAAAAGGAGAAGGCCTTTGATAGATCTGTTAAAAATAAGTAGGACTTCGTTACTGGTCAGATAGCCTACTTTACATCAACTGGCAAATCCATTGGAAGGAAAGAACACGTGACGGTATGTGGAAATCATCTCGTCCAGTTTTGTATTGGATCACCAGCTCTTTCCCGATCATTTTGACATGCGGCTGATGGGGCGGTCGGTTCGCGAAAACGAATCAACACCTGGAAGCACTACGTAATAATCAACCCAATGTCTCCCCAGGGGCAGTCTGTCAGACTGCCTTCCTAACTTCCTGGCGAGGGGGGAACTACGCTGTATGGGCGGCTAGTTATACGCCCTCAACCATTTCAATGTGGCAGAACATGGTGGAAACGTGCTGGATTTTATCCTCAATACTCCTCCACTTTATATTTTTGAGAGTTTTTCCAGAAGGGAGAGTTTTCAGAAGGAATTTCATTTGGTTTATCTTTATTATGCCCATTCATGAACTTGGTTTTCTCATGTTTCTGTACTTATATTCTTCATTATGTACTAAATATGTTATTGAATGAAGAATTGAATTGAATTGAATTATTCTGTGAATATACACCTGTGTATTCGCTCAGCAAACAATTTTTATAACACCCCTCAGATTTTTGGTTTATTATTCTGTGGATAAAACACCTAATGTATTCGCTCAGCAAAAATTTTATGACACCGCCTCTCAAAATTGTTTCTTTTCCATTTCAAGGTGCGTAGATTCCAATAAACGCTGCAAAGACCTTGCCACAAGGGTTTATTATTCTATTGGACAGGAACAGGAATGCTGGAAATATATTGTTTCTTTCATGCGTAATAATTGAAATAGCTTTTGTTGATGGTTTCCACCGATTTTGGCACCCACAAAACGAAATGGGCTCCTTCTTTTTTTCTAACAAATTATCTTTGACCATTTATAGTCCACTTAGGTAATTGTCTTGATTCACCTGTCGATACTACTTGAAGTGTTATTATACAAGTTTATGGTGATTTCAGACAATGTTCCAGGTTTTTGACTCATAAAAAATGAACGTTTGGAGCTGAACCTTCGTTACAACCTCCATTCTTCACTCTGGTCAAAATCAACTTCATATTCGGTCTCCTCGCCCTAAAAAAACATGGAAAACAATACCTCACAAGCTCATGTTCACTAAAACCTCAAAAAACCCCTCGAAAAAACCCTTTCTTTACACCCATATTTCACCCATAAAACCCCTGGGTGTATTCCAATCGGGCTGCTGAGCTTAGGAGCACAGCAAGGACGCAAATATGTTCCCAAATGGGGATCCAAACTGTGTGCAGAGGAAAGACGATGTTAGAACAAATTTTAACGTAAATTTAAAGCTGAAACTTCGTTAGAACCTCTGACAATACCTTTCCTCATTTGTATTTCCAAGTACATTTATTTCCAAGCGATATTTTTAAGGAGCTCCACCAGTCAATAATTTGCAGTAGTACCATCACGATGGAAACTATAAGCTTTGGAGTTTTTCAGATGAACCATTCCTGAATCAGAACTCCATTCTACTTTCAGCCCTTGTCAATCAATTTCACGTAGGTACTGATTCTTCTAATAAGTATGCTTTTAAGGGGAACAGTGTGGCGGTATATGGAAATCCCGTCCAATTTTATATTCGATACGGGGTTCTTTCCCGATCTTTTTGACACGCAGCTGGTGAGGCGGTCGGTTGGCGAAAAAGTCACACTGCCTCCCTACCTTTCTGGTGAGGGGGAACTACGCTGTATGAGCGGCTAGCTTTACCCCCTCATCCATTACAAACAAGAAAGCATAATCTGTACAAACCAAGAGCTTCATACTACAGGATGGTAATAATAGCGCATAGTATAGGAGGAATTCAATACACATCCAAGGAAGAAAGGGTGATCTATCTCCACCGATGTCATCCGAAATGGCACCGTCAACAATAAATTATTTAAACCCGTCCGATGTCAAAAAATCCGAATAATTCTCTCGCTGGAAACTGGGCAGATCGAAAGGCCCTCATTCGTAGATACTTAGTATATTTCCAAATAGGCATCATAGTCTATTTCCCAAACGAGCTGTTCATAGGGGACCATCTAAGGCCTCTTTTAACCTTTTAAGCCTTCAGTATTTAATAAATTGTTAAACTGTGTTTCAAGTACATAAGTATTATTCTTTTAGTATTAATATAAATATTTTTGTATTATAATGTTTTATATATACCTGATTTAATGTAACTGTACATTATGTACACTATGAGGGAACACTATAGTTCCTATGTACATGATATATAAATAAAAAATAAATAAATAAATAAACTGTAGGTTCCTTCAGCTGATAAGGTAGGCAATGCATAGTGGGTCTCGCTGCCCCTTGGCAGTCGAGCTCGTTTGGCTCAACTAAGTAATACCTATTCAATGTCTGTTCTGGGAAATATACTACGAATTTCATCTTATTTGGATTATTGGTAGCCACCAATCGCAAACGTTATCACGTTCCGAGCGGCGCCGATTTTGGTGGAGACTCCCTGTGACGGCACCCGTTTCTTCGAGTTATTTGTTGATAACTGCTTATCATGATTAGTTATGAACGAAAACTACAATGTGGAACCAAAATTGGATGAAAATCATTGATTTATAGACGTTGGATCTATCGATCCACTTCAGCGGTAACGTACGACGGAATAGGCAACCCGCAATACAATCGGCGGGTTTCGGTGGAGACTCCCTGTGACGGCACCCGTTTTTTCGAGTTATTTGATGATAACTGCTTATCATGATTAGTTATGAACGAAAACTACAATGTGGAACCAAAATTGGATGAAAATAATTGATTTATAGACGTTGGATCTATCGATCCACTTCGGCGGTAAGGCAACCCGCAATACAATCGGCGGTCTTTTGAAGCCTAGACTCATCAATAACGACCTACCGTGGTTGGATGCCAAAGGGGAACTGAAACAGATTCCTCGAGGAAAAAAGGAACGCAATAATCACTACAAAACTGAACATTGTACCCGAAAACATCATCCAAACGCGGCAAGAAAATGTTGGTAAACAAACGGCTTGGAATAACGAAACGGAACGCAGTCTCTCGGAGGTCAGATCATCTAGAATAAAGGTGTTAAACTCAGCAGTCACTAGAGTGCGTGATAGTTCAGTTTCAGAGCAGAATGTAGAGGCCTCTTATCGTAGAAACGCTCCCCGTAGCTGGATCGATAGATCCAGGCTGGGTGAATTGAACGGCAGGCCTTGAATCGATCGATCCATTCCGCTCGGAACGTGTTAAGTCCTACAAACGCCAAACATTTCTCAAAGAATTTCATGAAGGAAATTGATGACAGACCTTGAAGCGCCGTGCCTGCAAAATTTTGAATGCTCAACACGCATTGCTTTGTATTTTCATCTTTCTTATTGTAATAATTTGCAACACTAACAATAAAGACTCCCTGTATTTTCAACTTGAATCCAAAAACTCAGCTATCAATTTTTGATACAAACACACTCGTAACTACCAAAACCACCTAATCTCTTGTATGGGTTTACCAACTTATTTATGGCCATGAAATATTTCTTCCCAGATAGATTGTTAGTAGGTGTCGTGAAATATTCACGTTTAAGATAGCGGTTTAGTGGATTAGGATCGATGCATAGGCTTACGATGGAATGAGAACGAAGTCATGAACCCTCATTTTACTTCCACGTTCCTATATGTATATCCTATATGTATCGTATATATGAATAGAAATGCGGTGGTACCGTCAGAAATAGTTGTTCGAGAAAACCATGGAATCTTGTTCAGAAGTGCTCAAAACGAGTTTCTAGACGGTTTTCCGCTTGATGTTGCTCCGTATTTATGTTGGAATTTCAAATGGCCATAACTTCTTTTTTTCAGATTTTTTTTTGTATTTTGTTCAGCTTGTTGAACTCTTCAATTTGAGATGTGGTAAAATAAGGGAGTTATGACGGGTTTTATCATTTTTCGATTTTCCACGATAACTGCCGTAAAAATCGTTTAAATTTGGCGCGGTTGGTACCAACGCCCAATGTAGGATGTACAAATCACGCCTATTATATTGATTTAGAGCACAATCGCATTTGATTTGGCTAATTGACAGCAAAAAAATATGTCAACATGTTCAAAATTTTGTAGGTTTACTAGCTAAATGTAGTTGCCGTGGTCTCAGATAGTGGTAGAATGTGAGAATTATATTCAAGTTTACGGAAGTCTTCCCAAACCTGCAGGTATGTCATCAATGGTTTTTATGAAAATATATCCTTCACTGTCGCTCGGTATCTCATGTCTGTGGTGGTCCTTTATAGTAGTCCAAACTGTAGACATGCGTCGGCATTCATTGGAAATGAATGCACATCCGCGGTGGAAAATGTCAACGGCGATTCCTTATTGTCAAGAACCCAACGCAATTTTACCGTACCTATAGCCGTGACGATGAATCATCTGTAAGATGGCCAGAAAACGACATTTTCCTTTTTGACTCGGGCAGTGCGCGATCGATAGGCGATCGATACCGGCGGTAGGAGCCATGGACGCGAGAGCTGTCTGCGCCGCTTCCCCATGCCGCGGAGGGGTGAATTCGGGTGGAGAGGAGTAAGGGATATACACCGTTGCGGCCGCCATGACAGCTCACTTGAGACTGGGACCAGAGACGAGACCTGCGATTAAGACAGACCCCGAGACTTTTGAGACAGTGGTGTGTAGTAGAGCCTTCAGCCATATTGAGATCCCGTTGGTGGACCCGGTAATTGATAACCCTGGACTTTTCTTTGCTTCCCCTTTGGATTTACGACTTGTAGTGACGACCGGAGACAGGAGAGCCGTGAGGAGAATATTTGGAGGAATATTCGGCCAGGAAGCACAGGGGTTCAGCGCAGGTTGGAACCCATTTCCTGCCGGGATGATATCCTGTTTCAGGCGAGACCAGTTCGCCTTTGGGTGGACGCCGGAGCAGTGGACCGCAGGAGCCAGGACGAACACAGCCAAGAGGTTGCCTGGACGAGAAACCCAGTTTCCAGGAGAGGTAGGACTTGCACACTTACCACCTTATTATCGATTTTTGCGACAGTCATGTAGCAGTGCCCTTCAGGCGTCCAATTTACATTTCATTTTGTCAGAAGTAACAATGGGATTCTTCCGTTCTGTTGCAGAACCTCCATCAGGTAGTTACTGCTACCCCGAGCCTTGGCCTAACGTGAACCCCTTTACCACGTGCAGGCGCACATACTGACCCCCGAATTGGACCCATCTGGATCCGTGCACCCAACTCTGGTGCCAACATGACACAACATCATTTTCCATTACAAGTCATATAATATGTAGTTTCAATCATAGTAAATTCGCCCCTTTGCATTATCTCGAGTCCGGATATTTCGTGAACACCATTTATTCAGTTTCTTTGTCTTCTAAATTGCCGCACCTCGTGAACCCCCTTATTTCCGTAATTGATATACATATTAATAAATTCTCTTGTTCATTAGTCAATTGCATCACTCTCCCAGAAATATCAGCCAATTGCTTGTCTTGCTGGAAGCCTAGTTCTTTTATTAAACTTTCAGCAGAATGTCTCCTGAACCCGAGCCAGTACTGTGCAAAGCTGTCTTGGGGCCGACTGCCTCCTACAAAACCAGGTAATAGATGTAAGTGTAGGAATTCCACTAACACTATCTCGCCCACTAGCTTTGCCGCATCCATAGGACAGTAGGACAATTAGGAATTCAACACATAACACATCCTAGGGATTTCATTTTACTTTTAATCACTTCCACACTAGTTTTCAGAGTTTTACATAAATGTTCTTAAGGGAAGAATGTTAACGGGATTTACGAACCATTTTTTCCATCAACGATCGATGCAAGATAGAACTCAAGTATAAACGCTGCAAATTATTAAACAACAGTTGATTTATCTGCATAGATGCCTCTTCGGCGTAGATCACAGTTTTCCATGGTCAGTACCAGTCTATAATAGCCAAAGCCAGTCAGAACCATAGAGGCAGAAATCATGAACTTATTTTATCACTTGCTGCTATAACTAGTAACAGTGTATAGGGGACTGATTGTATTGGATGTCTATCTAGCAGCCTGTACCTGCTGCAGCCTGTCTCCTAGATTTGAAGATTTGAAGTTGAATTCTTCCTTATTTTTCTTAATCCCTCCATCTTTCCATTTCAGCTTGGAGTCAAATGTCATGCCGAAACGTTGCGTGTCAGGCCATGGTGACATTCCTCTCAAACCTCCCATTCCTCCCATTCCTCTCATTCCTCTCATTGTCTGGATGACAAATCCTCTCAAATGTGAGGAAAGAAAGTCATATGAAAATCATCCAAATGTTTCAAAGTATCGTGGCATCTTGAGACGCTCGAATGGCTGATATCCACCAAGATCTAAAGGTAGAGTATGTTAAAAAAAAAGGTTGCAAATTATTACACAACTGTTTATTATTTTCCTGTACGAGTACCCGTTCTGCGTAGATCACTGTTTTCTGTTTGAGAACAATCGGGCCGCCACTCTTTCGTGAGAAACTGTGTACCTCGGATTGGCGATTGCGCATGTGCAGTGGCCGTACTCGTGATCCAATCGTTCTGTAATTCATAGGGAACCATCTAGAAGCGAAACCCAAAATACCCACAAAATTTGAGCAATATCGGGCCGTTGATTCGTAAGAAATTGATTACCAAGGTTTCGGTTTTCGCACGCCCAGTGGTCAGACCAATGAACCGATCGTTATGTAATTCATAGGACACCATTTGGGGCCCAACCAACATGAACCCTGAAAACATCATCAAAATGACATTCAAACTGAGGAAGCTATGCGTGTGGCAAGGATTTGCGGACACTTGGACGGGCACAGAACCAAATTGGCTCAAGTTACGAAAGAACGTATCAGTAAAATCCAAAATAACCATCATTATTCAGATTAAATTATATCGCGGAACAACCAACTCGATTTCATACAGCCATGCGTGTGATTCTAATCAGTTGTTCCCTAGCAATGATATCTGGGCTGGATGTAACCAATAATGCTCCGATTGGTCTCTAATAATCAATTCGGAATCAATTTTAAAACGTCATAAAAACCATACCCTTCAATGAACCTCCCCCCCCCCCCCCTATTTTTCACCCCTCAGAGATGACTGACAGTAACACCGAGCTTCATGGACCAACTACCCAGCCCCCAAATGGGACCTAAAAACCGAATTTAATTTATTTTGGTTCATGGTAACCTAAAAGAGTACAATGTACTGCGGACGGAAAGAAGTTTCTATTCAATTTTCGGATTCTAGGCACCCTGAAACGCAAACCATCAAAATATGGGGGGGGGGGGGGGTTATTTTTTATTTTTTTTTCATTCTCGATTCCGAAGGTTCATTACTGATAATAATGAACCAAAACATGCGATGGAGCTCGAACAACAGGTCCACAATAAATAATCATAGTATTGAGCCCACTGGACAACAACGGCAAAGTACGGAGGCTGGAAAGGACCAAACCTATGGAACTCGTTATGACTCAGGTATGTAGTAGTTCTATGTAATGAGTACTACCCAGTGGCTATGGTAGATATATATATGCATGAACCACAAAAACATTTCCAATATTAGTACAGCAGATTTGCTGAATGTATTGGTATCCCCCCCCCCCCCTCCGTTACCGATCAGAACCCACAAACCAAGTCCATTACTCGCACGCCAGCTTTCCCATACCCGCTCTCCACACCTCACGTCATTCGGCCTCTGCCCTCTTACACCAAACACTATAGAACCGCACCCACATCTACTTCCGCCTGACCCCCTATATCCCGCTCACCTTCTGCATTTGCCGCTCAACTCCTAAATTCACTACCCCATAGCTTTCGCCCATTTGACTTTACGGTCCACGGCTCCTGCGATAGTAGAACGTTTATGCCCCACGCACTAAAAAAAAAAAAAAAAAAAAATCCGCTCCTATCACCTTTGCACACCGCATGCTGAGCTGGCTACGAGGCTGAAGGCCTAGTCGGGATATCGGCGTAAGTGGAAAGTTTTAAACATATTTCGATTCTGTTTTATTCCATCCTTAGATTAAATTAATGTATATGATATTGTAAAATATGCTATAGGATACCTACCTACTTAAAAAAAGAGTATATACTTGTCACTCCAAACGACATCAGACCTAGGCTAAGAGGTACACAGTTTCAAATTCTAATATAATGTTTACATAGGCAAAATAAATTATGAGTTCCAAGATGAGTAATTCGCTAAAAATTGACGAAAATGGCTAAAAACCACAGGAAGTATATGTACACGACTCAAGACAGGAAAATATTAGTTCAGTAATGAAAAATATTGCTCTAAAAATAGGGGAGAGATATGGAGCGCAACGAGCTAAAGATGATGTTGTGTGGTCCTAAGGGAATCCGTAATTGTATGCATCGCACTGTATAACACTGAAAGTGAGCGAAGTAGTAAAGGTGAGCCGATATTATAGTAGGATACAGACTTGCGAGATGAACTTTGCGCTGGACCGGGTAATGAGTGAGTGATTAATAATGAGTAATGAGTCAACAGTACCTTCTTATGGGGCTGAGAGATGCACTTACCTCCTACACGTCTTTCATTTGTACACGAATTTGCCACACAGTGGTCTGTAGCAAATATTTGACAACAATATTGAACGAGCTGTTTTCGTAGGATGTTCAGCGCTGATCCCAAATATTCCTAACCAATGTTTTATGTATAGGTACCTAAAATACCTCTTCCAATGTTTTCTGTTGAAGAATCTAATTGTAGCTGAACAAATTCTGTTCGACTGAATACCGAATTTTTTTAAATATGCCTGGAAATAGGGAAGTAATTGAATTTTAATTTAGATACCTATACTAACGGAAAATACCATTTACTGTCATCAAATTTATAAAAAAGGAATGTGCCTGTGTTTAGCTTGTTTTTGCAAATCTTGGTGGTACACTAAATGTTTAATCTTTTTTTACTATACGCAGATTTTATTTTCTTTTTTCAAACATTTCTTCTGCTACATAGTAATTCCTCCATATGGTGGCAGGGGTGCCCGAGCGGGCCAGAGTGTCCGATCTTTAGGTATTCCCCGTTTTACCTAATTTGTGATACCTAATAGTTCGTGTCGAGCGGGCACTCATGCAAGGTTTGAAAAAGCTTGCATGTGCTTACGCGTCCACAGATTAGCTCTTCACCTCATGCGGAGCCTACAGCAACAAATGGTACAAAAATAAGATTCTTGGCATTCGACACCCCCAAAATCAGGGTTATAAAAAAATAATAATTGTAGTATCCATGTGCTCCATGTAAAGTACCAGTTTCCATGGATGCGTGTCAGTTGGCAACACTGTTACATAGTTGTATAAAAGTAATTGCGTGATCGAATAAATCTCCCTTCGCTCCAAATTGTCTATTGATTACTTACCCCTTAAAACACCATAATAATAATAAAAAATCCTTCATTATAAAGTCAGTTGCTGGTTCATAGGTAAATCAATTCTAAAATTATTCGGAATACCCACTTCCTCGCCTTCAGAAGTAGACAGAATCACTACATTTGCGTACAAAAAACGCTGCAAATTATAACACAACGGTGTCCCTTCTGCGTAGGTCACTGTTTTGTGGGGTCAATGCCTCCCTCGTGCTTCCTCCAAGACAGCCCTAAATTGAGTGCTGCAGCCAGCCAGGCAATCACATTTCATAACTAATATGTGGCGGATTCAGGAATTCTATCATTAATAAATTATTGTTCTTATTCATGAAGCATACGTTTATCAAATAAAATATAGGTACCTATGAACAAAATGCCAAATTACCATCGTTCTTCAGATGAAACAATATCTTGGAACAACCAACTCGATTTCATACAGCCATGTGTAATTATAATGAGGTGTTTCCTAGCAATAATATCTGGGCTCGATGTATACCTTTCATTCACTATCATGATGTTGGTAAATTTAAGCAGCACCGCGCTCAATAGCTGCATCTGCATGGATAGTGCTGCCACCTACAAGGAAGAACGCGGTTATCCATGATCCATGGGATTTGGAGGGATCCATGATCCCCCCAACAGATGGGGCTCTAGCTTTTCGATGTCGCTGGAACTGAGTTTCTTGAGAAAGTAGCAACACACAAATTCCTCGAAACTTCACAGGGAGCGATCGCAACTGTGTGGAGCTTGAACCAGACATTATGGGGGATAGCGAGTCCATTGCAACTAAGAGATCTTAAGCAAGATAGAAGAAGCTTAAGATTAATCCTCTACCCAGAGAACAATACACCGACTTCATGCTGGAATATTTAGAACTTAATCAAATGGAATAAATTCATGTAAGAAGCCCCTCAACTAAGTACAACTATCTACTTTACCACGCTCTCGTTAGGGAATCATCGTCTACCAACTAAGGGTCGTGTTGTTTTTGAAGCGTCATGCAAGACTTTGTCAGGGTTGTCACTGAACGACATCATCACGGTAGGACCAGTCGACAGCAGGACTTGTTTTCAATTTTCGAACTCAACTGTACGCAATCAAAGTCGACATAGAAAAAATTTACGGACGAATTGAATTTGACCAATCACCAACAAATCTCCAGTGTATTCTGTGGTGTGAATCCACTGAAGAGCTGAAGTCGTACAAGTTGCACTCGGTGACATACAGTACTGTCAGTGCTCCATACCTTGCTACCAGGTGGCTGCTCAGACTAGCCGAGGATGAGGGAGACAAATTTCCTTTAGCATCTGCAGTCACTAAACGTGACTTTTATGTTGACGATTGTCTCTCAGGACTCTGCCCAGGAACACATAACACAGTTAGTAACCATTATGGACAACGGTGGTTTCCATTTGCGCAAGTGGTGTTCAAATGAACCAGGTCTTCTTGAGCATCTTCCACAAGATGAACTGCCTATTCATGAAAGACCAAAATTTCAAACAGGACTCTTGCACTAAAATGCTGGGACTCACGTGGAATCCATGATTGGACGTGTTTCAGTGGGAAATAAATCCTCCATCTCAGTGCTCAACAAAACGCATGATGCTTTCCGCAATAGCACAAATATTTGACCCACTCGGCCTGATCGGGCCAGTAATTGTTCTCGCAAAATACTTTTGCACAGGCTGTGGTTACATTCCATAGGTTGGGCTCAGCCAGTTCCTGCCCCATTGCAACTCGAATGGGACCGGTTCTGCAGGTCACTATGAATTTGAAACAGGTTGAGGTCCCTAGAGTTATGATGGTTCGGCCTACAGGCACTCGAGTTGAACTTCATGGTTTTTCCGATGCTTCGGAAAAGGCGTATGTCACCTGTGAGTACATTCGAAGTGTGAATGGCTCATCAGTTCAATTCCAGTTAGTAGCCTCAAAATCAAGGGTAGCCCATTAAAACGTACTACTCTACTACTACTCTACCAAGGTTAGAATTATGCGGAGCACTTTTGCTCAATAACATCATCACACAGCAGAAAAAGTTAACAACATATCGATCACAACTAAGAAATTGTATACCGATTCGACAATCGCACTCTGTTGGGTAGCATCCCCTTCAACCCACTGGCAAACATTAGTTGCCAACAGGGTGGCCAAAATACAAGAAGGGTCATCAAGAAGGCCTCTGGACTGGCACCATGTGGTGAGCCAAGAAAATCCTGCAGACTTAATCTCACGGGGCTCATCAATTGGCAGTCTCATTTCATCAGAATTGTGGTGGCATGGCCCAAACTGGCTTAAACATATTGAG
The DNA here is from genome assembly GCA_954871275.1 of Leptopterna dolabrata. Lineage (NCBI taxonomy): Eukaryota > Metazoa > Arthropoda > Insecta > Hemiptera > Miridae > Leptopterna > Leptopterna dolabrata. The sequence continues at coordinate 75,693,585 of OX940974.1, forward strand.
ATTTATCGCAGTGAATTCCAACTGTTGCCCACTGTTCTGCCTGAACTACGCTCCAATGTGGCTTTGCTCCTTTGCCACTCTGTGGTCAGAGATAGGAACTTGATAGATAGATATTCTACACTCACAAAATTGATCAACGTTGTTGCTTGCTGCTTCAGATATTTTTACAACCTTCGTTGCAAGAGTAGTGAGGAAACTTAATCCAGTCCAGACAGTGATGGAGCGAATGTTAGCTCTTAATCATCTACCTAATCCGGATAGTTCAGCAGGACGTATTTCCACAACAATTGAATTCAGTCACATCCAAACGTAGAGTTCCCTAGATAAGCAAGCTGATATCTGTGACAGAGTGTGCCAGTGAACCCTCGAGATTCCCCCCCCCCCCCCCTCTTAGACCTGTGAGATTATCACCAGTTAAGCAGGGATATAGATTAGGCTTCCATCCAACGACCCCATCTTCACCGAAACAACAAACGACTCGAGAACTGCCACTGTCACACTCCTCCCCACATGACATAGTTCTGGGTAGCAGAATTTTGAGAGGGAAAAGGGGGGTTGAAAATTAGTATGAAGTTCTGGTTCAGGAAAGGAAATCTGAACAACTTCATGGTGACTAACCTCCACAGTAATGGTCTGGCCATCGTAATGGCCTCAATCATTTACTGGCGAAGAACAAAGATGGAGAAAAAACTGTTGTCAGAGGTTGCTGTCCAGTGAATTGTGCTCATATGGGCTACCTCTAGGTGATCAACCTCCATCGTTAAGATGACGACTGAGGACTCAATGATGATTGAGGACTTGTAAATTGGGATACGACATTAACACCACCAAACACCTTCAAATAAGCTCAATATATTTTAATTATACTAAGCTCTAAAGGGGGAATGGGGGTGGGGAATCCAATAGATGTATGTATAAAAGGGACAGGATGTTTGGAAAGAAATCCTTCTGGAAACCTTAGGGCTTATCCTTTTGGAAAGCCCTCAAAAAGTCGATGGAGTATGGTGAGTTACTCAGCGCATACTACCAAACCCTACTCTGCTACCATGTGACAGAGTGGGACAGTGGACCCTCGAGAGTCTCCCCCTTTAGAAGGTATGAATGTGTGATTGCCAATAACTTTTAGGAAAGGAAATGGGGATTTTAGTGGTCAAAATGGGTAAAAATCACCAACATCGAAAATTCGCTCATAAAGCCATGCTGCATGACTGGAAATTTATTTATTCTTTTGTTCCGAGTCTACCGAAGGTAGCGGAAGCACTGTGGTCATTTTCGAGATGTGAAGACTGTTTTGCTCCAAAATCAAAATTTCCACTCGGATTTTACAATTTAGACATTTCTGAACAATTTTGGTTCCGTGACTGTCTGTCTGCAGATCGTTGTTACAGCCATAACTTCTCGCATAATGGTTATGGTTATATAATGGTAACAGAGGGGTGACTATGTTGAGGAGGGTACCGACGTGTTATAGATACGAGGAATCATAGTTTTTTTATAATGAATTCTGATATTATCATGTATGGTTGGATGGAATTCGGAACGTACTAATCTTCTGGAGCACCCTTTAGTTTGTTAGAAAATTGGTTTTTATTCTTATTTTTCCCACCACTAAAAAGAACTCGGCTACACGCGGCATTCTTGCGTTTTCGTCTGTCTGCGATTTTCTTCGTTATATTGCTGGCTTTTCCCCGTTATATCGGTATATGTAATAGTTTCAGCGTGCCATTCGGGACCATTTGGTAATCTAGAGTAGCCCCTCCAACCCTACTCGTGAATGACCCTCTCTTCCCCTTATTGATTTGTTTATCCCTATTTATTTGTTGATTTGTTTGTAAACTTGGCCACTAATGCCATATAACTTCCTGCCAAGTTTTTTTTGTGTCATTTGACAATGTTTGTTCGGGAACGAAAAGCGCTAATGAGTTTGACTTGAACGTATTTAATGCAAGAACGATATAGAGCGATCGACTCGGATAACAATCTCAACAATAATAATGCATCTTAACATTTTTCTCACCCAGAGGTACTACGCCATCTTGCCGTCTAAGAGGGGCTCAGGTTTGCAAAAAACCGAAGAACTACATGACCGAACATATTTCATAACTCTGACCAGTCGAATCGAAATTGCATCGCCCATGGCTGACGTGAAGCTTCATGCAATTTACTAATATTCGAAAATTATATTCGTTCGTTCTGAAACCCAAAAAACAGCATGATCCGATCGAAGCGGCTAGCCGGAGCTAGCGCTCGAGCGGAAACCAGACGCACTACTTCGGGCGTTCGTCTACCTCCACGTCCGAACACCCCCCCACCAATGACAACGTCAGCAAAAACGCCAGTCATAACGCCAGCAAAAACCTTTTTGAATGTGCGAAATACCTTCCTACTCGATTAGGTACCTCATACCCCCTGCCACCCATTTCTCAGTCAGCCACAATTTTGACGGCTATTTTCAAGATTTCTAAAAGGGCAATTAGATTTTCACAATCAACACTTATGTCACGCACGAACTGCTGCTAAACTATGTGAAATACAATTTTTTGATTGAAATACTAACACGCCAGATACTCTAAAATGTTTATACTAGTTTTTTTATTATCTGGAGTTTTATTTAAATGTTAATTCTTGTTTTTTTTTTAACATTGTGGAACTCTTCTCCCTAAGTCAGGTCTTAGCTCACACAGGGGAATATTTACCTCTGTACTTTTTAATTTCTAAATGTAATAGATACTTTAAAATTCTTCATCGTCCCGATTTGTCGACGCCTTCTTGGAAATTTGGTATTCAATCGGCGTACAATTCATTTATCAACAATTTTTCTACTGGACAAAAACAGTAATATGTATTTATAGGCGTAAAACTAAGTCGTTGTCAGCGTAGAATTGAGAATAAGAGGCTGAAATTTTTCTGGGGTTTTTGAGTAAATTATTCACTTAAAAAGGGTTATTTTAAAACTAAGTCGTTATCAGCGTAGAACTGAGGATAAAAGGCTGAAACAAATTTTCTGTTTTTTTGTTGAGTAAATTATTCACTCAAATAGGGTTATTTTATGAATATATACGTAATAGCTGTATATTCGTAATCAGAGCAAAATTTCCTTTAAGAATACCTCATCAAATATTTATACCTGGTGGCCAGTATCGTATTACGGACTACTATACGCCGCGCCGCTCGGAAATCTTCATGAACTACTGTCCATTAGGTCAGAGAGCTATGTTATTTCAAAGCTTCTCAAACTTACTTTGTTTACGGCCTCTTCAGTGAACTTATTTGCATCAATCCAAGATGCACCAACTTTTGCTTCATATCCTCGCCCCGAAATCTTCATTCACGCGAGAATTGAATCCACTCCATTGATTCAGAGTTCAATAGATTGAAGAAGAATCGGGAGGAAAAAAAGGAAAAAGGAATAAATCTAATTTTACTGGATAGAGGGAAATCGTCTTGTCCACTGACCTATGTGTGTGATGGATTCTGTAAGGGTCAAAAACCGAACCTTCACGGCAAGTTTGCTCTGTTTTCGTAGTAGGGAATGCGGTGCGGAGTGGGGCGAGTTAAACAGTACAATAGAACCTCCCACTCACGCCGCACCCTCCACAGACCCCTACAGGTTGTCACCTTTTGTTCGAGTTTCCTCGCATCGGGGGAACCCCGTCACTAAAATATCTTTATTTAACCCCCTCACCTCTTCCTTGAACCCTTTTTCGGCTGAATGTAATTGCAAAACCCTGCGACCTGCCCCTCCATTTGGCTTCTTTCAACGATTTCTGGGTTACACTTCTCTACTTTTTCACTTTCTAAAGGGTAAACAATAGGAAAATGTTGACATCACCCTGGGGGAAATACGCTGCTAAGTCCTTGTCAATGAGTTTATTATTCTATCGGCCATACCTAAAGAAATGTTGGCTGTTCATTTATTGTTTATTTCATGTGAAATAATTGAAATAGCTAAAATTTCTTATGGTTTCTACCCAATTTTGGTCCACAAAAACTCGAATTCAGCGAGAAGACCGAATAGTTGATTTTGAACGCAGAGTGAAGAATTGAGGTTATAACGAAGGTTCAGCTCCCGAAATTCATTTTTATGAGTCAAAAACCTGGGCAATTTTTTTAAATCATCATAAATTTGTATCATAACACTACATGTAGTATTAGCAGGTGAATCAAAACAATTAAATGGTACTATTGATGATCAAAGATCATCTGTAAAAAAAAGCCCAATTCGTAAAACCATCAAAAATAACTATTCAATTATTGCACATGAAAGAACTAATAAATGTAATTCCAGCATTTCTGTAGGTATTTCCAGTAGAATAATAAAACCCTGTGTTGGAATCTACGCACCTTGAAAGGTGAAAGGAAAAATTTTGCGGGGATGATAATAAAATATTTTGCCGAACAAATACATACCTTGATGTATTATTCACCAAATAAAACGCTGCAAAGTTCTTCTCACTTGGGTTTATTATTCTAATGTACACACCTACTGAAACATTGGCTGTTCATTTATTGTTTCTTTCACGAGAAATAATTGAAATAGCTATGTCTGATTGTTTCCACCAATTTTGGCCTTGGGTAAAGTAAAGTAAACCGCCATTCCAGGGTGGGGCTTTTCGTCCGACTGCCCTGCCAGCGTCGCGGACGTGATCAGCTGTCCTCCAGTGAGAGGATCAGAATTCGACCTGATCATTTCGCTCTTTACTTGAATACTCATTGCCTCGCCCCCTTCAGTGGAAAGGGGTTCACCCAACGGTTACATGGGTCATACTTGGACGTGTCACCATGTGTCACAGTGGTTACCCATCCAAGAAGTACTAACCACGCTCGACGTGTCTTAACTTTGGTGATCTCACGGGAACCGGTTTATTCCACCTGATAAGGCCGTTGGGCTTCCGATATTTCGATCGGGCTGCGAAGTTTTGGGACACAACTAGGGCCCAAATGGAGCATACCTATGTGCGAAAGAACGATTCGTTTAGACCGAAAATGAAGCCGGTATGCATAACACGGCGGACGGACATTGCATTTTTTGAATCTACGCACCTTGAAACGTAAAAGTAACAATTTTGAGGGGGTGTTATAAACATTTTTTGCTGAGCGAATGCATAGGTGTATTAGCCACAGAATAATAAACCAATAAACCAAAATGCAATGCCCGTCTGCCTTACGCCGTATCGTGCATACCGGCTTCTTTTTCGGGCTAAAAAGTTGTTTCTTTCGCGCACACGCTCCATCTGAGCCCTAGTTGTGTCTCGAAACTTGGCAGCCCGATCGGATTACGCCCTAGGGTGTTATGGGCGAAAAATGGGTGTGCAAATAGGCGTTTTTGGTGTTTCAGGAACATGATATTGTGAGGCATTGTTTTTCATGTTTTTTAGGGCGAGGAGACCGAATATGAAGCCCATTTCGACCAAAGAGTGAAAGTTGAGGTTCAAGCGAAGTTTCAGCCTTAAGAGGAAATAGCCCGACGACTAGTACCGAAAGCCGCCACCACGTGGCAGCACCAAAATGAGCTAAATTAATATTCGCTCTCCTTCCGTTAATAATTGAACAATTTTCAATCTGTAAATTGCATTGGATTCAAAATCAGCATAGAATTTCCGGAAATTGGTTCTGGTGTTCGAAATTCTAAAATTTGTATGTTTGGATCACTAGGGTTTGAATTTGGCTACTTTTTTCGGAAATCCCAATTACCCAAATTCTAGAGGGCTGTGTGCTGATTACGACGGTTTTTTCAAATTTAAAATTGAACCACTAAAACCCCATCAATTCTTGTCCAGACGGTGATGGGCGAGGGGGTTGGGGAGGAAGGCGGCTCTTGAATGGGGGTAGGTGGCTTCCCAGGCCCCTTCAGAGGGGTTTCGCCGCCCGAGCAGCTTGGATACCTACCATCCCGAGATCAGTTTTTGCCCCACCATTCAAGAATTTTAGATTTCTTCCTCCCTCGTCGAGGTTTGCTATGAAACTGTTTGGGCCCATCCATGACCAAGTGCCAAACTACACGAGAGTGTGAGCTATTTTTTATGCATCAGTCATGGAGGGATGATAACATAAAAAATAAAAAATAATCAAATAAATTAAACAAGGATCTTGAGTTATATTATAATTTATTTTTACCTTTTAACATTATCAGTACCTATTTTAATAAATGTAATTTATTTTTATTTGATTAGTGTATAGGACCTTACCTAGGTAGGTACTCCAAAATTAAACTAAGCACCTCTCCCCACTTCCCAATCCAACTGATCGCATTTGAATCCAATTATAAGTGCCAAATTGGACGATCGATTGAATATACGATTTCCTAAACAAAAATTAGTGACTTCGAGGTCAGACGCCTGAAACTGCAAATAGCCTACTACAAATAAAAAATAAATTAAATCACCCGTATACCTGAATTCAAAGTTCAACGCCAGTTGGACGTAATTCATTAGGGACGAGTACTAGGTACCTCTGTTTTAACCTCCAAATCCGTATAGATATATTCTCTGAAGCAACCAAGGTACCTACCTACGCACTTTCGAAGAATGGACGCCGACGGTTATCTCGAATCAAGACCAAATCTGTGGAAGGTATATAATTATGCTTTCTCAGTTGGTTATAAACTAATCCATACCCACGTGTATCATACAACCTGAGTTGACCAAAAATTAATAGCATCGTTATATTTATTTGACCTGTTGAGTAATAGGTAATTGGTTATTTGGCCGTTTGAAATGATCATTTCAAATCTTATTGTACCCCAATCTGTTCAACGAGTTGCCCGCCTCTGTACATGACGCACAAACTTTATACACCACATTCCTGTTCATTCAACATCGATAATTTTCAGACCACCTTCCTACTTTAAAAACCGAAATATGTGTGCCTGCGCTATCATTAATTTTTTATTTTTTATTTTTTTCAAATCGACGTTATTCCAGGACGATCACACTTAAAATTTTCAAATCTGAAAGACACTTGGAATAATTTGGTAGGTTGTTCATACATAATGTTCTAATAAATCGAGAAAGTATGATAGAGCAAACGTGAGATTTGCTAAAGAAGGGGTATGAACGTAGCAACGAAGTTGTTACAATTTCAATTTATTAATTAATAACTTTTTTGGTTCTTCGGAAATAAATAACAAAAGTAACAATATCAACTGAGTAATAAGAACTCATCAAAAGAGACTTCTGGCTCCCGAATTTGGCTGCATCTCGTCAATCTTGAATCTACCATTTCAGGGAGCAGAGCGTGATGGTAAAAGTAAATGAGTTTTTTCTCCATCTTTTGATTCCATAACTCATCGTCGATTGGAATTTCTTCGATGTGCAAGTCTTTGCCCGTGTACACTACGAAATAACATTTAGTGGCTCCCGCAATGTGCAGTTGCCCTTGGACTTGGAAGTTAGTAATAGGGATGGGTTCTCTTCAATTTCAAATCTTTGTGAGATATGAAGAATGATTTGTTTTTGGACGCAGCATCAGCTGTCGTCAACTTGCTGGCTGACTGAGGGCATTTAATTTCAATGATTGAATTTTCACCCTCAATCCAGCCATCGGGTGACGCACCCAAAAATCCAAATTTTCGGTCAACGAAAAGCCCACACTCTCTGACTTTCAGTCCACTTCTGATCGTATCGTGAATGAAACGATATAAATCCGGCTCAGATATCACTGCTAGGGAACACCTGATTATAATTACGCATGTCTGTATGAAATCGAGTTGGTTGTATCGTGATACTGTGTTTGAAGAATGATGGTTGTTTTGGATTTTTTTATAGGTAGTTTTTTAATCTGAAAAAACGTTAGGTACCTACGCTTCACGAATAACAGCAAATAATTTATAGAATAAAAATTATATATACAAATAATAATTATAGAATTCTTCATTCCGCCGCACATTTATGAAATGTGATTGCATGGTTGGATCCAGTACTCGATGTAGGGCTCTCTTGTGGGAAGCACAAAGGTACCGAGGTATTGAGTTCAGAAAACAGTGATCATCTATACTGGTAAATAATAAACCATTGTATAATAATTTGTAGCGTTACCTACTTATTCTATTTTCGGATTCTACATACCTTGAAACGGAAACCATCACATTTGGTTTGGGGAGGTGGGAATTTTCGTGCTCAATTACAAAGGTTCATTATTGAAAATGATAAAAGGAAAACTGACTGTTTTGGTAGACAAAATTATGGTTAGCTGGGTAGAAACGATTGTTGGAAGAGAATTACAAGTCAGGTACCTGAGCGCCGCGGGGGCCTCTGGCCGGACTGGGAAGCCGCCTACCCCCATTCAGGAGCTGCCTTCCTCGCCAACCCCCTCGCCCATCACCTTCTGGACAACAATTGATAGGGTTTTAGTGGTCCAATTTTAAATTTGAAAAGACCATAGTAATCAGAACGCAGCCCTCTAGAATTTGGGTAATTGGGATTTCCGATAAAATTAGTCAAATTCGAATGCCACTGACCGAGATGTACAAATTTTGGAATTTTGAACACCAGAACCAATTTCCGGAAATTCTATGCTGATTCTGAATCCAATGAAGTTTACTGATTGAAAATCGGTCAATTATTAACGAACTGAGAGCGAATATTAATTTGCCCTCGACGGTGTTGCCATCTGTTGAATATTCTTACAAAATTTTTTCGGGCTATTTCCCTTCAAGGGGAAATAGCCCGAAGACTAGTTCCAAAAGCCGCCACCACGTGGCAGCACCAAAATGAGCTAAATTAATATTCGCTCTCCTTCCGTTAATAATTGAACGATTTTCAATCTGTAAATTGCATTGGATTCAAAATCAGCATAGAATTTCCGGAAATTGGTTCTGGTGTTCGAAATTCTGAAATTTGTATGTTTGGATCACTGGCGTTTGAATTTGGTTACTTTTTTCGGAAATTCCAATTACCCAAATTCTAGAGGGCTGTGTGCTGATCACGACAGTTTTTTCAAATTTAAAATTGGACCACTAAAACCCCATCAATTCTTGTCCAGACGGTGATGGGCGAGGGGGTTGGGGAGGAAGGCGGCTCTTGAATGGGGGTAGGTGGCTTCCCAGGCCCCTTCAGAGGGGTTTCGCCGCCCGAGCAGCTTGGATACCTACCATTTCCGAGAGCAGTTTTTGCCCCACCATTCAAGAATTTTAGATTTCTTCCTCCCTCTTCGAGGTTTGCTATGAAACTGTTTGGGCCCATCCATGACCAAGTGCCAAACTACACGAGAGTGTGAGCTATTTTTTATGCATCAGTCATGGAGGGATGATAACATAAAAAATAAAAAATAATCAAATAGGTAAATAGGTAAATGAAACAAGGATCTTGAGTTATATTATAATTTATTCTTAATGTTTAACATTATTAGTACCTATTTTAATAAATGTAATTTATTTTTATTTGATTACCGTATAGGATCTTACCTAGTAGGTACACCAAAATTAAACTAAGCACCTCGCCCCACTTCCCAATCCAACTGATTGCATTTGAATCCAATTATAATGTAGTCAAATTGCCACCTTTGAAAACGGGGTCTTCCCGCAAATTTGACTCGGGCGGTTTCTTCCCTCCGATTCTGGCGGTCCCTTCCGCCGATTCAGCGTTGGACCATAAGGAACCGGGTCCTTCTGCGCCTCCCCTACGCGCAAGGGAGGGGAAGGGTATAAATACCCCCGCTCTCCACACCTCGACACAGTTCACCGAGATCTACCTGAGAACAGACCTTTGATCCACCTTTAGTTGATTCTTTTTATTCAGTTCCTTTAGTTTGAGTTTAGATTGAGATAGTGGTGTTGAGAAGTTGTGTTGGTTCAGAGAGAGTTTTAGTTATTTTTCCCCATCCCACGATTGACCCCTGTGAAGAAGACGAGCGGACTGGGCAACGGAAACGGCTTTCAATTTCGGACATTCTTAATAATAGTCGAGCAAGAGAGGAGGAGAGAAGACCCCACCTGAAGGCACGTCTGAACCCAGACGTAAACTCAGTACTGCCGTGGAAAGTCTGTTGTTGCAGGAACACCATCACCCAGCACAGCAACCCCGGAGCCCCAGGAAACCATCCCCTGGACCAGAAGCCCGGAAGGACCATCCCTGGACTACTTGGACCACCGTTCCAGCGGAGGTAGGAATCATTACCTTTTCTTACTTGTCCTTATCTAAGCAATATCATTCGCGTAATAGCGCCCCTCAGGCTTTGTGCATCACACTTCCTATACGAGAGTCACAAATGGGGTTATACCCGTTTGTTCCAGAACTCTCCACATCTTTGACCCCAAGACTCATCCCATGTCCCTCGTATCATCGAACGTCTGAACCCAGCCTGAACCCTCGACTCTGGTGCCACACTTTCTAACAACTTTGCATCACGTTTATCTGACACTTACCTTAGTAGCTTCTTCCCGTTCATGTAATTTCCACAATTCGCGTCAGTCATTTTCATCATTTTAACTTGTGTCCTTGATTTTGCGCCTTCGCGACCCCATCGTATGTTGTTGATTCTTATAATAAATTCAGTCACTTATACGTATTGTCTCTCGGGGGAGCCTGTAACCCCTAGAGAGCGCGTCCCCAGGTGGCGGATAGGGGAATGCCTCCCAGATATGGGTGGTAAGAGGGAAATCAAATACCTCTCGCGGACCAACAGGTAAACTGCCAACGGTTCCATGAGGCGGATGAGATTCTCGGATCCAACGGCTGGGGAGGCGGAAGAGCAAAAACCCGCTGCCTTGCGGACAGGGTCTTGACCCAAAGGCTAAGGATGGGAATCCCGAAACAACAAATCTGGCGGGTACCCAGGCCTGCTGGGTGCTCGGGAGCTGTGGGCTAACAACCCGCACTCCTTAAATAAAAATTGTTACAGAAACAGAACAAAGAACGAGCCGGACTGATCAAAAGGCGAAGATTTTTGGCATGAAACGGAAAACGCGAATTGGATTTTGGAATGTTCGAACGCTCTACGAGAAAGGCAAGTTGCGGCAGGTGGAGCGAGAAATGAAGAGATATAAGCTGGATCTGCTTGGTCTCAGTGAAGTGCGCTGGCTGGAGAGTGGAGAAGTCACCACTAATGGCGGTGGCTCCCTCCTGTATTCGGGGCAGGTGGGCCCAAACGCTGAGCATAGAGCGGGTGTGGGCATTTTGCTGTCAAAGTATTCCAAGAGGAGTCTGGTGGATTGGAAGCCGATCTCAGACCGAATCATTACTGCCAGATTCAAGACAAATGTGAGATATGTAAGCGTCCTGCAATGTTATGCACCAACTGAAACCTCTGATGAGAATCTGAAGGAGGAGTTCTATCGCTCTCTCAGAGATACCATCAGTGCAGTCCCTAGGAGGGATGTAGTGTTGGTGATGGGAGACCTGAACGCGAAAGTTGGCCGGGACAATGAAGGACTTGAACATATAATGGGCACCCACGGTGTTGGAGAGACCAACGAAAATGGAGACATGTTCAAGAACTTTTGTGCCGAGCATGAGCTGGTCATTGGCCGAACAATCTTTCCCCACAATAATTGCCACAAAGTTACGTGGGTGTCTCCCGACCATGCTACCGAAAACCAAATAGATCACATTGTAGTGAGCAGGAAATTTCGGAGATCACTCCTGGATGTGTGAAACCGGAGAGGGGCTGACGTGGGCAGCGACCACCACTTAGTAACCGCCCAATTCCGCCTCAGGATTGTCGCAGCAGCCACGAAATTCGAGAGAAGATCCAAAAAACTGAATGTGAGGAGCTTGAGGGTTCCTGCAAAGAAAGACGAGTTCGTTTAAGAACTCAGCAGCACATTCGGTACACTTCAAGTGGATGGCAGCTCGATTGACGAGCACTGGTTGGCCATAAAGACCGCAATTTTGGAGACAGGCGAAAGATGTCTTGGGTTCGAGAACTCTCTGAGGAAAGATTGGATGCGAGACGAAACTTGGGATGAAATAGAGCGCAGAAAGAGCCTGAAACAGAAGGTGAATCAGAGCAGGACCCGGCAGCAGAAATCCGATGCTCAGCAGAGGTACAACGCCTCAAACCGCCTAGTGAAGAGGAAGGTGAGATCCGACTTTAGGCAGTGGGTTAATGACCAAGCCCAGATGGCTGAAGAGGCGGCATATCGAGGGGATATGAAGGAACTGTACAGAATCACACGATCTCTATCCAGAAAAGGGTTCCGTAAAAGCAGGCCAATAAAAAGCAAAGACGGCACCCCTCTGACAACGCAAGACGAGCAAATGAGAAGATGGGAAGAGCACTTTGCGGAGGTATTAAATAGGGAGTGTGCAGATGCAGAAGAGCCAAGTTTCCGATGGACCGGTCCCGCTCCAGAGGATTTAATTAATGAAGACATACCGTCCCGGACTGAGATCTGCGAAGCCTTAGCCGAATTGAAGAATGGGAAAGCCCCGGGTATCGACGGCCTGACGGCCGAAATACTGAAGGCTGATGTGCAGATTCTCGCGGAGGTGATCGAACCACTCTTCAGGAAAATTTGGGAGCAAGAGAGAGTGCCTTCGGAGTGGCTGAAGGGGCTGATTGTGAAAATTCCGAAAAAGGGCGACATCTCTGAATGCAACAACTGGAGGGGGGTCACCCTACTGCCTATTCTGGGGAAGGTACTGCATCGAATCGTCTTGAAGAGAATCAGGGGCATGATAGAGAAGCGACTGAGGAAAGAGCAGGCAGGTTTCAGGGAACACCGCAGCTGCAGAGACCTCATTAACACTCTGAGAATAATCGTTGAGCAGTGCACAGAGTGGCAGAGTCCCCTGTATGCTGTATTCATCGATTTTGAAAAAGCCTTTGACTCTTTGGACAGAAACATCATGTGGCGAATCCTAGATAAATATGGAGTTCCCTCAAAAATGATTAATATCATACGGAGCTCATAGGATGGTTTCGAATGCCAAGTAATCCATGAAGGCCAACTGTCCAACCCTATAAAGATCAAAACTGGCGTGAAACAGGGTTGCGTGCTATCTCCAACTCTTTTTATTGTGGTCCTGGACAGCATCATGAGAGGATCACTCGAAGGTAGACGGCGTGGAATCCAGTGGAATTTGCGAGAGCGGCTTGAAGATCTCGACTTCGCAGATGATCTGTGTCTCCTCTCTCAGCGGTTCACCGACGCCCGGGATAAACTTAACGCCTTGAGCCGCATCGCAAGCCGAGTAGGGCTTGAGATAAACCTACAAAAGACAAAGGAGATGCGGATAAACATACGATGTCAGGAGCCACTTGTTCTGAGGGAGCAACCCGTAGAGCAGGTGAATTCATTTATTTATCTTGGAAGTCTGGTCACGAGGGACGGTGGGGCGGCGGAGGATGTGAAGAGCAGAGTACGTAAAGCGAACGGGGCCTTTGTCCAGCTCTACCCTTTATGGAAGAACAGGAACTTGTCCCAGAGAACAAAGCTAAGGCTCTTCAATACCAACGTCAAGTCCGTACTTCTGTATGGATGCGAGACGTGGAAGGTGTCTGAAACCATCACCCGCCGGCTACAGACTTTTATAAACCGCTGCCTCCGGAGAATCCTGGGGATATGGTGGCCCAACACAATCTCAAATGTAGATTTGTGGAGGACAACCGAGCAACTTCCGATCGACCAAGAAATAAAGAAAAGGAAGTGGAAGTGGATCGGCCATACTCTGAGGAAGCCCGACGGCGCCGTAGAGAAGACTGCTCTCCAATGGAATCCCCAGGGCGAAGGCAGAAGAAGAGGAAGACCGAGGGAGACCTGGAGGAGATCGACTGACAAGGAGCTCCGCCGAGTAGGCAAAACCTGGAATGAGGTTAGAAGAATCGCGCCAAACCGATCCGACTGGAACGAGCTTGTTTCTGCCCTATGCTCCCAAAGGAGTTAACAGGATTTAAGTGAAGTGAAGTGAAGTATACGTATTGAGATTATTTCACACCCTTTGAGAACATTCGAGTCACCTTTCGAACCGCCACAAGGCTTCCAAATTATTAGTTTTCTATTAGGAATTTACAGCCGTACTATAACCTGTACCCGAAGTCAGAACCTGTGCAACGCTGACTACGGGGCCGCTGCCAACCTACGAACTCCAGGTAATTTACTTGTAGACTTTTCGCTGCCAAATTTCAGCCTTAGCTCGCCATCCATTCCTGACATAGTCATAAGTAGGTTTACAGGCAGGATAGTCACACAAGTAACGATTACAATAAGTACCAAATTGGACGATCGATTGAATATACGATTTCCTAAACAAAAATTAGTGACTTCGAGGTCAGACGTCTGAAACTGCAAATAGCCTACTACAAATAAAAAATAAATTAAATTACCCAAATACCTGAATTCAAAGTTCAATGCCAGTTGGACGTAATTCATTAGGGACGAGTACTAGGTACCTCTGTTTTAACCTCCAAATCCGTATATTATATTCTCTGAAGCAACCAAGGTACCTACCTACGCACTTTCGAAGGATGGACACCGACGGTTATCTCGAATCAAGACCAAATCTGTGGAAGGTATATAATTATGCTTTCTCAGTTGATTTATAAACTAATCCATACCCACGTGTATCATACAACCTGAGTTGACCAAAGTTCACTTAAAAATTAATAGCATCGTTATATTTATTTGAACTGTTGAGTAATAATTGGTTATTTGGCAGTTTGAAATTATCATTTCAAATCTTATTGTACCCCAATCTGTTCAACGAGTTGCCCGCCTCTGTACATGAAGCACAAACTTTATACACCACATTCCTGTTTATTCATCATCGATAATTTTCAGACCACCGAAATATTGGCGTGTTGTTGTACACAACGGGTAGGTACTTGATAATTAGGACGTTACAGCAGTGCCTGCGAAATCATTAATTTTTTATTTTTTATTTTTCAAATCGACGTTATTCCAGGACGATCACACCTAAAATTTTCAAATCTGAAAGACACTTGGAATAATTTGGTAGGTTGTTCATACATAATGTTCTAATAAATCGAAAAAGTATGATAGAGCAAACGTGAGATTTGCTAAAGAAGGGGTATGAACGTAGCAACGAAGTAGCTAATTTCAATTTATTAATTAATAAATTGTTTGGTTCTTTGGAAATAAATAACAAAAGTATACCTCACAAGCCGGTTTGCAAAACCTTTTAAAATACCTAATTTTGCACTGATGTTTCACTCATTGTTATGTGTGAAACATCAGTGCAAAATTATTCCGATCGGGCTGCCGAGCTCCGGAGCACCGATTTTAGACCAAAATGTTCAAAGCTGAAAGTCTGTTAGAACCTCAGTTCTTCGCTCATTGGTCAAAATCGACTTCATATTCCATCTCCTCGCCCCCCCCCCCCCCCCCCCCCAAAAAAAAAAACACGGAAAACGATACCTCACAAGTTCATGTTCCTAGAACACCACAAAACCCTGTTTCTACGCCAATGTTTCCCCCATAACACTTGGGTATCGGGCTGCTAAGTTTCGGGAGACCACTAGGACCCAATTGGATTTTTTGGACCGAAAATAAAGTAGATACAGATGATACGGTGGACGGGCATAGCATTTTTGGAATCTACGCACCTTGAAACGAGAAAGAAAAACAATTGAGGGGAAATTTTTGTTTGCTGTGCGAATATATAGGTGTAATATTCACAGAATAATAAACAAACAGAGGTAGTTTTTCGGAGCAGAACGACTGTGCGCAAAATTTCATATCTTGAAACCCTCTATAACGTACTCCTAAAAACTGATCCCCCACCCTCAGCTGGTGGTGGGGGCAGATTCCACCGTAGGCACTTCCTTGCAGCACATCCAATGTGTGTGGTAAATTTCAGCTCTTAAAATCCTCTATAACCTACTTCTAAAACCGCCCCACCTCCTCCATTGTGCGTAATGCTGGAGTATAACGTATCTGTGTGCCGAATTTCAGCTCTTGAATCCCTTTCTAGCTTACTCCTAGAACAGCCCCACCCACTGAATTGTGGGTGATAAAGGATGGGGGGAGGGGCTTTTCTCAAAAGGCACTTCCTTGGAGCATAATGAATGCGTGTGCAAAATTTTAGTTCTTAAAACCTCTTAGAACCAACTCCTGAAAAAAATCATACTTGTTCTGTAGTGTAAACAATGTTGTTGGTCGCTTCGAGTTTTTCGGTTTCTTGGCGGGCGGCACGCTCCCGCGTCCCTGGGTGATACATAGCGTTAGGCAATGGAGGAAAACATAAGAGTACTCACCGAGATGTATTATAGTAAAAGAAGACATTATTAGCATTAGATACTGGGACAAAAATTGATAGCGATAAAAGTACTCGCCAGAAGGCAGAAGTGTGTGTGTGTGTGTGTGTGTGTGTGTGTGTGTGTGTGTGTGTGTGTGTGTGTGTGTGTGTGTGTGTGTGTGTGTGTGTGTGTGTGTGTGTGTGTGTGTGTGTGTGTGTGTGTGTGTGTGTGTGTGTGTGTGTGTGTGTGTGTGTGTGTGTGTGTGTGTGTGTGTGTGTGTGTGTGTGTGTGTGTGCGTGTGTGTGTGTGCGTGTGTGTGTGTGTGTGCGTGTGCGTGCGTGCGTGCGTGCGTTGCCTTGCGTTGAGTTGCGTGGCGTTGCGTATGTGCGTACGCGTGTGCTTGTGCGCGCGTGTGTGTGTATGTATGAATGAATGAATGAGACCACTGAAGGACTGGGACGAAGGTGGCCTCCAGTGGCAGCGGGAAACCTTTCTATAATTTATTTACTTTCTGCATTCGTTTCATTTTCTTTGTTCCATCCGGCAACGACTGTCATGAGCCAAACTTCTGACTGGCTATTAGTCATAATACTAGCTAAACCCCCAGTAGACAGTGGTTGCTCCAGGTGATCAATTCATAGTTATTTTTTCTCGTCAGACGAATAGGATCAAGGTCAGCATTTGAGAGCACTGTCCATAATTTAAAGTTAGTCCTACTTGTTTATAAGCTATATCATAATATGGTGGTCACGGGGAATTGAGTACAGACGGGAAGAGAGATGGACAAAGAACGAAGTTGGTTCCTTGAAGTCTGAAACTCAGGGCTAGTGGATATTTAGATTTTGGAGGACATGAAATGTTTCTGGTTCCCGCACGAATTGCATTAGGTAGGTAGTGAGAAAGCAAAGTGGTGAGTATTTAGCATCTGACTAAATGTAGAATCAGCCACAATTTAAAACTTTATAATAATCATTCATTCAAGGGCGTATTGGGAGAATACATTAATCTTTTTGAAACAACCCTTGTGCCATTATAAGAGTTAAAATGTGACTTAATTACCCCAAAATGTCACATGAGACGCGACATCGGAAAATATTCCCCTGTAGTTCAAAACGAAATACAAAAGGGCGGCGTACAATCCAGTTTTATGGTGACATAGGTCTTAACAAACCCGGATGATCCATCACAGGGTTTCAGCACATATTTCGTTAAATTGACCGCACAAGCGCCATGACGGAGTTGTGGAGGCCATTGTTTATGTAGGAAGAGAATACTAACCGGTCTCTCTCTTTTCAATGCACTTTCACTTTCTAAATCTCCATACATCGTCGTTTTGCACGTGACACAAGGGTGATACGGCTCCCGAAAGAATATCTAGGGTTGTTTATCAACTTTTGTCATTTCCCGCATTGTTCCTCTTCTGTGGGACCTAGCGTATGGGCGCAATAGCCATTTACTAACGCCAATCATATCGCGTTTGAGTGCCAGACAGCCTGAACTGGTCCCAGACCTCCATGAAAGAATTGAGCTTCACATAGAAATGCTGTGAGACAAAGCCTATTCGATTATTAGCTGGATGACCGGTGCATTGTGATTTCAACCGTCAGAACTGGGTTGCAAAACATCAGGTCCCGGACCCCTTACTGTACACCATTCCAGTGGAAAAAAAAACTAGAGACAAAATATGAATAGAGAGTTAAAAGAGGAATAATTTTCCGTTCTTTCCATCTGTCAAAAATGGTATGAAAAAAGACAGCCTGGTAAAAATCACGCATTTCGATAATTTCCAGCAGCAAAATCTAGGTTCGGATATACTCGTTTTCAAAGTGTTTGCCGATCTTTAGAATGCTCTATGCGTCGCCTTGGCGTGTCGAAGGCTCCAAAGTTTGCTCTAGTGACGTCAACAGCGTTGACAGAGCCGTCTTCATCTGACGATTTTGATTTGGATAGAGCACTTCGCATATATCCCACTCGTGCACAAGCTGATGAACACACCACAGCCGTCCTGAAGAAAAAAACGCAGCAAATCCCTACACAACGGTTTATTATTTTGTACAGAACACCCTTCTGTTACAGATCACAGCTCTCTGTATAGATAGCCCTTCTATTATATGTACTATTCTATACATATCGTCATGGTACCCTTAAAATATACCACTCTAAATATTATACATATAAGATTGTTACCAATAAAGACGTGGAGAAGGCAAGCTGCGTATTCATGGGGCAAAGCAAGTATATCTCCCTCCAACGATCCCTCACGGCATCCAACCGCCGTCGGAGGATCGGGGGAGGATAGAGGCGCCTTTATAAGACGCCCGGCTTGCCCAGATCGCCATTCTCCACATCTCTCTCAAACCAGAGCGCTCTCTCACTCACTCTCTCTCTCTCACCTTACCTTACGCCTCTTTCAAATCAACCTTGCATATCCTACGTGGTAACAAACCTTTCTGGATATTCCTTTCTGAAAAAATCCCGAATTTGTGATAAACCTTTCTGGGCACTTCCCGAAAAGATCCAAACGTGGTGATAAACCACTCTTGGCACTTCCTCTAAT
This sequence comes from Leptopterna dolabrata, assembly GCA_954871275.1. Taxonomy (NCBI): domain Eukaryota; kingdom Metazoa; phylum Arthropoda; class Insecta; order Hemiptera; family Miridae; genus Leptopterna; species Leptopterna dolabrata. The sequence goes on from OX940974.1 coordinate 75,712,279, forward strand.
ATCCAGTGCGGTAATAAACCTTTCTGGATATTAGCTCACCCAGCACCCGACATCTCCTTCGTAAAACTCATCTCAAACTTCCAATCACTACACATTATGTAGATCTCAGACCCTCCTTAGTACCTAAACCCGTACTAGTTACTAGGTACCTACTTAAATCATGTGTTAAATGTAGCTAAAGTAATTCTGTCGTTGACAAACAGTAGGTAAAATGGCAAAAAGAAACATACATAAATGAGTTCTGAAGGGAAATTGTTGATGTGGAGTGAAAAATGTTATAGTTTCGATCTCCGGAACTTTGGCATGTCAGCCCGTGAGGTTGACCATTGGGCTATATTGCCCACCTAGCCGAGGGCCTAGTGATCTGTGCTCTCAACACAGCTTGATGCCTGCATACACCCTGCACTTCACGAAAAATCATATAGCAAATTTTATGGCAACATCGTAGAACGCTCCGGATGGTCTAAGTGTTTAAAACTGCGAGAAAACCCACACCTCAAAATATAACTTTCCGAGATATGGATACTCTGGACATTTCAACCATTTTTTTCACACCTTACGAGTTGAGTGACTAACGTCGAGCTTCGAGGACCAACTAGAGCCCAAACGGGAACCGTATACCAAATTTTGTGAATTTTAGTTTATGGAACTAAGGAAAAAGCCGTGGACGGCGGACGGAGTACGGCAGACGGACGGACATTTTTCAAATTCGCTATTCGTATTCTACGTCCCTTGAAAAGCAAACCATCAAGTATTGAGGGAGGGGGTTACAAAAATGTTTTCATGGTCGATTCCAAAGGTTTATTATTGAAAATAATAAACCAAAACCAAGCTCAATAAGTGCGAATTTTTAGAAGTCGTGCTCAGGACGTGCTAGTGAATGCGACGAGAAATGCCGACCATGTAAACATGGGCAACGTTGTGTCAGGCGGTCTCAACAAGACTGGAGGATTAAAAGATGAGTTCGAGATTTTCAACGGAGCGAGAGTGATGCTTCACTCAAATATTAACAAGTAGCAAGGACTTGTGAATGGTGCAGTGGGCTCCATCCCTGAAATTGTTTGGCGTTTATTCCGTCGTGATCAAATGTACGATACTGACATTCCAGCTGTTCGTATCGACTTTGGCAGAGATGGAATTCATCTGATCAAACCAATATCAACAGTTTCCGGCACTCCGAAACTATAACGACACAACTATTTACGAAGTACCTATTTTCTAATTAAGAAAGTGAAATGTAAGTATACCAAGACGTATTTTTATGTTTATTATATTACTGTTTACATTGTACAAAGAAATTATGACAATAAATAAATTATTATCATTATTATTATTATGGAACAATCTTGCGAACACAGCTCCCACCATTTATTTATTTATTTATTTATTTATTTCACGGGCGAGCCCAATTAGGTACATTATAACATTCAAGAGGAGTGAAAAATATACTATAATAAGTAAATAATACAAAAAAGAACTTGAAACAAAAGAAAACTAAAATATTTCATGAATAACTGGTGGGGAAGGAAGATAACAAAGTCTTTAAGGAAGAACTAGGCCTGCGCTGTCCATAAATACAAGTATGTTCAGTGGACCGCGCTGTGGTATACCTCGGATCTCCATTCTTTGCTAAAGACAGGCATATGTCGCAGTGATTCGTGTCAGATCATTAGATGATTAAGAATAGAAGAGCTAGATTGCTCAAAACTCATTGTCATAATACCGTACAATGAAGAAGATGGAAGGAATGCGACAACTGCCTAGAACATCCAGCACCATAAGTTAGTCACATATAGGCAAAGCATTTGTTCGACCGTCAGACAAGAACTACTCAACTTATTTTTACTGTATAACAACTGGATAACGGATTCCACATGTTGTGTGATTTGTCAATAACCGACTGGCCGCATCATTGCATAACAATACACACACACACACACACACACACACACACACACACACACACACACACACACACACACACACACACACACACACACACACACACACACACACACACACACACACACACACACACACACACACACACACACACACACACACACACACACACACACACACACACACACACACACACACACACACACACACACACACACACACACACACACACACACACACACACACACACACACACACACACACACACACACACACACACACACACACACACACACACACACACACACACACACACACACACACACACACACACACACACACACACACACACACACACACACACACACACACACACACACACACACACACACACACACACACACACACACACACACACACACACACACACACACACACACACACACACACACACACACACACACACACACACACACACACACACACACACACACACACACACACACACACACACACACACACACACACACACACACACACACACACACACACACACACACACACACACACACACACACACACACACACACACACACACACACACACACACACACACACACACACACACACACACACACACACACACACACACACACACACACACACACACACACACACACACACACACACACACACACACACACACACACACACACACACACACACACACACACACACACACACACACACACACACACACACACACACACACACACACACACACACACACACACACACACACACACACACACACACACACACACACACACACACACACACACACACACACACACACACACACACACACACACACACACACACACACACACAACTACACGTCTTGTACGTTTGAAATTCTAAAATTTGAAAATCAATTTACAATGGTTTCCAGGGTTCACATATTGTGACAAAAACAGGGTGCCATGGTTCATGAAAACAGAAAATGATCGTTCTCCAGTAGAGTTACGAAAAACGTAAGTAACACCAACAAATCACATCATCCTTGCTCATACCTACATAGTAATTTATTTTTAATAGCACGTTTAAAGGAGTCTATTAGAGCAAATTTCTTGGTTTCTTCACCCAATTCGTTATATAGCTGTGAAGCTTGCACCAAAAAAGATCTGTTGTAAATCATTGCCCGATAGGTTGGTATGCATAATAAGCTATCCGCATTTCGAGTGTTCCTACTATGGGCATCACTCATGAACTTAACCTGTTCATACAGATAGAGAGGAGTCTTCGTCAAAAGGATCTTGCTGAATAAACATAAAAGGCGATACTCTTCCCTCTCTTTAATTTTAAGCCACCCTCAATCTTTGAAATACCGAGTAATTGGAACGTCTCTACTAAGTTTAAAGATATATCTCACGCATGAATTCTGAACTTTTTGTAAGTGGTTCATTTGTTAGGAATTAAGGTCACAGTAGGCAAGGCTAGAAAAATCTAAATGCAGGAATACCAGAGTGATAATTAATTGCTTTCGAACAACCATCGTCGGTTGAAACTTTAGTCTGCGTAATTGATACAGTAATCTGTACACTTTGCCTGAGATCGTAGGTACGTGGTCATGCCATGATAGTGTTCTATCAATCTCGACACGTAGGCTCAACACCATATCATCGAAAGATATTGGATGGTCATCAGTTTCAACTGGCATCAAACTATGGTTTTCTACCTTAACGATGTTATTTGGTGTTCCAATTATGATGGATTGACATTTTCTTTCATTAATGACCATTCCGTGGCCTTTACACCATTTACTCAACTCTGACAAATAATCATAATTAATTTTTTGAATAGCTTCATTTATGTTATCAACATCCGCCACAGTAAAAATCTGCAAATCGTCCGCGTACATTAACATAATGACTGTAAATGAGGCACTGCCCGATGAAGTTGATAAATAAAATGAATAAAATTCCGCTATTTATTGAACCTTGAGGAACTCCACCACGCCTATTTACCAGCCAACCAGACATTTCACCGCTCTGCGTTCTTACACTTTGCGATCTATCGCATAAATAGTCGGTGAACCATTGCAAAACCTGGACCGAAATTAATTGCTCTTAAAATACTTATCAATAGTTTATGATCAACCATTTCGTATGCGCGAGAAAAATATATCAAAACCAAAAGCGTAACCTTTCGATTGTCCATTTTTTTCCTAACTTTATCCAATAGGTAAACGAGAGCTGTTCCCGTGCTAAAGCCTTTCTGATACGCCGACTGAAACTTATAAACAGAATTATTTTCACTCAAGAAGCGCTGTATCATTTCACCGATTATTTTGTCAAATATTTTCCCTAATGCGCAAAGCAGGTTGATACGCCTTATCTCGGATGCCAGCTTGGCATACTTTTTCTTTTTGATTGGAAGGATAAGTGACTTCTTCCAGAAACTAGGATAGGTATTTGTCCGGACGGAATTATTGAATGTGGTACATAACACTTAGTACAACTCTCTTCCATTTTTCTTTATGAAAGGAACTGGGATATCGTCAGCGCCAACTGATTTGGATTTTATCTTAATTACCGCGCTTTCAATCATCCCTATAGTTATTTCACCAAACTTAAACTGATTGCCATTATGACTAACACTGACATTATTGTATTTTTCAACATATTCACTTGGGTCGAAACCATCAGCTTCAGTGCAATAATGCGTATTCAAATCGTCAAGTGGTATAGGTGGAATGTCACCGTCCTCTCCTCCTTAGCCATACCAAAAATTCTTGAATAAAACGTACAAATCTTTGGTTTTTCCTGGGCAATCAAGAACGTCTTTCAAAAATGTATGTTCAGCATTTTTCATTCGCTGCTTTACTTTATTACGGTAAACTTTATACACATTAAAATCAGAATCCAATTTCGGTACACCCCATGTCTTATATCGTTTGTCACGCTCGGTCATCAACTCCCTAATAGTAATGGAATGGTCAGTCAGAGGCGATGGAGGTTTCTTAACAAATATAGTTTTTAGAGGAATCAGCTTATTATATAACATTGTAAGAATCTCGTTAAATTTGTCACCTTTAAATTAACATCTTCCATTTCTGTAATTATATGCCAACTAACCATATCCACCTCGTCCTTCAATTTCCGTGCATCAAAATTCCTGAAATCTCTGACAACAATCTGCTTCCTAGGTAGCTTCTCAGATTCTATATTCAGTAACACTAGATCAATTCATGTTTAGAAATCCCTGGTACCATGAATTGTCCATATTTCACTATTTTTTCATTTTTATTCACCAACATGAGATCCAAAAATGTATCAATGGTTTTGTACATGTATCATGCCTATAGATTTGATTGACCGTAAAAGTATATTTTAACATGTATTTCGGGGCTACTGGGTTTTAATCGGTTTTAAAGTCGCCCATAACGACAACCTTATCATATTCATGAATACATTCTGAAAGCTGATCGAAAAATTCGCTCAAGTATCCAACTTTGGGTGGCCGATACACAACTCCTATTGGATCTATTTCGTATAATTACCTCAACCAACAAATATTCGGGCTCAACATTTTTTTTAAATTTTAGACTCACAAAGAATTTTGAAATTACAGTTTTGCTTAATGAACAACCGCCACGCCCTGTCCGATCGTTACGAATAATATTATAGTCATTAATTTTTTCGGCCGAAGAATCAACGTTAGGTTTCAAGGAAGTTTCAGTGATTCCTATTATGTCACAAAATCCATTTTCAAATCAATCATTTACTTGGGCCCAATGAGCAATCAGAGACTCAGCATTTACATGAGCTAAGATGACATTATTTTTATACTTCGGCATGTCATCTGAAAATGTTCTGTTAGACACTTGACTCATAGGAGATCAGTAATGAGGAAAATAAGTAAGTAGGTACCTTCTTTCAAGTCCAGAAAGAAAATAATTCGGCTCGCATCTCCATTCGATGTACCATTGGGCTACCATTATTTTGAAGTGCTCCTGCCCGAGCGCCGTTTTCGATCTTCCATAAGCTGGCTCTTGAGAATGAGGAGCTCATTTGGAGTTCGAATGGGGATCGGATCCTCGCCATCGTCTTCTCGCATCATGATTCTACCGTTGCTGACCCAGATGTACTTACTTGAATTTGAATTCAGTCGTCAGATTTCTGCAGGTCTTGTGTAATTTGCTATACTCGAACGTTAGACTACTATTGCAGTATATTCGGGTATCAGGAATGTACTGTAAGCCGAGCGAATGAGTAGAGAGCTTTTTCTTATCCCATACAGCTTTGCGAATGCCATTTTGTCCAATTTTCGGACAAAACTCACTAGGTACAATAACTCCCTGAAGGTCACTGAGGGATCTACGGCGAAAGATATCATCGATCATTGTCTCATCGACCCGGAATCTAGTGACTTAAGCTTTTTTTTGAACAGCAGCAGTCAACATCAAACCAGGGCGTTCAGGCATCCCAGAGATTTCGACTTTCCTTTCAATAGCAATCTGATTGCTCTCATTGATAAGGGCTTCAAAGCCTTAAACTTTTCGCGATACAGATTGATTTTCGATCTAATTTCTTTAATATCATTTTTTATTTGTTCGAAACTCCCTTCAGTCGAATCCAGAAAGTCTGAGAACTATCCGAATTGAATTCTCAATTCCATAACTTCTCCGGCTTGTTTATCCAGCTTGTTGTTCATTGATTTAAGGAGCTTGGCAACATTAGCGTCGTCGACGTTATCATCACTTCGGGTCGACGGTTGGGCAGGCTTGTTGTTAGAAGGGGGACCGTTTGGAGTGGGGAATCCACCCGACGGGAGCTCACCTCACCTTCACGCACTTTTTTCCGGAACTGACAAACCGCATTTTGTTTTATGTACTCTTTATAACCCTCCTTCAAAACTTTCGTGCAATTTATATGGGCGATCATCCCACAGTTATCACACATAACTCTATACGCATTATGGGGGAACCCCGGAGAACAAATACCGCATTTTGGTTTATTATTCTGTGCATGATACACCTATGTATGTATTCGCTCAGCAAAAAATTTCTATAACACCCTCTCAAATGTTTTTTTCTTTTACGTTTCAAGGTGCGTAGATTCAGAAAATACAATGTCCGTCCGCCGTATCATTTATATCGGCTTCATTTTAAGTCTACAAAATTCGTTCATTCGCACACATGCTCAATTTTTAGGACCCTAGCTGTGCCCAGAAACTTTGTAGCCCGATCGGAATATACCCAAGGGTTTTATGAGTGACAAATGGGTACAAAATTAGGTATTTTTTGTGTTCTAGTAACATGAGCTTTTCAGGTATTGTTTTTCATGTTCTTTAGGACGAGAGGACCGAATATGGAGTCGATTTAGGCCAATGAGTGGGAAATTGAGGTTCTAACGAAGTTTCTACCTTAAATTAACGTTACATTTTGGTCTTAAATCGTCGTCCTTTCGCAAACAGTTTGGGTCCCTATTTGGAAATAAATTTGGGCCCTAGCTGTGCTCCAAAGCTCGGCAGCCCGATCGGAATACACCCAGGGGCGTTATGGAACAAAAATGGACGTAAAAATAGGGGTTTTCGAGTTTTTTTGAGGTTTTAGTGAACACCAGCTTGTGACGTATCGTTTTCCCTGTTTTTTAGGGCGAGAAGACCGAATATGAAGTTAATTTTGACCAAATAGTGAAGAATTGAGGTTTTAATAAAGATCGAAATTCATTTTTTGTCAGTCAAAAACCTAGGAAATTGTCTGAAATCACCATCAATTTGTGTAATAACACTAGAAAAGGTGTCAACAGGTGAATCAATACAATTAAATGGCACTATCAATGATCAAAGATAATCTGAAATAAAAAAAAAGGCTGAATGTCCTTGTCACATGGGTTTATTATTCTACTGGACATACGGAAATCAATGTTGGCTGTTCATTTATTGTTTCTTTCATGTGCAATTATGGAAATGGCTATTTTTGATGGAGAGAGAGCGAGAGAGAGAGAATAGAGTACTTTCATTGAAAAACGTGTGTACAATTAGGGCAATACAGCCCTCTCTGCCATTACACACACGAAACCTCTTCGTTCTTTCCAGCAATTCAAGATGATTTCTCCGAAGCAAGAAGTCCCGATGAAAGTTACCCATGGGTGGTGCACTAGTGACGCAAGGGGGTCCCGTGAGGTAGGAAGGGAGCAATGGCGTCACTAGTACACAAAATTTCTAGAAGTCATTGGATAAACACTACTCATCGTGGGAGAGTGCAGTTGGTGTCAAAATTCTCAGGATGGAATATACCGTCATTTAAAAAAATAAACTGAACGCGTCGGTGTCGTGGTAACCCTCAAGTACCACACTCCTATGTAATGTATAAGATTTAACCAAATAAACGAGGGGAATGACGAGCTGAGCGACGCCTCGGGGAATATTATATTAGGAAGAATTGTTAGGCGAGTGAGCCCTCACGCCCTGAGTCTTAGGGCCTAGAAATAAAATTCAAATTCAATAAGCAGTTATGCCCCCATTATTTTCTTCAAATTTAAGCCTGAAGGAGAGAAGTTAAAACTCACAATATATTAACTCTTATAATACAATTTTAGGTATGAGTAGAAAATGTAAAATAGTCATCAGATTTGATGCTAAATTATTATTTATGCACCAACTCACTATAATATTGGTATCAGCATTAAAAAGGAAACAGTCCATCCCTAATTAACCCCAGAGATCTTTTCACATCCCCGTCGGTTGATATATTCAAATCAGTTCCGTCGGGTTGTATAAGTTCGCAATAGAAATGGATTATGTTTGTATGCGAAAATGATCAGCCCCTTCCATCGATAGTTCCGCCGTGAACCCGTTGAACTCCTTTTCTGCTGCCGATAACGAAGTGTCAACAACCAACCGCTTCGCGGAGGCTGCTTCGGACAGAAGCCGGAAATTATGTGCCTTCGCATTTTTACGTCGCTCTACTCAATCTGTCGTGCGATATTTTTTCTCCCGCTTGTAACTCTTTTCGGTAAGATACGAACTCCTTTGAAGGTGTACCTCCATATTTCAGATTGACTGTCGGTGACATAAAGGGCCTATTCGTAATATTGGTTGAGCCCGAAAACCGAGTGAAAATGCCTTCTAGAAACACCATTCCTTCAGTGAGCACAATATGGGCTCGCGATATGGAGGTTGTTGGCAGATTTCTACGAGAAAAATTGGGCTTTTTTTATGGCACTGCTCCCGCACGACGATGAAGTTTGGGCGTCCACTAGCACGTAATGGAGGGCAAAGTATACCGCAAGAAAAACTGATAGGAAAGTTGATGAGCAATATGGAGGAATATGATGTAACGAAATATTTTCACAACTGCTTTAAAATTAATTTCAAAACTTTGGATTCAAAACTTCATTTCATCTTTCTTTCTTTGGCATTATAGTTTCTACTTGCATATGGGATTGTTACTTCGGACAGCACTAGATCGCGTCGGCGGTGCGATCAGTCAATTTGTGATGAGTGGATCACACATCACAATATACAGGGTGTCCCAGTTCCTTCTGGAGAAACTCAGGGAATCGATTCTACTCTTCACTCGGAACAAAAAATGCTCAGTAGAAAATTTCCGAAAAGTTCTTCGTTTTAAAGATATCCGAAAATTTGTGTTTTCCAACTTTGCATTACCTTACCAGATAAAAACGCTAATAAATTCGAAAATATTGGGACTACAACACATCCAATAACACCATTTAAAAGAACGTTAATTTCCTGTAAGATTCTTCTGTTTTCAATGGTCAGAGTTACGAACTAAATCACTCGCGAAGAAATCGTGGAAACCCATTTCAAAGAAAAACGGAGTTATTTCCACCAACAACTGTGTGTATTGTGTGTTACTGACGATGGTTTGATCACCGAAACCGGTATATCAGTGTTTTTTGCGTTTTTCGTGTATTAGTGGAAATAGACTATTTTTTCAATAACTCCGATTTTCTTTGGTCAGAGTTACTTAAAATGTTGGCCAATATCAGTTGGAACATTTGAATGTTTCAAATTTAAAATTGTGAAAAATATTCTTCGTTCTACTGAGGTTACAAAAAAATACCTACAACTTGTCAAATTTCACAAACACTTCTTCATCTAATAGGCTTTACATTGATATTTTTAGATTTAAAATAACGTTGTAGTAGAGTTAAAAAATGATAATTGAACGTTTGAAAACATGAGCAGAGGTGAATTGGTGGGGGGGGGGGAATTATTTAGACCTCGTGAAACAAAACTTCCATCTTTCACATTCCAGTATCATTTTTATTCAGTCTAGGAAGCGTTAGTTTTATTTTACGAGGTCTAATTAACCCCCCCCCCCCCCCCCATTCACCTCTGCTCATGTTTTCAAACGTTCAATTATCATTTTTGGTTTTTTATTTTCAATAATGAACCTTTGGAATGGAGCATGAAAAAACAATTCTAACCCTCCCCCCCCCCCCCCCACCCACAAAATTTGATGGTTTACGTTTCAAGGTATATAGAATCCGAAAATGCAATAAAAAAAATTCTGTCTGTCCGCCGTACACCGTACTTAGCCCTTTTGTTAGTTACCATGAACAAAAAAAAATTGATGAAATTCGGGTTATAGGTTCCGTTCGGGGTCTAGTTGGTCCTCGATGCTCGGCGTTACTGTCAGTCATCTCTAAGGGGTTAAAAATAGTGGTTGAAATTTTCAGAACGCCGTAGCTCGAAAACTTTTGATAGAAGGGTACCGTTTTTTTAACGTTTTTGAATTGATCTTGAACTAAAGAATTTTTTGAGACCACCTGGAGCATTCTACGACCAGCCGTTCGTTTGCACCAAAAAGCACCGTCAACACGATCGTGAATCAAACGGTATAAATCCGGCTCAGATATCATCAACGGGAGCACCTGGTTATAATCACCGATGGCTGTATGAAATCGAGTTGGTTGTTCTGCGATATTATTTCATTTGAAAATTGATGAATCTATTGGATTTTTTGGTAGGTACTTTTGAAACTTGAACAATGGTAAGTTATTACACAACGGGAACTTATTACAAAACGGTAAATTATCGGTTCATTATACTATTCACGTAGAAGGAGCACAGATACAGGTAAATTATTACACAACGGTTTATTATTTGCCTTTTGCTTCATGAATAACTACAAATAACTAATGATTGAATTATTGAATCCCGCGCATTTGTACGAAACTGTAATTCCCGCGCATTTGTAGGAAACTTTAATTCCGGTACTCGATTTAGGGCTTTCCTGGGTGGAGCTCGAGAGTACTGACCACAGAAAACCGTGATCTACGCAGAAGGGGCATCTACACAGGTGAATAATAAATCTTTGTGTAATAATTTGCAGCGTTGTAAACTCTACTACAATGGTATTTTTAAATCTAAGTATATCAATGTAAAGCCTATTAGATGAAGAAGTTTTTGTAAAATTTGACAACTTGTAGGTATTTTTTTGTAACCCCAGTAGAACGTACAATCTTTTTCACAATTTCAAATTTTGAAATTTTCAAATGTTCCAACTGGTACTGGTCAACATTTTAAGTAAGTCTGACCACTCAAAACAGAAGAATCTTACAGGAAATTTAACGTTCTTTCAAACGGTGTAATTGGATTAGTTGTAGTCTCAATATTTTCGAATTTATTAGCGTTATTATAGGGTAAGGTAATGGAAAGTTGGAAAAACACAAATTGTCGGATATCTCTAAAACGAAGAACTTTTCGGAAAATTTCTACTGAGCTTTTTCTCTTCCAAATGAAGAGTAGAATCGATTTCTTGAGTTTCTCCAGAAGGAACTGGGACACCCTGTATATTGGAATGGGGTATTCCAGTAGTTGATTTCAATTTTTTTTCTAAATTTCCTTGCGTGTGGTTAATGAAAATACGTATGTAGACGTATCTGCGTTGAATACTATTGACATGAAGCAGCAGCATCCATGCAAGAAGTAGGAGACAACGGTTAGAAACACTTTTTTCCGGCGCAGAAACTGACGCAGGTTACCGATCTAAGGTTACGTTGTTCTTCGTTGCGTTTGCATGAAGTAGAAAAGGTATGAACTTGTACTGATATGAAACAGAGATGGGCGGAACGGAGATGCCGATGGAGTTGAATGAGAAATTAATGTTAATCAGAATGAGCGGGAACAGCACGCTCAGAGAAGTAATGACTCAGTTTTGTTATTAAGTATTATAATATTATAGAGCCCTTGCGCCAGTGAGCTCGTGCGTGACGTAGACGTATTTCATCGCGCTTCTCGTTTCTACTGACATGGAATTATTACCTTTTCGGACACACGTAGTTTTGACAGTCTCTTAAACTAGAAAAAACCTTGTTTTCAGGCCCACTGTAATATCCCATTAAAAAGCGCGTATGGCGTCATGGATGAGTGATGACGGCGGACGGAGGTGATGATCTCACTACCAGATATGAGAAAAATGTTTGAAAAATTATTACGTCGTCTACCTCACCATTGTTCATGATAGGGTCAGTTAGGATAATACATTACGAACTCGGGGTTATTCTCTCAGCGCTCGTGTAAGAATTGCAGAAACTTGAGCGATATAAAACTCGAAGGTTTACACTCCTGATAGACATGCTCGTGCATATCAAAATCTTCATCAGTTTAGACGAATAACGATTTTCCAGTGTCCAAATCCGAGACAGTATCCAAGTATGACGCTGTTCTCAATCAATATTGTTCATTCACATTCATCACTTCATCAAGATGTCTCTGATGTGTCTGGTTTTGTTTCATATCAGACACAAAACAAGGTTACTGTCTGTTACTGACGATGGTTTGATCACCAAAACCGATATAACAGTGTATTATTCGCGTTTTTTCGTGTATTAGTGGAAATAGACAACGTTTCGATAACTCCGTTTTTCTTAGCATCGGCTGTCCTGATGCTCTTCGACATACCTCTATAAATGTTCCGCAGTTCTTCAGCAGGTCAAAGGCACCGTTTCACAAACCGTTCTCTTCAACAAATTACAATTAATCGGTCAATGTCGAGATGGGCTAGAGAGGGTAACCTGGTGACTGGCTCGGTGCCTGATGCTGATGTGTTCCACCAGGGCCTCTGGACCTTCAAGAGATCCTCCCTCTTTGCTAGCACTTGAATTGTGTGTTGTTTATATATTATGCTTTAAAAGTTACAATTTTCCAATAATAATTTACCATGTAGAGTGAAACGTTCTCTTTCTTTACCTTGGTAAATGGGTGAGCCCACATACCTGTGTTCTATAAAAAAAATTATCCAAACATGAAAGTAGAAGTTCATAATTACGTTTCCACAGACTTCCAATCATCGGATACCAGTCCTATTGCAACTTTTCGCTCTGATAGTCCAGGAGCCAGCTCTGAAAAGTGGTAGTAAAATCGGAGACTTTCTGACTATAGAACTTCATAGGGCATACCTTGGTGGATCTATTAATGGCCGTCTGCCACCTCATATTCAGTGGGAGGGGGTATAGATATGGTGACCATTTGAAATTGCGAAAAGTTGCCAATTTCCAATTATTTACGGAGAGCTGAAACTTGGATAAGAGGTACTACATGATGCGAGTAAAACGAAAACCCATGTCTGCCGCTTCATATCCGCGGAGGGGGGGGGGGGGGGTTGGACTGGCAGACGGGTCTTGAAAAGTTGTGGAACCTGGCTTAGTGAGAAAGTGGGGTAATGAGACTAGTGAGAAGAAAAAAATGCGGTCCCTTCGTTTTCAGCCCAGAAACCTGGGATAGTGAGAATAACCTCTGGTAGTAAGAATCGATTTCTGGCATTTTTACCTCTGCTAGTGAGAAGATCTCCTCCTCCTACCTCTGCAGACAATGAGTTTCATGTTCTTGTTTGTCATCGTTTATTCCTCAGTCATGCCTAAAAGAAAAGTGCAGTTCCTCTCGGCAAGTGACAAATTGAAATTAATCCGCAACGTTGAAAGAGAAAAATCGGTGGCAGAAGTAAGCAGAGCCGCTAACGTGCCAGTCTCCACAGTGTACCGAATCGTCAATAAGGACAAATCCAAGGTTGAGTCGGAGTGTCCAGCTGGCCAAGGAAAACAAAAGCACTGTGTACCGGAGAATTCCCTCAATTGGAAATGTGTATGGTGGAGTGGATAAAAGATCGTCGTGTTGAAAACATTCCGCTAAGTGGAACTGGAATGAAACAAAAAGGCCTCAATTTTGCTGCTGAACTGGATATCATCGACTTTACCGGTAGCAATGGTTGGTCGGAAGGGTTCAAGAACAGGAATGATTAGGTGTTTAAAAAGATTTGCGGGAAGAGTAATGCCGTTGATGATGATTGTTGTAATCAATGGGTTACAGATTTACCAATGATTTTACATCAGTACTCACCCGATGGCATCTTCAATGCAGATGAAACTGCTCTATTCTACAGATGTATCCCTTCATCAACCTTCACGTTTAAAGGCGACGCATGTCACGGAGGGAAACGTAAGTAAAGAACGGGTTACGTGGTTGCTAGCAGCCAATATGAGTGGTTCGGAAAAGTTACCATTGCTGATGATTGGCAAGTCAAAGAAGCCTCGCTGTTTCAAAGGCGTGCGCACATTGCCTGTGAACTACAAAAATAAGAAAAATGCGTGGATGACTCGGGTTCTCTTCACTGCCTGGTTACGGATGATCGACATGAAAATGAAGTTGAACAAACGGAAAATCTTGTTGTTTATAGACAATTACTCAGCACACACAGTTCTTCCGGAGTTCGAGTACGTGAGAATAATTTTGCTCCCACCCAACACCACAAGTAGGCTGCAGCCGATGGATCAAGGCATAATAAAAAATTGTAAACACCTGTACAGAACGGAACTGGTGAGGCTCATTCTTCAGAAAATTGAAAATTCCGATCTCATCACAATCCTTGCAGCAATGCGCCTCGCGAGGAAGGCTTGGAATGACGTAAAATCGACGTCGGTGGCGAACTGCTTCAGGAAGTGTGGCTTCAAGAAAGTGCCTGATGATTAGGAGGGAGGAGAACCTGATCTCGAGAACCTGATGACATCGAAGGATGAGTGGAATCCAGCTATTGGTGACACGTCTTCAAACGTAGATCGTCCCTCATTCGATTACTACGTCTCCATTTACGATGATGTGTCAGCCTCCGGTCAATAACACAGACTGACAATCGGAGGAGGTCGTTAACCATATCCCAGCAGATCTTTAGTCCTACGTCTTGTCCTCTGTACTTCCACCACGTTTACTTATCGCCCAAACGATGCACTCGATCCAAGCACAATGTAAGCGATGACGGCAAAATATCCGGAAATGATGCCCGTATTGTAGAATCTACTGGATATTTAAAGCTGGAGAATTCTGGATAGCACCTTCTTGGCCGTTGGCGCGATCGCCTGTTGTTTGATTTGCGGCTTCTCAGTCACATCAGAATTTTGATCATTGAAGCGTTTTTTCCCTTATTTCAATCGACCAACGTGTTTTCCTCACAAAAAACTGGTCGACATCAGCTGAAATTCCCAGCTAGTTTCACAGTCAGTTAATCCCTTATGATATTCATGATAATCATACTACACCTACCTTTCGTCTGCGCACACGCAAACGTATTTCCTTTGAAACGCGAATAAGCCCATGAAATTTGGATGATAGAAATATAGTATAGGTGCGGGTTGCCATCTAGCAGTGGATAATCTCAAAATGAGTGTCATCAAGATCGGATTGTAACTTTCGACTACAAATACCCCACCGTAAATTTGCGGTGCCGGCCTTCCTCAACGTTTGTTGTACTATGTCTTTTTTGATGGCACAACCACAGGGACTCCGGGATCTCAGGGTTCTCCTACCATCGATCGACAAAATAATCAAAAAAAGTTCAAGTTTCTCATTGCAAGGGGCTTGCGAAGGAAACAAAAGATACCCTACTCCTACGTCTTCGGGCTTCAAAAACGCTAGGGAAGCACACATCTTGATGAAAAGTCACCTCCATATTCACTAACACTTCTAAACACTTTTCCACACGCAAAGAACAAAGTGAACGCGAGGACAAAGTTGAAACTGGAGCCATCCCATCCGCTACCTGGATGCAAGGGTTTTAATGTTGCTTTTATGGCTGCCTCTGGTATTTCCAAATACTAGTCGAGGTTAAGAAATTTGACGTTCCTTTACCTTCCTCAGTAAAACTCTAACCATTGTCCAGGGATTGTACGCGTTTTTTGCTTATCAAATTTAGCCACTTTTCCTCATGTACGCTTATTTCGCTGTTGGTTGGCAATTTTCTTCTCGCTGTATGCTTTTTTGAATGTCACTGCGAATGAAACACCGACTCTGCCCAATTTTGGTTGGTAGTTTTATGATTCCGTATAATGATGTGAAGAACTTGGAAGGGCATCACTACATCCTCCGAGAATGTACTAGTGCCCCAGTTGAGACGACCAACGATTATTACAGAGAGGGGTGTGTACCCATAAGAGATCGAAAAGAATGGTTTGCACATACTGCTGGCATCGTTAATGTGTAGTGGACTGAAACACCGTCTAGTGGAAGGTGTCTTTATTTTTTGGAAAATTAATCGTTCGATTTCGCCCAATTTTGATTGGTAGTTTTATGAATCCATAAATATAAATATAATAATGTAAGGAACTTAGCAGAGCGTCATTACACCACTGATCCACAGAGAATGTACTGCCCCAGTTGAGACGGACCAGTGGTTATTACAGAAGGGGTCGGAAATAATGGTTTGCAGTGACTGCTGTCATCGCTAATGTGTAGTGGAACACCATTATCAAATTTCCAAAGATAGCAGAACCTTGCGAGAGCCGAGAAAAGTATGGGGATAATTCACGAGTGGCACTGCAGAAGAGAGCCGTTGAAAGAAAATCGATCTGACATCCGGGCAGTGTAGCAAATAGGGAGCATTTGCATGGCAGATCCACCTCTTCCCCTTGCCATTCTATCGCCTCTATACAATAGACTATTTCCTCTAAGGGTGCTTTCTACCGCTCTCCAGGGCTGTTGGATTCAATTTCCTTCCCTGTCTCAGAAGGCGGCGCGCCGATTGAAATGTGAATGGCAATCATGAGGTATTTGCTCTAGAGACATTTTCCATTTGGAATTTCGGCTGGATAGAAATGGTGGGGATGGTAAACGCTAAGATCCAGTATAGCCCCACTTGGGAGCGGTTTGGAGAGGAATCCCGTGCAAGGAGCGCACCCATTCAGCTCGTCGATCCGTTCACCTTTCGCGTTGCGGAAAATAAGCTTTCGATATCCCATTATTCTGAGCTCTGATTTTTCACACAAACGTTTTTCATTCAACAGGTGTGTGTATAAGCATTATTCCGCAGACAGAACCCCGTTATTCACTTATACTAGGATATTCCGTCAGTTTGAACTCTAAGAAACTCGTAAGTTTCATATTTTATTTTGGTTTCTTATGTTTCTTGACCTTAATTTATGCTCTCGTGAAACCGCTGTAAAGCCGTTCGTTCACTTCTTATGTTCTATATCCATTTCAGTGCTGTACTAGGTATCTAGTTGGAGTGATTGTTCACAATCGCCTCTGATATTCATATAGTTAACCCAGATACTATATGTGGTGTGGTGGGAGTCTATGTTTCCGTAAATCCATGCCACTCCTATGATTTCGGCTCAAGTCATTGGGTACTGAGGGGGTTGATATTCGTGTTTGTTTGTCCCTCGATGTGCGTTTCATTAAGGGTAAATGTCACGGATTTTAGTAAGAAATATTTTCAACAGATGGCTACACCGTCGGGGGCAATCCAATATTCGGTTTATCTCTTGAACGGGTCAACCGAGTTTCAATCTGTAAAATGTTCTGTAATCGTTATAAGCAACCTCAACTGGCTACATTCAGTTTTGAATTTTAAATTTTTTTTCATGGAGTTCCCGACATTTTTTTTTTACTCAATTTCAATTTTTTTGGAAAAAGCAACTACTACTTTTGTAGTAAAAAAATCGAAGAATCGAAATCCGTTTACAGATTGAAAATCGGAACATTAGATCGAACGGCATCTGGGAAAATCACTATAAAAATAGGGGCCTTTTGTTAGCCCTCTAATCCTCGGGGCGGGGGGGGGGGGGGGGCTCCACCCCTAGGCTGGTGCGACGTTGCACTTCTACTTCCACCTGGTGAGAGTCTACCAGGGACCCTGGGGGTCCTGGGGAAGTTTTCTAGTACCAGGGGTCTAGGGAGTTGGTGGATATCCAGGTTCATAAATATATCTAATAGTTGAACTTTTTTCAACTAGGTAAACCGGCATTTCTGATCTCATGCCGTCGAATTATTCTCAGCAGTATTGGTAATACGCTGGCCGACAGGCAGGAAGCACAGAAAGCTATCAGGGGAGAAAGATGAAATTGAAGTCAGTTATTTATGTTTGTCATGGTTATTGTCATTTTAACCCCCACCCCCTCCCGGCCATAAGGTTTTTGGTTTATTCTTGTTAGTTTTATTATATTTTTTGTTGTTATGATTTAATTTCTTCTTGTTATTGTTATTATGATTATTAAACATTTTTATTGTTATTATCGATATTGCATGAATTTTTTATTGTTATTGACATTCGTAAAACGTGTAACCTTTTATCGCTATTTTATTTATTTTCGTTATTGCTGTCTAAATGTTTAAAACATCTAAACAAATTCATTCCGGCTACTTTTTCTTTTTTTTTTTTGTTCATACTGTATTCCAAAATCGTTTTTTAACTTAAAAAAAAAAACGCTGCAAATTATTATATAAGGGTTTATTATTTTCCTGTATAGATGCCCCTTCTTCGTAGATCACTGTTTTCTGTGGTCCACACCTACCCTCGAGTTCCCCCCAGAAATGCACTAAACCGAGTAGTGGATCCGGCCGGGGAATTACAGTTCCATACAAATGCACGGGATTCAATAACTCAATCATTAATTATTTGTTGTTATTCATGAAGTGTAACGTTTGTTGAAGTTGCAAAAGAAATGAAATAATATCTTCAAATGAAATAATATCACAGAACAACCAGCTCGAGTGCATACAGCCATGCGTGATTATAATCAGGTGTTCCCTACCAATGCAACAAACTACAACAAAACCAACAACCCCCCCCCCCCCCACCAAACTAACCTATAAACAAGACAAATGTGTCCAATTTGACCCACTCTGTTTTCGCGAATCACCATTCCACACAATGTCAGGTGAAATAATATTAGTTTTAGCCCATAATACGAACTTTTGACTTCCCCATCAAAATTTGACCCATATTCTGTACGAAAAACAATTGAAACGTTAGTTTTCCGTCTTTACTCACCCTTCCATACAACTTTCAGTCATTTTATATCAATTGTTCGCAATTTTAGCCGTTTTTACCCAAAAACTCAAATTAGACCCCCTTAGAATTTTTAAAAATTGCTCGTCTTCGAACTCATCCTTCTGCTTGGCAGTAAGAACATTTTGGCGAAATTGAGAATTTCCCAGGTTGTTGACTAAAAAAAAAAGGAATTTCGGGAGCTTAACCTTCTTCAATGCCTCAGTTCTTCACCCTTCGGTCAAAATCAACTTAATATTCGGTCTTCTCGCCGTAAAAAAACATGGAAAACACCTCACCGCAAGCACAAGTTAACTAAAACCTCAAAAATCTCTCGAAAATCCCTATTTGTACACCCGCATTCCTCCCATAACACCCCTGGGTATATTTCGATCTGGCTGCAAAGTTTCGGGACATAACTAGGGCCCAAATGGAGCCTGTGTGCGGAAGAAGGAATTTTTTGGACCGAGAATGAAGTAGTTATGCGTGATACGGCGGACGGTGAACGGCGGACGGACATTGCATTTTCGGAATCTACGCACCTTGAAACGTAAAAGAAAGAAATTTGAGGGGGTGTTATAAACATTTTTTGCTGAGCGAATACATAGGTGTATTATTCACAGAATAATCAACCAAAATGCAATGTCCGTCCGCCTCTATTGTTATAGTGATTTTCCCAGATGCCGTTCGACCTAATGAACCGATCTTCAACTTAAAACGGATTTGGATTCTTCGATTTTTTTCCTATAAAAGTACTAGTTGCTTTTTTTGAGTTGAAATTAAGTAAAATGATGTCGAAAGCTCCATGAAAAAAAATTTCAAAATTCAAAACTGGCTACCGCCACTTGAGGTTGCTTATAACGATTACAGAACACTTTACAGATTGAAAATCGGTTGACCCATTCAAGAGATAAATCGAATATTGGATTGGCTCATTTTGAAGCACAACGTGGTGGCGGTACTTGCAACTAAACCCATGACATTTACCACGGCCGGCATCAGAGAGCCGGCAATGTTAAAAACCCATACTACCGTATTATCGTGTCCGCACCTACGTTCTGAAAAGTGAGATCCATGTCATCGCATATCTAGGTAACTATTAGTTTTGCGATTTAAAGTATTTATTTTATTTAAAAACCAGTTAAGTATCACTTTTTGCTTCCTCACTACTGAAGGTAGGGAAGCCTTGGATTCGTGATTGAGAAAAAAACAAACATAATAAACGCCAGGCAATGGCCTAAGCAATTGGTGGAATACATTGAAGCAGCCTACCAAAATGGATCAACAAGAATTAGGGCAGGTCCGTGGCTGAGAAATGCCCTGTCATCCACCTTGTTCATTGTGGTCATGGATCATGTCCTATTAGCCCTATCCTCCAGAGTGGGTTACTTCCACGCAGGTCGGCGTTGGTCCTCGCTTGCCTTTGCTGATGATGTTGTATTGATTGCTACATCGAGGGCAGGAATACAGGTCCAGGTAACAGCACTCAATGGTGCCTTGGAACAGGTGGGACTAAACCTCAATCTTAGAAAATCACTGTATCTTCTCCTGGTGCAAAGGGGTGGCCGACTAGTGGTGCCAGCGGAAGGTTTAGCCATTGACGTTGATGGTGAATACTTAAGAACTTCTCCACATAATGTTCGATGGACATATCTGGGGGTCCCATTTGGAGCCCAGGGTGTATGTCGCAATACAGCCAGCAAAGTAGCGTCCATGTTGAGAGAATTGACAAAGCCCCCCTGAAGCCTCTACAAAAGCTGGTGATCTTGCGGGATCACGGAATTCCATCAATGACGCATCAACTGGTACTGGGGAATACAATGCTTGCTACCCTGAAGCAAATGGATGTGGCAATCAGAGGCCACATCAGAAAATGGCTGAGACTACCATTTGACTCTGCTAATGCTTATATCCACGGACCGGTAGGTGATGGGGGCATGGGCGTGATGGAGCTGCTCACCCAGATACCCGCAATAAGGTCTAACAGGCTAGGCAATGTCCGCACGCAGCTCTTTGAGGACACTAGTGAGCAACAGCAATGGTCAGCACGACTCGACCGTCGGATTGCCAGAGCACAGCGGCTTCATAGCACCACTGATAGAGCAGAATTGGTGAGATCGCGGGACAACAGAGCCAGCACTGCATGGATCAGGAACCCGTCAGCAAGAATGCATGGCTGGAAATCCCTAGGTCTGGTGAAGGTTCACTCTGGTTCTCTGCCCACTGGGATGAGGTGTTCAAGGGGTAAGCGTACCGGAACTACCCATCACTGTCGAATGGGTTGTCACAACATAAATGAAACGGATGCTCATGTCCTCCAGGTCTGCCCCTCCATGGTGCGACCTGGGTGCGCCCGTCATAATGCTGCCCTGGACCTGTTGCATGTTTATGCATGACGCAAAGGATGGTGGGTGTGGCTTGAGCCCCACTTCAACCTGGTGGAGTGGAGCTATCGACCAGATCTCTTGGTGGTGACACTGAGAGGGGCCTTCATCATTGACGTCTCTGGGGTCTCTGGATCCCGATCCTTCCCTGATGTCAATACTCCCAAGATCTGTAAGTACCAGGTGGATGAGCTGCTACAAGCAGCAGCAGCACTGGCGGACACCCAGCCTGGCCAGATAAAGGTGATTGGCGCAACCATCACCTGGCGCGGTGTGTGGCATAGTGGGTCAGCAGCAGATCTCAAAAGGGTGGGCTACCCAGAATTCATACTTGAATGGATGACCACGTGAGTCCTAACAGGAGGAGCGTTTATATGGTCTGCATTCAGGAGAACGGCTGCTCAGCGTGTGGCCAGCCGACCATGGGGGCGCCGTGGGGCCCGGAGCTGAACTCAAACCTTCAATGGGGAGGAGAGAAGGCGCCTGATGGCACAGCCAGAAGAGCCCCAAACCTCCTCCCTCCACTCAACTGGGCGGCAAGTCAACTGCGGACCTGCCGCCCTCCCCATTGTCCGGCGTCAGATCTCGGACCACGGTTGCCAGTGCTGCTGGATGGATTCAACAGCACGATCCTCAAAGGGTGATAAAATTACTAGTGGTAAAGTACTATACTTATTACAATACCATCGTTGTAATGTTGATAATTATTATCCAAATAAAACATGTTAAATGATTGAGTAAAAAAAAACAGTCGGGTCCCCCAAAATGAAAATAACCCCCACCATTTTCTGTTCCAGACATCGAGGTACATTTGGGTTCCGTGTCTGTCTGTCTGTCTGTCTGTGATAATTGAAGGCACGAGTGGAAGATGGTGCTATGTTACAAAAAGCTGATTTCGAGTAATTTGTTGTAATTTTTGTTGGTTTCAAGATGTTTGCGACTTAATGTATTTATATTGTAGCTAATCGTACTCTATGTCCACCGAGTGATGATAATTTGCTTGATTTTAAAGCTTGGATGGCTAATCTAGGAATTGTGTACATAGCACCTTCTTCCACTATGAGTGACGAATGGGATTCAACCTTATTTAATCAATGAGGGGTGTTGTAACGTTACAAATATTTTATTCCATAAAAAAACACATTGAACATCAAATCTGATTACAAATACTTTGTAAATAGCATTGCATCCTTGGATGAACAGGAGAAAAAAGATTCCTTCCTCAAATTTTCATTGAAATTATTATTGCAGATGGGTTAAGCTGGGTTCACATTGAGGCGTAATCGACGTAAAGCACGTAAAACACAAAGGCCGTAAAGGCTCGTGTAAAACGCGTAAAAACGTCAAACCATTCACGTGGACAACCCTAGTTATGGACGTAAAGCGCGTAATCGTCGAGATACAGCCTGTGCTGCAGCCTCTGCCTGCACAGAACCCACGGGCAGATCCGTAAAGCACGTAAATATCTGGATTTTTTATCTTGAACAGTGGTTCAAAAGTCGTCGCGCGTAAAGTGCGTAAACCTGATGAGCCTATCAAATTAAACTACGCGTTTGAGTTTTGCGCGTTTCACGTCAATCACGCATCAATGTGAACCCAGCAGGTGGCGTGTCCAGCTGAATGAGGGCAAGAGTCAAGTAAATTTCTACTGGATGAGTTTCGTTATGAAACGGCTGTACACTTTTCTTTTTTTCTTTTTTTACGAGGGAAACAGTGGTAAAATCTTGAAAAAGACTTACGCATTGGAGGGTCCGTACTCCACAGCCGTGTGAGGTTTCATTCACTAAAAACCCACACTTATCCTCTTGAACTAATTGACCCCAGAATCACTTGTTCAGCATTACTTCGGAGTGGGGTCGGTCACTGGGCGATGTCTCACCCTCTTCTGATGTCTTCTTGAGGTCTCCAGTTTATTATTCACCTGAGGAACGGGTCGTTCAGCTTTTTTGCCCTGAGGATTCAGACTATGTAGGACACAATCCTCTCCCTGGTTCCCTGGTTGGAGATCATCTTCCCGATCACATTAGTTGGTGTGATTTAACCCTCCTGTTCTTCTAGAATCTCCCTTTCCCTGACGTGTCTGCTAGCCCCCTTCTGTGCAGATAGGGCCGGAACTATCCATGGCCCTTCAGAAACATCATGATGTAGAAATCCACTTCTCTGTGCCCCCTGTCAAGCCATGGGTGCACCTGTGGGATATCGGATTTTGACTCTTCTGTAGATCACCGGAGATAGATCCGCTTCCTCTCCTTTGCTAGGACGTCGATTGGGATGGTGGCAGCAATGACCCCAACGACAGGGAAAGTGATGGTACGATTGGCGCTTGCTATTTACAAGGCTCCTCTCCTCTGCACTGACTGTTGGTGGTCTCGGTACTTTTTAACTTGTTGGGCCTCAACCCACACCTCCACTCCATATAAAATGATTGCTTCGGCTGTGGTCATGAGAATCTTCCTTTCTTGGGTGATGGTCCACCACTTTTTGCCATTAGCCTGTTCAGGTTTGCTGTCACCGCCCCTGCCCTTTCTCCCGCTCGCTTGATGTGCACCCAGATGGTCAGCCTGCAGTCCAGGGTCACTCCCAAGTACCGCACCGAATGAGATGATTCAATGGTTTCGTCCTCCACCTGAAACTGGGTGACACAGTTAATGTGTCTCTTAGTCAGCAGCACTATTTCGGTTTTGTGAACTGCAAGCTGCAACCCATGTTCCTCCATCCAAGGCTTGACTCACCTCACTGAACGGTTGAGGTTCCACTGGAGCCCCACCAAAGTACGGTATTTTATCACCACTGCTACATCATCCGCATAGCTCACCAGGAACATATCCTCCGGCATGTCCAGCAGAAGGATCCTATCTAAGCTCGCATTCCACAGATCAGGCCCCAATACCCAATAACCCTGGGCCGCCTCACTGGTGATCTTCTTCCTGCACACCTTCCCCGCGGACTCATACACTAAGGTGCGGTTCTTTAAGTAGTCACATCGGAAACGGCTATAAATAGCTCCTTCATTCATCACAGATGTCCAATTCTGGCATCAAATCGCAGGAAGCCCTTTTGTAACGAACCTGCGATATGAAGCCAAAATTGGACATCTGTGATGAATGAAGGTGCTATGTACCTTACATAGCACCTTCTACCATAAAACGACGTTTTACAGGTAATTAGATTATTTATATAACTGGAAGCAGATGACATGGGCTCATAGCACCTTCTTCCATGAAGCAGCGATTTAGAGGTAACATTTGTACTATGGAAATAAGGTGACAAGGTCTTATAGCACCTTCTTCCATGGAAAAAATGAAATAATCTAGTTACATGACACCTTCCTCCATTCTATATCTCTCCAAGGAGTTGTTATTGCGTGTCCAGACTGCCACCATAGATAGACAGCGCTTGAAAACCTTAATTTATGCAAAAACCCAAGTTTTTGTGAAAATTTCACTTAGCACCCTCTTCCACTCGTGCCTTCAATTCCTTGTAACGCCCATAACCACCCGAAATAGTGGTCGAAATGAGCTGAAATTTTGAGGTTAGGTGCGGGTTGGATCGCAGATGGTCCCATACCAGAACCATTGAAAAACTGTTGTAACTTCCGTCTGCGCTTACGCAAACGGAAAATACTTGAAACGCCCTTAACTGCTTCAAATAGCCTTGAAACGAGTACAAACTTAGAGGGTCGATCAGGAACAATACAGTGATAGTTCCTTACGATTGTCATCTGAATCGTACTGTAACTTCCGTCTGCGCATGCGCGAACATGAAATGTTGACCATTTCATTGTAACGCTGACAACTTTTCGAAAAATAGCCTTGGAGAGCTGAAATTTTGAGATACGCGGGTTGAATCGCAGATAGCCCCTTATCAAAATCACTGAAATCGTATCGTAACTTTTGTCTGCGCATGCGCAAACGTGAAATACTTGAAACGCCTATAACTACCTTAAATATCGTTGAAATGAGTTCAGGAATAATGCTTTAATAGTTCCATATGAATTTCGTTGGAATCGTACTGTAGCTTTCGTTTGCGCAAGCGCGAACATGAAAAAAAATCTTTTTTTTCATCGTGAATTTATTTATTGCAACTGAACATATACAATCATACACTTCATCTAGCAATATTACATTTCATAATAAATTAAATCACGGTAAAGGTAGGTTTCCATCAAAACCTAGCCCATATTTCCGAACGGTAACAATTTGAATCACTGAGTCTGATTTGCACTATTGGCATAGCACAATTAAGTCCAGCGGTTTATTGCGCTTGAGGCGCCGGAGTTCTCCCGCGTTGTCCAAAACGTTGAGCATCTCCAGGTTCTCGTGTTTGTGGAGGCGTTGTTCATGCTTCCTCGCGTATTTTAAGATGATTTCATTGACAGTCTCTATCCGTAAGTCACGATGGATATCATCGTTCTGCATATACCATGGGGCGCCAACAATACTCCTCAATATTTTGTTTTGAGAAGTTTGAATTTTCTTGACATTGGAGTTTTTGGCACAACCCCAGAGCTGTATCCCGTAGGTCCAGATAGGGCGAAGAATCTGCTTGTAGATGAGCAGTTTTTTGCGAAGTGAGACATGAGAATTCCTTCCCATCAACCAGTACCTACATCTTTCGGAACTTGATCTTCAATTCCTCCTTCTTTTTCTCGATGTGATTTTTCCAATTTAGTTTGCTGTCAAGAGTCATACCCAAATATTTTACCGTATCAGCATAAGGTATTTTAGTCGAATTAATCTTGACATCTAAGGCTGAGATTTTTCTGTTTGTGAAGTTTATGTGTACTGATTTTGATTCATTCAGCTTCATTCTCCACACCTTGGTCCACTTAGCGACGTTGTTTGTAGCCGTCTGTAGTTTGAGAGTTGCAGCTTCCACGTCATCTACGGAGAGGATAGCCGTATCATCTGCAAAAGTAGCAACTATTGTGTCTTCTTGTTGGGGTAAGTCTCGCGTATATAGTAGGTAAAGGACTGGTCCTAGGACACTCCCCTGCGGGACCCCTGCTTTTATGGGCTTTAAGCCAGAGTATTGGTCAACCTGCTTTACCCTGAAGTGTCTATTTTCTAGGTAGGATTTGAGAAGTAAATAATACTGTTTTGGGAGATCCCTGTGCAGTTTATACTCGAGTCCTTCGTGCCATACCTTGTCAAAGGCCTGAGCCACATCCAAGAAAACGCTGGCGCATATTTGCTTCCTTTCTAAGGTCTCTTCAATTACATTAGTGATTCGATGTTCTTGATCTAACGTAGAGTGGCGTTGTCTGAAGCCAAATTGGTGAGTTGGTATCAAATTTCCATCTTCTATTATTGGATTAAGACGTTTAAGCAGCAACTTTTCGAACAATTTCGACATAATAGGGAGAAGGGATAAGGTTGTTTGGCTGTTGTTTATGGGCGGACCACGACCATGCACAGCATCTTTTGAGGATAGGAGAGAGGGACGAGGTTAGGAGGAGAGAGAGTAGTCAGCGACTAGAGGAAGCGTAGAATGAGGAAAAAGAGGCAGGGGTATTTATGGACCCGGTAGTCGTCTCCCTCCATCCCCTAGTTGGTAGGGGATGGTGGGGACCCAGGTTGGGCTTCCATCTCCTGCGTCTTTCGTCCCCACTTCTGGGTGTTTATTTGCGAGATCTAAAGTTGGCGAATACAATGGTTGTAGGTCTGGGAGGATCCACGACATACATGATAGGGGATGGGGACTCCAGTGCATTTGTCAAAATTTCTCAAAATGTTTCGTATGGAGGCAATATGACAAAAATTAAATGCGCCAATCACGTGATCAAATATTTATTAAACAAAATGGCTTTGTGGTTTGCAAAAAGATTCCCGAACTTCCTCTAAAATGTTAACCATCTCTGTTATAAAGCGGCTGAAAGCGTGCGCGAGAGGTGCAATCGCGCACAATTCGAAATCCACCGGTCTAGTAGAAGATTTAAGGATAGATGTAACTAATGGGCAAGATCTCATTTTTGGCGACCATAGAGAATGTAGGTAATGAATATTAGTGTTCAAACCCCGAAACGGGAAGGTGTTTGATGAGGTAACTATTATTATTTTACTTTGTAAAATACAAGTGGCACTAGCCCTGTACTATTGAAAAGTCACTATTTATTGTCAAATGACACAAGTAACTTGGCATAAAGTTATATGGCATTATTGGCCAAGTTTACTGTCGGTAAACAAATCAGCAGAGCGAGTGGAGTTAGAGGGCTTTAGATTCCCAAATTGTTCACGAATGGCACGCTAAAACTATTAGATATATTATAACGGGAAAAAGCCCAGCATGTATAACGGAGAAAATTGCAGACAGATGAAAACGCAGGAATCCTGCATGTAGGCGAGCTCTTTTTAATGGTGGGAAAAATAAGAATAAAAAACAATTTTCTAAAAAAATAAAGAGTACTCCAGAAGATTACGGCCCGAATTATCCAACCAGTATACACAACAAAATCCCAAGCCTGCTGAACTGAATGTTCAATCAGAGGCCGTAAAAACGTTGTAAGAATTTTGTTTACATTAAAAAAACGCTGCAAAGTCCTTGTCACATGGGTTTATTATTCTATTGGACATACCTATAGAAATGTTGGCTGTTCAGTTATTGTTTATTGCATGTGAAATAATTGGAATAGTAATTTCTGATTGTTTCCACCATTTTTGGCCCCTAAAACACGAATTAGGTACGCTCCTATTTTGGTTTATTATTCTGTGAATAATACACCTATGTATTCGCTCAGCAAGAAATTTTTATAACACCCCCTCAAAATTGTTTCTTTTCCGTTTCAAGGTGCGTAGATTCCAAAAATGCAATGTCCGTCCGCCGTATCACGTGTACAGGCTTCATTTTCGGTCTAAAAAATTCGCCCTTTCGCACACATGCTCCATTTGGGCCCTAGTTGTGTCCCGAAACTTTTCAGCCCGATCGGAATATACCCAGGGGTGTTATGAGTGAAAATGTGTATAAAAATAGGTACTTTTGGTGTTTTAGTAACATGTTAGTAAAATGAACTTTTGAGGTATCGTTTTCCATGTTTTTGGGGACGAGAAGACCGAATATGAAGTCGATTTTGACCAAAGAGTGGAAAATTGAGATTCTACCAGATGTTCAGCTCCCGAAATTGATTTTTTATGAGTCAAAAACCTGGGAAATCGTCTGAAATCACCATCAATTTGTAGAATAACACTAGAAAAAGTGTCAACAGATGGATCAAGACGATTAAATGGCACTATCAATATGATCAATATGATTTGAAAAAAAAAAAAAAAAAGGAGCGTACCTATACCTAATTCGCGTTTTGGGGGCCAAAATTGGTGGAAACCACCAGAGATGGCTATTTAAATTATTTTATATGAAAGAAACAATAAATAAACAGCCAAAATTTCTGTGGGTATGTCCCATAGAATAATAAACCCATGTGACAAGGACTTTGCAGCGTTTTTTTTTTTTTTTTTTCAAATTATCTTCGATCATTGGTAGTGCCATTTAGTCGTCTTGATCCACGTGTTGATACTACTTCCAGTGTTACTATATAAATTGATGATAATTTCAGACGATTTTCCAGGTTTTTGACTCATAAAAAATCAATATTTTGGGTGCTGAACATTTGGTAGAACCTCGATTTTCCACTCTTTGGTCAAAATCGACTTCATATTCGGTCTTCTCGTCCCCAGAAACATGGAAAACGATTCCTCAAAAGCTCATGTTACTAACATGTTAATAAAACACAAAAAGTACCTATTTTCGTGCACATTTTCACTAATAGCATCCCTGGGTTTATTCCGATCGGGCTGAAAAGTTTCGGGACACAACTAGGGCCCAAATAGAGCATGTGTGCGAAAGAACGACTTTTTTAGACCTATAATGAAGCCGGTACACGTGATACGGCGTACGGCGGACGGACTTTGCATTTTGGTTTATTATTCTGTGAATAATACACCTATGTATTCGCTCAGCAAAAAATTTTTATAACACCCCCTCAAACTTTTTTCTTTTCCGTTTCAAGGTAAGTAGATTCAAAAAATGCAATGTCCGTCCGCCGTCCGCCGTACGCCCTATCACGTGTAAGGGCTTCATTTTCGGTTTAAAAAATTCGTTCTTTCGCACACATGCTCCATTCTGGCCCTAGTTGTGTCCCGAAACTTTTCATCCCGATCGGAATATACCCAGGGGTGTTATGAGTGAAAATGTGTGTAAAAATATGTACTTTTTGCGTTTTAGCAACATGTTGGTAACATGAGCTTCTGAGATATCATTTTCCATGTTTTTGGG
Organism: Leptopterna dolabrata; assembly: GCA_954871275.1. Classification (NCBI taxonomy): domain Eukaryota; kingdom Metazoa; phylum Arthropoda; class Insecta; order Hemiptera; family Miridae; genus Leptopterna; species Leptopterna dolabrata. Next base: position 75,742,123 of record OX940974.1, read on the forward strand.
GACGAGAAGACCGAATATGAAGTCGATTTTGACCAAAGAGTGGAAAAATTAGTTCTACCAAATGTTCAGCTCCCAAAATTGATTTTTTATTAGTCAAAAAGCTGAGAAATCGTCTGAAATCACATCAGTTTGTATGACAACACTGGAAAAACGCTGCAAAGTCCTTGTCACATGGGTTTATTATTCTATTGGAGTTCTAGAGATTCTTGTTGGCTGTTAAATTTATTGTTTCTTTCATGTGGAATGATTGAAATAGCTATTTCTGATGATTTCCACCAATTTTGGCCCCCAAAACATGAAATAGGTACGCTTTTGGTTTATTATTCTGTGAATAATACACCTATGTATTCGCTCAGCAAAAAATGTTTATAACACCCCCTCAAAATTTTTTCTTTTCCGTTTCAAGGTGCGTAGATTCCAAAAATGCAATGTCCGTCCGCCGTCCGCCGTACGCCGTATCACGTGTACAGGCTTCATTTTCGATCTAAAAAAATCGTTCTTTCGCACACATGCTCCATTTGGGCCCTAGTTGTGTCCCGAAACTTTTCAGCCCGATCGGAATATACCCAGGGATGTTATGAGTGAAAATGTGTGTAAAAATAGGTACTTTTTGCGTTTTAGCAACATGTTAGTAAAATGAGCTTTTGAGGTATCTTTTTCCATGTTTTTGAAGACGAGAAGACCGAATATGATGTCGATTTTGACCAAAGACGCGGAAATTGAGGTTTTACCAAAGGTTCAGCTCCCAAAATTGGTTTTTTATGAGTCAAAAACCTTGAAAACTATCTGAAATCACCATCAATGTGTATAATAACATTGGAAAAAGTGTAAACAGGTGAATCAAGACCATTAAATGCCACTACCAATGATCAAAGATGATCTAAAAAAAAAAGGAAAAAAAGCGTACCTATTTCATGTTTTGGGGGCCAAAATTGGTGGAAATCATCAGAAATAGCTATTTCAATCATTCCACATGAAAGAAACAATAAATTTAACAGCCAACAAGAATCTCTAGAACTCCAATAGAATAATAAACCCATGTGACAAGGACTTTGCAGCGTTTTTTTTCTTTTTTTTTAGATCATCTTTGATCGTTGGTAGTGGCATTTAATGGTCTTGATTCACCTGTTTACACTTTTTCCAATGTTATTATACACATTGATGGTGATTTCAGATAGTTTTCAAGGTTTTTGACTCATAAAAAACCAATTTTGGGAGCTGAACCTTTGGTAAAACCTCAATTTCCGCGTCTTTGGTCAAAATCGACATCATATTCGGTCTTCTCGTCTTCAAAAACATGGAAAAAGATACCTCAAAAGCTCATTTTACTAACATGTTGCTAAAACGCAAAAAGTACCTATTTTTACTCACATTTTCACTCATAACATCCCTGGGTATATTCCGATCGGGCTGAAAAGTTTCGGGACACAACTAGGGCCCAAATGGAGCATGTGTGCGAAAGAACGATTTTTTTAGATCGAAAATGAAGCCTGTACACGTGATACGGCGTACGGCGGACGGCGTACGGCGTACGGCGGACAGCGGACGGACATTGCATTTTTGGAATCTACGCACCTTGAAACGGAAAAGAAAAAATTTTGAGGGGGTGTTATAAACATTTTTTGCTGAGCGAATACATAGGTGTATTATTCACAGAATAATAAACCAAAACGCTGCAAAGTCCTTGTCACATGGGTTTATTATTCTACTGGACACACCTGCAGATATGCTGGCTGTTCATTTATTGTTGCTGTCATGTAAAATAATTGAAATAGCTATTTCCGGTGGTTTCCACCAATTTTGGCCCCCAAAACTTGAATTAGGTAGTACGCGTTTTTTTTTTTCAAATTATCTTCGATCATTGGTCGTGCCATTCAATCGTCTTGATCTAAGTGTTGAAACTTTTCCTAGTGCTATTCTACAAATTGATGGTGATTTCAGACGATATCGCAGGTTTTTACCTCATAAAAAATCTAATTTGGGAGCTGAACATCTGGTAAAACCTCGATTTTCCACTCTTTGGTCAAAATCGACTTCATATTCGGTCTTCTCGTCCCCATAAACATGGAAAATGATATTTCAGACGCTCATGTTACCAACATGTTGTTAAAACGCAAAAAGTACCTATTTTTACACACATTTTCACTCATAACACCCCTGGGTATATTCCGATCGGGCTGAAAAGTTTCGGGACACAACTAGGGCCCAAATGGAGCATGTGTGCGAAAGAACGAATTTTTTAGACCAAAAATGAAGCCTGTACACGTGATACGGCGGACGGCGGACGGCGTACGGCGGACGGACATTGCATTTTTTGAATCTACGCACCTTGAAACGGAAAATAAAAAATGTTGAGGGGGTGTTATAAAATTTTTTTGCTGAGCAAATACACAGGTGTATTATTCAAAGAATAATAAACCAATATATTATATAATAATAATACTAATTAGGTATTTTTATAAACCATTACTATTATTATCGAGTTGAGGGATAAGTGGGTAACCAACAAGAGCCATTTCGTATTACGTACTTGGGAAGATGTGCATCAAAGCTAAATGAGGTATTCATATTCCACTGATTTTGCTTCCCCCCTACCAAATCCAAAGAAGCTTTATACCTAGTGATTCGAGTTGGAAAAAAATTACAACCTCCAAAATCAAAATTTCCACTCGCGTTTCGCTTTTCACACATCAAGGAACATTTTTCCGTATCTGTTTGTGTACAATCCGTGATGAAGGCCATGAGTGCCAGAAAAAAAATGGTTGCCACGAGCTGACATTTAGAGGGCAGGTGCGGGTTGGGTGACTGATAGGTAGTCCCATATCAAAACCATTGAACAAATGCTGTAATATTTGTCTACGCATGCATAAATCTGAAATTATTTTAGAACTCATAACTACCTACCTTATAGACGTACTCAAGAGGAGATTGTAGATCTAGAATGATACTCAGATGGTTCCTTATGAGTATACGCGAACGCCAAATGTCAGCCAACTCACTGTAACGTCCACAACTGTTGAAATCTTAACAATCAAGTAGCCACGTACGTCCGCTCAAATGCCTGAGAGACGCCTAATTTATAACAATAACAAACAAAAATTTTGGAAGACAGTATGAAAAAAAAAGGTAGCAAGAATAAAATTGTTAAATTATTATCATCGTATTACCAATACTGTTGAGCATAATTCGACGGCTCGAGATCGGAAACGTCGGGTTACCTTGTTGAAAAAGTTTATTGGTGGGAAAATAAGAATAAAAAGCAATTTTCTAAAAAATTAAAGAGTGATCCAGAAGATTACGGCCCAAATTCCATTCAATCATACATTTGTATACTTCGCAATGTTCTTAGTTACCATGATCCGAAATTAATGAAATTTGCGTTGTAGGTCTAGTTGGTCCGTGAAGCTCGGCGTTAGTGTAAGTCATCCCTAAGGGGTAAAGAATAGGGGTTGACATTTTCAGAACGCCGTACCACGAAAACTTTCAGTAGAAGGGTTAAAGTTCAGTTTTAAATTGATCTTGAACTAGAGCGTTTTTTGAGACCACGCGCAGCTTTGTACGACCAGCCGTTCGTTGGGGTTTATTGCATGGGTTTATTATTCTATTGGACATCTACAGAAATGTTGGCTGTTCATTTATTGTTTGTTTCATGTGACATAGTTGAAATAGCTACTTCTGATGGTTTCCACCAATTTTGGCCCCCAATACCCAAATTAGGCACGCTCCTTTTTTTTGTTATCTTTGATCATTGGTAGTGCCATTGATTCACGTGCTGACACTTTTTCTAGTGTTATTATACAAATTGATGGTGATTTCAGACGATTTCCCAGGTTCTGACTCATAACAAAATCAATTTTGGGAGCTGAACCTTTTGGTAGAACGTCAGCTTTCCACTCTTTGGTCAACATCGATTTCATATTCGGTCTTCTCGTCCCAGAAAAACAGGGAAAACGATACCTACCTCAAAACCTCATGTAACTGAAACATACAAAATAAGTACATATTTTTATACACATTATGACTAACAACACCCCTGGGTATATTCCGATCGGGCTGAAAAGATTTGGGGCACAAGTAGAACCCAAATGGAGCCTGTGTGCAAAAAAACGAATTTTTTACACCGAAATGAAGTAGTTATGCGTGATACGGCGGGAAGACATTGCGTTTTTGGTTTATTATTCTGTGAATAATACACGTATATATTCGCTCAGCAAACAATTTTTATAACACCCCCTCAAATTTCTTCCTTTTACGATCAAGGTGCGTAGATTCCAAAAATGCAATGTCCGTCCGACGTACACCGTACGCCGTCCGCCGTCCACCGTATCACGCATAACTACTTCATTCTCGGTCTAAAAAATTCCTCCTTCTGTACAAAGGCTCCATTTTTGCCCTAGTTGTGTCCCGAAACTTTGCAGCCCGATCGGAATATACTTAGGGGTGTTATGGGAGAAAATTGGGTGTAAAAATAGGGGTTTTCGAGGGATTTTTGAGGTTTTAGTTAACATGAGCTTTCGGTGAGGTGTTTTCCGTGTTTTTTAGGGCGAGAAGACCGAATATTAAGTTGATTTTGACCGAAGAGTGAAGAATTGAGGTTGTAATGAAGGTTAAGCTCCCTAAATTCATTTTTTATGAGTCAAAAACCTGGGAAATTCCAAATTTCGCCAAAATGTTCTTACTGCCAAACAGAAGGATGAGCTCGAAGACGAGCAATTTTTAAAAACTCTAAGGGGGTCTGTCTAATTTGAGTTTTTGAGTAAAATCGGCTAAAATTGCGAAAAATTGATATGAAATCACTGAAATTTGTATGGAAGGGTGAGTAAAGACGGAAAAATAACGTTTCAATTGTTTTTCGTACAGAATATGGGTTAAATTTTGATGGGGGGGGGGGGGGGGTCAAAAGTTCGTATTATGGGCTAAAACTAATATTATTTCACCTGACATTGTGTGGGATGGTGATTCGCGAAAACAAAGTGGGTCAAATTTGACACATTTGTCAAGTTTATAAGGGCCAAAAATCGGTAAAAATGGGTCAACGTTCAGACGCCTACAGATCGCTCACCGTCACCGGGCCGTCATTTCGAAGTTCCTTGGCGACAAATATCCTGCTGGATTTGACGGCCGTTATTTTCCATTGCCGTTTTGAGGGTTGTTCTCAGTTTTAAGATTTTGTTACCCTTGAACACGGGTAACGAAAAACTGACTGAGAAATCCAGCGACTGGAGGACCACTTCGAAGAAAAGGCTGGGGCCGCACGTGCAGGAGTTAACACGGTTTGGAATGGTTTGTTCTCGGCGTCTGATATCCCTGCTGAGGTCAAGATGAGAGTTTTCACCTCTGTAATAATGGCGACAGTTGGTTACGGCGCTCAGTATTGGGGCTATGGGAAGTTCGAGGCAGTAGAGAAGGTTAAAAGGCTATTTTTGAAAAAAACTGCTTCGTATTCCGATGAATTCGCCCAACTACTTCGTCTACAACGAAACCAAACAAGAGCCAGTCTTTCTTCATACCCTAGAGGTCAATGAGAGGTATCTTTTGGAAGTTTTACGGCAGCCGAACAGCCGGTATACTCGAGTGACAGCACTGGAATTGATAAGGCGGAATACTGGCTGGGCGAAGATATGGAGTGAAATGATCTCGGAGGTGTCACCGTCGCTACCTACTACTGCATTCATCGACCCGACGCGATTTGAAGGATTGATGAAGGCCGTTTTAGGGAGACAGAGGGCTGTCGTTTTGCAGTCTCTCAGGGACAAGGCGGGGAATGCCCAGTAACACCTGATTTACCAGCACCTCGATTGGAATGTGCAATATATTGAGAAGAAAACCCCATATGAGCTGCTTAACTTCAATTGGCAGCAGTGGTTGCGAAGTCGCAGTAGTTATCTGTGCTCACTGTGTAGCCTTACGGTTAACGAATCAGTGGAGCATTTCGTGGCAGAATGTCCAATTCTAGCATATGCCAGACTGGAATGCTTCGGGCGATTGTCTCTATCAAGACAGGAATTCTTGGACGTGCTGAATGGTCCTGATTGGTCTTCGCGTAGATACGTTCGCAATGCTTGGCGGTACAGGGAATTCCCGGTTTCGGAATTTAATTATTATTAAGAAAAATTTTACTTGCATTTATTTATTTAACACCAAAGTTAATGTATTAAAATCTGAAATTAACTATAAGAAATAATAAATAAAATAAAAATAAGTAAAGTTATCGGTATAAATAAGATAATACCGATAATATTAGTAATTACAATTCATCTAAATGTTTCTCCTTCCATGTACCTCTCCATGTAATATCTCCATGTGCCTTCCTCAAGCGTCTACTTACATAACTTACGGTACGATTCTGCTGACGGGCCTCGAAGGCTCAAATCATATCATGTTTTATCATTGATAATTCCTGGTTACTATTAGAATGTTATGGTATTGTATTTGTTATGATTCGTAAGTAATAAACATGTTATTCGTTCATTCATTCATTCAATACTTGGTCAGCTTGCACTGTTATACTTAAAGCTTCTCAATTCTGATTGGCTTTCACTCTTGCCTCCTTGTGATTGGCTTGGGTCCGTCCACCAATCAGTGTGCGCGTTGGCGGGTGGTCCGACGGGCGTCTTCTACGCCGGCCTTTTCCCATCAATCGTATGGTATAGTGGTCTAGAAAAGGACAGCCCTGTTGTGGCATCATCATTTGGTGGTCCTTAAAACGACTCTCTTGGGGGCTCAAAATATATACCTACACATTTATGGCTATTTTCACTCATTTATGGTCATGTTGCATGGTTTGTTGTTTGAGGGATTTATTAACTTGTCAGTTGGGTATGTAAATACTACGAAATTGCTACCGGATCATTTCTTCCAAACTTTTGGCAATTTGATAGCTTCATCAGGAACAGTAAGAGGGGAACTTACAATCCTGGCGGGAAAAACTTTTCCGATGATGCATTTCCTGAATTGATGTAATGCCATCATCCAAGAAACATCCTACATCCTTCTCAGAATCACATCAATTTCAAAACCTCTCTCTCACTTCCTATGAAACGATTTCTACCAACTTACATGAACTCCTCAACTTGGAAAGTCTAACAAAACCCGAGCAAGCGGGTACTTTGCTGAAACTAATTGATGAAGGGCTCCTCCTTCGAGAAGATTCATTTCTAATGATTGGTTTTGGAATTACAGTAATCGGACATCCAAAGTTACTGCTATCAAACTTCAAATCGAGTGTCGGCTTCAGGCTCTCTCCCAAGAGCCGTTTGTGCTGAAACCTTTTTGCGTCGAATGGGCGAAGGGGGTAAACGGCAAAGTATTGCAAACTTGAAAGGAAAATCCTGGGGCCCTTGGAGCCTTGAAATTCACGCTCCACTACGTTTGGTTAATTTCCCCTTAGCTGATTCAATACCGGAATAGCTGAGGCAAGGAATGCCAGGCTGTTCATCCCTAACTTTTCCAATCTTACTGCTCCTCGTATCTACTCACATGAACGCAGCAGCTTTGCAGAGGCTTCGTTTTTCATACGGTCACTAAAAAACAACGCGCCCGGGCGAATCCAATAAGTATAAGATAACCTGAGAGGGTTTTTTTAAATTACTGAAATATATGAGGTATTACTCTATTTTTAGATTTATTCCCTGTAATACGTAATACTCGATTTCTGATGATTATTTATTTAGTAGAAACGACAAGCATGATATAGGTATGTAATTAGAAATGTTATAAATGGTAATATCGTAGCATAGGATATGTCAGGTCATAACAACGGTGGGTAAACAAGACAACAGGTAATAGGGTAATTGAAAATAGGGCAATAACACTGTAGACGGTAATGTTGGCTGGGAAGGTAATAGCAAATTTTTTTGAAGAATAAGAATTTAAATAACAATATAAATTTGCAGCATGCATTTCAGGTCTTTTCATTTATTATTCTATGTAATCGGATGGTGCCCCCCTTCACCATCATACCCCGCCACCTTACGTTTGAAGTACCACCGTACGCCGTGTCATCGATTAGTGTGTGGGTGAAATAATTAGTTCTTTTGCACATTTTGGCCCTAGTTTATAATGTACTCGTATAGGCTAAGTAACCATAATTTTTCAAAGTTTTGGTTCCATTCGTTTAGTAGTTCAACCGCAGCAATGATATCTCCAGTGCCGTTGGAACGTCCCTCGATAGGGTTAGAGCCAATGTTAGGCCCTAATCGTATAACAACACCCTCTCTGTCAACTCATTGAATCTCTACCCCACACTATCTCCCGGAGAAGGTTCGGTCATGAACAAATCCGAAAATACGAGCGGTAGTGATGGGGTAGGCGAGAGGATGAGCTGCTGGTTCGCCCAGAGATAGAACCTATGAGGGAAATAATGTTGATTGACGGGAAGGAAGAGGAATCAGTCGATTGAACGAATAATTGGAGATATGTGAATAGACGTATTCCCTCAGTAGAATGATATGAAAACATTATGATTGATGCATCTGACGTGCTTTGACGGTGATATCGGCGGCAAACTTATTGAGCATGAAAAAAACAATGTATTCCTACGATCTCAACCTAACCTATCAACTATAAACACATTTAAATGCATGGAGTACAAGGGATGGTGTGTGGCAGATATTTTATTGTAATTATTAGTTTCCCTAAGTTTCTGGTCTAACTACAGTGGAACCTCGACAACTCGAATATCAAGGGACAAAGGAAATAGTTCTACTTAGGGAAGTTTCGAGTTCGGAAGTTTCGAGTTATCGAGGTTTTAAACCAGGAATTAAGAGTTAAGGGGGTTTCACGAAAAACTTGTTCAAAATACGAAACATGTATGTACGGGGGAGGTCGGGGACGGTTTGAACACTTTTTTTAAGCTCAAATTCTCAGCCCCCATTCATACTTGGAACTATTTTTTTTAAGTGTACGCTACTTTAGGATGTATACTACCTGAATGTGCCAAAGACCGATCAGAAAGCACCTGAATCCACACGCAGAAAACAACTTCGAGTTACTAGACGCTCAGGGACTAGCAACTTCGAGTTACCAGAGGCTTGACGATCCAAAAACCACTTCGAGTTAATCTACGTTTTTTTTCCTTGTTGAACGAGGTTTTTATCAAGGGCCAGAGAAATGCTTCGAGTCTGGGAGGTTTTCGAGTTAGGGAGGTTCGACTTACTGAGGTTCCACTGTAGTTCAAAACTGAATCGATTACAACGAGACCCAATGAAAAAGGATGGAAACTGCCGTCCATACGTTGAACCAAAGAATCCAAACTAAAGAATCAGGGAAAAATTTCGCGCAGCCAGCGATTCAAGGAGAAAAAACCTCTCTCAAGTATAATGGCACATAGCTTCCTGTTATTATAACATCATTCTATAGAGCAATTAAATGTATGATATACAATGCAGTACACACGGTGGATTCAAGAATTCTTAGTGCAGATTGATTTGAAGGTATGCATGAAGCGTGACCATCAAAATCGGGCCTTAGGTTCGTGAGAAATTTACCACCTCAGATTTGGCGTTTGTGCATAGCAAAGGCAGTGGCCATACCAATCATCCGATCGGGATGAAATTCATAGGGGACCATCCAGAAGCTCCACCCTAACTTCCGATGAAGTTTGGGAAAATCAGGCCATCATGGGTTCGTGAGAAATTGAGCACCCTTGATTTCGCGTTTGCGCAATGGCCATACTCCGTTGGGAAATCCGATCGAGATTCATAGGGGAACATGTAAGGCTCAACCCGCACGATACCTGAAAACGTCAGCTTAATCGGGTTTGAACTGGGAAAGTTATGCGCGTGGCAATGATTTGCGGATACACACACGGACAGACAGACACCGAACCAAATTTGTTCAGGAAGCACTAAAACGTAAAACGCGAATGGAAATTTGATTTTGGATACAACAAAAGTTTTCCTATCAAAAGAGAAGACAAAGCTTTCGTAACCTTGGTATACTCTGAAGCAAAACTTGTCAAATGCTTTTAAATTAATTTCCCTCAAAACCACGTCTCCTTGATTGCAGGGCCTGGGCTGGGGCAATTTGCTCCTCCCTCCTGGACGGGCCCGGTGTTCTCAGTCTGGAACTGACTGAATTAGCGGTAAGTTTAGCTCAGGCTACAAGTGTGGAAACTCTCCATTCAAGGGAATACGTCTTACCCCGTAGAGCAGACCTTATGTCCCCACATCCACTAAGGTAAGCTTACCCATTACCTACCGACTCCCGCGAATCAGCCTAATTCATATGAAAATGTAACCGGCTAGGTTCAGATATTGATCTTCACTCTGGCAAAAGGTTGAAACACGAGGGGGGTACAGATGCGATCCACAAGGCTTTGGACATCGGGGGAAATTGTTGGTATTCTTGCTTGATAATCCGTGTGTTACACAGGAGTTATCTTAGTTGAGTCCCCCTTCAGCATTTCTCCTGTTATATTTCACTTGGACTGACGAAATTATAGCAGGAGTATACCTACTGACGAGCCAAACACAGCTTGAAGGCCTCGTCACACAAACGAATGTAAGAAGTTCATTAAAGTTGTGACGACGCCAAACCAAAACCTTCAGGTCAAATTGAAGGTTGCATTTCGTTCATCAACATGGTTCGCTTGCGTGAACAAGTCCACAAGCTGCATAATCTGGAATGATTTGGTTAGCAGAGGAGGACGCTAAGTGTGGTAGGGGCAATGAGTAAGAAGCGACCGGAGAAAATCTCCCTAATGATATGACTGGTTTGAAATGAGTTTGCAATCGGTAGTTGACGCAGCTAGCAGCGTATTATGGATAATATAAAATAAATATGGGACTGGTCCAAAAACATGCAGCAGCTAGCTCGCCTGGAACCTCACGCCCGAGCCATTTTGATTGGTAAGTTGCCAACTGCAGTGAGTCCAGCGACGGTCCAGTCACGATCAGAACGGGGATGTTCGGACAGTGCACTGCAAGCATCAAGGCATGCACATCTTCGCCACTGCGTTTCAGATATCAAGGAACGAATTTGGTTTCGTGAGTAGTATATGCCGACAGGCCCCTCATTGTGCCTAATCACTTTCAAGGCGACTGGAGATGATTATCTCAGCATCTGCGCCTCGGAAAAAAAATACTTCTTAACTCTCTCATCGCCAGTTCAATGCAACCGTTTCTGATGCAATGCGCTGGGATTATGCAGGTTAGGTATGTCTGTGCCGGTCCAGTGTGAATTATACAGTGATTGGGAAATAAACGCTGCAAAGTCCTTGTCACATGGTTTTATTATTCTATTGGACATACGTACAGAAATTTTGGCTGTTCATTTATTGTTGCATTCATGTGCAATGATTGAAATGGCTATTTTGATGGTTTCCACCAATTTTGGTCCCAAAAAAAACGAATTAGGCTCGGCTTTTTTTATCAGAGTATTTTTGGATAGTACCATTTTATTGTCTTGATTCACCTGCTGATACTACTTCTAGTGTTCTTATACAAATTTATGGTGATTTAAGACAATTTCTCATGTTTTTGACTAATAAAAAATGAATTTCGGGAGCTTAACCTTCGTTACATTCTCAATTCATCACTCTTCGGTCAAAATCATCCTAATATTCGGTCTTCTCGCCCTAAAAACATGGAAACGATGCCTCACAAGCTCATGTTCACTAAAACCTCAAAAATCCCCATTTTTACAAATTTTTCTCCCATAACACCCCTGGGTGTATGCCGATCAGGCTGCCGTGTTTCGGAGCACAACTAGGACCCAAATGTGTTCTCAAATGGGGACCCAAACTGTGTGCGGAAGAACGGCGATTTTAGACAAAAAATTAACGTAAATTTTCAAATTCAAATTCAAATTCAATTTTTTTATTCAGCAAATATTTTATACAACAAATATAATGATTTTTAGAGAGTCTATATACTTACATAATACAAGATCTAAACTTATGTTGGTTTATGAGCCTAAGGTCAATGACCCGTCCAGGCTCGTCTCTTCCACCAGTATTTATTACTGCGTATGTATGTATCAGCAGTTTCCTTGAAAAAACACACCGTAAGTGTTCGGAGAATGAGTTACATTGATCAAGAACCAACAGTATTTACAGGTTATTCCTAAGTAGTTAGTAAATACACTTAATGCTACGAAGGCTGATTTGTATTTTTATCTTATTTTAAACTTATTTATAACAACACCTTCGTTATTTTCAAGCTCAAAATATTCTAGAACTAGTTTTTTAAACTTTCCTGTTGATGTTGAAGTCTTGGTCAGGAGCGGTAACTGTTCAAATAGGGCTGGAGCTAGCCATGGAAATTGTCGAGTGTAGAAATCATTATGTGCCTGTGGTATCTGGAGGACATAGTTGGTATTTGTTCGCGTCGGTCTAATCACCGCTTGCTTAGTAAATAAATGCAGGTGTTTATGCACATATAAAACAGTTCTGTGAATACAAGCCATTCTGGGAGTGAGAACACCGAAGTATTTGTATAGGTAACTAGTTGAAATACGTTTATGGGAATTGGTTGCAATTCTCAAAACTGTATTCATTGCTATGTTTATACTATTAAAGGTTGACGCATAAGTACCTCCCCAGACAATGATACCATAAGTTAAAATGCTATATTCATGAGCATAATACACCATTTTAAGGTTTTCTTTCGTTAGCCATCTTCGTAGCATCAGAAAGTAGTGCATGGATTTCCTGATTTTATTCACTAATTCAGCTACATGATCCTTCCACTTGAGATGCTGATCCACGTGCACTCCTAGGTATTTTATTGTATTCAGCCTTTCTATTTCCATGCAGCTGCACAAATTTCTTACTACGCCACAGTTTTCCTTGTGCACTTTGAGTTTAGAGTCATTTGGAAGTCCTGTTTTGTTTATTGAGAATGTAATGTACTTGGTTTTCGAAAGGTTCATGGTGAGACTATTTGTGCTAAACCATTTGGCTACTTCATAGACAGTCCTTTCTGCGATAGAATGCGCCAGCTCCCAGGTATTCTCATTTATCACAATAGCTATATCATCAGCAAAAGCTACAAGTTTGCATCTCAAGTTCATATTGAAAAGGTCATTTATATGTATCAGGAACAAAATTGGGCCAAGGACAGATCCTTGCGGTACCCCAAAGCAGATTTTATGTAGATTGCTATCAATATCCTGAATTTGCTCATATTGCTGTCTATCTGTGAGGTATGATTCGAACCATCTAACTGCAGATTTATCAAGCCCAATTCTTTCAAGCTTAAGGACTAATCTCGATGTTTCTATAGAGTCAAACGCTTTGGTAAGATCAATGAATATTGATATTATTTTGCCTCCTTCGTGGAGCCCCTTTGTTATTTCCGTTACTAGATTAACTAGCGCATCCTCTGTTCCCATGTGCTGTCGAAATCCAAACTGGATAGGGGATAAGAGATTATTGGATTCGAGATATTCCATTAGTTGCGACTTGGCTATTTTTTCAAATATTTTCGCAAAGTTTGATAGCAGCGAAATAGGGCGGTAATTACTTTCTAGTGTTCTTGGTCCTTTTTTATACAGAGGCCGCACTATAGCTATTTTGAGGCAATTTGGAAATTCACCCTGTAATAAGCTCAGGTTAATCAAGTGAGTAAGAGGGGACGTTAAAAATAGTGCCGTGTATTTAATCACGTTGGATGATATTCCGTCCCAGCCTGGACCTGTCCCACCCCTGATTGATTTAATAGCTTTGAACACTTCTTCTGTTGTAGTGGTCCTAAAACTAATTTTAGATGAAGCCATGTTTGGAAGATCTCTGGTTGGCTGATAGTTTAGAAATTCTGAGTTTAATTGTTCTCCTACTGATGTAAAGAAATCATTCAACCTATTGACTATTTCTCTGGGGTCCTGAATTTCCTCACTATCACAAATTAATTTCTTGATCACAATAGGGTCTTTGAGATTTTTGCCTAGTGCCGTGTTAATTGTTTTCCAAACTTTAGAAGGGTTGTTAGATGCGACAAGTTGTGATCTGAAGTAATAATTTTTTGCGTGACAGAGAAGAGATTTAAGTTTGTTACGATAGTTGGTGTATATTATGTTTCTTAGATTTTGATCATTAGGGTTTCGTTGCAGTTTTTTACCCAGCTTGTTTGAGGGCAGTATGCTGCCTAGACCCTCGATAACATTCGAAATGGAAAACGAATAAAATATTAGGAGAAGGACCACCCCAGTTAAGACGGGGAAAATTCTTAGAGACAGCAGGAAATGAACAGGTGACAGCCTATTATGAGTATAAGGGAGGGTAATTTGATTTAAACTCCGAGTTGATAGCACTTGTTAAATTATGTATATTGGTAGAAAGTCGTGGATCAGGGTATGGAAGAGATGATACTGGCAAATCTACCAATCAGTGGCCACAGAAAACCTAATATTAGGTACCAAGGGTAGTACGTCCACAGGACGGTAGAGCGATTGATAAAAATTATTATTGATATGCTTGATATAGATTCTAGATACAGCTATACGGCGATGGTCTGGTAGGTATAATAGGTATTGATTGCGGAGGCATCCAAGACATGGCAAGCAGGCGATGACACTCGTTGGTGGGGCCACACCGCGATGATAATATCCTTCTTGGATGTATTTAAACGATATAATATGGTTCCGTGGAATAATGTTGGTTAGAGCTCACCAAAATGCGGCGTCCTGGTCTATCCAACTCCGGAAGCAGTCCACAGTGGACGTTGAGGGGGGGCTGCGGGAAAAAGGTAATTTCGCCGGCCGGCGCGTTCCTCAGATGATCCTCGCACGTCGCTGGGACCGACACACGACGGGTATGAGCAAAACGGTTGAATTTTTGTTGCTAGCAACTTGGATGGCACTAGATTTTAAATTTTAAGGGCCAAAACGAAAAATGTATCTTTTCTACTCGCTGATAATGTTGATGATGATGCAGGGTTACCCCGGTTGGTCACTGTTTGCGGAAAAACGAACGGGAAGTAGGATACAACAGGGTTTCGAGCTTACCGGTCGAAGATCCTCGATGTGTTTTCCCCGGCCGGGGAGATGCGACGTCACTGACGCGGAAAATGCTCGAAAGACGATGGGAAAAACTATAAGGAGAGTAGCGAACAAACTCCGTCGTTCAACTATGTGAAAATTTAGGAATTTCACTGCACTTATTCAAAATGCTATATTGACGAGAAGCGAGAAGTACAGGGAAGCGAGGGGTTTACTGGATGGCGGCGGCAGCTGAAACTGAACTGACCCAAGACCAGGTTCACACAAAAGGGGGCTGTGTGGGGGCAATGTAAACAAGGGATTAAGATTCCACTTCGGCCAATACACCGCCCACCCAAAATTTGAAGAATTTTGGATCATTATGGGAAATTGATGAAAAGTGGTCGGTTGAATGCTCATAACTTACAAACAAGAGAAATCCCAACAACCGGTACTAAATCCGAGATTACAAGAATGATGAAAATAATCAATATAGTACATAAATATGAACACAAAGGCATAAAAATAACTCATAAACAATCTTAGCAATAAATCATGACAGAACAAGTTAGTAGTATTAGTTTTTTAAGAAACAACAAATTTAACAAAATAGTAATGATATTAGTAGGTAGATATAGTTTATTGCTCATCTTCTCCCGACGGGAGAGGGGCGAGTTTCGCCACTGGTCTGGTGAAGGAGCCACGGGCAGTTTTAATGACAGCCGTTCGAGCTATGCCATCTGCACCATAAAGAAGCTCCGTAACACGGCCCAAGGGCCATTCTAGGGGCCTAGTTTGGCTCTTCAATAAGATGACCACATCTCCGATACACAGCGGTTTACGTGGTTTCGTCCATTTCTGACGCTCCATCAGTGTTTGGAGATAGTTAGTTGACCAGCGTTTCCAGAAGATCTGTGAAGCTTGCTGGACACTCTGCCAACGGGAAAGGTGATTTGACGGTTCTTCAGACAAGTCATGCTCCAATGGCGTCAACATTGGGCCTCCAATCAGGAAGTGAGCGGGTGAGAGGTAGAGTGAGTCCGGAGAGTCGCCAATGGGGCACAAGGGACGACTGTTCAACACAGCCTCTATCCGTGTAATGACGGTCAGAAGTTCCTCGTATGTAAGGAGTCGTGTGGAGATATCACGCAGATGTCGCTTGGCGGCCTTCACAGCAGCCTCCCATAGACCTCCAGTCCAAGGGGCGACTGGACTATTGAAATGATACGTCACTGTTTTATCCGCAAGATTGGCTGATACTGCATCATGAGACGAAAGAAGGAATTGTTTGAGTCTCTGGCCTTCAGTCGCGGCTCCAACAAAATTCGTGCCGTTGTCGCAGTACACGTCAGAACATAGGCCTCTTCGCGCAATCAGTCGGCTCAGAGCTCCAACATAACATTCTGTCGACAAGTCCCCGGCAAGCTCTAGGTGGACTGCCTTAGTAGCCATGCAGACAAAAACGCAGAGGTAGGCCTTGCTGCTGGGTGCGTTCCGCCGAGTACTAGTCTTAATCAATAGTGGACCGGCAAAATCAACTGCTGTTCGAGAGAACGGGCGACACGGAATGACCCTGGATGGAGGAAGATCGGCCATGATCGGATGATTCTCTTTCAAACGGTGCCGATAACAGGTTAGACACTGGAATATACGATGCCTCAAAAGTGACCGAAGAGAAAGTACCCAGAACTCCTGTAAGATCGCAGCCTGAGTGCACTGGGGCCCAGCATGAAATAACTTGATATGATAAGCGTCACAAATCAGTGACGATAAGTGAGATAGTTTTGGTAACAGAGGGGGGTGCTTCATGTCTGATGGCAGCAAAGAATGGGTGAGACGGCCACCCACTCGCAGAATCCCATTATGTATGAAGGGAGAAAGACGCCGGATACGTGGCGCGAGTAATTTGCCCTTTTGAATGGTCGATAGTTCATTGGCGAAATAATAATGTTGAGTGGCCTTCACACAAACGTGCATACTATTTTGAAGCTCGAATGGGTGGAGCGGACCCGCCCGGCGCATACGGAACTTATTGGGACCCAATTGACGGGTGTTATGGACGAAACGCAGCACCCAAGCCATTACTCGCTTAAGGCGCGAAAGAGACGAAAACTTTTCAATAACTGATATGACAAGAGGAGGTTCCTTGAGCTTGGTACATTTAGGAGCGGCAAACATAGCAACCTTAATCTGCTTTACTTCTGGAAGATCTTCAGATATTGGGAGCTCCAGTTTCGGCCAGCTTGAACGAGGAGTACGTAGGAACTCGGGCCCCGCCCACCATGAAGGATTCCCAAGGATTTCGTTGGGAAGAAGTCCTCGTGAGGCCATATCAGCAGGATTGAGGGTGGTGGGTACGTGACTCCACTGCGTAACCTTAGTGTTCTCCAGAATTGCTACTACACGATTGGCAACGTAAGTTTGTAGCCGATGTGGCGGCGTTCGTAGCCACCCAAGAACGACTGAGGAATCTGTGAATAACTGGACTTCCGTTATTTTCAATTTCAGGAGAAGAAACTGTACAGACTCCAACAGTTGAGAGAGCAAGTGCGCACCATTGAGCTCTAATCGAGGCACCGTTACTACTTTGAGGGGAGCTACGCGAGTCTTTGCACGTATTAACCTTGACGAACAGAATGTACCATCTTCCGCTGAACATCGCAAATATATGACCGCTCCGTAACCCCAGATTGATGCGTCGCTGAATCCCACGATTTCATAGCGTCTTGCTTCTGACTGGAGAAGACGTCGAGGAATTTTGAGTTGAGATAGATTCAACAGCTGCTTACTGAACTCTTCCCATCTTATCTTCAAATCACCAGGAAGTGGCGTGTCCCAATCCAGGCTACGCTCCCAAAGCTCTCGGAGAAACAATTTAGCCCTGAAGATGACGGGACTAATCCATCCGAGAGGATCAAACAACGAGGCAATGCGAGAGAGTACTTGACGTTTTGTATTACACATTGATAATGGCCTTACCGAATAGGTGAAAATATCAGCTAATGGTTCCCAATGTAAGCCCAGAATGTGCAACGAACTATTATCAGTGGACTGTATTGATAGAGACGAGATTTGATGCTCAAGGGGGATGTCAGCAAGTATAGAAGGTACGTTGGACGCCCACTTCCGAAGCTCAAAACCTCCAGACCGAAATAATTTTATCAGTTCGGCCTTGAGTTGAAGTGCCTCCTGCTCCGACGACGAGGAAGTGCAGATATCATCCATGTAACAACATGATAACACCGCTTCGGAGGCCAGGGGAAAACGGTATCCTTCGTCCTTAACGAGTTGCCTCGTGGTACGTTGTGCCAAAAACGGAGCACTAGCGAGACCATATGTTAGAGTCAACAACTGATACTGAACAAGAGGATCAGCGTCACTCTCTCTCCAAAAAACATGTTGGAAGCAACAGTCGTCAGGGTGCATCCATATATGACGATACATCATACGGACGTCAGCCACTAGGGCAACCCTTTCTAAACTGAACAGAGTGATAATAGTACTAATATCCTTCTGCAATGGAGGACCCACCAACAAACGATCATTGAGACTGGAACCTAAAGAGTCTTTACACGAAGCGTCAAAAACTACACGAATTGGCGAAGTGGAGGAATCCTTCAACACTGCGAAATGAGGAATGTAAACGATCCCACGATCAACTGACGGTTTCATGTGACCCATACTGATGTATGCGTTCATGAATTTGTTGTATGCTTCACGCAGCCTGCTATCCTTTTTTAGCCGAGACTCCTGGCGTAGCCACCTATGACGTGCAATCTCTTTGGTTTCGCCAAAGGGTGTGAGGTCATGATCTGGTTTAAACGGCATTCGAACCATATACGAGCCATCTGAATGACGAGAATGAGACGAAAGAAAGTGCTGTTCGGCTTGCGTGTGTAACGGATCCGTCACAGTACGGGGAGACACCTCTTCGGAATTCCAGAAACTTTGCAGTGTTTTGTCCAGATCGACGTCACAAATCATCAAAGAGACATCTACCTGAGGCGAGGGTTTTACTGAGGCAACGTCCCCGATGACTACCCAACCGAAAATAGTTTCAAAGGCCGCAGGTTTACCATGAAGTATAGCAGGACTATCCGAGAACAAACTCGAATAAAGCGAGGCACCTAGTAGGAAATCGATTCTTCCTTTCTGGCAAAATGATAAATCAGCGAGCTGAAGGTGCGAAAATTGACGAAAAACCTCTTCAGATAACGAGGTTGTTGCATGGAAGATCGGAACATACTCTGCGCACTACAACGGCTTCAGCTTCTAACAAAGGAGTACTTGAATGACGAGGAGACAATGTACAGGACACCACACCTTCAGACGTACCTAAATTCTGAGATAGGGCACCTGAAATAGTAGTGGGCCGAGACGACACAGGTAACGCTAAACGTTGGGCGCATTCCGACGAGATGAGACAGATTTGACTTCCAACATCGATGACACGACGTATGGGTACCATCCGTCCCCACTTATTTCTAATTAGTGCTTGTGCCGTACCTAGTAAAACAGTGCGAGTGTTCTGACGAACCACGGCGGGCCCAGTCAAGAGAGTTTGCGGCGGAGCAACGTCGGGAACATTCAAAACACGGGGTGCCGACGAACGACTGTCCGCTGAAACGAGGGCGACAGGCTGAGAGGGAGGAACAGGGACATTTACTGGATTGTTTGACGTTTCATCGTGAAGAAGGCTGTGGTGTGAAGACTTGGAGCAATGTTTGCAGTTCCCTTTTGACCCACATTTCGACCTATGATGTGCACCCAAACACCGAAAACATCTGCGTAATGTTTTCATTTTGTCATACCTTTCACTCACGGTCATCTTTAGAAATACATCACAATTATAAATTACATGGTTATCTTTACAAATGGGACATTGCTTAGACTCAGTAGCATCCCTTATTTTCAATGACAAATTATTATCATTTGCAGGAGTAACCAATAATGATTGCGAATTACGCACATTTTTAGAACTAACCGATGTAGTGATATACGAACATTTCGTTAGTTCGTGAATTTTACACTGATCTTGCACGAACGCCAACAATTGCGGAAATGTTGGGATATCGTCCCTATCACTTAAAGATCTTTCAAATAACACACGCACCTCTGCAGGTAAAGCGCGCAGAGCGCATTGAAACAACAAGAAATCATTCGGGGCCTCAAGGTCAAGGTTATTGAACGCTGCGACAGACGTGTCAAAAACTCCTATAAATTGTTGCAAATTCGTATACGAGTCATTGGTAAGAGGCTTGAAATCCAATAACTTATTCACATAGTGAGCTGCTAATGAGCGAGTACTACCATATCGATTCTTAATAATAGAATAAGCAGTCGAATAATTATCGTCAGATAGAAGTAGGTTTTTAATTAAATTGAACGCATGTGGTGCTGTTTCAAGTGCCCGGCGCAAATACGTAAATTTCAATACCTCACTGAAGTTACCATGATGAATGATGGACTCGTATAATATCCAAAAATCATTAAATGTGTCCATCTCACCATTCCACTTGGGAATTTCGAAATCAGGCAATTTTACATGAGTTTTAATCGGTTGTTCATGTGCCTTGTTACAAACAACCGACATACGAGATCTCAAATCCTGTTCTACTGTACGAATTTGATAATAAAGATCGTCAAAGGCAGTCTGAACCTTATCGATCTCAGCTGCATCCTTAGCTTCAACCAGAAGATTCAGCTTGAGTAACAAATCTTGTATAATATCAAATTTATCTTTGATTTTACCGATCTCTTGACACTTAGCTAGAAATAGCGAGACAGTACCCGGGGCAACTTTCGACGCACCATCATATACTCTGTTCAACTGTGCAAACAAATTAGACCTACGCTCAGTATTATACGAGATATCGAGGAGATGTTTCTCCAGGTGAAGATCATCATCACCCTTACTGGACATTGTAACTGTTATTCAACGGTACCTTTTCCAATGACCTGTTACGACTGGATGTAGGGAGGTACCTACTGAACAAAGTGACTGCGTTTCAACCACGTTTCTATGAGCATTCAACCAACTATGAGTATTATTACAGTGCAGTGAACAGCCTAATATGAGATCCGGCAATCGAAATAGGACCAGTTGTTTGCGGAAAAACGAACGGGAAGTAGGATACAACAGGGTTTCGAGCTTACCGGTCGAAGATCCTCGATGTGTTTTCCCCGGCCGGGGAGATGCGACGTCACTGACGCGGAAAATGCTCGAAAGACGATGGGAAAAACTATAAGGAGAGTAGCGAACAAACTCCGTCGTTCAACTATGTGAAAATTTAGGAATTTCACTGCACTTATTCAAAATGCTATATTGACGAGAAACGAGAAGTACAGGGAAGCGAGGGGTTTACTGGATGGCGGCGGCAGCTGAAACTGAACTGACCCAAGACCAGGTTCACACAAAAGGGGGCTGTGTGGGGGCAATGTAAACAAGGGATTAAGATTCCACTTCGGCCAATACAGTCACAGTTGTGAATAATTTGTTTAAAGTGCAGATGCGGTCGTTCGTTCGGTGGATAATAATATTATTACAATAACTGACAAGTTTAGAAATAATTAAATATACATAATAACAACCAAACGGTTGCGAAAACATAAAAAAACAGAGAAGGAATCAGATGGACTTGAATGGATATTAAATGAGTCGTTTGAAAGAACATCAAATCGCCGAATTAGTATGGACAATGAACTTCCTGATAGCGCGTATCACATTGATTACAACTGGCCAGGTCTAGGTTGGAAATTTCGATAAGACCAAACATACTCCCCCCAATTTTCAACCGGAGCTGGACAGTCAGTGGTGGATTTATTCCAATCGGAGGGGTACTATCTTGACAGCAGGGCGCTTATAAACTCCTTTAGCGGTCTTGACAGTGGCGACTCGCACTGTTCCGTCCTTTCCCGGATGCACCTCAATGATTCGGGCAAGTGGCCAACGAGTAGGAGAGACTTCAGATTCGCGGAGTAGTACAAGGTCACCCACAGACAGGTTGGGAGACTTCTGAGCCCACTTCTGTCGTTGCTGCAAGTCCCCGAGGTATTCATCCCGCCAGCGGTTCCAAAAATATTGGATGCGTTCACGTACTAGCTGCCATCGGTTCAATCTTCCAGCGGGTATGTCGCTGAGATCAGGTTCGGGTAAAGAGGTGATGGCCTGACCGATCAGGAAATGTCCTGGAGTGAGGGGCTGTAAATCATCGGGACTTGAGGAAAGGAGTTGAATGGGTCTTGAATTCAAGATACCCTCTATCTTAGTAAAGATTGTGGATAACTCAGGCAGGGTGTATGGCTGGTTACCAAAGATCTTATAGAGGAGGTTCTTCACCATGCGGACCGATACCTCCCAAACACCTCCAAAATGTGGAGATGATGGCGGATTGAAGCACCAGGTAACACCGAGATGAGCAGTGTTGGTGATAAGGCGCGATTTGGTCTCTTCAGCTTCGAGGAAGCGGACTACATCCTGTAGGTAGTTGTTTGTACCATGGAAGTTTGCACCCCCATCCGACTTCATCTGGCTTGGCAAACCTCGGCGTGCTACAAAACGGTCAAACGCATCTAGAAAACCTTCCACTGACAGGGATGTAGCAACTTCAAGGTGCAAGGCGTGGGTGGACATGCAGACAAACAAGCTTAAGTAAGCCTTGGCAGTGGGAGATTTGCGTGCATCGGAGATTCAGTAGATGAAAGGCCCTGCGAAATGTACACCTGTGATAAGAAAAGGGCGGACAGCAGTGAATCGTGACTTTGGCAAATCACCCATGAAGGGTATACATGCGGACATGGCAAAACGCGTGCAGACAGCACACCTGTGTTTCAAGGTCTTGATTAGGTTCCTGACTCTAGGCACCCAGTACTGCTGGCGGATCGCGAACAATAGAGTGGATGGTCCAGCATGATGGTTTTGCTGATGGTAATGGTTCACAACTAAATTGGTGTAAAAGGACCTTGCTGGCAACAGAATTGGGTGTTTTTGGTCTGGTGGTAAAGAAGAGTTGGCGAGGCGACCACCCACGCGGATCAAACCTTCTGAGTCAACAAATACGTTCAGGCGGCGTAGCTCCAAGGATAAATTGTTGAATGAGGTTTCTGTGAAAACATCAGAAAAGGATGAGTGCTGCAGCAATTGGATAAAGTGGTGGTTTGCATTGTGGAACTCCAGCGAAGTAATGGGGCCCGTCCGGCGATACCTTTTCATTTGTTTGGGTATGAGTTTGGGCAATGAAGCGCTTGATGTAAGCAATTACACGGACAAAGCGTGGAAACGAGGAATGCCTACCACTGTATTCAATGAAACTAGAACTGGTCTTGACGTTCACAAGTACCAGGCGGGACAATTTCCGTTCCGGTATGTCAGTGGGCAGGACCAAATCCGCGATAGGCCATTGGTCAATGGGAAGGCAACACCAATCGGGACCACTCCACCAGAGGGCATGGTGTTGAAGACCAGCAGGAGGAATACCCCTTGAACCCACATCAGCGGGATTATCAGTACCTTTGACGTGGTGCCACCACTCCAATTCAGTACAAGATAATACTTGTTGCACGCGATTTGATACAAAAATTTGGAGCAGATGTGGCATGGTGTGTAGCCAAGCAAGCGCCGTCGTCGAATCAGTGAAGCAGAATACTTGCTTGATTTGCAGATCTTGAATGATGTGGTTGATTGATTGAACGAGCTGAGCAAGAAGAAGGGCGCCGCAAAGCTCGAGACGTGGGATGGTCAGTGTTTTGAGCGGTGCCAACTTGGTTCTGGATTTGATGAGGGACAATGTCGTGGTAGAACCTTGGGTAGATCGCAAATAAGCCACTGCACAATAACCATGACTGGAGGCATCACAGAAGCAGACTAGCTGGTAGGTGGCATCGGTATTTGGAAATGGTCGAGGGATCAGTAGGTCAGAGAGAGCAGGTAGTTCTTCAACAAACTGCTGCCAAGATTGTTTGATGTCAGGTGGGCATTCATCATCCCAGCCTAACTTGAGTTGCCATGTATATTGCAAAACGCGTTTAGCGTAAAATGTAACTGGAGCCAGGTAACCCAGCGGATCGTATAGTCGAGCGATGGTTGACAAGATAGAACGCTTGGTGAATTCAAGTGGAGGTGGTGATACATCATACGAGAAGGAGTCTGATATGGGGTCCCACTTCAGCCCAAGAATTTTGGTGGCAGAAGTTTTTCAAGAGATTTAGACTGCTGGACGGGCGCATCGGGTCCCAACAACGGACAGTGATTGGAACTCCATTTACCAAGTTCGAAACCCCCTTTGTGGAGCCGGTCAACAAGTTGTTGTTTCAACTCGAATAATTGTTCTGGGGTTTCACTTCCAGCTACAATATCGTCGATATAGGTATTGTTCAGCAGGACAAATGATGCTTGGGGATATTCATTTTGGTAGTTGGTGGCATGCTGACGGAGGACCCGTTGCGCCAAATATGGAGAGCAGTTCAACCCAAAAGTAACCGTATTCAGTTCGTAGAACTGAACTGGGTCATTCTGTGAAGAACGCCAGATGATCTGTTGATATTTCCGATCAGCAGGGTCTAACCAGATCTGACGAAGCATCTTCACGATGTCACAGCTGAGGACGAACGGGTAGCGGCGGAAGTTGAGCAAAATACGGGTGATATCAGCCTGAAGCTTAGGTCCCGTCAACAGGTGATCATTCAGGCTGCCAGTACGTGTTGGGAAACTCGCATCATAGACGATGCGTAGTTTACGCTTTTCACCATCATCCTTGAAAACTGCATGGTGCGGAATAACATAAGCTGGTGGGCCAGTTGCGGGGCTCATGTGCTTCAGGGTCTTGTACTCTTCCATTTGAGCTCTGTACTCATCACGGAGAGGTTCATTTTTGGATAAACGGGATTCTAAAGAATGAAAGCAGTTCAGTGCTCGTGCTGTGTTGGGAACAATATTTGGCGGGAAAGATCTGAAAGGTAATGAGATAACATATCGGCCGTCTTCAGAGCGGCGGTGAGTGCGGATGGAATGTTCCTCACACCGCACCTCTTCTGGTGAGACAGGGGAAGAGGGTGCAAGTTCCTGAACCTCCGAAAACCGCTCGACAAGTGGGCCGAGTTCAGACAAGGCCATCAAGGAGATAGACTGGTTGGGGGTGTTGCAATCTGTAAACCTTCCAATTACAGCAAAGCCAAATACAGTCGGCATTAAGCGGGGACCCTCCTCATGGAGCACAATGGGCACCCCAAGAACTATGTCAGGGTACAAATCCGCTCCAATGAGAAATGATATGGGGCCGGGCTTGGTAAATCCAGGGTCACTGAGTTCATAAGAAGTGTAGTCTTCCCACAGAGATGAGATAAGAGAGGTCTGAGGAAGAGGTGGAGTAATAGTGGGAACGATTACAGCTTCGGTCTTTAGGTCAGCTGACCCGTACTTAGGTAAAAAGGTAATACTGACTTGGCCCTTGATATGGGCAAGCGGAGATTGGTTCACACTGGCGATGGAACCTCGGAAAGGACGGGTAGATCTTTTAAGCTGGCGTGCACATTCCTCTGTAAGAAACCAAAATTGGCTACCTGGGTCCAGCACCCCGCGGAACGCTTGGGACTCTCCAGATGCATCCCTGATGTGGGCGATAACTGTCCCGAGAAGGACTCCAGAGTTACTGTTAGTGCAAGCTCCAGCAAACCCAGAGGATAAGGGGGTAGGTGGTGTGGCGGGAGTCGGAGGTACGGACGTACCATCCAAAGGGCGTGAGAGATGGAGGTCAGTGTGATGTTTACCCCGGCATTCACGGCAACAGTGAGAAGAAGAGCAATCTTTAGTTCGGTGGAACGGATGTAAGCAATTCCGGCATCCTTCGAACTTGCGAAGAAGGTCCAAACGCTCCTGAGGAGTAGCGGCCCTGAAGCAGGAGCAGCGAATGATAGTGTGCTCTTGCTTACAGATAAAACATGATAAAGGGCGTTTGTTCTGCGTCTGTTGAGGAGATTTTGGACCCGAGGTAGCGGTCGATGGGGTATTTCCATGAGCCACAAGAGCCTGATGAGTGGGTTGCTTGGGGGCGTAGGTGTTTGGAGACTTGATCAGCTTAGGGGCAGATTTAGAAGGTTCGGGTTTCGATGATTCAGGTTTAGACGGTGCCTCCTGGGTAATGCGGAAAACATGACAACGGTTCTGAATAAACGACTGCAAAGCGACGTAGTGGGGAAATTCATTGCCAATCTGGTCGATCTCGAACGCTTCACGGGTAACAGGATCCAAACCCTTGAGTGCCAGCTCACAAAGGAGATACTCATCAAAATCTGGAATGGTCAAGTTCTTTAGCGAAGTAATACTCTCCATCACGTTTGACAGGTATGCTTGAAGCGATGCATAGGATGGTTTGCCTGCAGTTGGTTTGAAGGACAACATGCGCTCTAGGTAGGTACACGCTATTTTACGCTTGTCATCGTATACCTTCAACAGAGCATCCCAAGCCTGCTGAAAGTTTTCCTCCACAATGGGAATGTGTTTAATGGCATCAAAGGCGGGACCTTTTAGATAACCGACTAAATAATGGAACTGTTCCGCTTGAGACAGCGTTGTTTCGTCTTTGATCAGCGAGGTAAACAGCTGTTTGAAAGAAGGCCATTGAGCAATATCACCACTAAAAGGTTGGATAGGTATATTGGGAAGAATAGTCCGGGGCCGTTGCTGGGTAAATCGAGAAAATTCCAAAGCAGGAAGAGAGGTTCAAGGAGGGGATGCAAGAGAGGCGGTGAGGTCATTGAGATTAACCTCATACCCTTTAGCTTCATGGTAATATTCATGTACTTGATCGTAAGCAGCTTGCTGGTCAGCAGATGGGTAGGGAGGATTTAATGAATGTGCGTCCGAATACTGAAGAGCTTCCTGCCATTTGGCAAGATACTGATCCAGCATATCATCCAGACAAGTCATCATGCCTTTAAAGACCGAACGATATGCCTCCTGGTTAATAGCAGACAAACCCCTGTCCCTTATAACTTGGATTTGTTTACCACGGGCGTCCATTGCACGGGTGATACTCAGAATACCCCTAAGAGTAACCTGTACTGGTGATTCATCAGTCGGCATAGTTAGATAAAATACAAATTAACTGACACACAAGAAAACGAAAGTATTGCAGGTACAGCAAAATATAATATAAATAGATAATAAATAGAAAACGAGATAAATAAATTGTAGGTACGTATATCACCTTTAAAGGTATGGGCAATCAACAATGAGGACTAGAACTGTATTGTAGGAGCTATCGTATCCGGTTCGACGGGGACCAACAAAATGTTTGAGGGCAGTATGCTGCCTAGACCCTCGATAACATTCGAAATGGAAAACGAATAAAATATTAGGAGAAGGACCACCCCAGTTAAGACGGGGAAAATTCTTAGAGACAGCAGGAAATGAACAGGTGACAGACAGCCTATTATGAGTATAAGGGAGGGTAATTTGATTTAAACTCCGAGTTGATAGCACTTGTTAAATTATGTATATTGGTAGAAAGTCGTGGATCAGGGTATGGAAGAGATGATACTGGCAAACCTACCAATCAGTGGCCACAGAAAACCTAATATTAGGTACCAAGGGTAGTACGTCCACAGGACGGTAGAGCGATTGATAAAAATTATTATTGATATGCTTGATATAGATTCTAGATACAGCTATACGGCGATGGTCTGGTAGGTATAATAGGTATTGATTGCGGAGGCATCCAAGACATGGCAAGCAGGCGATGACACTCGTTGGTGGGGCCACACCGCGATGATAATATCCTTCTTGGATGTATTTAAACGATATAATATGGTTCCGTGGAATAATGTTGGTTAGAGCTCACCAAAATGCGGCGTCCTGGTCTATCCAACTCCGGAAGCAGTCCACAGTGGACGTTGAGGGGGGGCTGCGGGAAAAAGGTAATTTCGCCGGCCGGCGCGTTCCTCAGATGATCATCGCACGTCGCTGGGACCGACACACGACGGGTATGAGCAAAACGGTTGGATTTTTGTTGCTAGCAACTTGGATGGCACTAGATTTTAAATTTTAAGGGCCAAAACGAAAAACGTATCTTTTCTACTCGCTGATAATGTTGATTATGATGCAGGGTTACCCCGGTTGGTCACAGTTGTGAATAATTTGTTTAAAGTGCAGATGCGGTCGTTCGTTCGGTGGATAATAATATTATTACAATAACTGACAAGTTTAGAAATAATTAAATATACATAATAACAACCAAACGGTTGCGAAAACATAAAAAAACAGAGAAGGAATCAGATGGACTTGAATGGATATTAAATGAGTCGTTTGAAAGAACATCAAATCGCCGAATTAGTATGGACAATGAACTTCCTGATAGCGCGTATCACATTGATTACAACTGGCCAGGTCTAGGTTGGAAATTTCGATAAGTCCAAACACAGTTTATTGAGTTCACTAGGGCAGTGGTAATCCATGGTTTTAGTTCGCGCTGTTTATGGTTTTTCGGTCCAACATAATATGTGGAGCTCAGCTCTATGCAGTTTTTCACGATTGTGATAAATAGTTCTTATGCTAGGTTCACATTGTATTGTGAGTAAACAGGACTCCAGTCTACATGCATCATTAATTCGTGCAATGAATCATAATTGATTCTCTTAATATTCTCGTAGTTGGGTTTTGGCGCAGATTCAGTGTTTCTAAGCTTTTGCTTTATTTTGAAAGCTACGGCGAAATGATCTGTCATACTTATATTGTTCATGATAGCTGATTCCGAAAGTGCAAACTCACCTCTAGGCGCTTTCACCATTATGTGATCAAGACAGCTGTTACCCCTTGTTGGTACATCAATCCAACTAATAAATCCGGAGTTATGCATAAAGTCATAGTAATCTGTGATTTAATGACCTGGGTTATTATCAATAATATTCAGATTTATATCGCCTGTAAAAATGGTTATTCCTTCCCCCGCTAATGGTTTAACATTTTCCTTAACGTCTTCTGCAAATTCTGAAATTTCACCGATATGTGAGCGATACAGAGCAATTATACAATAGTCCTGGGAGTTGATTATGAATTTAATACTTATCGTTGAACACCCTCTGATCCTTAGTTCTTAGTGGTTTTCATTGTAGATTGTTTTCGCAACGTAGACGGCAACTCCGCAGGCCTTGTTCAAGGTCGATGTGCTGATGAGAAGGCTGAAAGTTTTGACTAAATTTAAGGCTGAAACTTCGTTAAAACCTCAATTTTCCACTCTTTCGTCAAAATCCACTTCCTATTCGGTCTTCTCGTCCCAAAAACATGGAAAACGATACCTCAAAACATCATGTTACTAAAACACAAAAAGTACCTATTTTTACGCACATTTTCACTCATAGCACCCCCGGGTATATCCCGATCCGGCTGAAAAGTTTCGGGACACAACTAGGGCCCAAATGGAGTATGTATGCGACAGAACGAATTTTTTAGACAGAAAATGAAGCCGGTACACGTGGTAGGCGGACGGACATTGCATTTTTGGAATATACGAACACTGATACGTACAAGAAAAAATGTTGAAGGGGGTGTTATAAAAATTTTTTGCTGAGCAAATACATAAGTGTATTATTCACAGAATAATAAACCAAAACGTTTTGCGTATGCGCTTCCAGGAAATCCTTGTAACGCCAAGGTATATCAAAGGTTATGGTCAACCAAAGAAAAACGGAGTTATTGAAAAAATAGTCTATTTCCACTAATACACGAAAAACGCAAAAACACTGTTATACCGGTTGCGGTGATCAAACCATCGTCAGTAACAAATTGTGTGTTACTGACGATGGTTTGATTACCGAAACTGGTATAGCAGTGTTTTTGAATTTTTCGTGTATTAGTGGGAATAGAATATTTTTTCAATAACTCCGTTTTTCTTTGAAATGGGTTTCCACGATTTCGTCGCGAGTGATTTAGTTAGTATGGTCAACCAATTTTGATCAAGTTTGATGGGCCATTTATTTACATTTTTCGACGGCCCTCTTACTTCTATTGGTGTATTATTCCGTGAATAATACACCTATGTATTCGCTCAGCAAAACAGTTTTAGAACACCCCCTCAATTTTTTTTCTTTTCCGTTTCAAGGTGCGTAGATTCCAAAAACGCTGCAAAGTCCTTGTCACATGGGGTTTATTATTCTACAGAAATGTTGGCTGTACATTTATTGTTTGTTTCATGTGAAATAATTGAAATAGCTATTTCTGATGGTTTCCACCAATTTTGGCCCCCAAAACACAAATTAGGTACGTACGATTTTTTTTTTTTCAAATTAACTTTGATCATTGGTAGTGCCATTTAATCGTCTTGATCCACGTGTTGACACTTTTTTCAGTGTTATTCTACAAACTGATGGTGATTTCAGACGATTTCGCAGGTTTTTGACTCATACATAATCAATTTTGGGAGCTGAACATCTGGAACAACCTCAATTTTCCACTCTTTGGCCAAAATCGACCTCATATTCGATCTCCTCGTCCCCAAAAACATGGAAAACGATACCTCAAAAGCTCATGTTACCAACATGTTGCTACAACGCAAGAAGTACCTATTTTTACACACATTTTCACTCACAACACCCCTGGGTATATTCCGATCGGGCTGAAAAGTTTCGGGACACAACTAGGGCCCAAATAGAGCATGTGTGCGAAAGAACGACTTTTTTAGACCGAAAATGAAGCCTGTACACGTGATACGGCGGACGGCGTACTGCGGACGGCGGACGGCGGACGGACATTGCATTTTTTGAATCTACGCACCTTGAAACGGAAAAGAAGAAAGTTTCAGGGGGGTTATAAAAATTTTTTGCTGAGCGATTACATAGGTGTGTTATTCAGAGAATAATAAACCAAAATGCAATGTCCGTCCGCCGTACGCCGTCCGCCGTATCACGTGTACAGGCTTCATTTTCGGTCTAAAAAATTCGCTCTTTCGCACAAATGCTCCATTTGGGCCCTAGTTGTGTCCCGAAACTTTTAAGCCCGATCGGAATATACCCAGGGGTGTTATGAGTGAAAATGTGTGTAAAAATATGTACTTTTTGCGTTTTAGCAACATGTTGGTAACATGAGCTTCTGAGATATCGTTTTCCATGTTTTTGGGAACGAGAAGACCGAATATGAAGTCGATTTTGTCCTAAGAGTGGAAAATTGAGGTTCTATAAAATATTCAGCTTTCAAAATTGATTTTTTATGATTCAAAAACCTGGGAAATCGTCTGGAATCACCATCAATTTGTATAATAACACTAGAAAAACGCTGCAAAGTCCTTGTCACATGGGTTTATTATTATATTGGACACACCTACAGAAAGGTTGGCTGTTCATTAATTGTTTCTTTCATGCGTAATAATCGAAATAGCTACTTCTGATGGTTTCCATTAATTTTGGCCCCCAAAACACAAATTAGGTACGCTCTTTTTTTTCTTTTTTTTTTTTTAACTATCTTTGATCATTGGTAGTGCCATTTAATCGTCCTGAACCACGTCTTGACACTTTTTCCAGTGTTATTATACAAACTGATGGTGATTTCAGACGATTTCCCAGGTTTTTCACTCATAAAAAATCAATTCTGGGAGCTGAACATTTGGTAGAACTCAATTTTCCACTCTTTGGTCAAGATCGACTTCATATTCGGTCTTCTCGTCCCCAAAAACATAGAAAACGATATCTCAGAAGCTCATGTTACCAATATGTTGCTAAAACGTAAAAAGTACCTATTTTTACACACATTTTCACTCATAACACCCCTGGGTATATTCCGATCGGGCTGAAAAGTTTCGGGACACAACTAGGGCCCAAATGGAGCATGTGTGCGAAAGAACGATTTTTTTAGACCGAAAATGAAGCCTGTACACGTGATACGGCGGACGGCGGACGGCGTACGGCGGACGGACATTGCATTTTTGGAATCTATGCACCTTGAAACGTAAAAGAAAAAAGTTTGAGGGGGTGTTATAAAAATTTTTTGCTGAGCGAATACATAAGTGTATTATTCACAGAATAATAAACCAAAAGTGGACTACCAATGATCAAAGATAATGTGCGGAAAAAAAGTTAAAAAAAAGGAGCGGACCTAATTCGTGTTTTGAGGCCAAAACTGGTAGAAACCATCATAAATAGCTATTTCTATTATTTCACATTAATGAAACAATAAATGAACAGCCAACATAATAATAGGTGTGTCCAATAGAATAATAAACCCATGTGACAAGGACTTTGCAGCATTTTTTTGTTAGGATTCACTGTAGGTCTACACATGCGTAAACTCGACCTCTTATTTAACACGTTTAACTCTTCTTAACTCTTCTTCCGATCTTGCTCGAATTTGATAGAGTAGTTTAGGTGCTGTCTTTATGGGTAGGAAGGTACTTTTAGTACCTATTAATCATCAGCGAACTGTATGAATCAAGGTAACGAAGTGAGCTATACGGCCTACCCAGTAGGCAGCTGTTTTTTCACGGTCGTCAGTCATCACGTTCACTTCGCATTTTCCAGTGTGGCGCTGTCAGAGATTCTAGTTCTAAATGTTTGCCTGACCCGTGTTTCCTTATTAGTTCGGTTCTACCTGACAACATGTTATTTTTTGAAGTTTTTCGGTAAGTGTTTGACAAAAAATATTGCATTAAATCAACCCATTTGTTGAAAATTGGATAGTAACTGCGTTATTCACCCGAAAAAAGACAGAGGTAGTACTTTGTTTGCGACGCGATAAGGTGATAAAACTAGGCACGTACCCAGGTACTTGCCATTCACCCGGACGTCTACCTCTGTAGATTATTTCATTTGTAGACAAGTATGAATATTTGAATTTAGGTGTCCAAAGCTCTGAACCGAGGGTTAAATCGTCTGTCATCATCTGTCATGTAAAAACGCTGCAAAGTCCTTGTCACATGGGTTTATTATTCTATTGGACTTACCTACAGAAATGTTGGCTGTTCATTAATTGTTTCTTTCATGCGTAATAATCGAAATAGCTACTTCTGATGGTTTCCATTAATTTTGGCCCCCAAAACACAAATTAGGTACGCTCTTTTTTTTCTTTTTTTTTAAACTATCTTTGATCATTAGTAGTGCCATTTAATCGTCCTGAACCACGTCTTGACACTTTTTCCAGTGTTATTATACAAACTGATGGTGATTTCAGACGATTTCCCAGGTTTTTCACTCATAAAAAATCAATTCTGGGAGCTGAACATTTGGTAGAACTCAATTTTCCACTCTTTGGTCAAAATCGACTTCATATTCGGTCTTCTCGTCCCCAAAAACATAGAAAACGATATCTCAGAAGCTCATGTTACCAATATGTTGCTAAAACGTGAAAAGTACCTATTTTTACACACATTTTCACTCATAACACCCCTGGGTATATTCCGATCGGGCTGAAAAGTTTCGGGACACAACTAGGGCCCAAATGGAGCATGTGTGCGAAAGAACGATTTTTTTAGACCGAAAATGAAGCCTGTACACGTGATACGGCGGACGGCGGACGGCGTACGGCGGACGGTGGACGGCGGACGGCGTACGGCGGACGGCGGACGGCGTACGGCGGACGGACATTGCATTTTTGGAATCTATGCACCTTGAAACGTAAAAGAAAAAAGTTTGAGGGGGTGTTATAAAAATTTTTTGCTGAGCGAATACATAGGTGTATTATTCACAGAATAATAAACCAAAATGTATCTCCCCCCAAAAAACCCTATTGGAAAAATTCACCAGTCAACAAAACCTCCGTTATATATCCATTTTGCCGCTAAGGAGGTTTTGTTGGCGGGTGGATTTTTACAACAGGGTTGATGGTCGGGGGGGGGGGGGGGGGGGCACAATACCTTTTTGTACTGATGAAGCTAACATTTTTTCTCAGTACCTGGGTACCTAAAATTTTACTCAGTACGTACTTACTCAATACCTTCTTAGTATCTACACAGTACTACCTACTTATTACCAACTCAGTACTACCTACTTAGTTCCTACTCATTACTACCTACTTAGTATCAACTCAGTAGTCATACGCAGTACCTACTTTGTATCTATCCATTTTTTCCCAGTACATAAAAAAATTACTTAGTAGGTACCTATGTACTTACTTACACATTTTCAAAATGGTGGGGAGGAGGGTGACCAATGCACAAAAGGACCTTCCTTGGAGCATAACGTCTGTGTCTACTACATTTCAGCTCTTGAAACCCTCTCTAACCTACTCCTAAATACTGCCCTTGCGAATTGCATAAAAGGCACTTTTTTGAAGCATAACGAGTATTAAATATTGTGTGCGAAATTTCAGCTCGATCCTTTATGTTTGTGAGGCTGTAGTCCTGTCAAAGAAGAAGAAAATAATAAGAAGAACAATAAGTAGAAAACGTGAGAAATAGCGATTTCCAAAACTTCTATAACTCCGGCACCTGATGGTCCCGGATGTTGAAATTTGGTACGCGTCCTTAGGGATCACTCGAGAATCGGTGTACAACCCCGGAGACCCCCAGGGGGCCGAGGTAAGGGGGGAGGGGTGAACACCCTACTTGTTCTGTCAGTTACATGACATGTGTCGTCACGCTTCAGAAATTTGCCAAAGTCAGCCAGGCTGGCGTTTCGGTAGGCGCTTTGACAATTTAATTGTATTATAAATAAGTCTACTGAATCACAGGTTTTTTTCCCCATCTTCCATAATCCGTTTTTAGGCTTGGCCCTTGAGCCTTCGTAGGGGCCAAAACCGTAAGCCTTTGATATTACCTGTCGTGGGTGCGATGTAGTATAGGTTTGGTAGGTTGCAGCAGAGAGGAGGATGTGCCCCTTAGGAGTCTTTTAGGATTGCTACCACCCCGCGGTTTTCACCACAGTAGGGGATAAAGGGGGCTATTTTGACAGAACGTCTACATTCGCACGGTAGGGGGGTCCTACTATATATGGCAAGGGGGATGTGACGTCACAACATCAACCCTTACACGGTCCTACGTCAAA
This sequence comes from Leptopterna dolabrata, assembly GCA_954871275.1. Lineage (NCBI taxonomy): Eukaryota > Metazoa > Arthropoda > Insecta > Hemiptera > Miridae > Leptopterna > Leptopterna dolabrata. Next base: position 75,777,001 of record OX940974.1, read on the forward strand.
AAATCACCCTTTACACAGTGGGGGTCCCACGTTACATTGTACCCCGTGGTACCAGATGCACGCCGCCTCCAGCACCCACCCGTCGGCTCAGGTCACCATGGGTCGTACCTACGTCACCTCGTACCCACTGTGCTGTACACAACCAACTCCAACCTCAGCCACGATTCGTACAAACAATCGTTACGCTACCCGACACCGTCGCACCCTACGGTGCTGTACTTACGTCGCAAACGTACTTACCCATGTGTAGATGATATGCATCATACCACAGACCGCAGCTATCCGACACGGGACGTCGCTCGTCGCCGGTAGCCAGTGGTCACCACCACAGGGTCGCGCACCGCAGGGTGGTAAGTACCTGGTAAGTATTATTGAAAACAACATTGCGAATATTAAAACAACGTCGCGAGTGATTTAGTTCGTGCGAATATTGTGTTAGTATCATAACCACCACCTAGTTTAAGCCCAGCAGTGTTTAATCGTAGCTATATGTCAAACATACTCGTACCCCCTCCTTATCCTCGAGGCGTCACGCAGAGTCGTCGTCGTCGTCGTAACCCCCCTTGAACACCAGACGTGACTGTAAATTGTTGCGAATAAAATAAAATGACGTAACGATCTACAGTCATGCCTAACGCTCGTGGGGACCCGCAGGTCGTATGTATTTCCACAAACAACAACAACATATTATTCTATCCTATATCTATGTATGTGTACACCATAATCTTAAGGCTAACGATACACGAATCTTAGATCTACTCGGTTATGGGATAAACACTCTACATAAAGACCAAATAAACGCTTTGCATATTGGACAAAAATCGATGCGACTGCTGCACTGCCTACACGTGCTGACGTGTAGACATGGTTTTAATAAAATTTCGATTTAATTAGTCATACAAATTTTACACGTACGTGAATATGGTAGATGTATCATGGTATTCACTCGAATTTCACGTTAGATCTTAGGAAAATGTTCATATTCGCACGAATTTAGTGTAAATATGGTCGAATTTTACGGTGGTGTAGGTGCTACCCATGGTGACCTGAGCCGTCGGTTGGGTGCTGGAGGCGTGCATCTGGTATGACGTGCATCGAAATGTCTTGAGGTGTACGGAAATGATGTCGATCGGAGGCGTCGGAGTCAATCACACGTGAATACGGTAGATGTATCGTGGTATTCACTCGAATTTCACGTTATATCTTAGGAAAATGATATATTCACACGAATTGTGTGTAAATATGGTCGAATTTTATCGTATTTCCTCGAAGTTCATGTGAGTGTTGTAGGGATATGTTTATATTCACATGAATTTCGTGTAAATATGGTTGAATTTTAATCGTATTCCCTCTAAGTTTCATGTTGGGTGTGGTAGGAATATGTTTATATTCACACGAGTTTCGTGTAAGCATTGTAGAAATATAATGGCATTCCAGTGAATATGGTAGATGTATCGTAGTATTCATTCGAATTTCACGTTACAATCTAGGAAAATGTTCATATTCACACGAATTTTGTGTAAATATGGTCGAATTTTATCGTATTCCCTCGAATTTGATGTGAATATGGTAGGGATATGTTCACGTATGTCGTGTAAATGCTGTCGAAATATAATGGTATTCCCTCGAATTTCATGTGAATATGGTAGGAATATGTTCATATTCACACGCATGTCGTGTAGATGATGTCAAAATATACCACCCACAACTCAATTAGAATATGAAAATCGAAATCCGCGTGATTTTTTTTACATTATGAAACCCTTTTTTCCCGATTTTATACTGTTGGTATTAGAGAATTAAAGAATTACCCCCCCACTCCTGTCGAACCACCACCCACAACTCAATTAGAATATGAAAATCGAAATACGCGTACATTATGAAACCCTTTTTTCCCCGATTTTATACTGTTAGTATTAGAGAATTAAAGAATTACCCCCACTCCTGTCGAACCACCACCCACAACTCAATTAGAATATGAAAATCGAAATCCGCGTGATTTTTACATTATGATACCCTTTTTTCCCGATTTTATACTGTTAGTATTAGAGAATTAAAGAATTACCCCCCCCCCCACTCCTGTCGAACCACCACCCACAATGAAAATCGAAATCCACGTACATTATGAAACCCTTTTTTCCCCGATTTTATATTGTTAGTATTAGAGAATTGAAGAATTACCACCACTCCTGTCGAACCAGCACCCCCAACTCAATTAGAATATGAAAATCGAAAACCGCGTGATTTTTCCACAATTTTAACTTTTTTTCCCGATTTTATATTGTTAGAATTCGATTATTGGTATATTTACCCCCACCCTAGTCCAACCACCACCTGAAACTCAATTAAATTACAAAAATTGAAAACCGCGTGATTTTTTCCACAATATACCTTTTTTTTCCAGATTTTATACTGTTAGAATTCGATTATTGGAATAATTACCCCCCCCCCCCCCCCCCAACCTAGTCCAACCACCTCCATGAACTCAAATTAAACTATGATAAATATAAACCACCTTTTTTTTGTACAATATTATACCTTTTTCCTGGGTTTTATACCTTTACAATTCGATTATTGGTAGAATTACCCCCACTCTAGTCCAACCACCACCTGGAACTCAATTAAACTATGAAAATTGGAAACAGCATGATTTTTCCGCAATGATACCTTTCCCTTCCTTTCCTTATGAACAGTGCTAGTGAAATCATTGAACGTCGCTATCTGCGTGACCTGGCAGTTGGGTCGACTTATTCGACGAACTAGCCAGAGCTGGTTTTTGGTATAGAAATGGTACCATAGTTTGTTCTGCGTGTAATTTAGAATTGGATGTAAATAATCTTACAGAAAATGACGTACCTGTGGTGATACATTTGGCACGCGAACCAACCTGCCCTTTTATTGATCAATGTCGTACATTTACGTTAAATGATTTCCATTTAACCCACTAAGGACGAAAAAAAAAAATCACATTGCAAACAATTTTTCTTTTATTTTTCTTGTCCATGGACCTCTAAAGAAGCCCAGAAAAATAATTTAAAAATTATCTCCCCTCCCCAGTCGCCAGAACAAGGTGTGACATATGTGTAACGCTCGTCCTTACATGGGGGTAAACTTTCGTAGAAGGAAACCAATGACGAAAAAAGAAAACTACATAACGACCAATCTTTTTTTTAATTATTTACTGTTGAACGAAATTCAAAATAGAATATAAATAAATAATAATAACAGTCCTTTTGGATATATATACCAAATATCAAGTTTTAGGAACTCGGAACCATCACTCCATCACAACTGATATCATCACAAGTAGGTAATAAAAGAAGGAAATTTATAATCATTCAAATTCAGATCTTTATTTAGTGTGGTACAGGACGTTACAATGGATGCACATTCCTACGCTGCATTTCACGCATTCTGAAAAAACCGAGGGAGTGCATCCCTCGTTGGCACATCATCTTCTTTTCGGTATCGAAGTCAACAGGTGATCTTTCCCATCGAATCTAAGGCCTTCGGCGACTCGCTCCGATCTCTTCCCTTTCATGGAGGTACCACCAGCTGAATAACGGATGTTCTTGAAGGGCACTCTGTACTTATTGAGATAAGTAATAGCGATGTCCCTCTTGAACTCCAACTTCGTCATTTTTCGGCCTGTTTTTCTGTACAAATGCCACGCGTTATTGATCGCGACATCGATTAGCCACGTTAGCAGCACCCAGTACCACTTCTTTGAACGAATGGCAATTCTATATTTGTTTACATCCTGGTCCATTCTGTCTGTACCACCCATGTTTTTATTATATTCTGCAACTAGCAATGGGCGGGGGACGTATACATGTTTTTTTTCCTTCTGACTGAAACGTTTCACAGGTGTTTCTGGGATCGTTCCAAGGGACGTCGACGCCGCAGTGACAATATTATTATCTTTCCATTTCATAATCAATATTCCATCACTCTTTTCAATCGTCTTATGGCATGCCCCGCGAACTGCTCCCTTCAAGGTTTCGTTGTTTGGAAGTGGGCAGCCTGGAGGCATACGATTTTTTCGCATGGTACCAGTACCATTGTATCCACGTTCCTTCAGATGTTTGAGAAGGTTCATACTGGTGAAAAGATTATCCGTAACAATATGATACGGATACCCTTTTTTCCCATCCGGCAAATTGTCAAGAAATGACAGCAGCGGGGACGTACACTTGCCAAAGACTTTGTCATATTCAGGCATCGTTCCAGGAGTGTTTTTCCCCTGGTATACTTCGAAATCCACAAGGTATCCGTATGATGTATTCAGGCACCATGACTTGTACCCGAAGCTTATAGGTTTGCCTCGTATAAACTGTTTACAAGGGTGGGGACCGAAATATTTTATCATAGCCTCATCGTAGTCTAGGTATTCACATGGGACAAAATGTTCGCCAAACCGCTGTTTCATAATTACGATGAGAGGGCGCAGTTTGAAGAGCCTGTCGTTCTTGTCAATTTTACTATTGTCTGCGACGTGAAAATATTTGCAGATGGATAAAAATGTATCCCGACGCAAGCACTCAGTGACTAGTACATTTTGTAAATCCCCCTTTCTGTCCCAAAAGCTCTTTTTCCCAGGAACATTATTGTAACCGGAAAGAATCAAAATTCCGAGGAACGCGCGGACATCGCTAGGAGTTATTCTGAAGTTTACTTCATTTTTCGAATGGGCGTATCTTTCCGATTCAATCACAAACAGTGAGACAACTCTCTCGTCAATGAAAAGTTCAAATAACTCTGTCGAGGACATATTTGAATATTTTTTGAAGGCTTCGTCTTCGTGAGGAAAAGGTTTCTTCTTTATGGGATCCTCAAAATCTCCTTCAATCCAAGTACGGGGCCTTTTGTTGGAAAATCCCGAAAAGTTGTAGTCACTCCCGATTCTAATGTTATTCGATAACACTGCCTCAGCCTCACTTACAAGTTGATTGCGGTTGAGATTGTCGAGAAGTCCACCTCCGTCTTCGTCAGCACTGTCTTCGTCAGTTAGGTCATTAGGTTCAGGCGGCGCAATGAAGATTTCATTTACTTGAACTTCAGTATCGTCATCTCCAAGTACCCCTTCAATTTCATCCTCCAGAATCTGCGCGATTTCCGCGACGGTCAGCCCATCTCTAAGGGTCACGTTTTCCCTAGAAAAAAAAAAATGGTTCACAGTGAAAAAAAAAAAATAAATAAAAAATGAACCACTTAGAAAAAATGAACTACCTACCTACCTACTTCACAAAAAAAATAAATAAATAAATAAAAATAAAATAAATAAATAAATAAAAATAATAATCAATAGAAATAAATTAATGTGCATGAGGGATTGCATTCATAAAGAATAATTAAATGTTAGAACCAAAAATATCGATTGGAACCTAATATTCAGTAATTTTTGCAAAAAACAGGAGTCGTCTAAAACCTCCAAGTAAGGACGAGCGTTACACATGTGTAACACTCGCCTTTACATGGCACTGGAACGTTGAGAAACAACAAAAACTCCTAACTAACGAATGGAATGATTGTGTGAACTATCTGAGAGACAAAATTTGGGCAAAAAAATATTTATAGGGCAGCACCATATAAAATATCCCACTTACCACAATGCTGGGTCCATGGCAGAAAACCAATAGATTTAAAAATTATCACCACACACAGTTTCCGCGTTTCCTTGATGAATGCTGGCACTCGAATGATCGGAGGGCTCTTACTGAGCAAGAAGAGGAGGCCTGTTTGGGCATGATACGACAACAATCGACAGAAACGCTGTCCTGCCGAGACCTGTCTGGCGTGACACATGTGTAACGCTCGTCCTTCGTGGGTTAATCGATATTTGCACTCAGCCTTACGTATATGGTGAGGGACCAGTTCAACTATCGAGCGGTGGTTGTGAAAATGCATGTACTACTGACGCGTGGATCTTGTTGTAGACAATTAACCTGTAAAATTTGTATGACTAATAAAATCGAAATTTTATTAAAACCATGTCTACACGTCAGCTCGTGTAGGCAGTGTAGCAGTCGCATCGATTTTTGTCCAATATGCAAAGCGTTTATTTGGTCTTTATGTAGAGTGTTTATCCCATAACCGAGTAGATCTAAGATTCGTGTATCGTTAGCCTTAAGATTATGGTGTACACATACATAGATATAGGATAGAATAATATGTTGTTGTTGTTTGTGGAAATACATACGACCTGCGGGTCCCCACGAGCGTTAGGCATGACTGTAGATCGTTACGTCATTTTATTTTATTCGCAACAATTTACAGTCACGTCTGGTGTTCAAGGGGGGTTACGACGACGACGACGACTCTGCGTGACGCCTCGAGGATAAGGAGGGGGTACGAGTATGTTTGACATATAGCTACGATTAAACACTGCTGGGCTTAAACTAGGTGGTGGTTATGATACTAACACAATATTCGCACGAACTAAATCACTCGCGACGTTGTTTTAATATTCGCAATGTTGTTTTCAATAATACTTACCAGGTACTTACCACCCTGCGGTGCGCGACCCTGTGGTGGTGACCACTGGCTACCGGCGACGAGCGACGTCCCGTGTCGGATAGCTGCGGTCTGTGGTATGATGCATATCATCTACACATGGGTAAGTACGTTTGCGACGTAAGTACAGCACCGTAGGGTGCGACGGTGTCGGGTAGCGTAACGATTGTTTGTACGAATCGTGGCTGCGGTTGGAGTTGGTTGTGTACAGCACAGTGGGTACGAGGTGACGTAGGTACTACCCATGGTGACCTGAGCCGACGGGTGGGTGCTGGGGGCGGCGTGCATCTGGTACCACGGGGTACAATGTAACGTGGGACCCCCACTGTGTAAAGGGTGATTTTGTGACGTAGGACCGTGTAAGGGTTGATGTTGTGACGTCACATCCCCCTTGCCATTTATAGTAGGACCCCCCTACCGTGCGAATGTAGACGTTCTGTCAAAATAGCCCCCTTTACCCCCTAATCACCACAACGAGTGTTTGTTAGAGAATAGCTACCACCCCGCTGTTTTCACCACAGCAAGCGATAGCGGACGTGTCAGCACCCCACGGTTTTTACCACAGTGTGAACTAGATCTTTTCGGGCCGCATATCCCGCAGTTTTCACCACAGCAAACATGCGATGGAAAGATTTGAGAGAGAGAGAGAGAGAAAAGTCACTGGTAGGAGTCGGATCGGTGAAATGATGAGCTGGGCGAGCCGGGCGCCTTATGATGGTGCCTCCACCTCGTCCCCCGTCTACCAACGACAGTTGACGGCCGTTGGGAGCCGTTGGGAGTCGTTGGGAGTTGATGGAGAGGAACCTTCCCAGGCTTCCATGGAGGCTTCGCACAGCTCGTGTTTCTCCTTACCATTTATTGGTTAAATCTAACATATTTACATTGGAGGGGTACCACGACAATTTTCCCCCGTTTATAGGCGTGCTCAAAAGGGAGAGCGTCATCAAAGGGTTGTGGGGGTATGTGAGGTGTGCCGAGACCTTAAATATCTGACATTTCTGGCACGCGAGAACCCAGGCTTGGATATCCGAGTTCATCCGGGGCCAGAAAGATCGGGTGTTTATGAGGTCTCGGCTAGCCCAAATGCCAGGGAGACGTAGCGAGTGGTAGTGGAGGAAAAGCTGTTTTCGGAGCTCATGAGAGACGAAGGGCGGGACGAGTCGGAAGAGGTGTCACCCCAGAGGTCGTCGGGTGGCAGCTTTTGGAGTCTGTCGGCTGAGATTAGGTTGGCGAGGGTTTGGTCAGTGGTGGGGTCCTGGTGTTGGGCCATGTGGTGGGGCGAAGGAAACGAGAGAAGTACTCCAATCGGTGCAGACGGAGGCCGTGAGGGGGTATCAGCCACCGTGTTGTCCGCCCCCGGCGTGTATCGAATGTCAGTTGTAAACTGGGTGATGAATTTGAACTTCCGGAGGCGGTGTGGAGAAGCTGATTTCCTTGTCTGGAGGAAAGTTTGGGTGAGCGGCCGATGGCCGGTGTTGACAGAGAACTGCTGGCTGGATGTTGATATGATGAAATGCCCTGGAGATGTTGAATGTAGAGAAGATGGTGGAGCCATGGAGGCGAGAGGAAAAATGTCGCAGGTGGGGAACATTATACATGTTGGGAGTGGTGTGGGAGTTGAAGCGGCGATAGTCCCCACAGGGTCGGATCTGCCCATCGGGTTTTTGCACGATGTGCAGGGGTGACAACAATTGGGAGTTGGAGGGTCGGACAATGCCATCTTCAATAAGCTATTGAAGTGTTCCTTCGCTTTGGAAAGTTGAAGGAGCTGGAGCCGTTGTGCCTTCGCCGAGAGGGGTGGTCCCGTAGTTTCAATATAATGATGTACTTGGAGAGGTGCGTAGTTGATCGAGGTTGGGGTTGGTACGCCTCGAGGAGCGCAGTGAATTTGAGTCAGTCGAAGGTGGGGGGGGGGGGGGGGGGGCTGACGGAGTTGATAAACCCACCAATGGGTTTACGTGAAAGGGGGGTCTATGAGTCGGGAATTCATTACGTCGACATGGAGGCCAGAATAGGAGAGAAAGTTGGCCCCCAGGATCCGTTTGTCGAGATCAGCTACCCTGAACGTCCACTCATTGTTTAGGTGGACGTTGGACTGGTAGGTACCATAGGAGGGGATCCTGGTACCGTTCGCAACGTACAGTAGCTGGTTGGTGGGGGGGGGGGGGGTAGTGTAATAAATTGTTGGGGACTATCGAAACGGCTGCTCCTTTGTCTATGAGGAAGGGGAGGTTAGTGTTTTTGTGGAGGATGTAGATTCTTTGGGAGGCGCTGGCGGAGTGGGGAGCGCCGGCAGATGTGCGACAGTTGGCAGTCCATGGTGGGGGGGGGGGGGGGGGTCGGCTGCTTGGCGAGATGACGTTTGAGTGTGGCAGCGTATGTTGGAGGTGGAACGTCCGGTGCGGGCGGTGGTTGGAAGCGCACCTGTTTCGTAATGGCGACCGTGGATATGAAGGGTCCCGGAGAATGGCGAGGGGCCAATCCACCCGGCGGGTAGAGAGAAGCGGCGCCCAAATCCAATCAATTAGTTGGAACTTTTCCTATTCCAACCCAAATCAGGAGTATCGAAGTATCGTTAGCACATTCAAGTTAGGTATGTACTCAGAACCTTGAAAACACTGTCAAGGTCATGCATTAGGTCAACTATTGACGTTTTTTAAAGCAGTCCAGATCAAACAAACAAATTCCAATCAATTAGTTGGAACTCTTCCTATTCCAACCCAAATCAGGAGTATCAAAGCATCGTTAGCACATTCAAGTTAGGTAGGTGCTCAGAACCTTGACAAAACTGTCAAGGTCATGCATTGGGTAAACTATTAATGGTTATTAAGGCAGTCCAGATATTAATAATGACAAATTCCAATCAATTAGTTGGATCCTTTCAAATTCCAACTTAAATCAGGCACCACTGTGGGTCGGGATGGTTCTTGACTGGTGGTGTGGTGAGGTTCCAGCGCTGGGCTCGGGCCCTTTGGCTGGCAGGAGACCTGTGGTGGTCGGAGGAGCGAGGGCGGTGCTGTGGCGGACGGACCTCCTGGACGGCAGCAGAGAAGGACGTGTCGTGCATGGCGTCCGCCAGGCACAGGAGGGTCTGGTTGTCACCATCGTGGTGGGGGGCGAGCGAGACCAGAAGGTCCAGCCCGGAGCCCGAAGGTCTGGGTGAAGTAGCGGTGAGCACACCTTGGAGATGGTGTTGCAGTTGGCAAAACAGATGGCTAGGTTTTTGGTCCCCGAGGTGTTGGTGATGGGAGAGAGATCCTGGCGTATTTCGACGGCTGGTAGAGGTCGACAAGTCACGTGTGTAGGTCATCGTAGGCAGTTGTGGCGTCGGGGGAGAGTTCAGCAGTCTGCAGGAGCATTTTCTACAGGAGCAGCGAGATGGTCTTGGAATATTTTGAGCGTTGGGTCTTGACGCCAGTGGTGGAGAAAGCTGCGTCCAGCTGGACGAACCAGAGGGCGGGGTGGTGCGTGTACAACGGCGGGAGTGTGAGAGGGATGGTGGCAGTGGTGGCTGCGACATGGCGGGTTGCGTTGTTTCACTCAGCATGTTTGGCCTGAAACGTCGGGGTTACCGGTGTCGTGGGCGCGATGTAGGGTTTGGTTTGGTAGGTTGCAGGAGAGAGGAGGATGTGCCCCTTAGGAGTCTTTTAGGATCTCTACCACCCCGCGGTTTTCACCACAGGGAGCGATAGTGGACCTGCCAGCACCCTGCCGTTTCACCAGAGTGAGTTCTAGATCTTTTTGGGTAGCATATCCTGCGGTTCTCACCACAGCAAATATGTGAGGGAAAGGTTTGAGAGAGGAGGCGCATGGTAAGAGAGAGAGAATTCGCTGGCAGGAGACAGATTGGTAGATTGATGAGCTGGGGGGAGTCGGGCGCCTTATAAACGTGCCTCCACATCCTCCCCCGTCTACCAAAGACCGTTGACGGCCGTTGGGAGTCGTTGGGAGCTGAAGGAGGGAGACCCTTCCTGAGCTTCAACCAAGGCTTTGCACAGCTCCTCTTTCTCCTTGATATTTATTGGTTAAATTTAACATATTTACATTGGAGGGGTAGCATGAAATTCCGCTTTTGGTTTATTATTTGCAATAATAAAGCCTTGGAATCGACCATGGGACAAAAATTTCAACCGCCCCAAAAATTGCATGGTTTATGTTTCGAAGGACGTAGGATACAAATATCGAATAAAAAAATTTCTGTCCGTCCGCCGTCTACGGCTTTTTCCTAAGTTCCCATGAACCAAAATTCACAATATTTGGTATATGGGTCTGTTTTGGCTCTAGTTGGTCATCGAAGCTCGGTGTTACTGTCACTCAACTCTAAGGGGTGAGAAATAGGGGTTGAACTGTCCAGGGTATCCCTATCGCGGAAAATTGTATTTTGATGTGTAGGCGCTTTTTGGTTTATTATTTTCATTTTTTTTTTTTTTTTAACAAACGATATATTTGCTATCTAATCAAGTTAGTTTCCTATAATATTATTCAACTGTTTGTAGAGTTTTTAGCCCAGTGGCTGTAACTCAAGAGAACACTCAATCACTACACTTGTCACATTGTCACATCACAAGGTCGAAAGGTTTTGTTCTATCAAGCCGCCGGGTGGCGTTGCTGTTGTCTAGGAGTCGTACAACTTCCGGATTCATGTGTTCATGAAGCCGCTGTTCGTATTTAATCGCATGTTGCTAGGCCACTTCGCTGATGGATTCCATCTTGAGGTCTCGATGAAGGTCATCATTTCTGATTTACCAAGGGGCGTTGACAATACTCCTCAGTACCTTGTTCTGAAAAGATTGTATAATCTTGCTGTTTGTCTTTTTAGTACAGCCCCAGAGCTGGATACCATAACTCCACACAGGTTTTAGGATTTGCTTGTAGATTAGCAATTTTTTGTGTACAGATAGTCAGAATATCTGCTTAGCAACCAGTACATTTTTTTGAACTTAATATTTAACTGGTCTTTTTTTTAATCACATGTTCCTTCCATCTTAATTTGGCATCAAGAGTCATCCCTAAGTACTTTGCTGTATTAGCGTAGGGGATCTGTTGTTCATTCATCATGACTGGTATCGTTGTTATGTTCTTGTTCGCAAAGTTAGTATGAGTAGATTTCAGTTCATTAAGATTCAGTCGCCATTTTTTGGTTCAGGCGCTTACATCATCAACAGAATGATGTAATTTCCTAGTTGCTTCCTCTACTGATCTCCAACCGCAAGTATGGCAGTATCATCAGCAAAAGTTGCGATTGTCGTGTTTTCATTGCTAGGTACATCACGTGTATACAGAAGGTATAGTAAGGGCCCAAGCACGCTTCCTTGAGGGACTCCTGCCCTTATTTTCTTGAGACTGGAGTACTATCCTTCGTGTTTCACTCTGAAATGTCTTTCAGAAAGATATGATTTCAAAATTTGAAAAAATGGCTTCGGTAAGTCTCTCTCAAATTTGTACTCTAATCCTTGATGCCAGACTTTGTCAAAAGCTTGGGAAATATCCAGGAAGACACTTGCACAAACTTGTTTCTTTTCTAGACAATTCTCTATTACATCAGTTACACGATGCACTTGTTCTATGGTAGAGTGTTTTTCCCTGAATCCAAACTGGTGGTCGGGGATTAGCTCTTTCTCTTGAACGATTGGTTTCAATCTTTGTATCAGTATTCACTCAAAGAGCTTAGATATTACTGGTAGTAATGATAGGTATAGGTCGGTAGGACTCTTTATTCTTGGATTCTTTCCCAGGTTTCAGTATCATGATAACCTCTGCCACTTTCCAGCAGTGGGGTACATATTTCAGTCTCAATGCCGCGTTTATCAGATACAGTAGCATTCGGATGCCTTCCTCTGGAAGTTGCTTAATTGCCTTTCCTGTAACGAGATCATATCCAGGAGCTTTGTTCGTTTTGAGATTGCGAATTTTATTTTTCAGTTCACTGAGCGTTACTGGTTGTATGAAGTGTATAATATCCGTGGAGAAGGATACAAGCGGTAAGCCTCCGTCATCACTGTTCCTGGGGAGTGGCACAAATGTGTTCTCAAGGTGTTCACCAAAGATCTCTGCCTTTTCAGTAGGACTTTTTGCCCATTCCCCATCATCGTTTTTAATGGGAGGTATATGTTCCTTCGGCTGCTTGAGTGCTTTGGTAATCTTCCAAAGAGAATATTCCGTATCTTTTTCCGGATTTAAAGTATGAATTAGTCTTAAGTGCGTTTCTTGCTTCATTTCTACTGATAAATTATCCAGGTGGTTCTTCAATCTATTCAATTTTGTTTTATCGCATGGGGCTCTGGTATGTTGCCATATTCGTCTAGCTTTCCTCTTTTCCCTGATCACTACACGGATTTCACGGGGATAAGATATATTATTAGCTGCATATGTAGTCTCTGGTGGAGTACTAACCCAAGCTGCTCGTTGAATACATTTAAAGAAGTTCTCAGCTTCATCTTCTAATTGCTCTGTAGATTTGAGGGGCACAGACAAATTGATATTAGCAGATATGTGCTCCCTGAATATATCCCAGTTGGTATGTTGTGTAACAACTTGGGGGATTTTCTTTCATTATTATCGTGTCACTAATTGTGAGAACTATTGCCGAGTGATCTGACCTGACATGAGACTTCCACAGTCTTCGACGTGATTGAAGTTGCTTGATATTCCTTTTATTACAAAGAAATCAATCAGATCTGGAATTTTTGCTCTATCTGAGGGCCAGTAGGTAGGTTTTCCAGTGGAGTAGAAATCACTACGTGTTTTTTTTTTCGCGGCAGCGAATAGCTCTCGGCCCTTGGTTGTTGTTAAACGGTTCGTATTATTTGCATTGAAGTCACCACCAATGACAAAATTTGATCCCAAGCTTTTAAAAAGCGATACGAAGTCTTCTTGTTTAAGGCTGTAGCGCGGTGGGAAATAGATCGCTGATATTTTTCATTTTTTGCTATTTACTAAAACTGTTACAGTGGAGACTTGCATACATTCTTCTGGAATACTTTGCTGCACATAGTGACTGATGGCATTCTTGATAAGGACTGCTGACCCTCCTCGTGGTCTTCTAGATGGATGGTCAGCACGATAGCACTCATATCATTTGACTTTAATGTGAGATGACTGTGTAAAGTGTGTTTCCGATTTTTTTCTTGGTTCAGGAAAAGATCTAGTTCTGAGACATGCCGCTCAAGTCCATTCGCATTCCATGCTGGTATTCTAAATGTGTTTTGTATCTTCATGATTTTTTCAAGGACGGTTTGGGTTTAATACTCTTTTTGAGTGTGGCTACTCTTTCAATTAAGAGTCTTTTGGTATGCTTTTGTTCATTTAGCATTTCGAACATCAAGGTGAGCATTTTGTCGACAGACGAATTCGTATTATTGCCACTCACAACACTGGCGTACGACATAGTATTACTATTTGCATGCACTTTTTGTACGATGCTAGTTTGGTTTTTCTGAGTGTTATTAGATGTACTTTTTTTTGTCCGATTTTCCAGGATGGGGATGTTTTGCTCGATCTTTGATTTTTTGTAACTCCTTAGCAACTTCACACCCACGATAGTTGGCTGGATGGGCATCGCCGCAGTTTATGCATTTCGGGTTCTCCTGTTGAGGGCATGACGTGGTATCGTGTTTACCTGCTCATTTGACACACCTAGTTTCTTTTTTGACAATAGGTTTTTGTATGATTGAATCTTCGGCAGTTTTTACACTGCGGGATGAGATTCGTCGTTTTTCGCAGAGGTTCAATCTTGACCCTCATGTCCATGATCGTTTTATTACCATAAATTCTATTGATATCCTCGGTGTTGTCAAAGTTGAGGATGAAAAGAGGAAGGCCCCTCTTTACCAGCACCGATTCTCCATTATCATCAACTTCTCTAGTTTTCTTTATAAGGTTCACTGCATCAGTTATTTTGTAACCTTTTCCCTTGAGGTCACTCACTATATCATCAGCCTCGCACGAGTGGTGCAACCCTCTTGAAACAACTTTAACGGGTCGCGTGTTTTTATCCTCATATGTGTACCATTGGAAGTTCTTATCTTTCAGCCCAGTGGTTAGTTCCCGGTATGAACCGCTGTCTGGCGCGACAATTTTCCAAACATTATTTGATAATGCCTTGACACTACATTGTTCTGAAGTTATTGTTTTAATAAATTGATGGATCACACTGTATCCCGCTACTCCAGTGACTGTAATCGGAGGCGGGCATTCTTCCTTTTTATTTTTATTATTCTGTGTAGCTTTGGATCCAGCCTTGTTTGTATCTGGCCTGCTAGAAGGACCAGCTACTTCTGGTGAAGAGGTGGCTTTACGCTTTTTGCGGCTTCTTTTCAGAATCCAATCGGTTTCCCTTAAAAGTTCTTCACCATCTGTATTATATATAATAGGAACTTGTTGGTGAGTCTCCTTGTTATTAAGTTCTTCATTTTTTTTTCTTTATGTCTTCCAATTCCTTGGTGACAGATTTCATTCTAATTGGTGTATGGCTTCACACAAGCGTAGAATGCAATCGTATAATTCATTGAATGATGAAGTGACTTTGTCGTCTTGTTGTCGGTAGGTTTGGGTTCCCGTTCTGTGTTGCGCAAGCCATAGTTTGGTTTGAACGTAATGCGAATCCCAATCCGCGGGCTCCTCCGTCCCGTCGTTCATCGTTGTTTGGTAAACATTCACGGCACACTGTAAACTGTAAACATTCACAAGAGCTCTGTCCGATAGATGGTTACCGTTCGGTGGTTCGCGAGAGACTGGCCGCCGTCTACGGCTTTTTCCTAAGTTCCCATGAACCAAAATTCACGAAATTTGTATATGGGTCCTGTTTTGGCTCTAGTTAGTCATCGAAGCTCGGTGTTACTGTCACTCAACTCTAAGGGGTGAGAAATAGGGGTTAAAATGTCCAGGGTATCCCTATCGCGGAAAATTGTATCTTGATGTGTAGGCGCATTTTGGTTTATTATTTTCAATAACGAACCATTGGAATCGAGCATGAAAAAAAAAAAAATAATAATAAAAAGTTAACCCCCCCATAAGATTTGATGGTTTCCGTTTCAAGGTATGCAGTATCCGAAAATGCAATAAAAAAAATGTCTGTCTGTCCGCCGTATGCCGTAACTTAGCACTTTTCTAGGTTAACATGAACAAAAATTTACAAAATTTGGTCTATAGGTCCCGTTCCGGGTCTAGTTTGTAACAGTGTGGGCTGTTCTCGATACATTTTTTCTTCCGGTGGAGACGGGGTCGCTTGGGGAAGCCTAATCGATATCCCTTCTTAACCGGTGATAATCTCGCTGGTCTAGGAGGGGGACTGTCGAGGGCCCACTCCCACTGTTACACTCTGTAACATGGTAGCAGAGCGTGGTTCGGTAGTATGCGCTGAGCACTTCACCATACTCCATCCACTTTTTGTGGGCTTACCAGAAGGATAAGCCCAAAGGTTTCCCAGAAGGATTCCTTTACTAACAACAAGGCCCCTTTGATAATACATATATCTATTGGCTTCCCCACCCCTTTCCCCCCTATAGAGTGTCAGTGTAATTAAAATATACTGAGCTCATTAGAAGGCGATTGATGCCATGTCCCAATTTACAAGTCCCAATAGTTGTTCCATCCTAACGATGGAGGTTGATCACCTAGAGATTGCCCAGATGAGCACAATTCACTGGACAACAACCTCTGACAACATTAATACTCGTATGTAGGAGCTTTGTTCTCCACCAGTAAAATATTATTGAGGTAGTACCATTACGATGGAGGTTAGTCACCTTCAAGTTGTTCAGATGTCTTTTCCCGAACCAGAACTTCATACTACTTTTCATTCCCCCTTTTCCCTCTCATACTTCTGCTACCCAGAAGTATGTCATGTGGGGAGGAGTGTAACAGTGTGGGCTGCTCTCGATACATTTTTTCTTCCGGTGGAGACGGGGTCGCTGGGGGAAGCCTAATCGATATCGGTAATCTCGCTGGTCTAGGAGGGGGACTCTTGAGGGTTCACTCCCACTGTTACACTCTGTCACAAGTTCGTCCTCGAAGCTCGGCGTTACTGTCAGTCATCTCTAAGGGGTTAAAAATAGGGGTTGAAATTTTTAGAATAGACGTAGCTCGAAGACTTTCAATAGAAGGGAATGGTTTTTTTTTTACGTTTTTAAATTGGCCTTGAACTAAACAATTTTTTGAAACCACTCAGAGCATTGTACGACCAGCCGTTCGTTTGCACCGAAAAGCTTCCTCAACATGATCGTGTATCAAACGGTATAAATCCGGCCCAGATATCACCTGATTATAATCACGGATGGCTATGTGAAGTCGAGTTGGTTGTTCTGTGATATTATGTTATGTGAAAAATGATGGATCGATTGGATTTTACTGATAGGTACTTTTGAAACTTGAACATGAACATGGTTCATGAATTCATGCTTCATTCATTCATGCTTCATGAACAACTACAGATAAATAATGACTGAATTATTGAATCCCGCGCCCGATTGATGGATCTTTTGGATTTTATTGATATGTACTTCCGCAACTTGTACAAACGTTGAAGTATGATAGGATAAATTATTACATAACGGTAAAATATTACGTAACGGCTTATTATACTACCTTCGCAGAAGGAGTAAATAATACAGGAGGAAGGGGAATAAAGGTAAATTATTACACAACGGTTTATTATTTACCTTATGCTTAGTGAACAGCTACAAATAACAAATGATTGAATTATTGAATCCCGCGCATTTGTCTGTAACTTTAATTCCCGGGCCGGTTCCAGTAGGTACTCCATTTAGGGCTTTCCTGGGGGGAGCCCGAGGGTATTGACCACAGAAAACAGTGATCTACGTAGAAGGGGCATCTATACAGGTAAATGATAAACCGTTGTGTAATACTTTGCAGCGTTTTGAAATATTTTGATTTTTTCGGAATTTTTGAAACCATCCGGATTATTCTACAATGTTGCCATACAATTTGCTACACAATTTGCCGTAAAGAGCAGGGCTCATGCAGGCATAAAGCCCTGTTCAGAGCCCACATCACTGGTCTCCTGCTAGCTAGACTGTATAGCGCAGTGGCTTAATTGTCGAATTGATATGCTGAAGTTTCCGAGATCGAGACCCTACCGATACCGAATATTTTTTCACTCCACACCAACAATTTCCTTTCGGAACTTCATTATTTGTCTTTCTTTTTGCCATTTTAGCTACTGTTTGTCATCGACAGAATTATTTAAAAAACATTTAACCCGTGATTTAGGTAGGTACCATGTAACGAGTACAGGGTTAGGTAAAATTATTTAAAATTATTTTAAAAACATTTAACCCGTGATTTAGGTAGGTACCATGTAACGAGTACAGGGTTAGGTAAAAAGGTAAGGAGGGTCTGCGATCCACCTAATATGTATAGAATAGTACATTTATTATATAGAATGGTTATCTATGTATGGCAAACGTGTTCTTCCTAATTGCCCATAACTGCCCGAGAAAATTGGGCAAAAATATGTGAAATTTAGGTACCCACTAGTTACCCAACGACGGTTGACACCTAAGTGGTCCCACACAGAACCGCAGCTACCGCCTGCAGTTTTATCATTTCGAATAATGAACCGCTGGAATTTAGAATGAAAAATAGTTTTAACCCCACTGAAGCACGATGTTTTACCTAGGTACGTGAAATCTGTAAATCGAATTAAAAAATCCGATCGCGCGACGTCGTGTCGGTCGGTCGCCTTCTTTCAAACTGCTGGTCCACAATTGAAGAACCGGCCGGCGGGGTCTAGTTGTGCACCAAACTCGTCTTTACTGTCAGTCTTCCCAAATGGATAACAAAAAGGTTAGGTACCTGTGCAATTTTCAAAACGCCCAGGTTGTAAACTTTTAATAGAAAGGTTGTGTTTTTCTAACGGTTTTAATTAGCTCCCAACGTGTTGGAAGGTTTGGACGAGATTGTTAGTCAACCACTAAAACTGCTCTCTCCATTCCCACTATTTTTCACTCCAGGTCAAGTTAGGAATGCGATAACCCGTTCTCCCACAAAACGTGCGCCTGTTTATGTGACCTCTTGAAAAATTTGAAACTGAAAGCCCTTGTCTTCTTGACGCAGGGCTATTCTCCGTCTGGGTCATCCACTTAGCCATGCCATTATAACCATGGTAAACATACCAGGAAAAGGGGGGAATGATCCTCATAGCTATAGACCTATTTTGCCGCTGTTCTCTAAAATCCTAAAACGCTTAGGACCGTCATTTCGAGACGGTTCTCCCAGAAACCCACTTTGGATTTAGAAGAAATCATTCCTGTATACACCAGCTTCATAGAATAGTTGATTCTATACTGAACACCTGTGAGGGGAACAGCATAGCCTACGGACTTCTTGCTGTTGAAAATGCAATTCATCAGGTCTGGCACTCAGGCCTGCTTTCCAAAATCAAAAACCTGCACTCTTAAACCTTCTAGGTTTTTTTTACAGGAAATCTTGAAGATCCATAGGTGGAATTCGGACCTCATAAGATACCTGGACGGGACCGCACCTCTAGGGTATGGGGGACTCAATGAGCACTAAAACCTCACCTACCTTTTCTCACGATGGGACTCAGCCTGGAACTGTTTAACACGTTACTTCAGGCTGAATCATAAGAAGAGCTCTTCAGTCTTCGTCCTGTCGGTCCGCAACCTCTATTCTTTGCCGCTCTCTTTCGAGCTGCATCTTCTTCTTCAGGATCTTTTCCGCTTACCCTGCCACATGATTCCAATGCTGCTCGCTTTGCAACATCATAGCGACGACCAATTCCGGCGTCATGTTGGCTGATGAAACTCTCAGTTCTTCCTGTACGCGGGTCCTTTCTACTGTACATTGCGTACACCTGAAGAATGTATGTTGGACATCATCTTCTTCCTCCTGATAGCTGTGCCGTGTAGGAACAATCAACTTTCCCATCCTAGCTACAGAATAAGCTGTGCCCTGAGAAGAACCTTCTATAGGTTAATACTAGCATACCTCAATCACCGCACATTTTCAGTTCGTTACAACGAATCTCTGGGGGCCGCTGCTATACATCATCTATATCTGACTATCCGACATCCCTCTAATAAGTATCGCCAACTTCGCTGAAGATGCGGCTGCCGTATCTCAAGGAACATCATAATCGGCAACTACAGAATTACAAACATCACAGATCAGGTGGGTCACGGGTGTGACAAGTTGAAGATCAAACTAAACCCCAGGATGTCAAAAATTGTAAGATTTGTCAACAAAAGGATAGACGAACCATGAAATCATTCTTCATGGTGAAACTGCCCCACAACACGCCACAGTTCGTTACTTAGGTTTGAAGTCGACGAAAAGCTAATCTGGGAGGGCCACATTAGAACTATTGTCCCGAAAGTAAGATTCCGTCTGAGCAGCTGAACATTTTGCTTAACGAAAAATCTCCTCTCCCGCTACGCCTATCTCTCCGTAATTAAACCTATGTGGGTGTACGGCTATGAGTTGGGGGGGGGGGGGGGGGACCTGATCCCAAATCGCGAGTGAAGAAAGTTCAGACAGTCTAAAATCAGCGCTTAGACTGATAACTAATGCACCATGGTACGTAAGAAACTCTATGCTCCATGCAGCTTTGGACATACCCTACGTCTTAGAAGCAACTACCAAGGCCAATAAATGATTGCACAGTAAGATGATGTTCACCCAAACCCGTTTGTTCGCGACATCCCACGTCACTCACCACCGCCTCCAAATCAACGGATACTAAAAAGAAAACGGCCACCCGACTTACTTACTGGAATATGTTTGTTAAACTAAACACAAGATGTATTCAAGATGTATCCAACAAATCTATGTCGTATTTTAGATATTATTTGTGAACACATCTGTTCTGTTCATATTTTTGTACACATCTGTTATCCATTAATCTTTGTATATCTACCTAGCTACATAAATATATCTGTGATAAATATATCTCTTGCATCTGATTCGTTGAACGTGAGGCCTACCAGTGTGTAGTTTCTTAAATCGAGTGCCACATTCATTAAGGTGTTGACCTTACTATAATAATATGTGTGTCATGATTCCCTCTCAGAAACCACTCCTGTAATTTTAGGAGAGATTTTACCAAATAAACGCGGAGAACGTTGAGCTGGTCAACAACAAGGGTTTTCCCCAACCGCCTAACGGCCGATTGTGGACTGGGGAGGGTGAAAAAGTCCCTATAAAACCAGCCCTTCTGACCCAGCTCTTCGCTCGAGGTTCTAACCCCCGACTTGCGACTTCTCTCTCGAACCTCTCTCTCTCTCTCTCTCTCTCTCTCGTCCTCTCTCCCTCCTTTCCTCCTACCGGCTGTGGTGAAAACCGCGGGGTAATCCGTACTGGTGTCTGCTGTTGTGAAAACCGCGGGACAACTTCCTCTCCACCAGTACCTGCTGTGATGAAAACCGCGGGACACCTTCTACTCCACTAGTGCCTGCCGTGGCGAAAACCGCGGGGTACTAGTTACCACATCCCAGGCGCCTGCTGTGGTGAAAACCGCGGGGAGTTAGCAAAAAGACTCCATAGGAGCACATCCATCCGGATCCAACCTCTCACTCTTCTCACCTCACTCTCCCGCTTGGTGACCCCCTCTCTCCAACTGACAGTCGTGAAACCCCTTCACGACAAGTGGTGACCCCAACTTTCCAACCGAATGCCCTGAGCCAAAAATCCGCTCACGACAATGACGTGTTCCTACAAAAAATGTAATTAACCTTACAATAAATTTTACTTATTTCAAGGAAAAAATAAGTTTTGGATCGAATGAATTAATCTGGAGAAACGACTTCCTTTTCAAGCCGGGGAAAAAAAGAAGAAAAAAAAAACATTCTCAACATGAGCGTAAATGAACGGTTTGACTCCTGCCCAGGTATCAGTGATGGGGAGCAGCTGATTCAAATCACGCATAGTTTTATGAGATCGAGTTGGATGCTTTCCATACTCTTTGAGCTCGAGGAAAGAAGGTTATTTTGGAGATTTGCCGGATGGTATTTCTTGATGAAAAAAATTACTTGGTGATGTAAGGCGCAGTTACTAGGTACTTGGTGTCCACTATCTCCAATGTCCTTTTCCTTCAACAATCTCATGATGTGTGCTTACTTCAAATTGTTCACATGCCTCGTCGTGACGTACCCCGAAAAACACCATTCAATTAAGGCGGAAATAATAATGTCTTCACTTTTGGGTAAAGGTAGGATAGGGTTGTCTTAAGTTAAACTTGAAAGGCAACAGCTTAGGTTCATTATTTTCAATAATGAACCTTTGGAATCGAGCATGAAAAAAAGAAATTTGGTTTTTGGGTCCCATTTAGGGTCTAGTTGGTCCGCGAAGCTCGAGGTTACTGCCAGTTTTCTCTAAGGGGTGAAAAATAGGGGGTTAAAAATTTCAGGGCGCCATTATCTCTCATTTTTTTGCGTTTTCGAATTGATCTCAAAGTTGATAATTTTTTGAGACACCCGGAGCATTGTACGTCCCATCCGTTCGTTCACAGTAAGGCCCTGCACTTTTCACCGAAAAGCTTCGTCAACGTGATCGGGAATGAAACGGTGTGCATCCAGCCCAGATGTCATTGCTAGGGAACACCTGACTATAATCCTGGAAAGCTGTATGAAATTCAGTTGGTTTTGTTCTTTGATACTATTTCTTTGCAGAATGATGGTTATTTTGGATTTTGTTGGTAGGTACCTACTTTTATAACCTGAACAAGGAACGTTATGCTTCATGAACAACGATAAATAATAATAATTATAGAATTTTCGAATCTACCGCATGTTAGTTGTACGAAACTGTAATTCCCCGGCCGGCTCCAACACTCGATTTAGGGCTTTCCTGGGAGGTGAGCCCGAGGGTAGGTATTGACCACAGAAAACAGTGATCCACGCAGAAGGGGCATATATACAGGTAAATAATAAACCGTTGTGTAATAATTTGCAGCGTTTTTTTGTACAGTTATGAGCATTTCAAGGGTATGGAGTATAGAACAGTCACCTAGGCAGAATGATTATCGACAAGGAAGATAATAAACCGTAGGTACCTAGTACAATAATTTGTAGGTAGCTTTTTTTACCCGCTTGATTGGTTTTCGTTCGATTGTGCGACTCGTGTGGCACATTGTCAACAAGGGGTCAAGAGGACAGTAGAAGGCGGCCGGTGTGTTATTGAATAGCGAACATCGAGGGAGAAATGAGTGCCAGTAGGAGGAGGTGGTTGATATCCCGCCCCATAATTTACCTGTCAAAACAAGAAGCACAAGGTCGTTATAACTGTCAATTCAATCCTCTTCTAACTAATTAAACCTAATAGGTAGATTTCCGTTCTCCCCCATCACCGCAGGCATCCTTGTCATTATTCCAACTACCCTCGCGCTCCCCAGCCTCGATTTCTCGTTTCTTGCTCAGCGAAACCGCTCAATCAGTGTCATCTAACAACCCGGATACCGACCCTGTCAACTAACACCATCATTCACCCTTCATTTTCATCTGTAGTTAACCTAAGCGACATTTTATTGTCACTCCGCCTCTGCTGATGGGTGTATTTTTCAACCGACATCCCAAGTTCCGCTAGGATATGGCTAACTGAATCGACGGACGTCAAGGGTTGTCAAATCGTTCGAAGGAAAAGTTCCGGTCAAGAACATATTGTAAGCCGATATATTCAATGTATGTCAGAGAACACGAATAAAATGTGAGACCTGGGCTTCTATTCGGGTACAAGAAAAGTTTCCTCAGCTCATAATATTATGAGTGAACTTTAGAAGTTGAAGACAAGATTTTTTGACAATACCTAGCGATTTTTCAACCCCCCCAACTCAAACTGGATCCGCTTTCTTTGGAAAATATAATTTTTAACAAAGGGTAAGTATTAAAACTTCCATGAAGTAAGGTAACTGATAACAATAAATTTCAAAAAATAATAGTTCTAGAGCAGTATTGATAAATAGGTATACAGAATTATGTGCGTGTCTGCCAATTTCATCTGGCGGTTAAATTTGATATTTCGAATAATGCGTCTATTAGCACTCCCGTTGGTCGCCTTGAAAACACTTTTATTCATCTATCTGCCTCAACGTGTGCTACTTTGCTCCAACGAATGAAATTACCATGTAAAAACATATCACAAAAAAAGAGTTTGTTTAGCTGAACATTTAATTTTGGTCGAGTATGATTCAGAATTGTCCGAATTTCCCTACCACAAACCCTCTTCAAGGTGCCGGGATGTGTACTCAGCAGCAGCAAATCGTAAGTCCTGATAAATACCTGTATATGTATATCCAAATAATGACAATCAATATCAGATTTTTATGAGTTTGTTTTTTGAATGCAGTAAAATAGAGCCAGTCGTTCGGTTCTCAAAATCTGTAATCTGGGGACGCGGCAGCGTCGCGCCAACGAAGAAAGTCGAAGAAAAACCCGATGCGACCAAGAATACCGTTTACACGGCAGAAGAAGCCCCCCCCCCCCCCCCCCCCCGTCACTCCTCCGGTCAGTGGCTTTTCTGTGACACTCACCATGCATACACAGGCGTTTGATTTGCCTCTAGCGACATTCCAACTCAACCTCCAAGTGTGAAAGAGAATTAACTACTGTTGGTTGGTAGTTTGGATAACAACGAGTCCTAACTGGTACTTTAACAATCAGTCCGTGGTGTACAAGGATGAGCTTCTTCGTGGGAGGAATGAAGGGAAGAATAATCTTCGGATTTTATCAAGTCAAAGCAGTAAGATAAAAAATTAGTCACATTAATGGATTAGTTGAATGGATTAAGATCGTTTGGAAGTTTCCCCCGGGAGGGATGGAAAAGGATTGTCGGGAAGAAGGGGGTTGACGCCGCTTTGTCTTGCGTTACCGATTCCTCCACCCTGGGACAACGCAATCCCCTCAATCGCTATTCCTTCTCGCTCTCTCTCTCTCTCTCTCTCCGTCCGTCTGTGCTGAGCCCGTTGGGAAAAGAAAGAGGAAAGCCGAGAGAAAAGCAAAACAATTCTATAAATAAACAAATGGCTGGGTGAGAGAGGTAGGGGGAGTCGTGGAAGAAGAGGAAAAGAAAAGTAAATGGAGAGATAGAACAAATGGGCAGAAAGTGGTGTGGGGAGATAGATAGGGGAAAAGGCGGAAGATGGTGTTGGTTGGGATGGGAGTAGGTGAAAGTGGCCGAACGAGGTTCTTGAAGTGAATGGTGAAGGAAGAAATTCAGATGGTGCTGGAGAGGATTCGGATGGCGATGAAGGGAGAAGGGGGGCGCAATCCGGCTTCCACGGATTGGCACCGGAGTGAATATAAAGGGAAAGGAAGGACAGTTGTTTTACAACTTATTTCCATGGATTCCAGAGGGTTTGAGGGCTGAAGAAGGGATTGGAGGGGGGGGGGAGGATGTTTTATTGAGAGTATTAGGGAGGCGAACTGTGCGCCGTGTGCATAAAAGGAACAGGAGTAACTCGTAAATTTCGAGTGGGAGTGTTTGAATTTTGAGCAATTTTCGAAAATATAAACGGTCAAATTCCTGCTATTGCGGGTCCAAAATAGCTCAAAATTGCCGAAGAACACCAAGAACGTTATAGCCCGATGACAGTATAGAAAAATACTTTCCAATATCCAAACACTTACCGAAAACAGGTCAAAAATTGAGTTACGAAAGTTCGAATCATGTACATCGGCCATATGAGTGAATTTTCAAAGTTGCTAACTTTTAGTTATTTCGGCAACATTTTAGCAATTTCTGATCTCAAAATACTTGAAATGATACATAAGCATATAGGTACTAATTATGTGATGTAAAAGTATTAAACTGTAGGGATGGATATGGAATGCCCTGAGACGGATTTGTTACGAACAACTCTTCAAAAACTCATGTAAATTCTAAACATTATGGACCCGAATAATTTGAAAATTCGCTAATTGCCTAGCACCCGTATCTTTTTTGGACATTTTTCATGAAAATTAGTGTTTGATCAGTTCGGCCTCAAGAGTACGAAACAAATTTTGGAAAAAATGCATACTAACAATTGCGAATTGGCAAAAATCGGCCTGTGCCACATGACCAACTTTTTGTTCTCAAAAATCGCTCATGTTCGAGTACATTTTGGCTTCTGAGTTTTCCATGGCGCCAAAAGGTTGGTATCACTTATGTGAAGAAAAATAATTATTGTTGACCTCCAAAATCAAAATTTCTACTCACACTTTGTTTTACAATTTGTCTGCCAGTGTCCGGAAATACTTGCAACCCCAACACACTAACATGCCTGCGCATGCGTTAGAAGTTTGACATGTGCATAACCGATCAGGTAACGGTTACGGGGGAGCTGTGTGCTGATGACTTTCGCAGACGTTACCAAAACGGTGGTACATGTTTGATGACAATTTATTCAAGTGATGGATAGATTCAGTAGTTACCTACGTTACATCAAAACTTTGCTAATACAGTGAAGTATAGTAAAGTAAACAGCCCTTCCAGGCTGGGAATTTTCGTCCGACTGCCCTGCCAGCGTCGCGGACGTGATTAGCTGTCCTCCAGTGAGAGGATCAGAATTCGATCTGAGCATTTATCGCTTTATATTGCTACTCATTGCCTCACCTGCTTGACTGGAGAGGGGTGGAGGGGCCAAAAACGGTGGTAAATGTTTGATGGTAATTCAGAAAAGTGATGAATAGATTCAGTAGGTACCTACGTTACTTCAAAACGTTGCTCATACAGTGAAGTATAGTAAAGTAAACAGCCATTCCAGGCTGGGCCTTTTCGTCCGACTGCCCTGCCAGCGTCGCGGACGTGATCAGCTGTCCTCCAGTGAGAGGATCAGAATTCGATCTGATCTTGCTACTGATTGCCTCACCCGCTTGACTGGAGAGGGGTGGAGGGGCCAAAAACGGTGGTAAATGTTTGATGGTAATTCAGTCAAGTGAAGGATAGATTCAGTAGGTTCCTACGTTATCAAAACGTCGCTCATATATCTTCACGCTGCATGTCTGGAACTTTTGTTTCTTGTTGGTCATTGTTCGTTTTTTGGTGATTTATTCCAAATTCACGGTTCCTACTCCTTCCCAAAACCCTGACATGAATATGGATATGTATTTGTTTGTTGCCGGACAGGACCCAAAACCAGTGGGGTATGAGAATGTATTTATTTTAGTTTTTAAATAAACATAGATTTCATCCTGAGAATTTTGACACCAACCGCACTGTCCTATGATAAGCAGTTCCCTTTAGATGATTTTCCAAATTTTCCACCAGTTCTGATGTAATGGTACCCCTTTCGCCAGGGCGTGATGTGGTGGGGGGGGGGGGGGGGGCTGTGGCGTCAGAATTGGTGGAAACTTCGAAAAATCACAGAAAAAGAACTACTCATCATAGGAGAGTGTGTTCGGTTTCAAGATCGGAAGGGAATCTAGTTGCATTTAAAGAATAATGTAAAGTGATAGTTGGACAACCATAAAAATTCTATGAAAATCGAAGGCTAAGTATCCCGAAATGTTTTGCCCCCATCCCTTACTACTCTCGCCAAAAACCAGGCATCCGTCAGTAGGGCACAAAAGTTATGAAATGTTATAATTCTACATTCACCTTTGATCGATCAATCAATTGGACTCTGAAATAATAACCAAGGTAGGACTATATAAATACGAGGGCAGAACCGTGTATTGGGTTGTAACCGCGATCATCGGGCAACGTGCTGACATCAGCTCCACCTGAGAGTTCTCGCTTGGAAATTACATCGGAAGTACCCCCCCCCCCCCCCTCTTCCGAGCACGTCCTACAATATAATTATCAATTATCCGCATCGTTTGTAATTACGTAAACAATATGATAAGTGGGGATTAATCAATGGACCAACGTTAGGAATACAAGGGCAGCCAGCTTTACAATGGAATGCCTACTAGTCGGAGATGGCCTACATAATGCATCTGTTACCAACGTCGCGGCTGTGCCGAACTGGCGTCTTGTGATTCCACTTTACTCCCACCTGACGGTTACTCGTCAATCTGATCACGTTCGTAGAAACCCCCATCGTCTTGGATGCGCGATGTCTCATATATATACTGCTACATATTTATGTATGACGGAACACCTCGGAAACCAATAAGCTGCCACAGGCTTTGCAAAATATCTAAATTCTTCATATCGGTCTTCCGAACGTAGATATTGAGAAACATGAAACACAGCGGTGCCATTGAAATCACATCTTACGTATACTATTATACCCACCCATATTATGGAGTTTCCGCCACCACCGCTAAACTCAAACGCCATAAGCATCATCTGCGTGTGCGCCTCCTTTCAGTGAGCAATGATCGTGGTCTGGGTTTATTATTTATCTATTTTTCTGGAAGATCTTGATAGCAACAATGCTCTCTTTATTTCTTGAGACAGTGAGTTTTAAAAATCGAGGTTTGATTGAAGCGGGGAAAAGGTGACAGGAGCCTGGCGGATTGGGTGACATCGAAAACGAACTGGGCGAGCGAGAATGGTTCACTGGTTCCCGAAGACGCCGCACGGAGGAGCAAAACAGTTAATTTCCGAAAACAGTTATGACAAATTCTATTTTTAACCGACTTCAAAAAAAGGGGAGGTCCTCAATTTGACCTGTTTCTATGTTCTTTTTTTAATGTTTGTCTAGCGATTATTCCGAAACTACTGGACCGATTTCGATCAATAGTTTTTCAAATGAAAGAGGATCACCCTCCAGTGGTCCGACCACAGTTTTTTAGGTAAAAAAGTACTACTTAGCCTGTACTAGGCCAGTTATACTCTTTGATTTATAGTACTTTGACAGACGTTGCATGATTTGACGACAGAAAACAGCCTGCCAAAGGATGTGGAGTAAAGATGGTATCAGTACCTTGATAGCATGAGGTTTATTAACAAAAAACGCAATAAAAAGTAGGTATAAAATAAATCATAAATACCTTTTCAAAACAAATTGTTTGTAAATAATCGATTGATCGCACTAAAAAAATAAAATAAAGAAGAAAAACAATTAAAAAAAAAGAACAAGTTTACGTAGAAAAAACCGACTTCGAAAAAAGATGTATGAAACTAAGAAGTAACAAATCATTTTCATGCTGAACAAACGTATACAATTTTTCCAAGCTGATACGACAAAACGAATTTTAACTAAAAACCCCACACACAGCCTCATATTGAAACCCATTGTTTTTACACATTCTAGTTCAAATTTGGCGCTGATTTCAACAATTTTGGTACCGCCTTGATTAAATTATTTATATTTGTTCAGCATCCAAATTATACTTTACATTTTAGTTGCATACAGGTTTTTTCTCTATTTTTTGTAAAAAGTTTTTATTAATGGAATTAAACCCAAATTCTCCAAGATGAGCTTCCCAAGTATTATAAGTAAGTATTGTAATACTGTACAAGTATTTTAAGTGTATTTGAAGTGTTATAATACCCTCCAACGCTTTTGTCGCGGTGCTCACAATTCAATGGAGTCGGGGGTTCGAGGAAACCTCGAGGATAGCCCTGTTTGAGCGAACCGTTCGAAAGGTCTCGAGGCTGAGTCAACCGCCTCTAACTAATTAGTAATCCCTTCAGTTCTCAGGAGTTCGATTGTATAATTAACTATAAATTCATCGCGGCTTTCGTCGGAAACGGTAAACAAGTTCGAATTAAGGGGAAAAATCCTCCTTTGATTAAAATTACCTTAAGTTTAGTTATTACAATATGTATAAAATGTTGAATAACCTCAAAGTTATCCCTCGGAAATACTGAGAGAATCGGAAAGTGCTCTTAAGTCAAACCCAGCTACTAGTTTTAAATTATATTTTCACTGGTGATAAAACATTTTGGGGTTCTGTACTTGTTGCAGAGCTTAATAATGACGTCACTCGTACTGAAAAGAATGGCTTCAATGGTAGAGGTGGTGATGGGAGGCATGGAGGTTGCTAGAGTGCTGGAGGAGAGGTTGCGAGAGGGGGAACAAGGCTGAATACGACTTGAGGCTGAATTAGCCAAGTTTCTGCGGCACGAGCATACATATATAGGAACATACTGACAATCTCACGGAGTATTTCAGACTCCAAGTTGTGACAGAAAAATTACCAGAGCTACAAGTTCGATTGAAACATAATTATGGTCTGGAGTAATCCATGGATTACATGGCTCGGCCTTGGTACTATGGATCCAAAATTTGAGCTAATTTGGACCATTGGGTTGAGGGCTATGGCTGTTTGACGTTTTTCACGTTTGTGCATGCGCAGTTCTACTAGTGATCCGGATGCGGCGAAATTGATAAGGGACCTAACCCAAAACTGCCCTCAGAACTTGAGCTAATTTGCACCATTAGGTCGCGAGTTATAAGGGTTCGACGTTCTTCACGTTCGCGCATGCGCAGTCTCTACTACTGATTTGAATGCGACAAAATTCATATGGGACCAACTAGGACCTAAGCCAAAACTGCCCTCAGAAGTTAGCCAATTTGGACTATTCGGTCGCGAGTTATGAGGGTTCGACGTTTTTAACGTTTGCGCATGCGCAGCCTCTACTACTGATTTGAATGCGATCAAATTCATACCGGATCAAGTAGGATCTAACCCCGAAGTACCATCAAAATTTGAGCCGATTTAGAGCATGAATCGAGCGTTGCGGCGGCCACAGACATACCTGCACGCACGCACGCACGCACGTCATTCAAAAAGGAAGAGTAAATTAGGCTTCTCTCAACAATGTTATTTATGGTATTCCATATGTTCGTGTCTTGTTCCAAATCTTCTTGATCAAAACTAAAATAGAATATATTGTTACCCAGGTATATTGTATAATCACTGTTTCTGGATTCAATCACACATTTTGGTTTATTACAGTACTGGTATTACTAATACGCTATGAACCATAAAACGAATGAAAAACGACAAAAACAAATATTCGGATAAATATCACTAGTTTACAAAGAATACTGAAAAAATCCGTAAATCCGTGGATACCTATAAAAATCCGTAGATCTAGCAACACCGGTACACAGCCCTAGAGTGCAAGTCCGCCGACCGTTACCAATATTGCACATGAAAGAAGCCGATTGTAGCCTTCAGCCTTTTCCCTGAGACGGAAGTCCAGTTTTCCTCCACTGTAGGTAACAGAAACGATCATGAGAGGTAGATCAATTGAAGTATCTTTTCATGTCGCAGGAGGGGATGCAAGGAATGAATGAATGAATGAATGAATTCGTTTATTGTAATCTTCAATTACAGCAAATTTATGTACACTAGAAATATGAAATTATACTTGTTAAAAATTAGATTATTTCATTATGATAAATAAATATACTTCTCATGTTTAAAATTAGTAATGTTCATATAATTAAATGGAATGTATTAGATGCACCAAAATCCACCTCAGAAAATTACAGCATAGCTTAAATTGCTACTTTGAGACTTAAATCGCTATGAGAAACCCGGGAAAAACTGCAGCGGACTGCCAGAGAGTTCTTGATGCCAGTGGTATGCCTTAAGTGTTCTTCATCCCATGGGAGAAGATAGAAACCGAAAACATTTGCTACCTTCTTAGACAAGATCCTTCTCGAGGTACGTCACGATTTGGGCCTTGTGACAACTACTACCTAGTCACGACAGTCTTCGGATTATCACAGTAGTAATACTCTTCCTTTTATTCCCATACCTCCGTTTCTGTAACTGGCCAAAGCTTTATAATAAAGCACTTTACGTTTATATGGCAGTCCATCACAAAATATTGAGACCTCTCGGCCAAAACGTAATTATAAACCTGACCAGCAAAATGATGCATTGCGAGGAGGCTTTGATCACTCTACTTCAACAAAAACCCTCGAAACAAGAATATGAATGTCCCTGACAGACAATGTTTGTACTACATAGATCTATTTACTTGTAAAACCCTGACGTTGCAAAACTTACAATCTGACAGACATTGAATTGTCTTACTTCCGGTAGGTTGGAGGCCGTTTGTGGGCACATTGTTCAACTGCTCTAAAGCCCTCCTTTCGAGCCGATCAGCACTAGCTCTGTTTGGTAAATCACTTCCCTAATAGTGGTGGTTCTGACTCTATAAATCTGGATAGGCTGCATCTCCGCCACATACCGTCCACCTCCACAGCACCATCACCACACATCACATGGATGTGTTCCTGTCGTCGCGGCTCCATCTAACTGGCTATCACACTCTCCAAATACCACCAGCTGTTGGTTTTTAGTTACGATTCCGGCACTAACTAACGTGGTGGAAGAAGACACACTGTCGTCTTCCTTTCACCATGCTGCATACAAGTAGCACCATAACTAGGTGAAGCGTGGTAAGGGAAGCAGGCATCCCTAAGTACTACTCTCCTCAAGGGCAGGTCACTTATCGGCAACGAAATTGACCACTTGCTTCCTAGATGCCTTCCAGCCTTGCAACTTCTTATTCAGTTTTATCTCCTTACTTGATTTTCTTTCTTCTGCATATTTTCGGATTAGTTAGTCAATTCTCATTTTCATTGTTAACTTCAATTCCTAATTCTAATATTTTCTTCCAGGTCCGATTTCTTTCTTCTGTTCATATTTTTCGTTTTGACTTCTTTTGATTTGCACAGGCTGAATTTCCTATTTCTTCATTTAGCAGTGAGAAGGTATTTAATTCCCACTGACTTTACGCTTTCACCATAATTTATTTTGGAAATTAAATAGGTAAATCAGTAGTAACACGAAGACCTTCGGATAAAGCGGCAGGTTTGGCTTCCTTGCAACTGGGGACTTCAGTCACCAAATGGCGCTTGAGCTGGTACGCATGGTTTAACACTTGAACCAATATTGCCAATGCCCTCCATGTTACATAATCAAAGAGTATGATTGAAAAAATGGTTGGAAAACCATGAGAGAATGTCCTAGCCTCAAACACATCTTAGTGGATTATACAGTGAAAACAAGTTGAACTGCCGTCCTACAAGTTGTTTGCAGGATTGTGTTTGTTGGTATGCAAAAATCGAGAGATGCTTATTAAGGATGAGAGGATTGGAGTCTTGGAAGAACCGCCTTTGATGTGAACTCAGTTACTAGCAAAGTTGAGAGAGCCGCTTACTACGTCTTTACTCCCATACCGACCTATACCACTTTAATATGGCTAAGAGTGTTCTGAATATAATACCGAACTCCGCGGCCGTCTCTTCACCTTTGGTACAACAGAACTTGTCGTCTAACGGGTTGCTAAAGAACATCAGCTTGTTCCGTTCCATCGATATTATAGGACCGCTTCAAGCCCTACGGCACTAACGAACCGATATTCTAAGCTAAAGGGGAGTATCGATTTCGGAAGATCAAACCTCATACTTCATGGTATATTTTGTATATAGATTCACTCCTAGTAGGTAGCAATACCATCAAGACAATAGTAGGTACAATATTATACATGGACTATATAAACCAATGTCAAAGATATTATGAGTAACAAACAAGTTCAACTGCGAAAATGGCTTAATGAGCGAATCTTCAAATAAATAGTTTGGGAAATTGAGAATTTAAATTGATGGTCACCTACCAAAGCACTTATTACGGCCTGACTGGGCACCTGTTTAGAACACAGTGGCACGTCGTGCAGAAAAAGTATGTCAATATATCATTTTTGGGTGTTTTGAGAAAAAAAATAATGATTTTATCACTTGATGCAGTCTGAATGTGCTGAAAACTACTCGCAATCGATTGAGCGACCACAAAAATATGTTAAACGACACCTCTCATGCCTAAATAAAACAATTTTGTTGTATTTCAGACAACAATTTTCTAAATTTGGTATGGTGGGTGCGTCTAATTGGACTGGGACTAGTTGCAATCAATTCTGCGACCCAAAAAACATCATCGACAACACTCCACATGCCTACGTTGCTGAAATCCTTCTCGATATTTTTTTGACCACTGCGCACAGTGAGATCGGGCTTGGTAACGAACTCACCATCAGTCCTGCGGAGACAGATTTTTCTGAGCCAGAACGAAATTTTTACTATGGAAATTAAGGGACTGGCCGTGCGGAATCATATACACGCACGCACCCACGCACGCACCCACGCACGCACACACGCACCCACGCACGCACCCACGCACACACGCACCCACGCACCCACGCACGCACCCACGCACGCACGCACGCACCCACCCACCCACGCACGCACCCACGCACCCACGCATGCACACACACACACACACACACACACACACACACACACACACACACACACACACACACACACACACACACACACACGCGCACACACACACACACACACACACACACACACACACACACACACACATCGCTCGACGTTCCCCTACACAGGGGGTCTCTAATTGTTTGGACGGACAGCCAGATATCCCTGGATCTCGTTAGGAACATTGGCGTCCATGTCGGGAATGCAGAAGAACTGAGACGGTGTTTGTGGAGACTGGGCGGTGCACTGTCGTGGAAGGTGGCAGTCAGATGGATTCGATCACATCAAGGTACCGTTGGAAACGAGGAAGCTGATCGCCTGGCAAAGGAGGCCGCTGAGGACAACGATGCTCCGGTCCACTTTGCGAAGGCTCCTGTCAGCCAGGTACCTCAGGTGCTGTCTGGCCATGGCAGAAATGCAGCTTACCTCCACCGTTTTGGCATTCGGGATAATCCAGCCTGTCACTGTGATGGAGTGACCGTGCAGACATGGGAGCACTTGATTCTGGATTGTGGGCTTCTAGAGGCGGGTCGCTTTCGACTAATGCGTGCGGTGATGATGGCGGGATTTAACTGGCGTCCCACGTTTGAACAGTTTATTCGGAGTTTAATGAACCATTTTGTACTTTTATTAACAATATTGACTTTGATGTATTTGGTTAGAAATTTAAATGTGATAGATGTGTGATTGATTGATTTTGTATGGTTTTATTTTATTTTATTGTATTATAGTTATTTTGTGAAATGCATGTAGTCAGAATATGGGAGCATGCAGAAATAAATTCTCCCTGCATAGTGGTACAATGCGGGGAAAACTTAAAAAAAACACACACGAAAAACTGAAAATCTATAATTTAGATCTCCGATGCAAGAAACGGATTTTGAAGGGGTTTACGGTTCACAGGGAGTAGGTATCTCTGAAATTTTCGAACGAGTCAAACAGTTACCTTTTCTTTGAAAATTCGCTAAGAGCTGAAAAACGTTCAATAGGGTGTACTTATAATAATTACGTTCTGGTGCACTGATAATAATTTGTGGTCTCATCACTCCACTGTATTATTATATTACCTCCTGTGGAATGATGAGACCACAATTTAATGACCACCGGATATACAATTTCGGCTGATCTGTGTGACGGTGGGCAGTTCTCGAGTCTTTTGTGTTTCCAGTGAAGATGTGGTTGGCCGATCTGAAACCTAATCGCTATCCCTTCTTAACTGGTGATAATATCGTAGTCTAGAAGGGGGACTCTCGAGGGTCCACCGTCACTCACCTCACTCTGTTACATCTGGGTATCAACTTACCAATACATGGAGGCCTAAGCTAAGGAGGAAATTGTTTATTCTGAGAGGGAAAATGGAGGAATGCAGATATATACATGGTATCCCAGGTATTCCAGCTAGTTACGACACAGCCCCATCAAGCAACGAGGACTTAAAACTGGGGGTTATGATGTCTGCAAGAAACATATTTTTGAGTAAGTTACTGACCTTGGCAGCTTCCTCATGAATGAGTTCCTAGTGGTATTTGAATTTTGGATGTGTCGTAAAGACACACTCGTGCGGAATCAGGGAGCGCTGACAGAAGAGGAAACTAGTTGAGCTAAGCTACCTAGCGCAGCAAGCGCGGACAGGCGCGAACCACGGCTAAGAAAAATATGTAGGTATAGCGCAATAAAACTCACGTCGAATCCGACCTGATTTAGCTCAAATTCGAGTCGTTAGGGTGCACATTTTGGATGATCCCCAACGAATTTTAGAACAATCGGTTCATTGGAATGGCTACTGCGCATGCGCAAACCATGATACTTAATTCCTTAAGAACCAAAGGCTCGATTTTGTTCAAATTTGGTGGGTAGATATGGTGTAGGTCCTAGCTGACCCCCTATGAATTTCATTGTGAGCGAATCATTGGTATGGCTACTATTCATCCGCAAACGCGGAATCTTAGGTACTCAATTTCTCACGAACCTATGGCCCAATGTTGCTGAAATTTTCAGGACCGTTTCTTTTCGTTCAACTTTTTTCAACTACACTTAATGCTTCTACACAACCAAAAACGCTGCAAAGTCCTTGTCACATGGGTTTATTATTCTATTGGAATGTTGGCTGTTTATTTATTGTTTCTTTCATATAAAATAGGTAATTGAAATAGCTATTTCTGGTGGTTTCCACCAATTTTGGCCCCCAATGCACGAATTAGGTAGGTACCTACGCTCCTTTTTTTCAAATTATCTTTGATCATTGATAGTACCATTTAATCGTCGTGATCCACCTGTTGACACTTTTTCCAGTGTTATTCTACAAATTGATGGTGATTTCAGACGATTTCCCAGGTTTTTGACTCATAAAAAATCAATTTTGGGAGCTGAACATCTGGTACAATCTCAATTTTCCATTCTTTGGTCAAAATCGACTTCATATTCGGTCTTCTCGTCCCCAAAAACATGAAAAACGATAACTCGAAAGCTCAATTTACTAACATGTTACTAAAACATAAAAAGTACCTATTTTTATACATATTTTCACTCATAACACCACTGGGTTTATTCCGATCGGGCTGAAAAGTTTCGGGACACAACTAGGGCCCAAATGGAACATGTGTGCGAAAGAACGAATTTTTTAGACCGAAAATGAAGCCTGTACACGTGATACGGCGGACGGTGGACGGCGCGGCGTACGGCGGACGGCGGACGGACATTACATTTTTGGAATCGACGCACCTTGAAACGGAGAAGAAATAAATTTGAGGGGGTGTTATACAAATTTTTTGCTGAGCGAATACATAGGTGTATTATTCACAGAATAATATACAAAAATAGAATTCTTGACCCACCCTAATGAACGCTCTACCCTGTACCCTCCCCCCCCCCCTTCTACCCTGTACCAACCGAATTGATTATTTTATCATACATTTATATTATCTATAGGGTCATGTTATCGATACTAGGACGCTAGTTCCATTAAACTTGGCAGACTTTTTTTTTGCGAACTATTGAACTGTTGAAAACCGACAAAACGAACCAACTCTCCGTTTTATCGGCAATGCCAATCTATATTTATAGGGCACAAAATACTTTGATGATGTAGCTGTCCTCAAAGCGGCCTTTCTAGAATAAACTCATGCGGCTTCCCTCGCTTTAGGCGATCCCCTAGAAATGCTGCAAACACAAGCAAGGGGCCCTTTGTTCAAACTTACATCAAAGGATCATCTCAGTTTCTGTTTGAGTTGGAGGTGCCTCTTTCTTTCTCAATTACGACTGTACGTCAGCCCTCACAGCGATATTCAAACGTCTGCAACCAGGTAGAGCAATACTAATTATATTAGTAGCTGCGTAATAATCATCAAGCATTCTTTCGGACTACATAGGAACTGTCATAAATGTGATATAAACATCTGTCCTGGATAATAAAAATGATAAACCTTCTCCCAGTTTCCAACTTCCTTCGGAGTGATATCCCCCCCCCCCCACTCACAAACCCTTTTGTAAAAATTCCCCCCCCCCCCCCATGAAAACATCCTCAGCCGCCAAAGTAGGATGCTCGGTGCTCGCCAAATAGGTATGAAATAAACCGTGAGAGGGCAGAAAGGTGGTTAGGGGGGAAGGAATAAGTTTCTCTTTGTACGTATACAAGATCGACGTGCTCAGATTCCAGCATGCTAACTTGGCGGGCAAATGGATATCAATCCTTTTTTCCCAATAAAGATGTTTCATTATGTTTTCTTTGAAAAACATATTTGTTCCAAAAAATGTTCCATGATTTAAAAAAAAGGTTATAATAGAAATTTCGAAATCTGTTCCCAACTCTTTTTAAAAAGCTCCGCAGAGAACTATAATACGCGGAAGTTGCAGAGCTCCAAACGCAGTGTCACCAATCAGGTTGTTTGACCATAATTTGCAGCGTTTTGGAACAGCTATAACTCGGTTTCTACAGAAC
Source organism: Leptopterna dolabrata (assembly GCA_954871275.1). NCBI lineage: Eukaryota > Metazoa > Arthropoda > Insecta > Hemiptera > Miridae > Leptopterna > Leptopterna dolabrata. Next base: position 75,814,602 of record OX940974.1, read on the forward strand.
CGATCGGATTCCAATTTCTAATGGAGCTCAAGTGAACTAGTGTGCCAAACTTTAACTGTTGAAACCCTCTCTAACCTACTCCTACCCCCCCCCCCCCCCCCCCACGGAGAATAGTTACTAATGCTTATACAAAATTTGAGCTCGATCCGTTATGTCTGCGAGAGTGTAGCCCCAAGGAACAACGACAAAAACCAGAACAAGAAGAGGAAAAACTTGAAAATAGTGATTTTCAAACTTCCATAACTACGGCACCAGTTGTTAAGGTTTCTTGGCTGGCGCAACGGTCCCGCGTCATTATTTGAAACTTACCAGTCATGCAGCATTATTCTAGCACAGCATTCTCGAAGATGGTGATTTTCAGCTAATTTTGTCGATTTTTTGTAATTCATAACCCTCAAAACTGAAATCTGACTCACTTTTTCGAGTGTTTCTTCGATGACAATTGAAACGGAATTTTTGTCTTGAATCATCATTATATACCGCAATTTCGGTGACTTTATTTCCATGTCAGGCGGTATTTAGCAATTTTTTGACTCACAAAAACTCAAGTTTGACTCAATTTTCATTATCAACATTATCAAAAATAATATTTAACGAAATTTGGAACTTTTCATCTATTAGCCAATATTGTCAGATATTTTCTGAGTTGACACTATAACTACCAAATAATAAAAACGGTCAACTCGAGGGATCAATTTATAATTCTTAAATTTATAATTAAAAGATTTAAAAAATTAATCCCCTATATCCATGGGTACCTACTAAAAATGTTGGAAGTAAGAATACAGTGCCATGGCCCGAAATTCTGCAGCCCGATCGGAATACACCCAAGGGTATTATGGGTGAAAAATTGGGTGTAAAAACGCTGCAAATTTCTGGCCACATGGGTTTACTATTCTACTGGAATTACTTACAGAAATGATGGATGTTCATTTATTATTTCTCAAAAACACGAATTAGGATCCGCTCTTTTTTTTTACAACTTATCTTTGATCATTGATGGTGCCATTTAATTGTCCTATTCACCCGTTGATATTACTTCTAGTGTTATTATACAAATTTATGGTGATTTAAGACAATTACCCAGGTTTATGACCCATAAAAAATGTATTGGGAGCTGAACTTTTTTTACAACCTGTGGACAAAATCAACTTCATATTCGGTCTTCTCGCCCTAAAAAACATGGGAAACAATACCTCACAAGCTCGGGTTCACTAAAACCTCAACAAAAAAACTCGAAAAACCCTACTCTTACAACCATTGTCCCCCCATAACACCCTGGGTGTATTCCGATCGGGCGGCCGAGCTTCGGAACAGAACTAGGACCAAAATTTGTTCCAAAATTCGGACCCGAACTGTGAGCGGAAGAACGATGATTTTCGGCCAAAATATAACGTAAATTTAAGGCTGAAACTTCGTTAGAACCTCAATTTTCCACTCTGGTCAAAATCGACTTCATATTCGGTGTCCTTGCTCTAAAAAACATGGAAAACGATACCTCACAAGCTCATGTTACTAAAACACCAAAAAAAATTCCCATTTTAGCGAATTTTCAAAGAAAATGAAGCTATTGCAATGGCTTCGAAATTTAAATAATATAAATTTTTGGAAATTTTCTTCATAGAAATCCGTTTCAGACCATTCTAAAACGATTCCTGAAATTTAACACTTTTTTATATGTATATATATATATATAAATTTATTTATATATGTGTCACTCCAGACGATAACTCTCGATAGAATTGAGATAAACAGCTCAAATTTGCACAAAAAATCTATCTTGGCAATCGAAAGGCTAAGTTCGAAGATGGGCGAAATTGGCCTACTCTAAGGAGGGTTTTGGCGCATTTAAAGTGCGCAAAAATTACCCAAAAATCCCCAAAATGTTATTTTCCAACAAGTGACCCCTCATTTTAAAGTTTTTTGCACGCTGAACACGATGGTGGAATCGGATTTTAGATATCTTGATCCGTTCTCAAATTAGAGCATTTAAAGTGCGCAATAATTACCCAAAAATCCCCAAAATGTTATTTTCTAACAAGTGACCCCTCATTTTAAAGGTTTTTGCACGCTGAACACGATGGTGGAATCGGATTTTAGATATCTTGATCCGTTCTCAAATTAGAGCATTTAAAGTGCGCAAAAATTACCCAAAAATCCCCAAAATGTTATTTTCCAACAAGTGCCCCCTCATTTTAAAGGTTTTTGCACGCTGAACACGATGGTGGAATCGGATTTTAGATATCTTGATCCGTTCTCAAATTAGAGCATTTAAAGTGCGCAAAAATTACCCAAAAATCCCCAAAATGTTATTTTCTAACAAGTGACCCCTCATTTTAAAGGTTTTTGCACGCTGAACACGATAGTGAAATCGGATTTTAGATATCTAAATCCGTTCTTAAATTAGAGCATTTAAAGTGCGCAAAAATTACCCAAAACTAGGATAATCTTTAAACTCTTACCCCCCCCCCCCCCCCACCCCCTTAGAGTGGTCAGATTGAAATATGTGAGAAGTATTAATTGAAGACGAGAGTTCGAAGCAAAAAAGGGGGAGGCAAACGATTAGTACAACTCCTTGAATTTACCCACAGCGATCAAATAAATAAGCACTTAGTACAATTACGTAATAAACAAACGGTAGAATCAGGATGGACAAAACGTACAAATTAAAATAAATACGAAGAGAATATACATAGAAAACCAAATTTTAGACCGAAGTTTTCCTTTATTCAAAACCATAGCCATTAATTCGAATATTTCTTTGAAAATTCGCTCATTAAGTCATGCTGCATGACTGGTTTTTTTCACTCATAACACCCCTGGGTATATTCCGATCGGGCTGGAAAGTTTCGGGACACAACTCGGCCCCAAATGGAGCATGTGTGTGAAAGAACGAATTTCTTAGACAAAAAAAAGCGTTGCCGTTGGGGCCGTCTAGCCGCCAGAGGTTTGTGTTCATGACGGTACCTACGTTTATTGTCAAATGGAATCTGGGGGACACCCCCAGACCCCGGATTATAACAGTTTAGATCAGGGATCAAAGCAAGGTAACATGGAACATGTTTTTCGAATAGGTACATGATGACAGAGGATATGGAGATATGTAGAAAAACGTCTGCCAATTCGAGTAGGCACTATAGCTTCCTGACTTGAATCACACGAGCGTATAGACTAGTTGGGTAGGTTCATTATGATACGGGACCATCTGCGATCCAACCCGCGTGTACCCTCAAAATTTCATCTCTCTACGACTATTTTGCGCGTAGTTAGAAGCGTTATAAGGAAACGGTCAATATTTCATGTTTGCACATGCGCAGAGAGAAATTACAGTAAGACTCCAATGAAGTTCATGTGGAACTATCAAAGTATTATACTGATCGACCCTCCAAATGTGAACTCATTTCCACGATAATTAAGGTAGTTATGGGGACTCCAATTATTTCACGTTTGCGCATGCGCAGACTAAATGACTTTCATGATTTTGTAACGGGACCATCTGCGATCCAACCCGCGTATACGCTCCGAATTGCAGCTCTCTACGACTATTTATCGCATAGTTAGAAGCGTTACAAGGAAATGGTCAACATTTCATGTTCACGCATGCGTAGATCAAAGTTACATTACGATGCTAATGAAATTAATACAATTGGTACAATCAAATACATTGGTACAATCAAATTATTATGTTATTAATACTAATATACTATACTATATACTAATTACAATCAAATTATTATGTATTAAATTATATAATAAATAAATTATATAATAATATACTAAATAAATTATATAATAATATAATATACTATTATACTAATTACAATCAAATTATTATGTATTAATTGGTAAATTAATACATTGGTACAATCAAATTATTATTCCTGACCGACCCTCCACGTTTGAACTCATTTCAACGATATCTAGGCAAGTTATGGGTGTTCTAATTATTTCACGTTTGCGCATGCGCAGACGAAAATTACGGTAATTTTCCAATGATTTTGGTATGGGTCCATCTGTGACCTACCCTCGAAATTTCAGCCCAGTTCGTCCAATGTTTCGGGTAGTTATGGGCGTTACAAGGAATTACCACATACATACAGACAGACAGACGCGGAACCAAATATATTCCTCGATGTCTGAAACGGAAAATGGTAGTGGAAATTTTCATTTTGGAGGACATGAACTTTTTTTACTCAATCCCTTCCTTCGGTAGTGAGGAAGCAAAAAACCTTCGTGGGATTTCCATGCCTCGGACCAGTGACCTAACGCAATGTAATGTAATACACGTCGTCAGCTGCTTTCGGCGATTTTCGAGTAGGTTGAACCCATTCGGCAGTTTTCGGTGGAGTGGAGTATGGCTCTCCTCGGAGAAGGCACCACTCGTCGTAGTGCCCGTTGGGGGGGGGAGGGGGAGGGGGGCATGAGTGGGGTAGAGGGAGAACTGTGCGGGTGGTGGGGAGGGGAGTTTACGGGACTCGGACGGGACGTTCTTCAGCCTGGTTCACTCCCGTAAAAACATGTTCCATGCTAAAAACTCTGCAAAGTCCCTGTCACATGGGTTTATTATTCTACTGGACACACCTGCAGAAATTTTGGCTGTTTATTGTTTCTTTAAGGTCAGCGCACACTGGTGCCGGTGCGGGTAACAGAAGGAATAATGTGGTAAATTTCAAGCTACGCGAAATATCACGGTATCAGAACCCGCTGAAGTGTGAGACAATCACTGCCCACAAGTTCAATAATTGACTACCCACGACGCAAAGGCGAGAGTGTATAATATACTCAACGTCATTTGCAATTACGAGTTTGTCTCCCCTCACTCAATTACATCGATTGAAATGTTGAAATTGAAGATATCGATATGAAAACAAAAACATCCAGTTACAGGTTCTTTCTCATTTTTGGGATGAAGAACATGCATTTACTTTATTTTGGGTGTAGTTGAGCTCCCGTTTTCAACTTCATCATCAAGGTTATTAATGTCACTAACGGGTGGCGTGGTGGGGGGGGGGGGGATCAATGAAGCCGAAATATGAAACTAACGGCTGCACTAACTAACTATATGATGAACTACTGATTACTATACAGTAACTTCTGTTGAAAACCATGGGGAAGTCAGGAGTTTCAAGTGTTTCACATCGGTATCATGTGGGTGTTGTTTTCGTTTGTATAGCTTTATTGTTTGCTGTGTTGGTTTGTACACTCTCTGTGTAATGGCTGCTGGTGTGTCAGCCTGTCAACCTGTTGTTGAGCTGCGTTTCGGTGAAATATGGCTAAATGGTTCAAATATTTCACCTGGCGTAGTCCCAAGGATTGGTTGTAAGTGAAAAACCATATTTTCCAAACCCAGGAAGTCTGTTCAATAAATGGGAAAATGAGAATATCAAAGGTATGAGAGTGAAACACACAGGGAGGGACATAGGAAGGTATGAGGCCTGGAGTGGCGAAAAAACTGGAAAATTCCTTCTTAGGGGATGGGTAGGGGGGGGGGGGGGGGGGGACGACGACGTTGGACTCCCCAGGCTCACACAACATTTCAGGACTAGTGAAACAGGAAAGTGACTCAGGCCTTGAGTGACCTTGGGGAGTCCAACGTGGGGACCCAAGGAGGCCTCACTAGCAGGTGATGGTCGATGTTTAAATAATGATGTCCCCATTCCATTTCGTTAATTACGTGAGGTTGCTTAAAAAACGCTGCAAAGTCCTTGTCATATGGGTTTATTATTCTATTGGACATATCTACAGAGATGTTGGCTGTTTAATTATTGTTTCTTTCATATAAAATAATTGAAATAGCTATCTCTGGTGGTTTCCACCAATTTTGGCCCTCAAAACTTAAATTAGGTACGCTCCTTTTTTTTCCAAATTACCATTGATTATTGGTTGTGCCATTTAATCGTCTTGATCCACCTGTTGACACTTTTTTCAGTGTTATTCTACAAATTGATGGTGATTTCCGACGATTTCCCAGGTTTTTTACTCATAAAAAAAAAAATTTCGGGAGCTGAACATGTGGTAGAACCTCAATTTTCTATTCTTTGGTCAAAATCGACTTCATATTCGGTCTTCTCGTCCCCAAAAACATGAAAAACGATACCTTAAAAGCTCATGTTACCAACATGTTGCTAAAACGCAAAAAGTACTTATTTTTACACACATTTTCACTCATAACACCCCTGAGTATATTCCGGTCGGGCTGAAAAGTTTTGGGACACAACTAGGGCCCAAATGGAGCATGTGTGCGAAAGAACGACTTTTAGACCGAAAATGAAGCCTGTACACGTGATACGGCGGACGGCGGACAGACATTGCATTTTGGTTTATTATTCTGTGAATAATAAACCTATGTATTCGCTCAGCAAAAAATTTTTATAGCACCCCCTCAAAATTTTTTCTTTTCCGTTTCAAGGTGCGTAGATTCCAAAAATGCAATGTCCGTCCGCCGTCCGCCGTATCACGTGTACAGGCTTCATTTTCGGTCTAAAAAATTCGTTCTTTCGCACACATGCTCCATTTGGGCCCTAATTGTGTCCCGAAACTTTTCAGCCCGATCGGAATATACTCAGGGGTGTTATGAGTGAAAATGTGTGTAAAAATAGGTAGTTTTTGCGTTTTAGCAACATGTTCGTAACATGCGCTTTTAAGGTATAGTTTTTCATGTTTTTGGGGACGAGAAGACCGCACATGAAGTCGATTTTGACCAAGGAGTAGAAAATTGAGGTTCTACCAGATGTTCAGCTCCCGAAATTGATTTTTTATGAGTCAAAAACATGGGAAATCGTCTGAAATCACCATCAATTTGTAGATACCACTGTAAAAAGTGTCAACAGGTGGACCAAGACGGTTAAACGGTACTATCAATGATCAGAAATAATTTATTTAAAAAAAAAAAAGGAGCGTACCTAATCCGTGTTTTGGGGGCCAAAATTGGTGGAAACCACCAGAAATAGTTATTTCAATTGTTTTATATGAAAGAAACAATAAATAAACAGCCAACATCTCTGTAGGTATGCCAATAGAACAATAAACCCATGCGACAAGGACTTTACAGCGTTTTTGGAATCTACGCACCTTGAAAAGGAAAAGAAAAAATTTTGAGGGGTGTTATAAAAATTTTTTGCAGAGCGAATACATAGGTGTATTATTCACAGAATAATAAACCAAAAAACGCTGCAACGTCCTTGTCACATGGGTTTATTATTCTATTGGACATACTTACAGAAATGCTGGCTGTTTATTAATTGTTTCTTTCATGTAAAATAATTGAAATAGCTATTTCTGGTGGTTTCCACCAATTTCGGCGCCCAAACTTGAATTAGGTATTCGCTCCTTTTTTTCCCAAATTACCATTGATTATTGGTTGTGCCATTTAATCGTCTTGATCCACGTGTTGATACTTTTTCTCGTCTCATTCTACAAATTGATGGTGATTTCAGACGATTTTCCAGGTTTTTGACTCATAAAAAAATCAATTTTGTGAGCTGAACATCTGGTACAACCTCAATTTTCCACTCCTTGGTCAATATCGACTTCATATTCGGTCTTTTCGTCCCCACAAACATGGAAAACGATACCTCAAAAGCTCATGTTACTAACATGTTACTAAAACGCAAAAAGTATCAATTTTTACACACATTTTCACTCATAACACCCCTGGGTATATTCCGATCGGGCTGAAAGGTTTCGGGACACAACTAGGGCCCAAATGGAGCATGTGTGCGTAAGGACGACTTTTTTAGACCGAAAATGGAGCCGGTACACGTACGGCGGACGGCGTACGGCGGACGGACATTACATTTTTGGAATCTACGCACCTTGAAACGGAAATGAAAAAATCTTGAGGGGGTGTTACAAATAATTTTTTGCTGAGCGAATACATATAGGTGTATTATTAACAGAATAATAAACCATAACAGAAGAGCATAAGGGAGTGGTGCATGTGAGCGGGAACACTCTGTATAGCGTTACTGATCATCAAGAGGGACTCACAACTCCCATCCAGGAATGATATGTTGAACAACGGGATGGACCATCGTGGTTCGACAGCAACTAATAATCGGATATCCCACGACTGAAAAACGGAAAACGGAAAAGAAAAAATTGTGAGGTGGTGTTACAAAAAATTTTTGCTGGGCGAATACATAGGTGTATTATTCACGGAATAATAAACCAAAACGGAAACTTGATAAGGTGATGGAGACTGACTTACTTGCCTCAAAGAGCTCCAGATCCCATAGGTACCTAAATTCCAGTGGATACTTACTGACCACTGTTGGACCCAAAAAGTAGAAGTCGTTCAGTCAAGTCGAGACGTATCGACCTCAGAGGGCTCCCGGAGCGGCCTCTGATGCCCCCGGAAGAAATGTGGTTTCTTTACATCCGATGGAGACTCAGCGGTAACAGGTGGCTCCAAATAAACTCGCGATTTAACTCCAATTTCGGTAATAACGCAGTTTCCAACAGTCCGTGAGAGTTCAATATAGGTCGAGATAAGTCGAGCAAAGGCACTCAGTTGATACATTTTGAATAATAAGTCGATCGGTTTCTGAGCACAGAAAAAAAGGCTGCCGTACAGAGCAAGCGGACATGAGCATGAGGAAATGAAGAGGATAGCCGCCCACGACCGGCAAAACCAGTGCCTGGTGGACGCAAGAATGGATGTTTCAAAAATAATTTATTGCGAAAATACGAAAATAAATTTACAGAAATAAAATAGGATTATATACCGACACAGATCGAACCATGGAATCTGCCCACTGTATCTGAATCGTACGATCGTAGGACGAATCGTGTGGTTGCGGGTACCCGATAGGGGACCTGGAACACATTACCATAATGCTTCCTCTATATATATAATGTCGCCAGAAAAAGGATGTTGAGTAATGCACATAAATATGTAAATATATAAGTACCTTTTAACTATCAGACCCTGCTGAGCAAGGAGAATGTAGAACTGTGGGAGGAAATGTATTAATTTGTCAACGAGATCGAAACCCAAATATAATCAGAATAAATGTTGTGGAATATAATGTAAGTTTTCCTTCAAAATGGTGTTATTTACATTTGCGAGTAAGTACAATTTTATAATGTTTTATAATATACAATTATATATTTAAAGATACGTAGATAACCTATTAAGTTAAGGCTCTGCTTTGAATATTTTTCTTATTGTATATCGCATGGCTAAACGTTGAAATAAACTATGCAAAAATTATTATATATTTATATAATAATTATTATGTATATATTATATATAATAAAATAATAACCACGTAAATGACATCACCAGTAAAAAACGCTGCAAAGTCCTTGTCACATAGGTTTATTATTCTATTGGACATACGTACAGAAATTTTGGCTGCTCATTAATGTTTCTTTCATGTGCAATTATTGAAATGGCTATTTTTGATGGGTTCCACCAGTTTTGGGCCCCAAAAACACGAATTAGGCTCGGCTTTTCCTTTCAACAGATTATCTTTGATCATTGATAGTACCATCTATTTTTCTAGGTTCACCTGTTGATACTACTTCTAGTGTTACTATACAAATTGATGGTGATTTAAGACAATTTCCCATGTTTTTGACTCATAAAAAATGAATTTCGGGAGCTTAACTGTCGCTACAGCCTCAATTCTTCACTCTTCAGTCAAAATCAACCAATTATTCGGTCTTCTCGCCCTAAAAAACATGGAAAACGATATATACCACAATCTCATGTTAACTAAAACCGCAAAAATCCCTCGAAAACCCCTATTTTTACAATCGTTTTTCTCCCATATCACCCCTGGGTGTAATCCGATCTGGCTGTCGTGCTTCGGAGAGCAACTAGGACCCAAATGTGCTCCCAAATGGGGACCCGAACTGTGTGCGGAAAAACGACGATTTTAGACCAAAATTTAACGTAAATTTAAGGCTGGAACTTCGTTAGAACCTCAATTTTCCACTCTTTGGTCAAAATCGACTTCATATTCGGTCTTTTCGTCCCCCAAAACATGGAAAAAGATACCTCAAAAGCTCATGTTACTAACATGTTACTAAAACACAAAAAGTACCTATTTTTATACACATTTTCACTCATAACACTCCTCGGTATATTCCGATCGGGCTGAAAAGTTTCGGGACACAACTAAGGCCCAAATGGAGCATGTGTGCGAAAGAACGACTTTTTTAGACCGAAAATGAAGCCGATACGCGTGATACGGCGGACGGCGGACGGACATTGCATTTTTGGAATCTACGCACCTTGAAACGGAAAAGAAAAATTTTTGAGGGGGTGTTATAACAATTGTTTGCTGAGCGAATACATAGGTGTTATTCACAGAATAATAAATCAAAACGCTAAAATTATTATAGAACGGTTTATTATGTATCTGTATAGATGCCCCTTTTGCATAGATCACTGTTTTCTGCAGTCAATACCTACCCTCGTGCTTCTCCCAGGAAAGCCTAAAAATCTAGTACTGGAGCCGGCCGGGCAATTACCGTTTCAAGAATATGGAGTAGATTCTACAATGCTATCGTTAATTATTTGTTGTTATTCATGAAGCATAACGTTTTTTTCAAATTCAAAGAAGTACCTATCAATGAAACCCAAAATAACAATCATTCTTCAAATGAAATAATATCACGGAACAACCAACTCGATTTCACAAAGCCATGCGTGAACAATCAAGGGTTCCCTAGAAATGACATCTGGGCTGGAGGTTTAGGTACCGTTTCATTCACGATCATGGTGACGAAGCTATTCGGTGCAAACGTCAGGGCCTTACTGTGAACGAACAGCTGGGCGTCTCAAAAATCTGGTCGTCAAAAATTGCCAAGTGCGAGTTCAATTCAAAAACGTAAAACAATTCGAGATAACGGCGCCCTACAGATTGCAGCCCTCTTTTTTTCACCCCTTGACTGAAAGGAACGCCGAGCTTCGCGGACCAGCTAGACCAAATAAGACCCATAAATCATATTTCATTAATTTTCCTCCATGGCAGCTAAGGGAAAAAAGAGGAAGGCGGACGGACGGAAACGGAGAAACGGAAGCCATCACATTTGCGCGCGGGTGTGTGTGTGTGTGTGTGTGGGTGTGGGGGGGTAAAAATGGTTGACCGACCTCAAAAAAAGGGGGAGGTTCTCAATTCGACCTGTTTCTATGTTTTTTTTTAGTTTTTTTTAATGTTTGTCCAGCAATTATAATAAACCGAAAAGGAACTTTGTTGAATAATAATTAATCTTGAAATCAATCTTGAAATCCAGTAAAAATTGGACCCTGGATGCTGTTCTCGAACTCGGGACCACCTACAGTCGCGGACCTTCACAGTGTGCGAACGTGATGGTTAATCAGCTAGGATTTAATTGCGACTGCGGTTGTTTAATTAAATCAAATTTCATTTGAAATGCTTGCATACGAGTCTGCAACACATTGGGACATTTTATGTCTTTGAAGAAAGGATTCAGGGGCCTTCGAATAATGCTACATCACCTACCCCAGTAGCGTAGCTGTTATACTTAATTGTAGTGTTCATCATAAAAGAATTGGTAATTAGACTCAGTTCTTTAATTAATGTAATAAACGTTGAATTATAGTTTAAATAAAATGTCGGCTAAGATTGAAGAGTGGATTTCAATGTGGCCAATAGATCTTCAGCGGAGCGCTGAGCCACCCTCCATTCTGCTTGAGCGCGTCTTTCTTCAGCAAGAATTCGGCACGCATGTATAATCTTGGCTTGGTGCTTGGAAGCCATTCTCGCTGCTCTATCTCTTTCCAATTGTAAATGCAGTATTGTGGTGTCTAGAAGTGACGTCTTGACAAGCTGTAAAAGGGGATAATTGGTCAACGTACACCTCTGTTGTTAGGGGTATTGGACGGCTGTAACACGACACATGCTAGCAATTCCATACAGGTTAGGGTGAAGAACACAGTAGATTTGTAGTAACACAACTCATTATTGAGTCAACGAACTGTTCTATGTAATGTAGATAGTTATATTCCCATGGGAAGACTCACCTTCTTATCAACCCAATTCGATGAGAGAGTGGCATCTAAGAAGAGGGAGGAATCATCATCATCAGCGTCGCCCGTCTCGAATTTTTCTGTCTTTGGAGTAGGTTCGTCAGCTTTGGCGGAATCAGGAGGGTTTCAATAGGGTCTGTGATGTTGCCCGCAACCATGAGTCTTTTTCGAAGTCGATATTCACGTTGCATTTCGGCGTTTGATTTCGCCGGTTTGGAACACTTTCCCGCTTCAGATGCCTTACGGAGCCGATATTCACGTTGCCTTTCGGCGTTTAATTTCACCGGCTTGGAACACTTGCTCACTTTAGATGCCTTACGCAAATCGGTTGCCTGTTTCTTATTTGAATAATCTTGTTGATTTTCTGTAGACAATTTTCTCTTTCTTTGTGATGATGGTCCCGATTTGTTTTCCGAATCCATCGTTAAATGCCAACTGAAGATCACCTTTATTATGTTCTTATATGTTTATTGGATACCGAAACTACGTGTATCCCTAGTGTATAATTGTGAGGATTTTATAATACTTTTCGAGTTCACATGCCAACGGAGAATCTTTTCGTGACGGAGTCGAAATTCACATATTAGTAAACAAACTGACGGAATGTTAACGTGCTCTACAAAGAAGGGGGTCAATGTGCATACAAATGAACATCATTGTATTTAGGGATAAATTGAGAGCTTTCCAACGAGTGGTGTACGATTTTTGTGCGATGAAAATTGCTGAAGTTACTTTTCCCTAGTTACATATTGGTTGTAAGTGAAAATCATCACAATTATTTTGTAACAAATTTGGTAACGCTTTTTCCTAACGGTTTTCGAGTTATGTGCCAGAGCAAAGACATAAAATGTCAAAAAGTAAAATAGTTACCTACATCATAGCAGGAAGGTACGTAGATTAGGTCGACCTGAATCATGTTTTTAGTCGATAAACGTTTAGATGTATTAGTTCAGTTACAGAGTACACGTGCGCAATATACTTATGTTAAGTGTATCCCTAACCGCGCAGTCTGTTGTAAGCACCTGAAGAGGGCTCTATAATAATATACAGAACGTAGATACAATGCTGGTACCTACTATTACCGATGCTCTCAGTAAGTACCTGTAGATATAATATGTTGTGGTCCAACGATTAAATAAACGATGCACCGATATTCTCGATGAAAACTATTTTTATTTAATGATGCAGCAAAATAGTGGTACGGTGGTTATGTGCATGTGGATTTGCATTTTCAATCAAAATAGATGTTGAAATCATATTTCATAACACTACAATGATCCTCCTATTATTTTAAAGAAATTGAAATTGCACTTGCGAATCACTTGACTTTTGGGGAACAATATTTGTCACCTCCACTTTATATTATTATCATTGTAACTGTTTTCCATACGAACGTAGCTTTTCAATAACTTCTACGCCTTTTCATAATTATTCATGCGTGTAATTTCGAACAGAAAAAAGCCTTTAATAATGTTCCTTCATACTAAAAGATTTATAATTTATTCAGTTCGAAAATGGAGAGCTATCTCAAACCAGAGGGGTTCGAAACAGATCCGAACTTGCCGAGCGCTGCAAAAGCATGGTCTCACTGGATCAAGACGGTCGAAAATTTTCTCAGGATCACTTCCGACAAATACGAAGCTAATCTTCTAGATGAAGACACGAAGCTTCACCTCCTAATGAACCACGTTCCTCATGAGGTATTTGAGTATGTTTCCGAGTGCAAATTATACATCGAGGCGAAATTAATTCTTGATGCCTTATACATTAGACCGAAGTGTGAGATCTATGCTCGTTTTCAGCTAGCCAATCGTAGACAACAAACGGGAGAGTCTATTGATCAGTATTTAGGTACAGGCTCTCCAGATTCTCAGTAAAGATTGCGGTTTGACAGACGTCACCGCCGAAGAGCATAGGAAACTTCGTATTAGGGACGCATTTATCAGTGGAATTCAAGCTGCTAGTATTCGTCAACGACTTCTTGAGGATACAAAATTAACCTTAGATACAGCGGTGGATACCGGACGCTACTTAGAGGCTGCTCATACGCAATCAGCTAGCTATTCTGTCTCCGATTCTCAGAATTTCAACTCTGCTTCTACTTCTGATCCAAAACCTGGATCCTCATCGGTTCCTGATCCCCAGGTGGCACCTGTATCATCAAATCAAAAGCGCTATTTTTGTGCGGGTTCGAGACATTCTCGATCAATCTGCCCTGCTAGAGATGCGACCTGTATGTCCTGTATGAAACTTGGACATTATCAGAAGGTTTGTAGGTCCATGAGGCAACATTCAGGTCGAGCTGGAGCAGCAGTGTCTTTTCAATTATCAACCATTGCCGCATCTATCAGCCCTTTACAAAAAGCAACTGTTCGGATAGTATCAACCAGTTCCCTACCAAGGCGCTTATTGACACTGGCAGCTCAGAAAATTTCATTGACGCTGCATTTGTTTCAAGGTATTCTCTCAAATATATTCCTCAACAATCTACTGCTCACACTTCTACTGCTCATGCACCTACTGCTCACACTTCTACTGCTCATGCACCTACTGCTCATGCATCTACTACTCATACTTCGACTATTTAAGATTATTGCATGGCATCCATTGGAATGATGAACCAGTCCTACGATGACATCAGGCTCTCTGTTTTGAACAACTTGTGCTCTGATGTCATAATTGGTCATGACTTCCTAAAGAAGCACAGTCAAATTTCGTTGAATTTTGGGAGTCCCATGCCACCCCTTAATATTTGCGCCCTTGCTCATGCCAAATTCGACTCTCCTCCTCTATTCCAGTGTTTAACCGGTGATGTGAAACCAATCGCCACCCTGTCTCGTAGACCTTCCCCGTCGGATTTCAAGTTCATACATGACGAGGTTCAGAAACTGTTAGCAGATGGCATTATTGAAGAAAGTAGGTCGCCATGGACAGCTCAAGCATTCGTTGTTTCCAATGAAAATCACAAAAGAAGAATGGTGATTGACTATTCTCCAACCATCAATCGCATGATGCGTAGCCACTTCTAGACATAGAGACTATAACTGTAAGCGTGCCCAAATATTCCGTCTTTAGCACCATCGACCTCCGGAGTGCCTACCATCATGTCCCTCTGAGAGAAGAAGATAAGCCGTATACCGCCTTTGAGGGGGCAGGTCGACTGTATCAATTGTGCCGTTTACCGTTTGGAGTTACCAGTGGTGTGCCCTGCTTCCAACGGGTAATACATGGCATTATCGACCGAGAAGGGCTTCGAGACACTTATGATATAGATATAGACGACATAGATGATATGACCATAGGAGGTCGTGATCAAACGGAACATGATCGTAATCTGGAAAATGTTATGAAGGCAGTCAGAAAGTACAGTTTAACTATTAATAACGAGAAGAGCAAATTTTCTGTTCCTAGCATAACTCTTCTAGGATACAAAATTCAAACCCCTCAAACCCCTCAAATCTCTTCAAACATGCCTATTCCAAGTGGATTCCACACTTTTCTGACAAGATTCGAAACCTTCCAGCCACATACCAATTTCCTCTTACTTCAGACGCTGCAAAGGAGTTTGATCAGTTGAAAATTGAAATCTCCAAATTCTTTTTGCCAACAGTTGATCCATCTAATTCCATTTGTAGTAGAAACCGACGCATCGGATGTCGCAATTTCAGCCATCCTATCTCAGTTAGATAGGCCTGTCATATTTTTCTCTAAAATGATCTCAACTTCCGAAAAACATCAATCTGCAGTAGAAAAAGATGCTCTTGCTATAGTGGAGACTCTTCGGAAATGGCTTCGGAAACTGATTACCGACTAAAAATCTGTTTCGTTCATGTTTGATTCTAATCACTCTAGCAAAATCAAGATTGAAAGCTGGCGCCTCGAGTTGGCTCCGGCAAGGCTCATACGGCTGCAGACGCCCTCTCAAGAATTTCCTGTGCCCTGGACTCAAACAAACTCTTCTGCCTACACTCAAATCTTTGTCATCCCGGAGTGGCTCAAATGGCCCATTGGGTCAAATCATACAATCTCCCATATATAATTGATGAGATAAGAAACGTTACCTCTAAATGCCCGATTTGCACTGAAATCACGTCACGCTTCTATAAGCCGGATAATACTAATCTCATAAAGGTCACCGCTCCTTTTGAACGAATTGGTATTGATTTTAAAGGGTCCCTGCCTTCCTTAACGAAGAACCGATATCTGCTTACGATAATTGACGAATTTTCTAGGTTTACATTTGTGTATCCATGTTCAGACCCCAGCACTGCAACTGTCATCCAAAAATTGAACGACCTCTTCTCATGTTTTGGCTTGCCTGCATACGTTCATTCCGATCGAGGACCTGCTTTCTTTTCAGCTGAATTCAAAGATTATTTTCATTCAAAGGGTGTGGCTACTAGCTGTTCTACACCCTATAATCTGAAAGGTAATGGACAGGTGGAGCGCGCGAATGGCACTATCTGGACAGCCATGTCTTGCTCTAAAGACTAGAGAACCATCAATGGGAATCCGTAATTCCTGAAGCATTACACTCTATTCGTTCGCTCCTCTGCATAGCTACTAATGAGACTCCTCATTCTAGAATGTTGTCACCCGAGAAGAACGAGAACGGCACGTCACTACCATCTTGGCTCACAACACCCGGATCAAGACTCCTCATGAAAAAGCATGTGACACGATCCATCTATGGCCCATCAGTTGAAGAGGTAACTTCTGCATGCTAACCCCCCGTATGCAGTCGTAAAGACATTGGTCGGTCGAGAGACAATTCAACATCTCTTCGACTCTGGCTCCAAGAGGTGACGTCAAACTACTGGAATCTACTGGTGCGGAGGGAAGCAGTCAGGTACTGGAAGAGGAAACTCTAAGAGACCCTGAAGAACCTGTCAGTTTTGGCGATGCTCCGCAAGCAAAGGACTCTCCTCCAGATCTTCCACCCACCCCCAACGTTGGTCCAACCCCTGATGCACCACTCCCAGACTCCATCCCATTACGCCGCTCACCAAGAGAACGGAAGGCCCCCAAGAAGTATCTGGACTACGTTCCAAAATAAAGTGGGGGAGAATGTGGAACAATAGTTTACACCTCCACTTTATATTGTCATTGTAGCTGTTTTCCATATGAACGTAGCTTTTCAATAACTTCTACATATTTTCATAATTATTCATACGTGTAATTTCGAACTGAATAAAGCCTTTAATAATGTTCCTTTAAACTAAAAGGTTTACTTCATAACAACTTTATTATTGTTCCGTCTCTACATAATATAATATACATTATAATACATCATATTACATATAACTCACTCCTTTCGTAAACTCTACCATTTTATGAATTTCTGTTTCCCGCTGCGGCCTCCACAAACACCAATAATTACTGGTGTTCGATATTCCCCATATTCACCGCAACTCATCCTACACACCCGCGAAATGGAAAAGTTCAATTTGTTCGCATACGCCACGACGTCGATGTGATGCATGCCTGGTGTATTGATTTTCTCGGGCAAACAACTTCCAGTATATTTATAATTAATTCTCAACTGCTGAGCACTCAAGGTGTAGGTATACGAATTAGAAATCCATGGGACCCGTTGAGAACTTGAGAACGCTGTTCCCTCTTAACAGGGAACGAAATTGTCGTGAGTCCCTCCCGGGAACACTCCTATTATATTAAGTTCTCACCAATATCCAAACGCCAAACTAAAGCTCCGTAAATAAAGATATGAGTGGGGACAGGCGACAGAACCCAGGGTTACTCAACCTGGGGCCCCACTACCAGCTCCCTGCAAGGAGCTGGAGGGAGAGGCCCCCAAGTACTATAAAACCCTGGATCCTGGAGCTCAAGCTTCATTCGACACTTCCTCTAACCAGCTCTCTCTTCTCTCTCTTACCTTCCCTCTCAGATGATCGGTTGACTACAGCCGCCTGAGAATTTCACCTCCTCTCCTCCTCCTTGTCTAGATGATCGGTTGAATACAGCCGCCTAGACAAGGGACCTCTCCTTTCCTCTCCTTTACCTAGATGAACGGTTGACTACAGCCGCCTAGGTAAAATTCCCTCATCCACCTCTCTCTCCTCCCAAGTCGTAGATGTTCGGTTGATTACAGCCGCCTGCGACTTATCCTCCTTTCCTCTCCTTTACCTAGATGAACGGTTGACTACAGCCGCCTAGGTAAATTCACTCACTCACCTTCCTTCCACGCCACCGTGATGAGAATTTTAAATTCATCACAGTGGTGAACCCGACGTTCACTCCTTCCCACCTTCCCAACTCATGTGTCGCCCCAGTCTAGTTCGGTGTCCCAAATTTTAAATTCAAATTTCAACAGTCAGTGTAAATTCGCAATTCTTGGCCCAACCTCACCACTCAACTCTCAACTCAACGCACCTCCGCTCCCGCCGATTGCGAATTTCAAAATTCAAAACCACCTCAAATTTTTGAATTTTAGTTACAGACATGGACCCGAACTCTCCGACGCCGCCGCTCCTCCGGCCGTCCCTGCTGCAGCCGCCGACCGCTGCGACGACTGACGCCGCCGACAACCCCTTCACCAGCCTCTCACCGCCCGGCTCCTCCGCATCCGCGACGTCCACCGCAGCCACCACCGCCGCTGCGGCCGCGGCCGCCGCCGACGTCGTGACGGCGTCCGCAGCTTTCCCTCTGTCGCTGCCCCCCTTCTACACGCACGACCCCGCACTATGGTTTTTCCAAGTGGACGCTGCATTTTCGGCCGCCAACATCCGCAGCCAGAAAACTAGATATTCTCGGATCATTTCGTTACTACCATACGAGATCCTGCTTCAAACTTCAGATATCTCCCCCGACGCCGCCGCTGCGTACGACGACCTCCGCAGCCGCCTCATCAACACCTACCAGCCGTCAAAGATCGCCCGAGTCGCCGCCCTCTCCCAACCTCAACACCTCGGCGACCTCAAGCCCTCCCACCTCTACCGACGGCTGCGACACCAGCTGCAGGGCATTATGACCGCTGACATCGCACGCACATTCTGGTTACGTGCCCTCCCCCACCCCATCCAGATGGCCCTGGCCAGCCATCTCGACGGTCCCGACGAGCCCCTCCTGCGACTTGCGGACACCGTTCACGACTTGGCCGCAGCGGCCGCCGTCAGCGCAGTACGTACGCCGCGTCACCCCCCGCCTCTACGGGACCGCACCAAGTCCCGAGACCGCGATCGGCCCCCCTCCCTCGACAGACGTCGCCCCACTTCGACGGATCGCCGACGCGCCCCCTCCGCCGACCGCCGTCGCCAGCGCTCACCCGAGCGCCGCAACGCATCCCCTCCTCGCCAGCGCAGAGGGCGGTCCCCGGCCGCTGCACGCCCCACCACCTCAAGCCGCCCCACCAACACCACCTACCTCCCTGCGGACCCCCCCCACCGTTGTTTCTATCATGTCAACTTCGGTGGGGAGGCCCGCAAATGCCAACCCCCCTGCTCCTTCGCCCCTAAGCAGGGAAACGCAGACGCCCGCCGGTAAAACCGGCGGGCCCCCCCTCCTCGCCAACACGGGGGGGACCATGACCGAACCCCCCCCGCCCGCATTCATACCACCACCACGAGGCCCCGATACCCCTCCTACGCCGCCGCCACGGCCGCCAACCTCCCGGCCGCGCCTACCAGCGCCGCCGCAACCCTCACCCCACCATCTACCGTTCGCCCGCCTCGGAACGGCCCATCCACGCCCGCCTCCAGGGCAGCCACCCTTCCGGCCGCAACTCACGCCGCCGCCACCGTTCCCCCACCACGGAACGGCCCCTCCACGCCCGCTTCCAGGGCAGCCACCCTTCCGGCCGCAACTCACGCCGCCGCTGCCGTTCCCCCACCACGGAACGAACCCTACGAAACCCGCTCCGGCCACCCCTCATGCCGCCACTACCGTTCCCCCCCCCCCCCCCCCGGGGCGGGACCAACCAACCTCCTACGAAGCAGACCAGCTTCCCTACCCACACCACCGTTCCCCCCCTCCGGAACGGCAACAAAACGCCCCGCGTCTCATTCGAAGAGGACCGCCCACCGCCAGCACAAATACCCACCTCCGCAATCCTGCAAAACGCCCTGCCTACCCACCAGCGACTTTTCTTGCGCTGCAAGAAAACCAACGTACCTTTCCTGGTGGACACGGGGGTGGCGCTATCCATATTCCCCAATAATATCCTCCGTCGTCAGGCGCGCTGCTACCGGCAACTTCTCTACGCCGCCAACGGTACCACCATCCCCTCGTACGGGACGTACCGCTCCTCCGTTTACATGAGCGGACTCGCGTACGAGTGGGACTTTACCGTGGCGGATGTGGAGAAGGCGATCCTGGGGGCCGATTTCCTAGCGTATTTCGGTCTCCAGGTCGACGTCCGGAATGCGCGCCTGATAGACCCCGCCACCAATAAACCCATACCTGGGTTTATACATGCCATCAACCACCCCCCCACACAATTTGAACGCCTCCTCCTCAACTACCGCCCCCAGCGCCGCCCCTCTGCCCACATCTCCACCGTCCAACATCACATCGAGACTTCCGGCCCCCCCATCACAGCAAAGGCCCGACGACTCCACCCCCTTCAACTATCAAAAGCTCGACAACACTTTAACAAACTAATCGCCGACGGTATCGTCCGCCCCTCGAAATCCCCTTGGGCTTCTCCACTCCACATCGTGCAGAAGCCCAATGGGGATATCCGCCCCTGCGGGGACTACCGGCGCCTCAACACTAAAACCACACCGGATCTCTATAACGTTCCCCACCTACGGGACTTCTCGTCACACCTACATGGTACTACTATCTTCTCTACCCTCGACATTTCAAGAGCGTTCCATCACATTAACATCCACCCCCCCGACGTCCAAAAAACCGCCATCATTACCCCATTCGGTTTATTCGAATACGTGAAAATGGGCTTCGGGTTGAGGAACGCAGCACAGACATGGCAGCGCTATATGGACAGCATCCTGCGAGGCCTACCGTTCGTCTTTTGCTTCCTCGACGACGTCCTAGTAGCCTCCAGAACGC
Source organism: Leptopterna dolabrata (assembly GCA_954871275.1). Classification (NCBI taxonomy): domain Eukaryota; kingdom Metazoa; phylum Arthropoda; class Insecta; order Hemiptera; family Miridae; genus Leptopterna; species Leptopterna dolabrata. The sequence continues at coordinate 75,835,633 of OX940974.1, forward strand.
CGGAAGAACACCTCAACCATCTCCAACAGATCCTCGACATCTTCTCCGCCGAGGGCCTCCTCGTTAACACTGAAAAATGCGTTCTCGGCCAACCCTCCGTCCGCTGCCTCGGCCACCAAGTCTCGTCCGAAGGCATCAAGCCCCTCTCGGACAAGGTCCACGCCATCAGTGATTTTCCACAACCCCGCACTGTGACGGAACTCCGCCGCTTCCTGGGTATGTTAAATTTTTACCGCAGACACATAAAACACGCAGCACAACATCAACAGCCACTCATACACGCCATCCCCCAGCCCTCCAAAAAAAATGACAACCGTCCCATCACCTGGACCCCCCAACTCACCTCCTCATTCAAAATTTGCAAACAGGACCTAGTAGACGCCGCTCTATTAGCCCATCCCGATCCCCATGCTCCCCTTTCCATCACTACCGATGCGTCCGACTGGGCCATCGGGGCAGTGCTCCACCAGCACACCGGCGCCACCCCCCAACCCCTAGGCTTCTTCTCGAAAACATTGTCCCCCACCCAGAAAAATTACTCCACGTTCGACAGAGAACTCCTCGCCATCCACGAAGCCATCAAGCACTTTCGTGACTTCGTGGAGGGCAGGCAGTTCTCTGTCGTCACCGATCACAAGCCCCTGACCCACGCCCTCCTCCAAAACCGCAAATCCGCCTCCCCGCGTCGCCTCCGGCAACTCGAGTTTATCGGACAATTTACGTCTGATATCCGATACTTGCCGGGGGCTGACAACTGCGTGGCGGACGCGCTCTCCCGACCCACCCCCACCCCCGCGCCGGTGGCGGAGTTACTGCCGTTCCCCTCCCCCCAATCCCTCAGAAACAAACAGAACCCTTCCACTGACCCAGCCCTCTCCAACCTCATTTCCGCCTCCAAGTTGGAACAACTGCCGCCCCTCAACCTCTGGTGCGACGTAACGGCCGATTCACCGCGCCCTTACGTCCCACCGGAACAGAGGCGGCAGTTGTTCCTCCATTACCATTCCCTTCACCATCCTGGCATTCGGGCTAGCCGGGACCTTATCAAGACGCGGTACTTCTGGCCCCACATGAACACAGATATTCGTAACTGGGTTCTGGGGTGCCAGAAGTGCCAGCGATTTAAGGTCTCGGCCCACCCCCATGTTCCCCCTCAAACCATACCCGACTCCCTCCCGTGGGAACATGTACATCTGGACTTAGTGGGCCCCCTTCCCCCATCCGAGGGGAAGAAATACTGCCTCACGATGATCGACCGTGCCACCAACTGGGTAGAGTGCATCCCGCTCGCCCACATCACCGCGGACGCCGTCGCGACGGCTTTCCTCACTCAATGGGTTAGCCGTTACGGTTGTCCGCGAACAGTCACGGTCGATCAAGGGAGGCAGTTCGAATCCGCCCACTTTTCCGATTTACTACGTTCCCTCGGCATCCAAAAAATCCACACTACCCTGTACCATCCCCAATCCAACGGGAAAATAGAGCGGTGGCAGTCGGTCCTCAAACAGGCCATTTCTACATCAACCAATTCCCCTTCCTGGACAAAATCCCTTCCCTACATTTTGCTCAGCCTACGCACATCAGCCCGTCCTTCAAACCAAACCAGCCCCGCACAAAATGCCTTTAAAGACCCGCTACGTCTACCGGCCGACATTTTCACCCCAAATCACACACCGTCAATTAACAGGGAGCGGCTACACTCCACAACACCGACAAACGACACCACTTATCCCAAACGCTTTTTCACCACCACACACATGTACCTGAAAGAGCCCGGCATCCATAAAACTTTCCAACCACTTTATGCCGGGCCCTTTCAAGTCATCCGCACAACACACACCACCGCAACCCTGTTAATTGACGGCAAACCACATACAGTCCCGTTAGCCAGGTGTAAACCTGCACCTGTGCTAACCCAACCCCCTAACGCTATCAGTCTCCCGCCGTCCGTTCGCAATGTCGCACCTCTTCCCGATGCACCCGTCACCTCCGTCGCCGTTTCCGGATTTCGATTCGGATCCGGAAATGGCGGCAATTCTCCGGGACGTTTTCGTCCCGGACCCCCTCTCCCCCCTACCCCCTTCGCCCGGGCCACCATCACCGCTTGTTTTCGTCCCGCCACGGATCTCCGGACTACCTCCCCGGCCCCGGCGATGGAAGTACCCCCAGTGGAAAATTCTGCGCGAGTTTCGCACAGCCCAAGCCACGGGGGTACACCCTCCCTACTCCCCCACGGACCCGTTGATGTCCTCCATTCTTCGCGAGTTCCGCCTCGCGGAACTCATGCCCCCCCCCGCCCCCCGTTCAAATCATCATTCCCCCAGTAAATTTCGACCCCCCACCCCCCGTTCAAATCACCAATCCCCCAGAAAGTTCCGACCCCCCAATTTTAACGCCCCCACCATTTTCAATTTTCGACCCCCCCATGTCAACTTCTCCCCTTCAAACACCCCCTCCCCCCCCCTCCATCGCCGGGGATATCCCTAATAGTTTCCGCCGGGACAAAACGGCCCGGGCGGCGAAACGGACGGAGGGAGCGTCCCCACATTCCCCGCGTCCCGGCGGCCGAATTCCCCGCCCCGCTCTGAGCAATCACGGCGGGGCCTTGAGATTCCGGAACAGTGCTGGTGTCTTCTTAATCCACTCGCACTGTACCGGAACTCGGAGCCCCGCCGTGCCCGCCTCGCCACGAACTACGAGCACCCACCACCCCCGCACACTTCACTCACACACTCACTGTCACTCACCACACCCAACACACACCCAGGAATCGGCGGTTTTCCAACACCCCGTTCCAATATGTCCCCCACATTTGCGCGGGTTTTGTAAATATTGTAAATATTGTAAATGTTGTAAATATTGTAAGTGCTGTAAATATTGTCAATTCTCCTTCATCTCGCCCATGCCGATCACTTTCATAAATGCCAAATGTTTATGAATACTGACCGATACTCCCATCATCCTGTAAATACTCTCACCACCCTTGTAATGCCAACCTTGTACATATTCATCAACTCGTCCTACTTATTTCCTATACCTACTATGTTTACTTCTAATCTACCTACGCTTGTTATTCCATGTTGCTAGGCTCACTACTATACTTCCTATGTCACTACTACTTACGCTTACTATACCATGTAAATACTACCTATGCTGCCTATACCATATTACTCCTAGATTTAAGACCCGCCTTCAGCTCAACCCCTTGTTTGCCTCGGCCCTCAGCCCCTGTCACCTTGCGCCCTCAGCTCCACCTCTTGTTTGCCGTAGCCCTCAGCTCCTGTCACCTTGCGCCTTCAGCGACCACCTCTTGTTTGCCGTAGCCCTCAGCTCCTGTCATCTTGCGCCTTCAGCACCAATATTGGTTCAAACTGGGGGGACCTCTGTCGTGAGTCCCTCCCGGGAACACTCCTATTATATTAAGTTCTCACCAATATCCAAACGCCAAACTAAAGCTCCGTAAATAAAGATATGAGTGGGGACAGGCGACAGAACCCAGGGTTACTCAACCTGGGGCCCCACTACCAGCTCCCTGCAAGGAGCTGGAGGGAGAGGCCCCCAAGTACTATAAAACCCTGGATCCTGGAGCTCAAGCTTCATTCGACACTTCCTCTAACCAGCTCTCTCTTCTCTCTCTTACCTTCCCTCTCAGATGATCGGTTGACTACAGCCGCCTGAGAATTTCACCTCCTCTCCTCCTCCTTGTCTAGATGATCGGTTGAATACAGCCGCCTAGACAAGGGACCTCTCCTTTCCTCTCCTTTACCTAGATGAACGGTTGACTACAGCCGCCTAGGTAAAATTCCCTCATCCACCTCTCTCTCCTCCCAAGTCGTAGATGTTCGGTTGATTACAGCCGCCTGCGACTTTTCCTCCTTTCCTCTCCTTTACCTAGATGAACGGTTGACTACAGCCGCCTAGGTAAATTCACTCACTCACCTTCCTTCCACGCCACCGTGATGAGAATTTTAAATTCATCACAGAAATGATTCCCTCTAGGTACGTGCCTAAATTCTCAAGACTATATTAATTTGAGGTATTATTCCAAAACTGTTAAAATCATACCTTTTAACTGTATCATCTTATGGATTGTTCTATGTTGTAAGGGGAAAATCGGCATAGTACGGGATGAATGTCATACCTATCTGAATATCAGGAGTTTTTAGTAAAACGGGATTGAGTCAGATAACCTGAACCGTCCGTTCCTTTCAAGTGAGAGGGATCCACATTTTTCACCATCGCACCTTGAATCTGTTTCTCTAGTATATTAGTTCATAATCATAATCATAACTTCAAAATGAAGTCATCTCCTTGTTTTGCGCGGTGGATACACAACCCTGAGAGCCTCGTGAACACCGATCTGGTATGACCGACCCCCACACCATAGCCTGTGGTCAGGCTATTTGTTGGCCAAAAGCCAACTTACTTTTACGCATCATTCCCAAAACTATTCCACCGAGGACCAACAACTTCAGTTCAATCAGCAGATAGGACTGCTTGGTTTCGTTGCCTTGCACTTAAGACTAAGACCGCTTGTCAAAATCGCCCAAACTGTCTACTTACGGCTTGGTTCTGTACGAGGACGGAATGTACTATCTACTCACGTTCTCGCTCTTAAAGCACTTTTCTGCCCAGTGGTTTCATTCAGGACTCTTTAGTGTGTGACGAGTACAAAACTGTCAAATGAGTGCAAAACTACACAAAAAGCCCCCTTTGAGTTTGTCTTCACGTCAAAAACTTCAAAAATGAAGTTAGGACCCATAAGAGATACATTTCCATCCATTGAAGAACATGTGGTGACTTCATTATAATTTTATTATTTCACCTGTTGCCCTTCCCGACCACACAATACATATGAATTCATTATTACGATTATTATACGATTTCCGTTCGAGCTAACGAGTCTTAATTTCTCTCACTATAAATTGGTCTCTCACTATAAATTGGTCTCTCACTATAAATTGGTGACCCTGACGTGATGATGAATGCGAACAATAATCCTCCAAGTGCCGGTGATGCTATGCGAAGACCTTCAGAAGAGAATCGGACAAGTAATAGCGGAATGACGATTGCTCATTTCCAACCTCCCCCGTTTTGGATTACTGCCGTTCCAATCTGGTTTCATCGTTTGGAATCAGCCTTTCGAGTGAAGGGGATCATGGACGACGTCGATCGTTACGATATCGTCGTGAATTCCTTGGATAGGTCTGTTTTAACGCACGTAAGTGATCTTTTGGTTAACCCACCTCTTACAGACAAGTACGGAGCCCTCAAGGCTCGTCTCGTTGACGCATTTGTAGACTCTGAGGAAAAACAGCTTCAACGCCTTCTCAAAGAGACTGTACTGGGTGATAAACGTCCAACACACTTGTTACGAGAGATGAAGGAGCTCGCAGGAAATCAGGTAAGCGAGGATCTGTTGAAAACGTTGTGGTTACAGCAAATGCCCGCGAATATACCGCTGTCTTAGCAGTAAGCGGGGATCAAAGCTTGAATGCACTAGCTGCGTTATCCGATAAGATAAGCGAAGTATGCCCTGTCACAAACGTCTTCGAGACTTCGACGCACACACCTGTTCCCTCTGACCCACATTACGAATGTTTATTACGGAAAATAGAGGCACTAGGTAAGCAAGTGGAAGCACTTTCGAGGGGGGGCAGCAGAAGTCAAAGTAGGGGCCGTTTCAGGAGCCGTAGTAAGTCCCGTACTAGGACGAATTTTAAGGAATCAAAGGTTGCTGAAGGCACGTGGAAATGTCAATATCATTTTAAATACGGTGACAAGCTTTCCATTGTGAATCGCCTTGCAGTTACCGGAACAAAAACAAGCAGGAAAACCAGTAGGCTCGTCACTTGATGCGGCGAGTGACAAGGGCCCAGCAACAAGCCGTCTATTTATTTGGGACCGTAGCAGTAAAATCAAGTTTTTGGTGGATACAGGAGCGGACGTGTCAGTATTACCCGTCACAGGTAAGGCACAGAAATCATCTTACTCACTTTTTGCAGCCAACGGTACAGAAATTCCCACGTATGGTTCAAGACTACTTGCTGCGGACTTAGGACTAAGAAGAATTTTCACCTGGCCCTTTTTAGTCGCAGCGGTCAGCAAACCAATCTTAGGAGCCGATTTTTTGGAGCATTACGGTTTATTGGTCGACCTGAAAGGGAAATGTCTTCAAGATTCTTTGACGTCAGTCAAATCTGAAGGAACGCTCGCTATGTGTACTCAACCTTCGATTACTACCTACCATAGTAAGTACAAACTCGGGGTATGATGCATTGCTGAGGGAATTCAAAGATGTCACGAAAGTTACTTTAGAGACGAAACCACCAAAGCATAATAGCAGGCACCATATAGAAACGACAGGCCCACCGATAGCAGCAAAATTTAGACGTTTAGACCCAACAAAATTAGCTATTGCGAAAAAAGAGTTTGAGTATATGCTGCAAAATGGAATTTGTAGACCGTCCAAAAGCCCATGGGCCAGCCCTCTGCATATGGTACCAAAGAAAACTGGTGACTGGCGTCCATGTGGTGATTATAGGGCACTAAACAAAGTTACCAAACCGGACCGCTATCCTCTACCTAATATACATGACCTGACTCACGATCTACAGGGAAAGAGAATATTTTCTAAAATAGACCTGTTGAAGGCTTATTTCCAGATACCAATGGCCGCAGAAGATATACAAAAGACAGCGATAATAACACCGTTTGGACTATTCGAGTTCCCACAGATGTGTTTTGGTCTATGCAACGCTGCCCAGACCTATCAGCGGTTCATAAATGAGGTTACACGAGGTTTGCCTAATGTTCGAACATATATTGACGACTGTTTGGTCTCTAGTACCACGGAAAAAGAACATATCGCAGATTTGAGAGCGTTATTCCAACGGTTCCGTGAGTATGATGTAGTAATAAATCCTGCAAAGTGTGAGTTTGGCAAAAGCGAAATAGAATTCTTGGGGCACATGATATCAGCCAAAGGTGTGAAGCCATTAATGTCCAAGGTGGAACAAGTCAAGAAAATTGAGCCGCCAAAATCCGTCATGGGATTACGGCGATTTTTAGGACTTCAAAAATTTAACCGACGGTTCATACCCAAAGCTTCAGAGTACACGGTCACTCTCTCTAGCTATTTGAAGGGACAAACGGGGAAAACGAGATTCACCTGTTGAGTTATCCGAACAGGCCTTGAAAGATTTCAGCATTTGCAGTTAGAGTCAGCAGTTATGTTGGCATACCCTAGGTCTGATGTTCCCTGGTCTCTAACGGTTGATGCTTCACAATTTTCCGTTGGTGGTAGTGTTCAGCAAGAAGTAGAAGGTGCTTGGGAACCTCTCGGTTTTTTCGCAAGGAAATTAAGTACCGCCGAGAAAAAGTACAGTACCTACGACCGCGAACTTTTGGCAGTTTTTGCTTCGGTTAAGCACTTCAAGCACTTGCTAGAAGGAAGGGTTTTTACAATTTTCACTGACCACAAGCCGTTAACCGCGGCATTTGACCAAAAGGCGGATAAAGCGACGCCACGCCAAGCCCGTCAGCTAGACTGTATTGGTCAGTTTTCCACAGATATTCGACACATTTCAGGTAGAGACAATGTGGTCGCTGACTATTTATCACGGCTTGAGTCCATCGATTACAACGTGTTGGCTCAAGAACAGAGAGAGGAGGAGTTGCCTCCTGCAGTTCAAGGTTCGACGCTTTCGTGGAAACGTATGAACATGACGGGAGTAGATACGCCAATTTTTTGTGACGTATCAACAGGTTTTGTTCGACCTTATATTCCGGTGGATTTCCGCAAGCCTGCATTTGGGAGTGTTCACCAAATGTCGCATCCCGGGCATAAGGCAACTCTAAAGCTGCTCAAACAAAGGTTCGTATGGCCTTCAATGGCGAAAGACTGCAAACAGTGGGTGCAGAATTGCATGGCATGTCAAAAGGGGAAGGTGCAGCGACATACAGTGGGTCCAATAGGCAATTTTCCGCCTCCATCGGACAGGTTCAGCCATGTGCACATTGATTTGATCGGACCTTTACCACCTTCTCAAGGTTTCACATATGCACTCACTTGCATTGATAGGTATACCCGCTGGCCAGAAGTCATTCCTTTAGAAGACAGTAAAGCGGAAACCGTAGCGAAGGGTTTTTATTCTCAATGGGTGAGTCGGTTCGGAACGCCAGAAAAAATAACGTCAGACCGGGGCAGGCAATTTGAATCCTCACTGTTTCAACAACAGCTTTACTGGGAACAGTCCATTCATTTACGTCGGCATACAATCCCGGAGCCAATGGCATGGTTGAGAGATGCCATCGCCAATTGAAATCATCAATCCGATGCCATGAAACAGAAAAATGGGTAGAGGTTTTGCCCACAATCCTGTTGGGGATAAGGAGCTCGGTCAAAGCGGACTTGGGGTGTAGTGCAGCTGAGCTGGTTTATGGTACGACACTGCGGTTACCCGGAGAGTTCATTGAAGAACAACGACCGGACGGACCTCCGCAGCAAATTTTCATCGACCATCTCCGCCAGGCCATGATCGACTTGAGACCAGCCCCAGCGCATCACCACAGACGTCCAAAGCTGTTTGTCCCTCAGGACCTGCAAACAGCCACGCACGTGCTTGTTCGGAACGATGGCGTTCGGAAGGCCCTACAAGCACCGTATGACGGACCGTTTCCAGTTGTCAAACGGGTTGGGAACACATTCCTAATTCGGCGCAGGGGAAGTGAAATCCCTGTCGAAATTGACAGATTGAAACCAGCCTACAACGTCCAAGAGCTTGACGCCCCACCAGCTGCCCTTCAAGTGTTGGTAGAAGGGACCATTCCGACGTCGAGTCAAGACCGTCGCGTCGTACGGCAGGCAGGAACACAAGAAGCTGAGATACCACGGGAGGAAGAGACATCCCCGACCCCCAACGAAGCTCCTCGTGGACCATGGTTGAGCGGACGACGTTCGACGGCTACCCGTCAAATCCACCTCCCCGTTCGTTTCAAGGATTATGTTTTTTATTGAGGAGGATGGTGGTTTGTGGTGACTTCATTATAATTTTATTATTTCACCTGTTGCCCTTCCCGACCACACAATACATATGAATTCATTATTACGATTAATATACGATTTCCGTTCGAGCTAACGAGTCTTAATTTCTCTCACTATAAATTGGTCTCTCACTATAAACACAAGAAATTGTCCTCCATGGAGAAGCTAGACTTTATACTGAACATGTAATTTTGATATGCTGATTTGGTCAAGTCCTTTATCAACAATGATGATACGCCCCTTCTAAACTGTACTTCATGCAACTTTGATGGATAAATCTAACCTTTCCAGTGATCTCCGATTACTGTTTCGGATCAATCGCACGTACCATACGTTCGCACGAACAAACAGGTACCTGTAACAGAAAACATATGTTCAACAGCAATCTATATTAATAAAGTTTTAATTCTGTCTGTGTGTTCATAGACTGGAATCATGACTTTTCTCATGAAGTCATGGGCAAGAGGGGGTTTGTCCAAACAGTCCAATCGTAGTAAAAAATGCCTACAAGATTTTGTTTTGAAAGATGCCAAAAAATACCATCATTATTAATTGGATGGACTGGAGGTGTGAATGTCGTGGATTTGATGTACAGTAAATACTAACCAATCTGCAGGATATTCTCCAGATAATAGGGGATGAAACTAAGTAAATTACTATGGAGGATATATGGAAGCGTCCGGAAATGTTAGATAAGTATGCTAGACACGATTTAACATTTCAGGTTAACGATATAAAAAAGGAGACAAGCGAGGCAAGCGTAAATGCAAGAAGCAACCTGGGGAACTCGTCTAATCCGCGTGGTTTTCGCTGATCTGCAATTTAAAATTAAGGTCCTTTCAACCACCCACCATCTCAGGGGATTATTGATCCGCTTGAGTCAAGATTATACTGACACGGAAATGGCGCAAATCTTTTTTTCTACAAGAAAAAAAAATCACTGAGTAATACAACTAAAGCTGAGGTATTTTAACTTGCTCTAGGTGACAAAACGTATTCGCTCTCACACCTGTTGTCTAAATACAGGGGTGCACCAAAAGAAGAAGCGTGGAATGAAGATCAACCTCGAAGCTCCTGGAAGCAGAGCACAAGAATTACTCACCCTACGACGGATGGCAGCAGGAGCAGAGAGCTGTATATTTGAATGGCAGCAAAGATGATCAAAAAATACCCTCAGTGACCGATTATACTCAATCGAGAAATACTTTTACCAAGCAAAATTTTTTAATTTTTGAAACTAGCATATTAGAACAATGTAAATATGTTTTGAATCGGCAAGAATATGATAAATGTAACTTTGAGATCTGGTATTGGAATATTCATGGGCTCTCTAATTTGAATATAATTACCTCCGAAGAACAAATTATTCTACTTAACAATTCTGATGTTATTGCATTTCAAGATACATGGACTGAAATTGAAAATATAACAGTCTCAGGCTACCTGGAGGATTATTTTTTCTACGCTAGTCTAGCGGTCAGGGATAAGTCAGTGAGTCGAGCTTGTAGAGGAATCATATTGTTTGTCAGGAAAAAATTTACTAAATTTACAACAGTAGTTGAAAATTAAGGTACCGGATTCTGTTATGCATAAAACTTCAAGCTATGGCGATCGCGGTTGTGGTTTTCTCCATGCCTTCCACGACAGATACTGAAATTGTAGTTGGAATGATCCGGGATTGTCTTTTTACAGTCAATGAAAGAGTTTCTGAAGACTGTTTGGGTGATGGGTGAGAACCTGAAGGCGCACATTGGTAAAATGAACAAGTCTTATTTAGATATTATGTCAGGCCCCCACTCGTTGCCGAACGTGACTCCCTCGATCTGTCGATGAATAAAAGAGGATGTCCTACAATGGTACCTAATTTGTGATTATCTCGGGTTAGCAGTTGCGCCGTCCGACGCTAAAGGAAATTTCGCATTCATTGGCCAACAGGTTGGGAGTGTGGGGATTTGGGTGTTTTTCGGATGACGAACCTGGTGAATACAGTGTTGATACAGGACTTTGAAGTATTAGACAGTGACCATGTTCCTGATCATTTACCCGTGATGGTATCAGTTTCCCTCGACAACTATTAAAGATGGATGATGCTGACGAGGGTGAGGCTTTAGAGTGGATCTGATTTACGCTAAAAACCGGGCCCTACTTGGTTAGTCTGGGAAAGAAATGACAAATACACAGTGCCGGAGGGGGATGCAGAAGTATATATTATGGACACGCTCATCTTGAGTGCCATCCGATCAACGGGACAGAAAGCCGGTAGGGTACACATCTAGAGCTCCCACCAGGAACATCGAACCATGGTGCAAAGTTTAAGGAACATAGATACAAATAGGCTAAAGCATACTGGAAATAGATATATAGAAATATATATTTCTAGAAGTTAGAAAACTATACATGAAGTTAGTTATGGTAGCCCAAACTTAACACACTGATAAAATAAAAACTTATTTAAATCTAACGGAACTTCTATGCATTGCAGAGGATTAGGGGTACAAAGAGGAGCCCAAATCCAGTTAAACTCGAAGCGAAAATACTAAAAATACTACTTCGATGCATATAGGCGAGATGATGTTTTAATGGTCCAGACTGTGGTGCTCCACGTGTCGGATCCATTTCATTATTCCGGAATAACAATATTACAGAAATTAGCAAATTCATTTTTTTTAAATAATACAAAATACACAAAAGCGCCAGGATTGGAGACGTGCGTAGGTACCAGTTGAAGTACTGAAAAAACTCCCGAAAAACGTGGGTCGCTTACTTAGCAACACTTAAACAAACTCTGGCGAGAGAAGAGCTTCCTAGTCGGTGAGGCGGGATTAAGATGCATTTTCTGTTAAAGAAGAGGCAGCCAAGGGATCCACCAAGTTATAGAGGGCCTCGATATATATGAGGACGGTCATGTCATGATCAAATTTTCACACTTGATGCTGCGGCCACTATAAAGAACGCGAAAAAGTCCCACCCGCTCTATGTGGTAATCACGTAAAATCCGCCTTTTGATTCATCGAACCATGAACTACTGTAGTTTAAATTGTCCAAATGGGGGGTTACAACTAAGATTAGCAATATCGTCAGACCTTTTTTTGCGATGCTGTGCATTCCGAAGTGAAGGACGGTTCTGGGGGAAGTTTCTGTCGGACTGTTACCATGGGGTATTTCAGGGAGACTAGCGCCTCTGATATTCACATCGTTCATGGCGGATTTGGTCGAATATCTTCACAGTAGAGGCTGTAGGCTTACCATTGGGGGAAAATACAGCATTTGATGTAGTGACCGCATTTAAAGATTATTGTTCCAAAAATAAATTAGCAATTAACGAGATTAAAACAAATGTCTAATTGATGGAAGCCGTGAGTGACATCGAGACCAGAAAGTCGATAGATATCTACTGTGACTCCAAAAAATTGGACTATGAGAAATCAATAACATTCCTTGGCATATTGTTCTCAAAACCACGAACATTTTATCAACCTAAAGAGGAGTTGGTAACCAGACCCAAGTCAGCGGTTGGTGATAAAATTACCATATTGCTAAGGACAGAGTAGGTAACTAAATGGAAGGCGAAAATGGCTCTTTTTCTGAATATGGCATATAGGTCTGGGGACTTCGGCACGTCGATGAAATCGAGGTGGTACATGGCCAAGTTTTTAAAGGCGTTGCTCTAGCTCCCGTTTTCTACTCCTGTGTCTTACTAGCGTCTGGAGACGGGCAGACCGTATCTCGAGGTCTCGAGCTTCAAAGAAACCAATAATTATTACTATGAAAAAATCTGAATATGGATGACATCAAATGACCAATAATATGTTTGAATGAGCTTATAGCGCTTCACTCAAGTTCGTGTAACACACCGAACCGAAACACCACACCGGTGTGGCGATATGGTTGAAGTCGATAGGCTCTGATGACGTAGGGAGGAATCAGAGCACGGAATTGCTTTTAAAAAGGGGGGGGGGGGGGGGGATAAACCTGCCCGAGAGGTGGGAAAACTATTTCTATACCTAAGATGTGGAGTGTGCGATTGACTCAAGGTACAACTGCATTTTTCCGAAGATTTGCACATTTCAGGGTAAAGCCTAATACTTGGGAGCGGACAGAAGTGTTCACGTGGAGAGGGGAGTAATGGCTCAACTTAGACTTGCATACATGAAAAAATTAAGAGTTATTTTCCAAGAGATATGTGCCGTGTATGAAGTGTAATATGGGTCAGCCGGAGATAGTAGAACATTTGATGATTGTATGTCCTCTATAATTGCCCTACAGGCGAAATAATGCGATATAATTTAGAGAAGTAAGTATGAGGGGCAGACAACTTTCAAATAATAAAACTTTCAAGGAAAGAAATTGCCTCCTTTTTAGGAAGCATACATTTTTTCGCTAAATTCCTACATATTGTAGGCATCGTAGCGAAACCCCTCAATGATCTGAAAAAAACGACTTCCCGGTGATCTGGACCCAATGTGCAGAAGAAGCTCGGATCAAACTCCGTAAGCCGATAACGGAACCACCTGTGGTCGGTACTGCCGATTCCAACAAACAATTCCAGCTATACACTAACGGTTCGAAACCTGGATTGTTCGGAGTTTTAGCGCAACATCAAGGTGGAATTTTGAAACCAACAGCGTTGGCTAGCCGCAAATTAACAAAATGTGAATAGAATAATTCAGGTACTCAACTGCTTATTTTTTCAATAAATGCTGCATTTACCTTGACTATCAAGAATCTGATCTATTTACGGACCAAAAAGCACTCAACGCAATCACCATTTCAGCAAAGAATGGAGGACGCTTAGCTCGATGGGTAATCCAATTCATGCCGTAAAGCGAACACGATTGCTAATTATTTGAGCAGGCATCCGTTAACACCACACGAGCCAACCGTCGCAACTGAACCTGAGAACTCCATCAGTAACACTGCAGCTAACATATCTTCACCACCGCACCCCCAAGGAACTGTACGTTCAACGAACACTTTTCTAGTGTTGACAGAATTTCCGGACATATTCAGCGACTCCAACTAGTCCCAGGTCAACGACATGAAACTGAAAACAATGATAGACGCGATCACAACAAACAACAATAACACTCCGAAATACCTACTCAATAAAAAACAAGAGATTAACGTTTGAGGCAAAACCTGGAACTTATCGAGCTGTAGCACCTACCTCATTAGTTAATTCCGTACCTACTTACGTGCTACCACGTTTCCAATATTGGTTCATACTGGGTTATCAAAAGGACCCCCCTTGCCTACAAACGAAAACGGAACGAGACTGACATGGTGATTTGTGACTGAAAATATGACATACAGAAAAAATCATTATTCTTTTAAAAAAATGCCTTTCTCGATATCAGGAAATATGCCTCCTGATATCAAGGATCGCACAGTGAATCAAATTCTGCTCCCAACTACGGTACCTATTAACTCTAGGCTTACTCGCCTTGAACCATCTGCAAATGGTAGAACGAGGTTTAGGGGCCGCAGTTTTTATGCCAAGACGAACATCGGAAGGCAATCGTGACGTGATCAGTGCAAAAGCCGCTACAATGATCTTCTTGGATTTTCTGCATTCGCTGACAGTTTTCTATCCCCACAAAAAACAGCCAGGGGTTTTTAACTGTAGCATGTTTCACTAACCCTTTCCTTAGGGACACACCACCAAGGAACTTCACCCCCGCCGCAAAGATGACCACAAATGTACAAAACAAAAGTGGCTTAAATGTTTCCATAGCAGGAGGGATAATGTCACGATCGCCTTTGCCCTCGTCGACTGTCGGCCTGACAACAGCGATGATTCATCGTGAGATAACGTCGCGGTCGTCAGGATTCGACAAGCGACTTTGCCATGAGGTAGTTAGGTAGTCAGTTGCTTCTTCCCCGCGGTCGTGATCGTAACTCCCCCGAAAGTACTGCGAATTAATAATTATATATGAATTGTGCAGTTGTCAGTTGAAAAAAAAAATTAAATTAAATTAAAAAACCAGGATATTTTCAACGGGAAGGTCAGACCTTTTATTTACCCATAATTATATTTTTGGGTGGTGCATTTGGAACCTTTTTTTAGGAGCGGACCATTTCTAGTTTAGGTTATAAACCTCACAAAGAACTACATTTTTAGCTTTATTTTAAAATAAGATAATTTGTTTTATTGTAACCTTTCTTATACTCACCTAAACAAAGGTATTTGCTAGGGGCTAATACATACATCCCTAACAGCCTAATGGAACATATATGTTGTACATTTCTTCCGATGAAAGCGTTATTATGGCATGTGATGAATTTAAATTGGCGTATTTCATCACGAGCGGTGTGAGGATATGCCCAGGCGGGTTATGGGCGAATCACCACCCTTATTCCTGGGATCTTTTTGGATTGGTTCGGCTGGGGGTTATGGGCATACCACCACCCTTATTCCTGGGATCTTTTTGGATTGGTTCGGCTGGGGGTTATGGGCATACCACCACCGCACACAGCTTCTTTTGTGGATGTTGCCTAGGAGGTTATGGGCGGACCACCACCATCACTAGGATCTTTTTGGATATGCTCAGGCGGGTTATGAGCGAATCACCACCCTTATTCCTGAGATCTTTTAGGTTGGTTTGGCTGGGGGTTATGGGCGTACCACCACCGCACACAGCATCTTTTAGGAGAGGAGAGAGAGATAAGGTAAGAAGGAGAGAGAGTAGTCAGCGACTAGAAGAGAGCGTATAATGAGGAAAAAGAGGCAGGCGCCGGGGTTTTATAGACCCCAGTGGCTGTCTCCCTCCATCCCCTAGTTTGTAGGGGATGGTGGGGAACCAGGCTGGGCTTCTACCTCCTGCGTCTTTCGTCCCCACTTCTGCGTGTTTATTTGCGAGATCTAAAGTTGGCGAATACAATGGTTGTGGGTCTGGGAGGAACCACGACATGGCAGTTTATCAATACGTCGATAGGGCACTTATGTCAAGAGCCTTGTTGCTGAAAGAGTAGGCATCACAGTAATGATTTGCGAACGAAAGTATCTACCATTTCAATCTAGATGACGGTTATATGGTACCAACTGTGTACCGAATAACCCCGTGGTGATCATCAGAATCTATTATTTTCATCGATCCTGTTTTGAGTAACTACCTAGGAACACGTGGTTCCATCTAGTGGCAATGCGGCACATTCAGTTTTGAGGCGAGGAACCGAGATGATTGACTCGCTGATCGCCTCCGGCTGTCGACCTCTCAATCATCAAACATCACGTACCTGGGCTCCAAAATATACACAGTACACTGCCACCCCAAATGAGCTATATTCCGGGGGAGCTCGAAGTTGGAAATCGAAGACAGATTGATGAAAACTCTCTAATACCTCATATGAAACAGAAAGAGTAATTTTGGAAAATAATTCCCCATATGGGCACTAGCCCGTGGCGGGGAATTATCATTATCGAAAAAGCGTATGAAATAAATATAATCTAGGGACACGGGAGCTTTCCGCCCGTCAAGAAAACCAAAAAACTCAAAGCGATCAAGAACGCTGTTAAAAATGTAGACTGCCCCCCCCCCCTCCCCCCCCCCCCCCCCCCATCGGCCCACTGGTGGTCTTCGGTGTTGCTTTTTTGCACACCCATTCTCGAGGGACCCCTTAGGACGTGCACAAAATTTAACACGAAGTTGAAAATCGTCTGAAATTTGAAAATCGCCTTTTTTCAAGTTTTGAAAATCGTTTTTTTTCAAGTTTTTCTAGTTTTCGTTGTTCACTCTTGACAGGGCCCTCACAGACATACTTAACAGATCTAGCCTAAATTTTTCACGCACAATCGTTCAAGAAAGTGCTTTCGTGCAATCCCCCTCCCCCTCTTCCATCGTGGGGGGGGGGGGGTGCAGTTACTAGCAGTAGGTTAGAGAGGGGTTTGAGAGCTGAAATGTGGCAAACTTGTTCATTGAGGCTCCCTGAGGAAGTTTCGGTCGAAAACATTTGATATCCCCCCAAAAACAACCATGTTGTAAAAATTTACCCGCCAAAAATCCTCCTCAGCCGCAAAAACGATTGACATATATTTTGCCCGCCAAAATAGCATGTACGGTGCTTCGCACCTCGCTCATGGATGTGCATATAAAAACCTGTTCATCCCCCCCCCCCCCAACCTTGCAATATCTGTCAACGCTGTCTGGCGGGCAGTTTTTTGCTCCGGCAGGCGAAAAGCCCTCCGACAAACCGCATTGCAAGAAATTTGAAGGTTTGAGAGAAGGAACAGGTTTCTATACCTACACACATCCAAGAGAAGGGAAGGAAAAGATCTCTGTATGCAAATCCAAGAGCGGGGTGTGAAGCTCCGCACATGCTATTTTTGGGTGAAAAATGGATATCAATCGTTTTCTTGGATGAGGACGTTTACTTGGCGGGTACCTTTTTACAACAGGGTTTGGTAGGGGGGGGGGGGGGGGGTTCTGACTACCTAGTTGTGACTACCTACCTAATTATTGCCGACATTATTTGCGGGTGAGTAGGTATTATATATGTATGTATATACCCGCGGCGAGCGGAAACACCATCTGCTCCTAACCCGAGCTCGCCTGCTAAGTTCGGGACTGCAGTGCATGAGTCCGTAGATGGTGAAGAGCTCCGACAATGCTCCGAAGTCCCTTTCTCATCCCAGTGGGTGGATTCGGCTTCCGAGGGAATAGGGACCCGCGACTACCGTAAGTTGCATGCCGTCTGCGTAGCCTCACTAGCCACAGCGGTAAGGTGTTCCAGAGGTAGTCGCGGGACTGTTCACTATTTGCCGTGCCTGTCGGAGTGCAAATGAGAACCCCTGTCATGTGGTGCAAGTCTGTCCACAGACTCATGGTGGCCGCATCCACCGTCACGATTCGGTTGCCAGGCAGGTAGCAGGTGCGTTATCATCTAGCGGCTGGGATGTTGAGAGAGAGAGGCTATACCATGTGCCAGGCAGCAGTGGGTTGAAGCCGGACATGGTTGCCGTTAAGCCCGAAGGGTCCGCAATTATCCTGGATTTCGAGGTTGTCAATGGCAGCGTGGACATGGAACAGACCTGAAGGGCTAAGAAAAGCAGGTATAACAGGAATGGTTGGCGGCAATCAGTTTCCAGGTACAAAGGAGTGGTGGCTGATAACATCAAGGTACTGGCAGCGACCTTTTCTTGGCGTGATGGTGGTGCGGTAAAAGTGCCACGGAGTTACGCAGGCTGGGCATCTCTGGGGAGTACTCCGCGTCTTGCGCGGGTCATATCTAAACTGAAAACTGATGGTCGTTCTATGGGGCACCTCCTTTCATCCCACTTTCTTTTCCCAATTTCCTTCATCTTCCCTACCCCCACGGGCCGGCGTCCGGTAATGCTGGGCGTCTCCCCATGATTTGATTCATTTATTTATTTGTATTTTATGGTGGCATTTGCCCCCTCCGACTTTGAGGGGAGTCTCGTAAAAAAAAAAGGAGTCTTTACCACGCTACAAGCCGCAGTTGTGGGTAGTTTGACTTGGAGTTTGGAAGGTATACTCCTTAGACCTCCAGAATTACTGTATAGTTTTTGGTGCCACCATGATGCCAGGGAACGAAGCCACGCTGGCATTGGTGGTTCCATCTGTAAGAAAAAATGTGTTTATGCCTCTAGAATTTGTTGTATAATTTTTGGTGCCTCCACGGTGCCAGGAAACAGCTCCACGCTAGCACCAGTGGTGAAGTCAGAAAAATGTGGGTTTGGTATAGTTGACTGATAAATATGTAGCCATAGAACGTTACGAAAAATAGCTATTACTGAGCGTGGTACAAAGTTAGAATTTCAGTCTATTTTCAAAATTGCGTGAGGCACCTGGTCAGGGGACCAGGAGTTAATGATGACTAAGTAAGTATATGTTTTACTAGTATTTTCCGAACATCAATTTAAATGTGTCCAACGAATATGCATAACAACACAATGGCGCAAACAAGCAAATAATGTCATCTTATCTTACTCTACCATATACATTTTAGTTCAATGCAATGATTATTTCAATGGTTACGCACATTGCAAGGATCTGACGAATGAGCAGTTCATACTACGTACCTAGTAGATTCGATGGCGCAGGCAAAGACGAAAGTTACAGTCACATTTTCCATTGAATTCATATATGGAACTATTCTGGATCTACCATCTAGATTTTAACACATTGCGACAATTCTTTAGAGTAATCATCCGTGTTGCATGGTCTGTGCTTGCAAAGACCGATTTTGATCAAATTCCTGTCAGGCCATTCATGTCCGATTTGTACATACACATTTCAAATTATTACCACCATTATTTATACAGTCATGGGCGTTGTCAGGGCATTTGCTAGCAGCAGAAAGACCCAGAACCAAAGTTGAAAGGTAAACCACAGGACTCGATATGCAGAAGGGAATTTCGATTTTGGCGGACAATGATTTTCTCCCTCCCAATATAGTGATCACAGAGCATCATCATACTACCTTGATAGACTCGAAAGCAAAAGTTTGTATACTTGCTGAGGGCTCGAGCGGATGAAGGTTGATCATATTCGCTGGTTTTGATTTCCATCACTAATGAATATATTTATACTGATCCCTCAACCCCCTTCGTCGTACCCAGTTCATCCATCAGTTGGAAGTAAGATATAATAAAGACATCAGGCGCTCTGGTGGAAGTAAGATAATAATATCCCACTTTATAAAGGAATCAGTTATTTCTCTTTCCTTTCCGGCGATAGAAGGGACAAAAATTAACTATTCGGGATTGTGGCGAAATAAGCCTCCTCCTGTCCTTTTTTTAATACTAAACCATAATTAGGCTCCCCGCTCCTTCTATCTTGGAGGGGCTACCAGAAATATGACGGGATGGAAATCAGTGCCTACAATCTGCTTTCAAGATATCAGCCTTTGTATAATTTTCCTGCTTATCTGACCTTAGAGTTTTCAGTTTTGTTGTTTTTTTTTTTAAATGAATTGGTGGTAAATTTCATCTTGTTACCATTTTCCAATCACAGGGTATCGCAATGCGACTAAGATACCACAAACCACGGTAGTACGGAATATTATAATATACGACGAAGTGACTCTCGTTTCCCTTCAAAATCCCCGTGACACTCAATGAGAACTGAACACCATTCGCACCTATAATTTTACCGGTCAGTACCCTGCGTAATCGTAGAAAAAGAAAAGGACAGCAAATTGACTTAGGTAATATGAATTACTCCAGAGTCAATTCCACCACTAATATTCTCATTTGAAACAAAACTATGTATGTGTACGCTCACCCTTGTCCGATTTAAACTAATTAATTTCTGACGCAGCAGATAGAGAATAATATGCCTGTTCAACAGTATAGCTGCACTAAATAGGAAAATACATTCCTTCCTAATAACGTTTAGATGTCTATTTACAGAGTTCCGACTAAAAACTACTCAAATACGGTTCATGTGAACATTAAAGTTTAAACACTATCAAGTATTCAACATTAAAAACATTGTACAGGAGAGGAAGGACATGAAACAAGCAAAATATATGTAAACAGTATTGTTAGAATGGATTCAGGCTGTTCTAAAACGGATTTATGTTGTCCAGCATGAATCTTTATTTAACGTAAATAACCACTGATGTACCAAAAAGTTTATACTGACTACAATAGCGTCTTCGAAAATTCATTAATAAGCGTTCTCCTGACCAAAATGTTGTTCCTAAGTTCATTGAAAATTTAGTTCTGATTTTTCATTAACCGAAGCATTATACGATACTCTTTTACACAGTGTCTACCAAGTGCATTAGCTGAATCGGTGACTCAATGATACGTTTGAGGACTCCTGTGGTGGAATCAGACTGACAAGAAAATCAACATGGTAAAATGACAATAAACATAGGAGGAATTTATTACGTAATTTGAATAATACCACAGCTGCCTCCGATTCTAGTTGTTGAGTTGATACGAAGTGGTGCATTATATAAGTGGATTAATCTTTTCCCACGAACAATCCATCGATCATTCTGTTTATTTGAATATTTTCAAATTCGAAGAGGAGGGTGATGGATCAGGTTTAACCTATGAAGGAGGATGACGAGAAAGTATTATTCGAGTGAGTATAATACTCGTGGATATAAGAACAGTCACATGTTTTTGAAGAGTTCCAGTGGTGTTCGAGATGATCAAGGAATCGCTCGTGTTGTGTGGGGTTATCGCCTTCGCGACAGCGAGTGGTTGCGCCCAGTCGTCACTACCACCATGGCCGCAATCGTACATGGTGAAGGGGGCTATAAGCATTCCTTTCAGTGAAATTACTCAGCCCTTCCAAGGGTGGCGTGACGGTACAAAAGGCTCGGAAAAGCTCCGACTCGACTACTTCGGAGGACAAATGAAGACCTTCGAATTCAAGAACTGGCCCACTGACAAAGGAAGTATCAGCCGTATCGTGCTTGAAACTACCGAACAATTCAAGAACAAACCGGTGTGTTCGACATCAGAAGGTGGAGCGTCGGGACAAATCACTATAGGTTCATTCCTTAGAGATCCCACGAACTTCACATGCGGTGGGAAAGGAGAGATAAACGGAATCTCTGCAGAGAAGTGGAATCTGAAGATAAAGTTGGAGGAGTCAACACAGGAGTCGATCTTGTGGGTTAGATGGAAGAGAAATGCGAAGACTGGAGAGAAAATTGTCATTCCAGTAGCTTACGAAGTGGAGAGCTATGATGCCGATCTTGGTACACACTATGAGCACCAAGTAACGTATTTTTATACCTTCAAGCCTGTTGTTCCAGTTAAATCAGTCTTCACAGTTCCCAAAGCCTGTGACAAAGCAACAACTGTTGATGAGGCATCCCTGATTCACCCGATGAAAGAGATTATGCTCAATGATCATCGCCACATGAATCTCGCATGGAATGAGTTTCTATCTACTCATAGCCGTCAGTTTAACGGGTCTGAGCACATGATGAGGAGAAGTATTTTTAAGAACAACTATAGGCTTGTTCATGCACACAATAGAGCAAACCTTGGTTACAAATTGGCTCTGAATCATCTTGCTGACCGAACTGATGAAGAATTGAGAGCTCTGAGAGGCAGAAAGCCAATCCAAGGGAACAACGGTGGCTCACCATTCCCTTACAGTGAAGGAGAGTTGAAAGCTGCAATTCTTCCGAATAATTTTGATTGGAGAATACACGGCGCTGTAAATCCGGTCAAGAACCAAGCAAGCTGTGGGAGTTGCTGGAGTTTTGGCACGACCGGGACTCTGGAAGGTGCTTACTTCTTGAAAACCGGGAAACTGATCAGCCTCTCTGAACAAGCTCTGATGGACTGCTCCTGGGGATTCGGCAACAACGGCTGCGACGGAGGCAACGACTACACTAGCTACGAATGGATCATGAAACACGGTGGAATCCCGCTGGAAGAGGAATATGGGCCCTACGAAGCATCCGATGGGTTCTGTCATTATGACAGAGTCAGATTAGTTTCCCCAATCACTGGATGGGTCAACGTGACAACTCATAACGAAAGAGCATTGAAACTAGCCATCTTCAAACATGGTCCCATCTCCATAGCCATCAACGCTTCGCTTAAAACGTTCAATTTGTACGCTAGCGGCGTCTATTATGACCCACACTGCAAGGGTTCTGAAGACGATCTTGACCACGCTGTGCTCGCTGTTGGCTACGGATGGCTGAACCACAAGAAATACTGGCTCGTGAAGAACTCCTGGGCGGATCAATGGGGAAATGATGGGTACATCCTTATGGAGATCAAGAACAATAATTGCGGTGTGATGACCAATCCAACATATGTGACTATGTAAGTTGAAACATGCTTTTTGGACTAACCGACAATGTTCTTTCCCTTGAGGGTAATTATATTCTTTATTCCAATAAATACGAATCGCATGATACCTATCCTATTATTGGACTTTTTTTTGGGGTACCTACAATGCATACTGTATACATAGTACTGGAGGATGAATAATGGCACGTTAACAAATATTTAGATTTTCAGTAATTCCTAGTCAAGGCACCCACAAATATAGTAAAACTGAAACTGAAAACTGATCTAGAAACTGAAAATGTTGGTAAACATGTTGCCACATAGTACGTACAGTAGGTAGAGACTAGTTAGACAGATGCGAAAGCTCTGTCTGAGGAAAATTCCCTTTTAATTCGATGGCCCATGGTGGCGGCTCGCAGCAGCTGGGGAAAACCGTCCCTATTTTGCTCCCTTCTCATTTTCGTTCGATCTCTTGTTGGAGGAAGTTCATATGGGGTCTAGCTCGTCCGCGAAGCTCGGAGTTACTGTCAGTAAACTCTAAGGTGTGAAAAAGAGGGGGTTGCGATTTCCAGGGCGCCGTTATCTCGAATTTTTTACGTTTTTAAATTGATTTCTAACATGGGAGTTTTTTAAGACCACCCGGAGCATTGTACGTCCAGCCGTTCGTTCACATAGTCACGCATGGATTTATAAAATCGAGTCGGTGATCCCGTGGTACGAGTATTATGCCATTTGGAGAATGATGGTTATTTTTTATTTTACCCACTTTTGTAACTCGAACAAACTTTATGCTTAATGAATAACAACAAATAATTTATTAATGTTAGAATTCTTCAATCCGCCGCATATTCTGTATTTTCCCGGCTGGCTTCAGTGCTCGATTTAGGGCATTCCTGGGGTGGGGGGGGGGGGGTGCACGAGGATAGGTATTGACCACAGATAACAGTGATCCACACAGACGGGGCATCTATACAAGTGAATAATAAACAGTTTGGTATAATTTGCAGCGTTTTTTTCTAGTAATTCATGTATTTTTTATTTTTTTTTAATTTATTTAGGTATTATTTTGTGTTTTTATATTGTTTTTTTTCACCAAAACATGGCTGGTGGTCTCATTAAAACATGGTCATTGTTAAGCATAAATTTTACTCAAATATTCTGAGAAGACGTAATCAAAATGGGGTAAATTTAGCCGAACAATGCAGGTGCCGATGGAATTCCGACCATCTAGGTATGTATTTAAAAAAAAAAAAAAAAAAAAAAAACTGGCCGTCAACTGCCGTCCATGCAGCATACAGACAAACTCGGTTTGGACGTTTGACTGTGATTCCATAATTACGGTGAAGACGGAATCATAATAATGGCCTCAGATTTGAAAAGGATCTCACATTCGGCTGGAATTTTGGTTTATTATTCTGTGGGCAATACAACTATGTATTCGCTCAGCAAAAAATGTTTATAGCACCCCTCAAAATTTTTTTCTGCGTTTCAAGGTGCGTAGATTCCAAAAATAATGCTGTGTCCGTCCGCCGTCCGCCGCCGTACGCCGTATCATGCATAACTACTTCATTTTCGGTCTAAAAAATTCGTTCTTTCGCACACAGGCTCCATTTTGGCCCTAGTTGTGTCCCAAAACGTTGCAGCCCATCCGGAATATACCCAGGGGTGTTACGGGTGAAAATGGGTGTAAAAATAGGATTTTTTGGTGTTATAGTAAAATGAGCTTTTGAGTTATCGTTTTCCATGTTTTTAGGGTGAGAAGACCGGATATGAACTCGATTTTCACCAAAGAGTGAGGAATAGAGGTTTTAACGAAGGTTCAGCTCCCAAAACTCATTTTTTATGAGTCGAAAGCATGGGAAATTGTCTGAAATCACCATCAATTTATATAATAACACTAGAAAAAGTGTCAACAGGTGAATCAAGACAATTAAATGGCATCATCAATGATCAAAGGTAATTCGAAAAAAAGAGCGTAACTCGTGTTTTTGGGGGGGCCAAATTGTTGGAAACCATCAGAAATAGCTATTCCAACTATTTCACATGAAAGAAACAATAAATTAACTGCCAAAATTTCTGTAAGCATGTTCAAAGAATAATAAACCAATGTGACAAGGACTTTGCATTGTTTTCTTCTGACGGCTGGGCACCAGGATTGTTGAGGGGCTATGACTTGTACAAGGCTGCATCTGCTTGAGAGGTTGTTCAAGTGACAGGCCATCTTAATAAAGAATGCCGAAAGTATACAAACGAATAAAAATCAAATCGAGGCTCTAACGAAATTTCAGTCTTATATTTTCGTAAAATTTTGGTCCCCATTTGGGAAAACATTTGGGTCCCAGTTGTGATCCGAAGCTCGGCAACCCGATCAGAATACACCCATGGGTGTTATGGGGGGGGGGAGGGGGGGAAATGGTATAAAAATAAGGTTTTTCGAGGTTTTTTTAAAAAGGGTTTAGGAAACATGAGCTTCTGAGGTATTCATGTTTTATTGGGCGACAAGACCGAATATGGAGTTGATTTTGATCAAAAAGTGACGAATTGAGGTTGTAACGAAGGTTCAGCTCCCAAAATTGGTGGAAACCATCAAACATAGCTATTTAAATTATTGCACATGAAATAAACAATAAATGAACAGCCAACATTTCCGCAGGTATGTCGAATAGAAAAATAAACCCATGTGCCAAGGACTTTGCAGCGTTTTTTACTAATAAAAAATGAATTTTGGGAGCTGAAATTTCGTTAGAACTTCAGTTTTCCATTCATTGGTCAAAATAGACTTCATACTCGGTCTACTCGTCCTAAAAAACATGGAAGACGATACCTCAGAAGCTCACTTTACTAAAACACCCAGAAATCCTAATTTTACACCCATTTGTCACCAGTAACAACCTTGCGTATATTCCGATTGGCTGCAAAGTTTCGGGACACAACTAGGGCCCAAATGGAGCCAGTGTGCAAAAGAATAAAGTTTGATATGGATGAATTTTATTTTAATATAACAACTAGTTACATAATAAAGGTAGTTATGGATGACACGGCGTACGCGGACGGACATTTCATTTTTGGAACCTACTCACCTTGAAACTTAGAAGACAAAAATCTGAGGGGGAGTTCCAAAAAATTTTACTGGGCGAATATATAGGTGTATCATTCACAGAATAATAAACCAAAAGCAGCGCTATTTGTGAATCATCTTTCTTAAACATTCGCCCCTTTCTCCACAATAACTTTGGAGAAAGTACTGTAACAGTGACAGCAAGTGTAATTGTACAGTACTGGTGGTAAAAGATGATTGTTATTAAGATAATGCTAGTTTTTGAGGCATTTATTGTGCTGATCTCATAACTAAATATTTTCATTGGGTAAATCAAGAACTTCAGTATAACTAACAATATTTTACAGCAGTACAACAAACTATATTTATTGCGGCTGTGACATTATCTTCAGGTTGCATAAACTGAAACAATCTACATCACAAACGTCTGAATCATTCGCTGACTTTACATGCAAACTGAAACGTCGTCTTCCAGGGTACAACTAGCAAAGCAAAACACACTAAGTGAGTTTCAAGTTTGCGCAAGCGCAGAAGAAAGTTACTGTCTGATTTGTTTGAATCTCATTTGCGTCCCTCCAAGGTCCTTCCGCAGTGACCCCTGAATTGAAATTTATTAGGACCATTCGTTCATATGTTTATGGGTTTAGCAAGAATTTCACGTTTGTTGCTGACAGCACGAAAGTTGCTGGCAGGTCTGAGACGCAAAACGCGAGTAGAAATTTCGATTTTTGAGGACAACAAATGTTTTCCTCCCAACAGTTCTCCCTAGGATTCGGCTACCTTGGTGAACTCGGAAACAAAAGAATTAAAATGAAATAGAAAATACAAATATGGATAACTCAAAACGCAAAGCGTGAAACATCCTTTAAATTCAACGTTCACTTAGAGCGGAAAAGAAGAATTTATGGTACAATCTTCAGAGGCTAATAAAAATAGACGCTTCTACGTGATTGACTCCGCAGGCAATAAAGTTCAAAAGGCAAAATACGGGGATTCGTTGAACTACGTGCCTTCAAATCGATGTGTATATGAGAACAGGAAGGGGAGTTGGAGTGTCAGAGAATGTGACACTATAAACCGTTCACGTGCCGCAAGTACCGCAGGTGTTCCATGACCATTAGGTCGAAATGCTTCGCCATTTTCAGGAGCAGGCAGAAAAGCAGCAGACGACCGACGAAAAAGAGGTTTATGGCGTTGCGGTTAAGCTCCTCACTCAACGACTTCAAATGCGTTTCCACTGGATGGACGTTGGTTTTGCAGGCGTTTCGTGATGCGCATGAGATTGGATAAGGAGAACGAAAGGGGAAATATAGTGAGAAAGTTATTGTGAGTCATAGAGAAAATGGGCGATTCGCCTGGCTCCATAAGAACAAGTAAAAAACACTGCAAATTCCTTGTCACATGGGTTTATTATTCTACTGGACATACGTACAGAAATATTGGCTGTTCATTTATTGTTCCTTTCATGTGCAATTAGTGAAATGGCTATTTTTGATGGTTTCCACCTGTTTTGGCCCCCAAGAACACGAATTAGGCTCGGCTTTTCCTTCCAACAGATTATAATTTGAAGATTGATAGTGCCATTTAATTGTCTTGATTCACCAGCTGATACTACTCCTGGTGTTATTATAAAAATGAATGGTGATTTCATACAATTTCCCATGTTTTTGACTCATAAAAAATGAGTTTCGGGAGCTTAACCTTCGTTACAACGTCAATTCTTCACTCTCCGGTCAAAATCAACCAAATATTCGCTCTTCTCGTCCTAAAAAACATGGGAAACGATACCTCTCAAGCTCATGTTCACTAACACCTCAAAAATCCCTCGAAAACCCCTATTTTTAGACTCATTTTTCTCCCATATCACCCCTGGGTGTATGTCGATCGGGCGGCCGTGTTTCAGAGCACAACTAGCATCCAAATGTGTTCCCAAATGGGGACCCGAACTGTGTGCGGAAAAACGACGAGTTTAGACAAAAATCTAACGTATATTTAAGGCTGAAACTTCCTTTAGGATAGGATTAAGATCGAATAACCCATAGTTGGCCTAGGTAGTGAATTATTATTGCATCACACAATTTCATAGGTAATTCCTCTTGTTGATAATTAGGGTCTTAAAAAGAATTTAAAAGTGAATAGCGTAATAAATAAAGTTCAGCATTACGTAAATAATCCCGAGGATTACCGTTCAATTCAGCGTTAAAAATGAAATATTATGGAATATGGAAATATGGAATATAGAAGACAGAATATAGAAATAAATATGGAATATAGAAGAAGAGTCTGCTACTCTCGTCGCAGTGGAGTCATTTAGCAGCAAAACGCTACAATTTGCATTTCATTCCACGTTTCTTGAATTCAAATTCATTTCAAAGTTAATACGTAGGTATCGAAATGGGACTGCAACCTTTTGGATTTGCCTGTTCATAAGTCTACTGGGCAGGAGGACGGCGAGGAAGATATTTTCGAAAAGAGAAACAAAAATAAATATGCACGGGAAGGTCAATCGGTTTCTATCATATTCAAGTTATTTCTCTTTGATATCAGTCACTTCATTCATGAAAGTAAGGGACCATGAACTACCAGTTCTAATACCAACTCTAAAGCAATTACGCCATTGTATTTTTGGTTCTGGATGAATACACTTGTAGTATTATGCATGAATACAGTGATTCATTAGCATTTATTAACATTGGTATCGCAAAATATCGGTTTATTATTGTGTGAATAATACACCTATGTATCCGCTCAGAAAAATTTGATTTTTTCTACTAAGTTTCAAGGTGTTCAAGTTTAAGTCACATGGGTTTATTATTCTACTCGACATACCTACAGAAATGTTGGCTGTTCATTTATTGTTTCTTTCATGTACAATAACTGAAATAGCTGTTTTTGATGGTTTCCACCAATCTCCCCCCCCCCCCCCCCCGCCAACCCCACCACACCACACACGAATAATTGGGCTCCTATTTTCAACAAAAATGATCTTTGATAATTGATAATGGCTATTTAATTGTCTTGATTCACCTGTTGATACTGCTTCTAGTGTTATTATACAATTTATGGTAATTTCAGACAATTTCTCAGGTTTTTGACTCATAACAAATGAATTTTGGGAGATGAACGTTTATTCTCAATTCGGCACTGTTTGGTCAAAATCAACTTAATATTGAGTCTTATCGCCCAAAAAAAACATGGAACTCACAAGCTCATATACACTAAAACCTCTAAAACCCCCGAAAAACCCTATTTTTACCCGCAAATGTCTTCCCAAATGGGGACCCAAACTTTGTGCGGAGGAACGACGATTTTAGGCCAAATTATACGTAACTTTAAGGCTGAAACTTCGTTAGAACTTCAATTATTCACACTTTTGTCAAAATTTGTTATAAAAATTTTTGGCTGAGCGATTACATACGTGTATTATTCACAGAATAATGAATCAAATGCAATGTCCATCCACCGTCCGCCGTATCATCCATATCTACTTCATTTTTGGTCTAAAAAATTCGTTCTTTCGCACACAACCTTCATGGCCCTATTTGTGTCCCGAAACTTTGCAACCCGATCATGTTACCGAATATAACTGAATATACCCAAGGATTTAAGGGTGAAAAATGGGCGTAAAAATAGGGTTTTTTAGTATTTTAGTAATATGAGCTTGGAAGGCATAATTTTCCAAGTTTTCTAGGGCGAGGAGACAGAATATGAAGTCAATTTTGACCAGAGTGGAAAATTGAGGTTCTAACGAAGCTTCAGTCTTAAATTTACGTTAAATTTTGGTCTATAATCGTCGTTCTTCCGCACACAGTTTGGGTCCCAATTTGGGAAAATATTTGGATCCTAGTTGCGTGCTCCGGAGCTCGGCAGCCCGATCGGAATATACCTAGGGGTGTTATGGGGGGGAAAATGGGTGTAAAAATAGGGATTTTCGTGGGAAATTGTCTGAAATCACCATAAATTTGTATCATAACACTAGGAGTAGTATCAAGAGGTAAATCAAGACAATTTAAATGGCACAATCTAAGAAAAAAGATGTTTTGTAAAAAAAATAAGAGCCTAATTCGTGTTTTGGGGGCCGAAATCTGTGGAAAACATCAAAAATAGCTATTTAAATTACTGCACATTAATGAAACAATCAATGAACAGCCACCATTTCTGTAGGAATGCCTAATAGGAACGTGAAAGTAAAAATTTTGAGGGGGTGTTGAAAAAATTGTTTATTGAGCGAATACATATTATAATCGGGTAATCCCTAGCAATGATATTTGTGCTGTACTTATACCGTTCCATTCACGATCACGCTGACGAAGCTTTGTGGTGCAAACTTCAGAGCCTTACTGTGAACGGACCGCTGGACGGACAAGGCGGTCTCAGTTCTCAAGTTCGAGACCAATTATTCAAAAACGCAAAAAAACAAAATACCTTTCTATCGAAAGTTTTCGAGCTACGGCGAGCTTCGCGGACCAACTACACTCCAAATGTCAAATTTAATTTATTTTCGTCCATGGTAGCTAAGGACCTGGCAATGTACGGCGTTAGGCGCGGCGGCCGGACAGAAATCTTTTTATTCCATTTTTGCATTAAATGTACTTACTTTAAACGGAAATCATCGAATTGGGGGGGGGGGGGATAATTATTGAAAATAATAAAACAAAAAGTTTCAGTTTATTAGGTACGTTCTTTGCCACAAATAAAAAGTTTTGCAGCGCAATGTTTTTTGCAATGTTTCATGCAATGTTTATTTAATGCCCATGGAACCACTTCCCCAATAATGAATCATTTCCTGCTTGTCGTGAGTCCCTCCAGGAACCACTCCACCTTACAAGTTAAGTTCTCGCCAAGCACTGTCCGCAAATATTAGTTCTCTTCAATAAACTGTACGAGTGGGGAGACAAGCCACAGGATCCAGGGTACACAACCTGGAGCCCCACCATCAACCCCTAACAGGGGGTTGGAAGGGGAGGGCTCACTTTCCTATAAAACCCCGGATCCTGCGCCTTTTTCTTCATTCGACGCTTCCTCTAGCCGCTGGCTACTCTCTCTCTTCCTACCCTGCTCTCTCTCCTAAAACCTAAAAGATCCTAGATGACGGTGGTGGTCAGCCCATAACCGCCTAGGCAAATTCTCCCAAAAGATTCCAGATGACGGTGGTGATTCGCTCATAACCGCCTGGACACAACCAAAAAGATCCTAGATGTCGGTGGTGACTCGCTCATAACCGCCTAGGCAAAACCTCATCCAAAAAGATCTCAGATGTCGGTGGTGACTCACTCATAACCGCCTGGGCAATTCCTCACACCACCGTGATGAATATAAGCCAATTTTAAATTCATCACACTGCTATTGTTCTACGAAAGGAATTTTTCGGTTTTCTTCAATCGCATTCCCTCGAACCGTCCTCGGAACATGAGCATTCCTTAATTTGGCCAATAATCCAGCAGACAGATACGTAACATTTCATGATTTCAATGATTTCCGTTCATCGAAGACTGTTACACCTATTTATTTAACTCATCAGAAACGGGTAATAAAAAACAATAAATGCAGGTGAATCAGCAAGAACAGCACCCTATTGAAAGCTAAAGGCACAGAGGGAGACAAAATAATAATAATAATAATAATTATTATTATTATTATTATTATTAATTTTCCCCCCTTTATTATTTATTATTTTCCCCTCCATATATATATATATATATATATATATATATATATATATATATATATATATATATATATATATATATATATATATATATATATATATATATCGGTAATTTTATCTATTACCGATGCATACTCGGGAAAAATCCAAAATACAACCATAGTTTGGGTTATTACACAAGGTCGGTAGGTAAAGGCTACGATGTATTATGCTGATAGGTCAATCAGGTGTTCATGAATGATGAAAGAGCCGATACGATAAATCCAGTTGGCGAGATGGCAACGTGTAGGTATGTCAACCGGTCATTCTTTGACATGCCAACTGAGGGAACCGAAAGCCGCTATTCACAAAACTCAAATCCTCAAACCCTTCAGTACGGAAGGCGTCAATACGAAGAAGCATGGGACCTCAGAGAAGATATTATTATGTCAATGATACAAGACCAGGACCATGCATGGCGGCCAAGCTGCCCTCGCCTTTCAGCGGGCCTTTCAGGAGGTGAGGACAAAATGATGTGCTACGAAAATGAAAAGGCCTTGGACGGTTGAGCGCTGGGAGCAAAGGTCACAAGCTCACGTGAAATACCAAGTGGAGGGGAGGAATAATTCACTTCGGAGCTTTCGGCGTGGAAATTAGTTATTTTTCGTCATCAGATAACATGGATGGCTTGTATTCTTAATAGAGGACTTCGTGTTTCAGAACTGTGAACAAGCCAAAACTAATCATAGTAATTAATAAATTAAGTTAAGTAATTACTGCAATTTCAGCTTCCTCTACGAAATGTTGCGTCAACTTCGAGTATATGCTAATAAACTCATATACCTAATTATTTACATCTAAATATTGGTAGAACACGAAACTTCATGTTACTTTTCAGTTTCATTCTATTGAAGATGAACGGCACATTTTAATTTGTTCTATCAACATCTCTCGCATTTTATCTGTCCTCATTCTTCTTGCTCAGTATAATATCGTTCTCCTAAAGGGCATTCGATAAAGATGAAAGCTTGGTAGAAATTTACGGTTGTCCGATTTGGAATCCGCAACCATCTGAATACCAGAAATCAGACACTGGTGGGAGGAGTGGTGACAAGAACGGTCTAATGAGGGGGTTTAGGAGAGAGAGGGTGGGAAAAATAGAATAATTAGTAGTAAAATTTACCGAGAGTGTTTCGATTTAGACGTCTAGAACCCTATATTCGCACTAAGCGCCATCATCGGAATTTCACCGGTAGTACCGATCGAGTGCAGCCTTGCGGTAAAACAACCTGCTGGTCCGACCTGAATTGAACTGGGAATTCACCGATGTTGATCACCCTGAAATTGTTGACGATCGCTTGAATGGAAGGAGTGGGGTAGAGTGAGAGGTGAGGGAAAGGGACGCACATTTATACTGAAATTCCACCTATGCGATCATTCGATTCGTACCTACATATAATAATCTTGAGAGTAGGTTGTTAGGATGGAAAGACGGCTTCAGTTTGTGTAAAAAATATCTGTCAACAAATTCCTGAAACTACTCGACCAAATAAGTTCAAACAATCATAAGGGCCTCTTCTGATTCGGACGGAGACAGTTTGAAGAGGAAGGTAGATTACTAATTCCTAGTAGACCTTCAGTGCGAATCAGAGTAAAGGGAAAAACTCCCCAGGTGATAAAAATATCAGCCACTCAACTCAGTCGTGGGATATCCGATTATTAGTTGTTGTCGAACCACAATGATCCATCCCGTTGTTCAACACATCATTCCTGGATGGGAGTTGTGAGTCACTCTTGTTGATCAGTAACGCTATACAGAGTGTTCCCGCTCACATGCACCACTCCCTTATGCTCTTCTGTTTTGCTTAATTATTATGTTAATAATACACCTATGTATTCGCTCAGCAAAATATTTTTATAACACTCCCTCAAAATTTTTTCTTTTCCGTTTCAAGGTGCGTAGATTCCAAAAATGTAATGTCCGTCCGCCGTACGCCGTCCGCCGTATCACGTGCACCGGCTTCATTTTAGGTGAAAAAAATTCGTTCTCTCGCACACACGCTCCATTTGGGCCCTAGTTGTGCCCCGAAACGTTTCACCCCGATCGGAATATATCCAGCGGTGTTACGAGTGAAAATGTGTATAAAAATAGAAACTTTTGTGTTTTAGTAACATGTTAGTAGCATGAGGTTTTGAGGTGTCGTCTGCCATGTTTTTTGGGACGAGAAGACCGAATATGGAGTCGATTTTGACTAAGGAATGGAAAAATGAGGTTTTATCAGATGTTCACCGCCCAAAATTGATTTTTTATGAGTCACAAACCACCATCAATTTGTAGAATAATACTATAAAAAATGTCAACACGTGGATCAAGACGATTAAATGGCACTATCAATGATCAAAGATACGTAATTTCAAGAAAAAAAGGAGCATAGGTACCTAATTCAAGTTTTGCGGGCCAAAATTGGTGGAAACCACCAGAAATATCGATTTCAAAAATATTTTACATTAAATAAATAGTAAATAAACAGCCAACATTTCTGTAGGTATGTCCAATAGAATAATAAAACCGTGTGACAAGGACTTTGCAGCGTTTTTTGGTTTATTATTCCGCGAATAAAACACCTTTGTAATCGCTCAGCAAAAAATTTGTATAATACCCCCTCAAAATTTTTTATTTTTCGTATCAAGGTGCGTAGATTCCAAAAATGCAATGACCGTCCGCCGTATCACGTGTACAGGCTTCATTTTCGGTCTAAAAAATTCGTTCTTTCGCACACATGCTCAATTTGGGCCCTAGTTGTGTCCCGAAACTTTGCAGCCCGATCGGAATATACCCAGGGGTGTTATGAGTGAAAATGTGTATAAAAATAGGTACATTTTGTGTTTTAGTAACATGTTAGTAAAATAAGCTTTTGAGGTATCGTTTTCCATGTTTTTGGGGACGAAAAGACCGAATATGAATATTCGGTCCAATATTTGACCAAGGAGTTGAAAATTGAGGTTGTACCAAATGTTCAGCTCCCAATATTGATTTTTTATGAGTCAAAAATGCTGCAAAATCCTTGTCAGATGGGTTTTTTATTCTACTGGACATACCTACAGAAATTTTGGCAGTTCATTTATTGTTACTTTCATGTTAAATAATTGAAATAGCTATTTCTGGTGGTTTCCACCAACTTTGGCCCCCAAAACTTCAATTACGTACGCTCTTTTTTTTCCTTTTGTTTCATATTATCTTTGATTATAATCCTAGTTGTGTCCCGAAACTTTTCAGCCCGATCGGAATATACCCAGGGGTGATATATGAGTGAAAATGTGTATAAAAGAAGGTACTTATTGTGTTTTTGTGTTAGTAACATGAGCTTTTGAGGTATCTTTTTCTATGTTTTTGGGGACGAGAAGACCGAATATGAAGTCGATTTTGAACAAAGAGTAGAAAATTGAGGTTCTACCAAAGGTTCAGCTGCCAAAATCGATTTTTTATGAGGGAAAAACCTGGAAAATCGTCTGAAATCACCATCAATTTGTATAGTAACACTAGAAAAACGCTGCAAAGTCCTTGTCACATGGGTTTATTATTCTATTGGACATACGTACAGAAATGTTGGCTGTTTATTTATTGTTTCTTTCATGTAAAATAATTGAACTAGCTATTTCTGATGTTTTCCACCAATTCTGGCCCCCAAAACACGAATTAGGTACGCTCCTTTTTTTTTCAAATTATCTTTGATCATTGATAGTGCCAATTAGTCGTCTTGATCCACGTGTTAACACTTTTCTTGTGGTATTATGCGAATTGATGGTGATTTCGGACGATTTCCCAGGTTTTGGACTCATAAAAAATCAATTTTGGGAGCTGAACATTTGGTAGAACCTAAATTTTCCACTCATTGGTCAGCACCGACTTCATATTCGGTCTAATCGTCCCCAAAAACATGCAAACGATACCTCAAAAGCTCATTTAATTAACATATTACTAAAACACAAAAAGTACCTAATTTTATTCACATTTTCACTCATAACACCCCTGGGTATACTCTGATCGGGCTGCAAAGTTTCGGGACACAACTAGGGACCAAATGGAGTATGTGTGCGAAAGAACGACTTTTTTAGACCTAAAATGAAGCCGGTACACGTGATACGGCGTACGGCGGACGGCGTACGGCGGACGGCGTACGGCGGACGGACATTGGATTTTTAGGAATCTACGCACTTCGAAACGGAAAAGAAAAAATTTTGAGGGGGTGTTATAAAAATTTTTTGCTGAGCGAATACATAGGTGTATTATTTGCAGAATAATAAACCGAAAGTGTCAACACGTGGATCAAGACGATTAAATGGCACTCCCAATGATCACGATAATTTGGGGGAAAAAAACGCTGCAAAGTCCTTGTCACATGGGTTTATTATTCTATTATTTTATTGGTCTACAGAAATGCTGGCTGTTTATTTATTGCTTCTTTCATGTAAAATAATTGAAATAGCTATTTCTGGTGGTTTCTACAAATTTTGGCCCCTAAAACTTGAATTAGGTACTACGCACCTTTTTTTTTTTTTTTTTCAAATTACCTTTGATCGGCAGCTGGCTTTTCGCAGGTTTTTGACTCATAAAACATCAATTTTGGGAGCTGAACATCTGGTACAACCTCAATTTTCCACTCCTTGGTCAAAATCGACTTCATATTCGATCTTCTCGTCCCCAAAAACATGGAAAACGATACCTCAAAAGCTCATTTTACTACTATGTTACTAAAACACCAAAAGTACCTATTTTTATACACATTTTCACTCATAACTCCCCTGGATATATTCCGATCGGGCTGAAAAGTTTCGGGACACAACTAGGGCCCAAATAGAGCATGTGTGCGAAAGAACGATTTTTTTAGACCGAAAATGAAGCCTGTACACGTGATACGGCGTACGGCGGACGGCGGACGGACATTGCATTTTTGGAATCTACGCACCTTGAAACGGAAAAGAAAATATTTTGAGGGGGTGTTATAAAAATGTTTTGCTGAGCGAATACATAGGTGTATTATTCACGGAATAATAAACCAAAAAGGAGCGTACCTACCTAATTTGTGTTTTGGGGGCCAAAATTGGTGGAAACCATTAGAAATAGCTATTTCAATTATTTCACAGGAAAGAAACAATAAATGAACAGCCAACATTTCTGTGTCCAGTAGAATAATAAACTCATGTGACAAGGACTTTGCAGCGTTTTGGAATCTACGCACCATGAAACGGAAAAGAATAAAATTTGAGGGGGTGTTATACAAATTTTTTGCTGAGCGAATACATAGGTGTATTATTCACAGAATAATAAACCAAAACCTGGAAAATCGTCTGAAATCACCGTCAATTTGTTGAATAACACTAGAAAAAGTGCCAGCACGTGGATCAAGACGATTACATGGCACTACCAATGATCAAAGATAATTTTAAAGAAAAGAAAAAAAAAAGAGCCTACCTAATTCAAGTTTTGGGGGCTAAAATTGTCGGAAACCACCAGAGATAGCTATTTCGATTATTGCACATGAAAGAAACAATAAATGAACAGCCAACATTTCTGTAGGTATGTCCAATAGAATAATAAACCCATGTGACAAGGACTTTGCAGCGTTTTTTTTTTTTTGGGTGAACTTTGAAAATCAGTATGCTGCATACGGGCTAAGGCTACAAAGTGCGCAACGTTCGCGCAACGTTCCTTTCAAGGAAGATTTGAAATCTGCGTTGAGTTTAATGGACCCGTTTCAGATGTGCACAGATCATGACAAATTAGTTATCCGTTCTCATTTATTGACTGACTTTTCCGCTTCCTTTCCAATTCAGAGTATACATGATTCTCGGGGTTCTTTTTATTAACAGCTGTCAAATAAGTGGTGTAGTAGTAGACTACATCCTTTAACATCCCAAATCCCACGTTACCCAGATTCTGAACGGTAGCCACCAGAATCAGAACAGTTCCATTATCAGTTTGGAATTTTTCTTACATCTTCAAATTAATACTGACAACAATCTCCTAACAATCAGGTACACATAGGAATCTCACATTTTGAAACCTTTTATACGTCTATATTCCCTCCGATCTCGCTGAATAAACTTGACACCTACAAATTCCAAAGCAAATTCGATTCTGCCATCATTCCGACATTCTAAATGTTCTGCAAACGTGTGCAATTTTAATTTATCAGTTCGAGTGATTAGTAATCACTGAAAATTTTTATCCATATCCCCACTACATAGAAATATCCAGCACTAACGGTTAAAATCAACAAGGGGGAACAAGGAGCTCTACAAATGATTTGGTAATATTTTACTGTTATGACCAATCGTTTCATCATCATCCGCCCTTTGTCAATAATATTTATTTGGAATCGTATGGTTGCTACGGAGAACTCTTAGGAGATATAATAAGTTACGAAGCTCGTAAACTCGGCTCAATGAGATGTAACTAAGTGGGGGACTCCACGTTGATTTGTGAGCCTGTCGAAAATGCCGGGGTCGTTTCAGCTGATCGGGTATGTAGGTACCCAGTTTATTCCCCATACAACCCTTGCTGAAATTATTTGGATTCAAACAACAGTTCACCAAACTTTGTGGTATAGAACTTATGTACATCCAATACGGGTGAAGCCCATTTACAAGAGTAAATAGGAATTTATTTGATTTGCCAGTTTTGATTGGCCGAAGAAGTGTCAAGCTTAATACAGGTGTATTACAATAATTATTAATAGGTCCTGGTATACATCCATACATGGAGTAAATGTAAGCAGATCCAGGGTACTATGGATTGGTTAAAAAAGGCATGACGTTGGATTTGAAACTATTTTGTGAACCGCGGGAGGTTCACTTGTGGATTGAAACTAAGACTAAGGTTGGCCAGCCTTGGGAGTCTAGTCGGCGGTTGGGTGTAGAGGTTTTTGGAATGGAATGTGAACTATATTATCCATTTGAACTACATTTCGACGTTTCTGGCTGAAAATTTATTAGTTACTTAAAACGAAAAACCA
The DNA here is from genome assembly GCA_954871275.1 of Leptopterna dolabrata. Lineage (NCBI taxonomy): Eukaryota > Metazoa > Arthropoda > Insecta > Hemiptera > Miridae > Leptopterna > Leptopterna dolabrata. Next base: position 75,874,135 of record OX940974.1, read on the forward strand.
CACTCTAAAAACTCCGATTCACCGTGTCCCTGGATAAAAAACAAATAATCATTCAAATCAAGAAAGGTGCCCCTCGCGATCGTACTGATCTTGTCGTCTGGCAGCCACGTTTTGTGCAATGAAGGATAGGGTAAAAGTCGCCTCCTCTGCCACGTCTCCTTTTCTCTGCCATTTCGGAACCGCATTTATGGCATGGGTCGGAGTTCTCTGGCTCCTCCAGTAGGTTGTGCCGACGTAGAAATGCTACGGAGTTATCCTCGCTGCTTAAAACCGTAACACAAAACTGCACTAGAATCATGGTAACACCGGCCCGACCGATTTGAACAACAACTAAGACTGAAGCTGAAAGGCCAATAAACATGTTGTCCTTCGTTTTGTTTGCTCTAAACATGCTTTAGGCTTTGAATTCTTCGGTGATATTGACTGAACTGGGTCTAATCATGAGATCACCCAGTTGTTGACATTATTCTGTCAACACGGTCTAAGGCTGAAAAAAAAGGTAGAACGCACCCGGCACCCGTAGAGCGCGTAATCAAGGAGACTTACGACTGTAGAGCGCATACGCAAGGAGCACCTCAAGAAACTTAAGAGCTGTTTACATTCAGCCCAAATTCACCAACAACTCATTAACCGTGATTAGGATAATCAAGGTTAGAGTAAACCGAACCCTGTAGCCGTGATTAACATCGTTTGGATTCCACCATGCTAATCATGAGTCCCGCTAATATCAGTTACACTAACCATGACCAAATTCACTAAACACGATTAACGGCCGCATGTATATTATGTGTTGCGTATCAATCAACAAGGCAGCGGTTTAATGAGATTATAGCAAAACAAGGTTACAGTTATACTGTCATCCGTCTTCCGTCAATCGAATTCGTGTCTTGTCGGTTTATTTACTGTTTGTTTTCTACGCGTTTTCGAGTTCTTCGTTTTTCGTCATGAGTGACAGAAATGACAACAGTGAAACCACAAGGAAAATGAAGAGGGATCCTGCTTTTGAGCTTCCTGATAGATATCTCCTCGTTCAACTTGTCGAGAAGTACTTCAGCATTGTGGAATACAGAAAGACTGATGGGTGTTCAAAGACGAAAAAAAAGAAGAAAAAACAAATAATAATAAAAAATGGACACGTGGAAATAAATTTGCGATGAGTATAATTGCCTTACTGAGCATCGTCCCATTTAAGAACTTGCACGAGTTTAAAAACCTTGTGGTAGAACTTGAAGAGAAGGGCAAAACAGCAATATCAAAGTTAAGGTATGCACATAATCTTCTTTTTTTATTCTCTACCTATTTTACCTTATCCTAATTCATCAATAGATACCTATTTGTCTGTGCTGAATTGTAACGGGCCGCCTACTTCGTTTATAACTGTAGAATGATCTATACAGGCGGAGGAAAACCACAAACTTTGAGCGATCCAGTGACTGAAGTTGTTGTGGTGATCATTCGCCCCCATGTAGAAACCTTCGAAAATCCCTTCGACAACGACAACTACAACACCGACGATGATGAAACGATTCAAAGTCAGTCTGCTGATACGTAACTTCCGTTTACTTAACCTAAGCGAGTCACAGGCATTTCGTCTAAAGTGCCCTAATGTGGTAACCCTTTTTTTAAATTCGCTTTTTCGACCACTTATTGGTTCAAATATTTCGAACCAAAACTATCTATCATACATGTACTCATACTTTACCAGAATTTCGGATCAAATTCCTCGAAAATTCGTGTGGAATGAAAACATGGAGTACCTAGCGTCCAAAAAATTTCATTTTCCACTTTCCTAAAACAGGGTGCCTAATATGACCCACTGGGCCTTTGATATGGCACCAGTGCCATATTGAGGCCGTTTTCCTTCCAATACTCATTTTTCGTTGCGTAGAGATATCGGGACAAGTTTAAACCATGAATAACGCTCAAAGAAGACTTATTGAATGACAAAAATAGTATTATTTATTAAAAGTCTTCAAAATACCAAATGCAGGACTAGCGGGAAAACTAGAAAAATGATTTAAGTAGGTAACTTTGTCAAATTTGACTAGTAAATATAATTTAAGAAAAAATTGAGGATTAAAAACATAGAATTTTTAAAAATTTCAAAAAAACGAGAGAAAAATAGAGAAATTGTTGAAAATGTTTGGTGGCTCAGACGATGGATAATTTACATATCGACGCATGGGGGACAAAAAAACATTCCTCTCTTTGAATCACCGCATTCTTCTTGAGACCACCTAAAGCACTGAACATATCTGGCCAATTTTTCACCCATACCGGGCACTCCACACCATCTCCGACGTTTTCATCTGGGTCTTCTTAGTCCACTGAAAGATCATTGTCTTCATCGTCCACTGAAAGATCATTTTTATCAAGGCTGTCCTCTTCACTCGATTCGCGGACATTATTTTTCCCCTGGTTAACTCCTTTCCCTTTGGCTGCGTTGGAGAACAATTTCTTTTTAGATCCAGAGTCGAGGGCTCTTGGCTGATTTACTTTTTGGCCTGCCCTTCCACTTTTGTCCTTGAGTACCCTTTTTGAGTTTGTTTTTTCATCAGGTTTTTTAAGTCGAAGAAGTAACAACAACTGCTTTCCGTGAGCGGGAAGGGTTGTTGAGAAGGCAATGACGAAATATCCGAAGACATGAGGAAATGTGCTGGCAAATCTATAAATCATCATGCATAAATATTAGAAAAATTCAACAAACCACAGTTTGAAGGAAAATACAGAAAATCGCACAGTAAAGAAGAAAACGCCGAAAATACTGACTGTGTCCTAATATGGCACTAGTGCCAAATTAGGAACTCTAACTAGTGCCATATTAGGAGAACGTGGCGGTTGCATCAATCAGAAACTGACAGGATGAATAATCGTTTCAAAGTAAAATCAACTCGCGTATCATGTTGGATGAAAGACAAAATCATTTATGTCGTTAAAAATTCAGAATCACTTACCTTCTACGGGAAAATCGCGACGAAGAAACCAGGGGAAAAACTTGACTCAGCAGCCATCTGCAACAGGTTGTATGTTGGTTGTTGGAAGCAATCTTGCGAAGTTTTGACCGGCTACGAGGTGGCCTGCTTCAAGAAGCTTGCTGTTCATGTAGTTCCAGGCAGGCTAATTCTCATGACTGAGAGCCAGTAGATGATACAGTAGTGCCATATTAGGCACTGTATCATATTAGGGCACTTTACCTACTCAGCGGGAAAGGACGTCCGAAAAAGGACCGGACAGAACCCACACCAAAACCTTCCGAGTGAAACCCAAACTAACTATTTCAACCCAACACGTTTGCTTGGAACGAACCTGAAGCAAACAAGACGTATATTTATGGTCTCTGTGTTTTAGATAGGTACCTACCTACCCAAAAATGTGTTACCCTCCAATGTTATTATGTACTGACTTACTATTACTAACGGAAAACCTGGGGGCCTATTCACTAAGCCAAAGAGATATCTCTTTCAGGTCCGACTCTCTCTTTGGCAAAATAGATTTTTATAGTATCCATGACAGGGTTATTCAGTAACTTCTAAAAGAGAGAGTTGGCGGCCATCTTGGCATTCTTGATCTCTTTCAGAAAGACAGCTAATTAGGTGTCTTTCCTCGAAAGAGAGAGTCTATTTCTCGTTTGTTTCACAGTGATCGTGTAATATCCTCGTTCATCCGCAACCACATCGGTAATTTTGATCGTGTATTTTTATCATTTCATAAAGTTTTTCATCATTAAGTTTTTCATTTCATAAACATTAAATTTTTCATTTCAATTTTAATTAAAAATATATACATAATTATTGATTCATGAGTAAAAACGTCCAAGTACGGGTTGAGGTAGGTACCTACCTTCCTAAGAGTGGCCGTTCATTAGGTGTAGATATAATACAAGCATTAAGCCCCCTAAGTAATTCGACTTTTTCTGTTTATAATTGAGACTTTTTTCAATTTCATTCTAAACTTTTATCCAATTCGTGAGTAAAAACGTCCAAGTATGGATGGAGGTAGGTAGGTGCCCATTGAATAGGTATTACTAAGAAATGCTTTCATTATTAAGGAATTGAACTCCCGGGGGCACAAACATCTCGCACTTCATGGATACTATGGCATTTTCGTGTATTAGGATCCATATCTCTTTCTCAAGGTCTCTGGAGCTATTCTGTAAAATAGACGAACCCGGTAGATATTGGAAGAGACTGTCTCGTGTCTCCCAGGGGAGACTATCTCTCGCGGGGAGATTTTCAAAATAGATAATCTCTTTCCACTATCTATTTTAGTGAATAGGCCCCCTGAGCTACCGGCGGAAACCATATGGTTGAACATCCTGCTGCCAGAGGTACCTACCCAAGATTTATATTATGGTACCCCTACTCATGGTATAACTCTGTTTGTATTTATGTACAATGGGTACCTACATAAGTTAGGTACTCAAGATTTTAATGCGGTTATCCAATATTACTATGTGCTGACTTCTTATTGCAGGCGGACACCCTGAGAAATACAAATCAGCCTTCGTAGATTTTTTAAAATTTTATTGAATAATATTGAATATAAACTAAGTGTATTTACTAACTACTTAGGAATAACCTGTAAATACTGTTAGTTCTTGATCAATTCCCCAAACACTTACGGTGTGCTTTGTCAATGAAACTGCTGATACATACATACACAGTAATAAATTATAGCAGTGGAAGAGACGAGCCTGGGCGGGTCACTGACCTTAGGCTCATAAACCAACACACTTTTAGAACTTTTATTATGTATATAGACTCTCTAAAAACCATTTTATCTTTGTTGTATAAAGTTTTTGTTGAATAAAAGAAATTGATTGATTTATTGATCATCACAGTCGCGGCGCTCCCTGTGTCCAGCTCCATCTCGATCGGTTTCCCTTCAGTGTGGACCTGAATCAGGGAGGGTTCGTTTGAATCTAGTAGGCTTGTGCTGTACATAGGTAGGGAATCTTCAATACAAAATTTCATTCTCTGCCCTAGTTGTGAACTGGATTCCTTCTTTCATTGTGTTTCGATGGCCGGGTAGGATCGGTCCCTCCGCGGACATGTGATTTGTGTTTGTTCTTATTGGCCAGGCATACTTGCGACACATGGCCAGGTTTCCTGCAATATGAACAAAATAAATATTTGGCAGTACACTCGATGGCGTAATTATTACATCGGAAACAACGTGTTGACGGGTGAACTCGTTGGCTGCTTGACGAGGGCGACGAGACTTGGTTTTGTACCTTATCGATCGTGGGTTCTAATAGCTCTTGCGTACCAACTGATGCTTTCTCGATTGCTAACGCTATTGCTACTGTTTTCTCGTACGTGATGGTGTCTTTTTCAAGGAAAATCCGATCCAACATAATTCGACTTCGTAGGCCGCCGACGAACACATCCCGCAGCATTATTTTGAGAGCCGTAGCATCATACAGTAGAAGTCGCTTACAGTGATCGAATTGGGACCGACTGGAAACAATCACTATAAGCGACCAATCTCTATAAGCGACTTCTACTTTGTGGTGATTTTAGCCATTTTTACCGAGATTGGCGAATGTGACACCCCAGAACTGACCTAATTTTGATTAATTTTTTTTAGGAATCTTCATTAAAACCTATAGGCAGTTAGTTATCTTCTGTTTCGGATCATCGTTCAATAGGTACCACTTTTGGTGGATATATACCATTTTCAGGAGATATCAGCCCTTTTTCCTAATTCGCCGACTTTTAACATCCAAAAACTAGAAAACTAATCACTATAACCGACCTTTTGATCACTATAACAGGCCGATCGGGACCTGAATGTTTCTATCCTTATATCCAACTTATTCCTTTAACCACCTTTCTACTAAGCGACTTCTACTGTACAAGGAATTACGAATTTGCGATGTTCCAGTAAATAAGCGTTGATGCCCTCCCCTTCCTTTTGTTTTCTATTTAAAAAGGCGAGGCGGCTGGGAATGACTAGGGGTTTAGGACTCAAGTGGTCCGTGAGAAGCTTAATCACTTCGTTACAGCTTTTATTAGAAATTTTGACGGGGTAGGATAAATTTTCCACTAGGCCATACGTACTCGGTGGTGAACATACGAGTAAAGAATTTACCTTATCCCCGTCAGATGTTTTCTCCTTTAACATCGTACCTGTAAAACTACTCAAAACGGGCGAGATAATCTTTTATGTTCTCGACCTCATCGTATTTATCGAATTTCTTAGCTGCTCGACTCCCTGACGAAATTGTCGTGCTCAGGTGTTGTTGCATTTGGACAACAATTTCAGCCATTGTATTAGGTATATAAATCTTGGTTCGACTGTAGTATCTTACTTAGCAACGGTTCGTCATCGTCGGACGAAACACGAGGACGAGGTTGACTCGCTTGCATAATGTAAATGCAGCTGTAGATGTAATTTCAGTGCTGAAACGTAACGTTCACTTGGGACTGCGCCAATGTTCGGGGTTTTCCGCACAAAATAATCACTTTCGGTAGAGATGTTATAATTTTGGTAAAATAAAATATAACACTAATCCTACTTCTGCAATCATTGAATTTATGTCCTTCTTTATATCGAAAATGGTAGCCCCAAACACGCACACTTTATTTCCGTCATTGCGCGGTGTCGGACACAAGATGTATAACAAGGCCTTTGCCATATCCAGAAAAACCACTAAAGGTTTTAGTCCGTTATCCAAATCATTTATGGTCATATTATTCTATCTGCAAACTACATCCTGAGTGTTTCTATCTTTTCTAGAACCATACTGCACATCCGATAGTAAGTTATTATTTTCTAGAAAACTGACCAATTCTTCTTTCGGACATTTTTCGAAAATCTTCGCTATACAGCTAACAAGAGAAACAGGTCGATAGTTGACACATTCCTTTCTATCCCCTGCCTTGTAAAATGGTACAACAATAGCAACTTGCAAATTATTTGGGAATTTCCCCATCCTGAAACTTATGTTTTCAAGAAATCTCAATGGTTCACAAAGTATTGTTTTATAGTTGTTCATGATTGTGGGTCACACTTATTCCACCATTATCTGGAGAAGATCATCCCGATAGGAGTCAATGATAGTTATAACCTTCTCCTTATTTATTTCCTAGAAATCAAAACAAGTTTTGCTTTATATTTACACTTCGAGTTCGTTTCGTAGTTGAATCAGGGATTAGTTTAGCTAGCCCCATTTGTGCAAAGAAACTATTTAATGAATCTGCACATTGTTTTGGATTTTCTCTCCCGTATATTACTTGATTTCCCGTATTTAGTATTATATATTATTATATATTATGCCAAAGTCGAATAAAAGTTATCTGAGGACATTATGGAAACAGTTATGGTGGAAAGAAAGAAGAAGTGTCCCCAGCAGGACTCATCTAGCTAGTTACCGGCAGGAGAAAAAATAAAATCAAGAGGTAGATAAAGAAGAAGTTGAAATTCACGGACTGAAGAGGCTCTCAGGAAATAGGTATCGATACCTCAAAAATACATATCTACTTATATTATATGCAGTAAAAGAACTAAACTGAAGTTGAAACTCTGATTTAACGACCTTGAGCCATCAAAACGCCACAACAACGATGTAATTAACTAATGTCAACCTATGCAAACGAATACATTATCTCGCATTAGGTCATGCTGCACGACTGGAACTCATTAATTGCAATGTAGTGTGATGAATAGGTTGATGATCAACCGTTGGTTACCATGAGTATTCGTTAGGCCACAATGCCAGAACTGGGTCTTTTATACTCTTGATAATATACTTCCCCAGCTTCTTCAGTTCCTTGGTTTTTCCCCGACCCGAGTATAAATAAATAGAGCGTAGTATCTCCAGTGTGATGAAAAGAGGCTAATAAAGTTTCAGGAAGTTAATTAGAGGCTTCACAACGAGAGGGCCACATGTGATGTGAATAGAATGCAGGTGCGGTTAGCGTCATCGAGAGAGGTAGAGGAGGCGGCTGAGAGTTTATTTCTTGGCCCACCAACCTCATCGTGAGCTCTTTGAGAGCACTCGAAGGTGAAATGAGCCTAGGATACTGAAGGGCGCAGTAGGGCGGACTCCATATATACAATGTCGAACTGGATTGGTTCAGAAGAGCCGAAAAGGGTGGGAATTGACCTTTGAGGTACCGAGTCTTCATGGGACAAGTGAAGTTGCCCAAAGTCACCTGACTCCTGTTGAATATTATATAACATGCGTCAACGTGCTCTTATCGAGTCGAGGGACCAATCCCACTCACTCCCTCTCACAAGAGTCGTCTGACGGGTCCATCTCAAGTCCCATTTGTCGTCGGACGTACTCCAGCTTTGCGTAAACGACGGGTTTCGTCTGACATCTCTTCATGTGTAGCTTTTTGCAATTTTATTCCTAGTGTTATAGAATGTACACAGAGGCATTTTTAATTTTTGGCTCGGCCCCTCAGAAGTGGCCGAGGCCTTACGTTTTAGTTTTTACACTTTCTAGACAATTTCCATTACTTTGAGGGGGGAAAAGCTGGTTTCCCCATTTTCAACAACGCTGAACACGAATATGTAATCAAATTAAAATAAGTTTGATTACCAACTTTTGAAAGAGGCCACTGATTAGGGCAGTCCTCACACCTTGACTCGGGCGGTGCGCCCCAGGAGGGAGAAGACCTTCTGCGCCTCTCCCAGGCGCAACTGTGGAAGGGAGTGTATAAATACCCCCGCTCCCGCCGCCATCACAGTGACCCCGAGACTTTTCCAGAGACGAGACCTGCGACTTACCTGAGACTAGAGAGAGAGAGAGAAGAAGTGAAGAGTAGAGTAGAGCCAGTGAGACCTTAGCCATTTTTATTTGCCGACCCCGTATTTTGCTTGTGTAACTTGGAACTTTCATATTGACTCCCCCTTTGGTAAATTCTGTATAACGACGCACGAGAAGAGGGACGGGAGGTTTTTCCGTACTACCAACCACGGCCAGGGCGCACCAGACAAGACCTATTGCCACCAACACGAGGTACTGCCGTAATCCACCTACCTTTTGCAGGCCAGACGAATTGCGAGCCCAGGACGAGCCCCGAAGCCTTGATTCCCAGAAGAGCCAGGAAGGAATTGGAGGTAAGACCTAGAACCCTCACTTTCAAAACTAGGAACTTAGCGACCCTGTCGTGTAACAGCGCCCCTCAGGCCTTCTTCTATCATCCAAGCCTTTGCCGAGGTAATCCAGGACGTTTCCTGTTCTGTTACAGAGCCCCTGGAGACTTCTCTCAATTTGAGCCTGATCTTACTGAATTTAGCCCCAAAAACTCTTCCATTGAACCCTTGGACCCAGCTTTAGAACCCACTCATAGACCCATCGAAGACTACGACTCTGGTGCCTCACACAATCGTAACAATATTTCAACACTTTTCGAAACACCTTTTCACATATATTCTTGCCCCTTTGTTCTGTAGAGAATCCCGTATAACCGCGAACATTAACGTAAATATTCATTCTTGTGCTACAGTATCCGACCCCGCGGCCCCAATTGTAAAAGTAGGTTTTCATAATAAATTCTTTTGTACTTGTTCCTTCAGACAGATTCGTTCTTTGTGTTTAACCATTGCCCATCTACACGTAGAGTCACAATTTTCTAGCCTTTCAGTTGTTCAACTCCGAGACGCCTAAACCTGCCACGGTACTGTGCAAAGCCGTAGCAGGGCCAACTGCCCGCCTACAAAACTATCAGGTAATATTCGAACTCCTGTTTCTGGTTACCTCAAAATCACTCGCCATCCATTCTGAGGAGGTTGAACCAGGATTCGAACACATTACAAATACATAGAAATTTCAGCTCATTCAGGTAGTTTTGTGCGCGTGTTGTTTCTGTTTTCTTTTCCCTTCATCTTTGTGCCAAGCTTCTTGAACCATTGTCTTCCTGCTTGTTTCATCAGTACCTTGTAGAGATTCAAACATTTATTTTGTTTTATTTGATATTTCTTGATTGCCACTTTCTTCAATCATAATTTCTTGTAGATATTTTTCAAATGTTCAGGTTTTTTCCCACAGGTTTCCGCATCTGTGTGTATGTACCTACAGTTCACTGTTCACCTGTACAGCTATGGATCCCCCATAGCGTCTCTTCATAGCGGGAGTCGTTCAATAAGCCCATAAGATCTAAGAAGCTGTTAATTCTTACCTGTTCTTTATTTAAAGGCTTTATTTAAACGTTCATATGAACAAACAGCAGCGAAAAAAGTTTGTTTAAAAAGTTCTAAATCGCCAAGAGCGAGTGATTGGTAGTTAATTCGGTTTGTGGGACAACACTTTTCATTTCCCAAAGTGGTCATAATGGTCCCACTGGTACTATGGAAAAATCTGAAGCTAAGCCTGGTGCTTTCAGTTCAACAAACAGTTCGTTCTTTCTGCATTGTAATATATTTACGGAAATTTTATCTAAGGCTACGCAAAAGAGAAATGGGTAAATTCTTCCTTGGCAATTAGCGAATAGTGGATGTTGTAATGATGATAAGTCTGTCCACTGATCGCATTTTCAACTCTACTCTAAGGTATTTGGACGAGAGAACTGTCTTGTTACCTCAGTCGCTCCTAAGTGGTACACAGGTGAAGTCTGGCTTATCCATCACAACTGACATTTTACGAGTTCATCTCTCCACAATCCACCTGAGGCTGGGTCAGCAGTGTTTTTAGGGACATCACTTTCAGATTATGCCCTATTGTTTTTGATTTTGCAGAAAGTTACGACTGACCTGGTGCTTTGAAACAAATAAATGGATTACCTAATTAGGCGAATTAAGAACATTATTTTCTCTACGCCGACTAAGAACATACAAATATATATGTTTTGAACATGATCTAGGGAAAAGGGAGCGTCCCGCCGCCAAGAAAACCGAAAAACTCGAAAGCGACCAAGAACACTGTTTACCCGACAGATCAAGTAGGGTTTTTTAAACACCCCCCCCCCCCCCCCTCCCACAAATCGGCTTCCGGGGGTCTCCGGTGTTGATTTTTCGTACAACCATTCTCGAGGAGCCCCTGAGGACGAGTACCTAATTTCAACCTTCGGGACCAGCAGGTGCCGGGATTATGGAAGTTTGAAAATTGCTGTTCTTCAAGTTTTCCCACTACTTCATCTTCTTTGACAGGCATACAGCCTCACAGACACTACGGATCGACCTGAAATGTTGCATACATTCGTTATGCTCCAAGGAAGAGCCTTTCATCCCCCCTTTCATGTTCCCCCCGATTTTCTCAGCATGAGGGGGGGGGGGGGGAGTGTATTTAGGAGTACGTTTCAAGACCTGATATTCTGCACACTTGTTTGCGAACTCAACTTTCCATAAGTAGGCAGTTATAGTGTCATTCAGACAATATCTGACCTTGGCCCTTTGGCTACGTGGAAAATTTCCAAATTTTGTCAAAATGTTTGCAATAATGGGCACACGACGGACTAGTTCGGAGATGAGTAATATTGACTACGAAAACTGAGTGAAATTTGAGCTTTTGCGAGTCCGAGAATTGCTAAAATTCGGTTAAAACTGCTAAAAACCACCTGACATGGAAATAAAGCCCCCCCCCCCCCCCATTTAAAGTAAAAAGCAGCGACCAAAAGGTGTTAAAAGACATTTAACGGTTTGGGGGAGGGTCCAGGTTCCTATACATACATCGAACAGAGGGGGAAGGAGCAGGTTTCTCATTTTCAGTTTATCTATAAATGATACGAGAGAGTCAATAACCCACTGTTCTGTCCCACAATATGCATATGACTCCCAGGTTGTTATAAATTTCGATCCGCAGGATACTGATAATGCTGCTCAGCTTCTGAATCTAGATCTTGTCAACATAATCCAATTATTGTAAACAAAGTTACCTTACTATAAATCCTAAAAAAAAACTCAGGTTATAATAATTTCCAACAAAAATCTACCCCCGACTCTGCCAGTACCTATTGTTCTTGAGGGCCAATCCCTACGCCTCGATAGTAATGTTAAAAACCTCGGTATGATCTTAATAGTATAAGTTGACATGGTCGGACCACGCTGGGAGTGTGTGCAGGAAAGTTTATGGGGTCCTGATTTCTCTCGAGGTTGGCAACTTTTACCCCTGATAAATTGAGAGGACAACTCGTCTTGAGCCTCAGCAAGCCTCACTTTCTCTATGGCCTTCCCATATGGATTCTGCATCCTTCAAACGACTTCAGGTGGCGTACAACAGCTGTCTGAGATATATAATTATAATATGCTCAAGAAAGATCATAATATTACTCCACTCTCTAAACTATTTCTCATTTTCCAGTACAGTGCAACTATAGGAACATCGAAGACATCATATGACGACGGCCATGATATCTTTTTACCGGTCTAGAGCGATGTATGAGTCTCTTGCGGTGGCGGGGTCGAAATTCCATAATCGTCTTCCCAGTACTGGGCACGCTCACTCCCGACAGTCACTGCCTTTCGCAAAGAACGCCTCGCGCATTTCTCCGATGACTAACTTTTATATATTTTATATACTCCGTTTAATATATATTTTTACCTATCTGCAACAAATTTATCAAATAATTTCTGATTTTGTGCCTATCCCATTTTTCCCCTGTGTGTGTGTGTGTGTGTTTTAGTTTTCCCTGCATAGTACCCCTATGCAGGGAGAGTTTATTTATGCATGCTCCCATATTCTGACTACATGCATTTCACAAAATAACTATAATACAATACAATAAAATAAAACCATACAAAATCAATTAATCACACATCTATCACATTTAAATTTCGAACCAAATACATCAAAGTCAATATTGTTAATAAAAGTGCAAAATGGTTCATTAAACTCCCGAATAAACTGTTCAAACGTGGGAGGCCAGTTAAGTAAATCCCGCCATCATCACCGCACGCATTAGTCGAGAGCGACCCGCCTCCAGAAGCCCACAATCCAGAATCAAGTGCTCCCATGTCTGCACGGTCACTCCATCACAGTGACAGGCTGGATTGTCCCGAATGTCAAAACGGTGGAGGTAAGCTGCATTTCTGCCATGGCCAGACAGCACCTGAGTTACCTTGCACGTAATTCTCAGCTCAGTCCCAAGCCTGCTCGCAACCGTAGGGAAGAAACGACGAGTGAACGCTCCTTTTGTGCTCGAAGCCCATTCCTTCTCCCATTCCATCAGACTCATCCGTCTGCTAATGCTCTTCAAATGGCTGACAGGAGCCTTCGCAAAGTGGACCGGAGCATCGTTGTCCTCAGCAGCCTCCTTTGCCAGGCGATCAGCTTCCTCGTTTCCAACGGTACCTTGATTTGATTGAATCCATCTGACTGCCACCTTACACGACAGTGCACCGCCCAGTCTCCACAAACACCGTCTCACTTCCTCTGCATTCCCGACATGGACGCCAATGTTCCTAAGGAGATCCAGGGATATCTGGCTGTCCGTCCAAACAATTGCAGACCTCCTGTGTAGGGGAACGTCCACGCGCGCATGTGTGTGTGTGTGTGTGTGTGTGTGTGTGTGTGTGTGTGTGTGTGTGTGTGTGTGTGTGTGTGTGTGTGTGTGTGTGTGTGTGTGTGTGTGTGTGTGTGTGTGTGTGTGTGTGTGTGTGTGTGTGTGTGTGTGTGTGTGTGTGTGTGTGTGTGTGTGTGTGTGTGTGTGTGTGTGTGTGTGTGTGTGTGTGTGTGTGTGTGTGCGTGCGATTTTTTCCCAAATTCCAAATTTTGCCAAATCGTTCGCATTGCCCAAGAAAAAGGGATGAGTTCGAAGATGAGCGATTTCCAAAAATTTTGAGGGCGTCAAATTTAGATTTTAGATGTCAAAAATCGGTTAAAAATGCTAAAATTGCGAACATTGATATAGAATCACTGAAATTGGTAAGGAAGGGTGAGTAAAGACCGGAAATTACCAGTTTTTCATACAGAATAAGGGTCAAATTTGGATTTTAGGGGTGGGTCAAAAATTTGTAGTAAGGGCTAAAATCTATATCAATTCACCATACGTTGTGTGGGATGGTGATTCAATCACGTCAAGTTTTGCCAAATTATCACACAAAATAATTAACAAAAGGTTAACAAAATACCTTAAAAAAGTTGAAATAATTACAGAAAAAATTTGATTAAAAAAAAAGAAATATATGTATTGTAACAGTTTGTTTTAGTGTTTAGTTTGTAATTGTTGTTTGTCAAGTGCAAAAAAAGAAACAAATTTTCATTGAAATCGAGGTTTTTGATGATAAAAATGACTTATGGAGCTGAGTTGAGGTAGGGGTCGATATCTACGTAATTTTTCACTCTGAATCGAATTGCCGATTTTTCAAGGCCTCATGTTCAGTAAAATCGAGGTTTTCCAGTGAAAAATAACCTTTCCAGACATACGAAGTTGGGTATCGTTTTTTACGTAATTTTGCTTGCTGAATGGTAATACACCCAACCTTCCCAGATTGTGAAAAACATGATTCTGAGACCTCATTAACAAGGAATGCTCAAAAATTCTACCTCCATCATCTTTTCAACGACACTTCGGTATTAATCTTATTGATACCCGGACGCAACAACAAGATCTAAGGTCAACACTTTTCAGAGGTGCGATTCAGTTTGTTTACAACGTTCACCAGCTCATCAATCAACAGGCATGACGATTCCTGCAACACATCATCTTCCCTCCCAAGAGAACAGTTATGGCAACCAGTTTACATTTTTGTTAAACGACCGGTCATCATGCTAACTTACTCCGCTCGGGAATACGCTGACATGGTTTTCATGTACGGGGCTCACCGGGGTAATGCGAGCGCCGCTCGAGAGTGTGCTGAGAGGTACGCTAACCGCATTCATTCAACTCCACCATCCTTGCAACGTTCCTTCCATCGACTGCGGACGACAGGAGCGGTTGTGGTGTCAGCTACCCGGGATAGAAGTGCGGAAGACTCCCCATTGAAAGAAGTCATATTTTTGAGCATTCCTTGTTAATGAGGTCGCAGAATCATGTTTTTCACAATCTGGGAAGGTTGGGTGTACCACCATTCGATTCAGCCTGCAAAAGTACGTGAAAAACGATACCCAACTTCGTATGCCTGGAAAGGTCATTTTTCACAGGAAAACGCGATTTTCCTGAACATGAGACCTTGAAAAATCGGATTTTTAACAGTCTGGGAGAGTGAGGAGTGTCACCACTCGATTCAGCGTGAAAAATTACGTAGAGATCGACCCCTATCTCAACCCAGCTCCGTAAGTTGTTCTTTCATCAAAAACCTAGGTTTCGCTGAAAAATATCACGTTTTTTTGCACTTAAACGTCAATTACTCCCCTAACATGTATTGCAAATAATTTTTTAACTACACCGTTGGAAAGCTGAGGTTCTGAAGGAAGGTTTTCCCGAGGAGTGCCTCTCAAAATAGGTATGTATTTGGAGCAGAAAAACGGATGGAAAAAATTCGAATTCTGCAGAATTTTCAAAATTTGTACTTTGGCCTCATTTCTTACGCATTGAGTCTGCTCAAAAAAATTGGTTTGACATCAGGGAGATAGAAATTTTTACGCTCTTTCTAACGGTATAATCAATTTTAATTTTACTATGTATCAAAGGGGACTTATTGCCGTTTTAGTGGCGTAAGGTCGACATGCAGAAAAATCTTAAATCGTCCAAAAGTCAGGAAAAATGGCAAATAAAAAAAAGTCTCGATGGCACTTTTTGTCGGAGATCAGCTCTATAATCGACTCCTGAAGTTTGTGAAACCTTGAGTGTGTTCACCCTGTATACACGGTGTCTCAACTCAAGTCCGCAGGACTTCAGGGATCGATTCTGCAAAGAATTTTCAACGAAAAGTGTCTCTTAGACTTTTTATTAAATCCACTCTAAATGCCAATTTTTCCACATTTAAGTTTTTTTTCGCGGTTTCGACCTTAAGTCAGTAAAATTACCATAACCTCCTTAATCCGTTAAATAAATTCAATTCTAATTATACCATTGGAAATAACGTTATTTTCTCATCTCCCTAATGCACAATCACAATTTTTTAACGGATTTGATGCGTATAAAACGAGATCAAAGTGCAAATTTTGAGAATTTCTGAAAAGGTGACGTTTTTCTATCGGTTGTTTCTCTCTTCTAGTAATTTTTCTTTGTCGTCTATGACAAAAACTTGCTTGATATTTCACCTTTCCAACGGTCTAGTCAAATTCATTAGCAAATGAGTTTAAGG
Source organism: Leptopterna dolabrata (assembly GCA_954871275.1). Lineage (NCBI taxonomy): Eukaryota > Metazoa > Arthropoda > Insecta > Hemiptera > Miridae > Leptopterna > Leptopterna dolabrata. The sequence continues at coordinate 75,890,272 of OX940974.1, forward strand.
GAGAGAGTGACGTTTTAATGCAAAAAACAGGATGTTCGGATATGATTGGCATTCGACTGAAGGGTTTTCATTCCAAACACATTTGATGGGTCAAATTATGAATAATTATTTGATAATAATTAATAATAAATTATTTTGATGCTCTTCTTAAAATTAGGTACCTACTCTCGTTGAAAAAATAAATAAAAATTTTGCAAAATGACTCCCACAACTTCCCAATGATTTCACGTCACAGCAATTGCTCAAAATGACCCCCACCCACCTGAACGCATAATGTTGCCCTGGAGGATTTCTCGAGGTTGAACTCTCATCTCGCCCCATGATTCTGTGATCCTGGCGACCAGCTCTCCTCTTGAACCGACAGGGTTCGAATAAACTCTGGACTTTAGGGTTCCTCAAACGTAGAAGTCCATTGGCTTCAAATCAAGACTCCTGGCCGGCCAACCCACTGGAAGGCATCTTCTGATGCACCTTTGTGGATAATATTCGTCCTAACAACTCTGGCAGGGTCAATTGCTTTGCAGAATTTTTTGGTTTTGTTATTAACGAGAGTACTTTTTTCCCCCCCAAAGGGACGGGTACCGAGCCCCTTGTCAATGAGACCTTAAAGATCTATTTTGACATCTGTCCCTATTATCATTTAAGAACCCGGTTGATGGCCTCTTCTCTCACAAAGTGGAGGAGGCTTACGGGTGATTCTCCAGCAGCATCGGTGGCATTAATGAACCCCTTCCCGAAGTGCCGGAATCGTGTTGATGCTACAGCAAGACATTCACATAGGATGTGCTCTGCTGTTTCCACTGCCTCAGTACAGAAGTGGCAGACATCAGTCCTGGCTTTGTCAATGTTTTTAAGGTGTTACCTTAGGGGGCAGTGGCCAGTGAGTAGACCGACGATGGTCTTTGCGCCTCATTGATAGGAGGGCTTGCGCCCGCTTTTTGGAAAAGCTTATCAGCCGCTTTGATTGTCGCAGCCCAGGGGTGTTGCTCCAATGAGCGGCCCTTTGTTTGTCTTCCCATTTTTTAACTTGTAGAGCGATAAAGCTACTGGTGATCCCGAGCTGTGGTTCGGGACCGTATGGGGTAGACACCGATGCCTTTTTAGCAAGGCGATCAGCGGTCTCGTTGCCCTCGATTCCCTCATGGCCGGGCACCCATAGCAGCGTTAGTTTGTTGCCAAGGGCAGCTTCCTTAAGGGAAGTTAGGCAACTCCAGGTCAGCTTAGATGTTATAGAAAAGGACGAAATGGCCTTTAAAGCTGCCTGGCTGTCAGAGAGGATGTAGATCCTTGCGCCTTTGAGTCTTTTCCTGGCAACCTCTTGCACAAATTTCTATAGCATGGGCCCATGTCCCCCGAGCCCAGCCCTACCCCCCATCACAGACCCGTCTGTATACCAGACTAGTGAGCCTGGTTCAAATTGAGGCAGGCCTCTTTTCCAGGTCTCACGATCATTTATGATGACATTGAAGGGTAGGTCGAAGTTCTTTCTTTCTAACATGAAATCGGGAACTGACCGAGTCACGGCGTCTGTCCTAATAGTATCCAGTATACTCAGGTGACTCTCTCTGTGTACAGGTGTCTTGATCCTCCCCAACTGCTGCATTCTTGATGCCCCCGGGTAGGCAGTCCTCTGCACATGAATGTACAAAGGAGTGAGGTCCAGAAGGACCTCCATTGCTGCAGTTGGCGTGGTATTCATGGCTCCTGTTAGGCCTAAGCATGCCTGCCTTTGGAGTTTCCGGACTGCCTCTTGTGCTGTCACTTGGCAGGATTTTTGCCATCATACCATTGAAGCACAGGTGATCATGGGTCTGACAATTGCTTTATAGGCCCATGCCGTCATGGTGGGTGTCAGACCCCATGTCTTGCCGAGCATTCTGTGGCAGGACCACAATGCCCGTGTACCTCTACTGATAGTGTACTCCAAATGCTTATTCCAGATTTGACCTCAGTGGCGAGGCACAGCCTCTTGCCCTGAAGGCTAGGAGCTTTTAGAAAAATTTTCCTTCTCTTAGTGAAGGGAACCACGTTGGTTTTCTCAGGGTTTAAATGAAGCCCCTCTTTTGAACACCGTCGTTGAACGACATCTAGGGCACCTCGCATCCGTTCTGACACAGTGTAGTCAAACTTGCCACTTACGAACCCGTTTATGTCGTCTGCATAAGCTACTACTTCGTAGCAGGCTTGAGTCTCAAGCAGTTCATCAGTTACCAGTAGCCACAATGGTGGGGGGGGGGGGAGAGAGAACACCTCCTTGGGGGCAGCCTCTGCTGGCCACCACAGTGATACTCTCCTCTCCCTGTGTGGTTGTCATAACTCGGCTCACCAGCATTGCCTTTATTCACTTAATGGTAGGGTCATTTATCCCCTTCTTTCTCGCTGCTCTTTCAATTGATGCATAGTTGGTGTTATCGAAAGCACCCCCTATATCCAGAAAGCATCAGAGGGCTATTTCTTTAGTTTCTAGAGCCTTTTCAATCAACATCACAGTATCCGACAAAGCCGTCTCTGTTGATTTACCCTTTTGGTAGGCATGTTGGGCCTTATTCACAGGGTTAGTTGAGAGATGGTCATCTCTGATCATCTGGCCAATTATCTTCTCCATGGCCTTTAGCAGGAAGGATGTGAGGCTGATGGGCCTCTGCGACTTGGGCAGTGTGGAGGAGGTTGTCGTGAGTCCCTCCCGGGAACACTCCTATATTATTAAGTTCTCACCAACATTCAAACGCCAAACTAAAGCTCCGTAAATAAACATATGAGTGGGGACAGGCGACAGAACCCAGGGTTACTCAACCTGGGGCCCCACTACCAGCTCCCTGCAAGGAGCTGGAGGGAGAGGCCCCCAAGTACTATAAAACCCCGGATCCTGGCGCTCAAGCTTCATTCGACACTTCCTCTAACCAGCTCTCTCTTCTCTCTCTTACCTTACCTCCCAGATGATCGGTTGACTACAGCCGCCTGGGAATTTCACCTCCTCTCTCCTCCTCCTTGTCTAGATGATCGGTTGAATACAGCCGCCTAGACAAGGGACCTCTCCTTTCCTCTCCTTCACCTAGATGAACGGTTGACTACAGCCGCCTAGGTGAAATTCCCTCATCCACCTCTCTCTCCTCCTAAAGTCGTAGATGTTCGGTTGACTACAGCCGCCTGCGACTTTTCCTTCTTTACCTAAATTCACTCACTCACCTTCCTTCCACACCGCCGTGATGAAAATTCTAAATTCATCACAGTGGTGAACCCGACGTTCACTCAACCTTCTTCCTTCCCACCTTCCCACCTCATGTGTCGCCCCAGTCAAATAGTTCGGTGTCCCAAATTTTAAATTCAAATTTCAACCAGTCAGTGTAAATTCGCAATTCTTGGCCCAAACCTCACCGCTCAACTCTCAACTCAACGCACCGCCGCTCCCGCCGATTGCGAATTTCAAAATTCAAAACCACGTCAAATTTTTGAATTTTAGTTACAGATATGGACCCGAACTCACCGACGCCGCCGCTCCTGCGACCAGCCACACTGCAGCCGCCCGCCGCTGCGACATCCGACGCATTGGCCGACAACCCTTTCTCCACACTCTCGCCACCAACCTCTGCGACATCAGCCGCCTCCGCCGCCGCCGCTGCAGCCGCAACCGCCGCCGACGTCATGACGGCATCCGCAGCGTTCCCTCTATCGCTGCCCCCCTTCTACACACACGACCCGGCCCTTTGGTTTTTTCAAGTGGACGCAGCGTTTTCGGCCGCCAACATCCGCAGCCAGAAAACGAGATACTCCCGGATCATTTCGTTACTGCCCTACGAGATCCTACTGCAGACTTCCGACATCTCCCCCGACGCCGCCGCTGCGTACGACGACCTCCGCAGCCGCCTCATCAACACCTACCAGCCGTCGAAAATCGCCCGAGTCGCCGCCCTCTCCCAACCTCAACACCTCGGCGACCAGAAGCCGTCCCACCTCTACCGACGGCTGCGGCACCAGCTGCACGACATTATGACGGCCGACGTCGCACGTACTTTCTGGTTGCGCGCTCTACCCCACCCCATCCAGATGGCCCTCGCCAGCCACCTAGAATGTCCCGATGAGCCCCTTCTGCGACTCGCGGACACCGTCCACGACTTGGCCGCAGCCGCCAGCGTCGGCGAAGTACACGCACCCCGTCATCCACCACCTCTGCGCGACCGCACCACCTCCCGGGATCGCAACCGGACCCCCTCCCTCAACGGACGCAGACCCACTTCCAGGGATCGCCGGCACTACCCCTCCACCGACCGCCGACGCCAGCGCTCGCCGGAGCGACGCACCTCACCTACCCGTGAGCTACGTAGGGGAAAGTCCCCAACGACCGCACCCCCCTCCACTACGAGCCGCCCCACCAAGACCGACTACCTCCCTGCGGACCCCCCCCACCGTTGTTTCTATCATGTAAACTTCGGTGGGGAGGCCCGCAAGTGCCAACCCCCCTGCTCCTTCGCCCCTAAGCAGGGAAACGCAGCCGCCCGCCGGTAAATCCGGCGGGCCCCCCTCCTCGCCAACACGGGGGGGACCATGGACATACCCCCCCCGCCCGCATTCACACGGCCACCACCACCAAGCCACGCTACCCCTCCTACGCCGCCGCCACGGCTGCCAACCTCCCGGCCGCGCCTACAGCGCCGCCGAAACCCTCACCCCACCACCACCGAAACGGACCCTCCCCGCCCGCCGCCAGGGCGTCCAACCTTCCGGCCGCCACTCACGCCGCCGCTACCGTTCCCCCACCTCGGAACGGCCCCTCCACGCCCGCCACCAGGGCAACCCACCTGCCGGCCGCACCTCACGGCGCCGCCAAAACCCTCTCCCCGCCAACTACCGTTCCCCCACCCCGGAACGGGCCCTCCCCGCCAGCCTCCAGGGCGCAACCCCCTCCGCCCACCACTCAACCGGCCGCTACCGTTCCCCCTCCCCGGAACGAAGCGAAGCCACCTCCTACCACACTGGCCAAACCCCCTGCAGACCCCACCGTTCCCCCCCTCCGGAACGGCGAGAAACCGCCCCGCGTCTCCTTCGCGGCGGACCAGCCAACGCCGACACACGTCCCTACCTCCGCAATCAAACCCAACGCCCTCCCGACCCACCAACGACTTTTCCTGCGCTGCAGGAAAACTAATGTTCCTTTCCTGGTGGACACGGGGGCGGCGCTGTCGATATTTCCCAACAACATCCTCCGTCGTCAGGCGCGCTGCTACCGGCAGCTTCTCTACGCCGCCAACGGTACCACCATCCCCTCGTACGGGACGTACCGCTCCTCAGTTTATATGAGCGGGCTCGCGTACGAGTGGGAATTTACCGTGGCGGACGTGGAGAAGGCGATCCTGGGGGCCGATTTTCTTGCCTATTTCGGTCTCCAGGTCGACGTCCGGAACGCGCGCCTGATTGACCCCGCCACCAAAACACCCATACCCGGATTCATACACGCCATCAACCACCCCCCAACACAGTTTGAACGCCTCCTCCTCAACTACCGTCCCCAGCGCCGCCCCTCTGCACACATCTCCACTGTCCAGCACCACATAGAGACCACAGGACCACCCATCACCGCAAAAGCCCGCCGCCTACATCCCCTTCAGTTGTCAAAAACCCGCCAACACTTCGACAAACTCATTGCCGACGGTATCGTCCGCCCCTCAAAATCCCCTTGGGCTTCTCCGCTCCACATCGTGCAGAAGCCCAATGGGGATATCCGCCCCTGCGGGGACTACCGGCGGCTTAACTCTAAAACCACACCGGACCTCTATAATGTCCCCCACCTGCGTGACTTTTCGTCACATCTCCATGGCGCCACTATCTTTTCCACCCTTGATATTTCGCGAGCGTTCCATCACATCAACATCCACCCCCCCGACGTCCCGAAAACCGCTATAATTACCCCGTTCGGTTTATTTGAATATGTGAAGATGGGCTTCGGGTTAAGGAACGCGGCGCAAACTTGGCAGCGGTATATGGACAGTATCTTGCGAGGCCTACCGTTCGTATTTTGCTTCCTCGACGATATCCTGATCGCCTCCAAGACACAGGAAGAACACCTCGCCCACCTACAGCAAGTCCTAGACATCTTTTCCACCGAAGGCCTCCTCGTCAACACAGACAAATGTGTCCTCGGCCAACCCTCCGTCCGCTGCCTCGGCCACCAAGTATCCTCGGACGGCATCACACCCCTCCCGGACAAGGTCCACGCAATTATTGACTTCCCGCAGCCCCGCACGGTCACCGAGCTCCGCCGCTTCCTGGGTATGCTCAATTTTTACCGTAGACACATAAAACACGCCGCTCAACATCAACAACCACTCATACACGCCATTCCCCAACCCTCCAAAAAAAATGATAACCGCCCCATCACCTGGACCCCCCAACTTTCCGCCTCCTTCAAAATTTGCAAACAGGACCTAGTAGACGCCGCTCTATTAGCCCACCCCGACCCTCACGCTCCCCTTTCCATCACTACCGATGCGTCCGATTGGGCCATCGGGGCAGTGCTCCAACAGCACACCGGCGCCACCCCCCAACCCATTGGCTTCTTTTCGAAAACCTTATCCCCCACCCAAAAAAATTACTCTACCTTCGACAGAGAGCTCCTCGCCATCCACGAAGCCATAAAGCACTTTCGTGACTTCGTGGAGGGCAGGCAGTTCTCTGTCGTTACAGATCACAAGCCCCTGACCCACGCCCTCCTTCAAAATCGCAAGTCCGCCTCCCCGCGTCGCCTCCGGCAGCTCGAGTTTATCGGACAGTTCACGTCCGATATCCGATATTTGCCGGGGGCCGACAACTGCGTGGCGGACGCGCTCTCCCGACCCACCCCTACCCCCGCGCCGGTGGCGGAGTTGCTGCCATTCCCTTCCCCTCAATCCATCAAGTCAAAACAAGATCCAACCTCTGACCCCGCCCTCTCCAACCTTATTTCCGCATCCAAGTTGGAACAGCTGCCTCCCCTCGACCTCTGGTGCGACGTAACGGCCGATTCACCGCGCCCTTACGTCCCACCGGGGTTGAGGAGGCAGTTGTTCCTCCACTACCATTCCCTTCACCATCCTGGCATTCGGGCGAGCCGGGACCTCATCAAGACGCGGTACTTCTGGCCCCATATGAATACAGATATTCGTAACTGGGTTCTGGGGTGCCAGAAGTGCCAGCGTTTCAAAGTCTCGGCCCACCCGCATGTCCCTCCTCAACCAATCCCCGACTCCCTCCCGTGGGAGCACGTACATTTGGATCTAGTGGGCCCCCTTCCCCCGTCCGAGGGGAAGAAATACTGCCTCACGATGATCGATCGTGCCACCAACTGGGTGGAGTGCATCCCCCTCTCCACCATCACCGCGGACGCCGTCGCAACGGCTTTCCTCTCTCAATGGGTTAGCCGTTACGGTTGTCCGCGGACAGTCACGGTCGATCAAGGGAGGCAGTTTGAATCGGCCCACTTCTCCGAATTGTTACGCTCCCTCGGGATCCAAAAAATCCACACTACCCCTTACCATCCCCAATCCAACGGGAAAATAGAGCGGTGGCACTCGGTCCTGAAGCAGGCCATTTCTACATCAGCAAATTCCCCTTCCTGGACAAAATCTCTCCCCTACATTTTACTCAGCCTTCGAACATCCGCCCGTCCTTCAGACCAAACTAGCCCCGCACAGAACGCCTTTAAAGACCCACTACGTTTACCGGCCGACATTTTCACTCCACACCACACACCGTCAATTAACAGGGAACCACTACACTCAACAACACCGACAAACGACACCACTTATCCCAAACGATTTTTCACCACAACACACATGTACCTGAAAGAGCCCGGCATCCATAAAACTTTCCAACCACTTTACGCCGGGCCCTTTCAAGTCATCCGCACAACACATACCACCGCGACCCTGTTAATTGACGGCAAACCACATACAGTCCCGTTAGCCAGGTGCAAACCCGCACCTGTGCTAACCCCAACACCTAACAGTATCAGTCTCCCACCGTCCGTTCACGATGCAACATCACCTCTTCCCGCAACACCCGTCACCTCCGTCGTTTCCGGATTTCGACTCGGATCCGGAAATGGCGGCGATTCTCCGGGACGTTTTTGTCCCGGACCCACTTTCCCCCCTACCCCCTTCGCCCGGGCCTACCACACCGCTTTGTTTTTCTCCGCCACGGATCTCCGGGTTACCTCCCCGGCCCCGACGGTGGAAGTACCCCCAGTGGCGAATTCTACGCGAATTTCGCGTAGCACAAGCCACGGGGGTACACCCTCCCTACACCCCAACCGACCCCCTGATGGATTCCATCCTTCACGAGTTCCGCCTTGCGGAACTCATGCCTCCCCCGCCCCCCGTTCAAATTTCAATCCCCCCCCTTCAAATTTCAATACCACCCATTCAAATTCCAAACCCCCCCATACCATCCAAAGCCCCAACAACCCCCGCTCAACCTACAATTTCAAAACCCCCCGTTTTAATTCCCCCCCAATTCTCCATCTTCGACCCCCCTCCCTCCCCTCCATCGTCGGGGATATCCCCAATAGTTCCCGCCGGGACGAAACGGCCCGGGCGGCGGAACGGACGGAGGGAGCGTCCACACACCCCCCTCGTCCCGGCGGCCAAGTCCCCCGCCCCGCTATGAGCAATCACGGCGGGGCCTTGAGATTCCGGGACAGTGCTGGTGTCTCATCAAACCACTCGCTCTGTACCGAAACTCGAGGCCCCACCGTGGCCGCCTCACCACGACGACCGCCGGCGACTGCCCCCAACACACTACACTCACACACACACACACACAACCACTCGCCACATCCCATCCACACCCAGGAAACGGCGGACCCGCACGACCGCCTCCCCCATGTTGACCAAATTTTTGCACACCCCTCAACTTTTGCACATACCTCTGTATCTTCTGTAAATACCCCTTCAGCTTTTGTACATACTCATCCATCATCTGTAAATACTCATCCATCAATTGTAAATACTCATTCATCCTTTGTGCATACTCCATCCTCATCATTGTAAATACTAACACACATTGATCACATTTATAAATGCGAAATGTTTATATCTGTTGACTCATCATCACCCAATATTTATGTCTTATACTCTACTTACCATATACTCTATCTTCTACTCTACTTACCATCTACTTACTCTAGGTTTACCATGTACTTACCTTCTATATACCATACTCCCTATCTACTTACATACTCTTAAGCCTTCTAGCTTTAAGTCTGGCCTTCAGCCCAACTGCCTGTTTGCATCGGCCTTCAGCCCCTGTCACCTTACGCCTTCAGCACCTCCTTTGTTTGCCGTCGCCCTCAGCTCCTGTCACCTTGCGCCTTCAGCTCCACCTTTTGTTTGCCGTAGCCCTCAGCTCCTGTCACCTTGCGCCTTCAGCTCCACAAATCTTGGTTCAAACTGGGGGGACCTCTGTCGTGAGTCCCTCCCGGGAACACTCCTATATTATTAAGTTCTCACCAACATTCAAACGCCAAACTAAAGCTCCGTAAATAAACATATGAGTGGGGACAGGCGACAGAACCCAGGGTTACTCAACCTGGGGCCCCACTACCAGCTCCCTGCAAGGAGCTGGAGGGAGAGGCCCCCAAGTACTATAAAACCCCGGATCCTGGCGCTCAAGCTTCATTCGACACTTCCTCTAACCAGCTCTCTCTTCTCTCTCTTACCTTACCTCCCAGATGATCGGTTGACTACAGCCGCCTGGGAATTTCACCTCCTCTCTCCTCCTCCTTGTCTAGATGATCGGTTGAATACAGCCGCCTAGACAAGGGACCTCTCCTTTCCTCTCCTTCACCTAGATGAACGGTTGACTACAGCCGCCTAGGTGAAATTCCCTCATCCACCTCTCTCTCCTCCTAAAGTCGTAGATGTTCGGTTGACTACAGCCGCCTGCGACTTTTCCTTCTTTACCTAAATTCACTCACTCACCTTCCTTCCACACCGCCGTGATGAAAATTCTAAATTCATCACAGAGGTCTTGCCCACTTTCGGTATAAACACCACCCTCACATTCCTCCACACCTCTGGGATGCAAGCGAGTGCAAAACTTGCGCTGTAAGTCTTTATGATGAGGGCAGCCAGCATGTTGAAGCAGTGCCCTGTTGAAGCAGTGCCGGGAAAATGCCGTCACACGATGCTGACTTATACGGTTTGAATGAGTTAATGGCCCATTTAACCTTGTTGGAATTGAAAATCTTTTTGGCTTGTTTCAGGATGCCTCTGTCTAGCAGGCGGCTTGCATTTTCGACATCCTGCGCATCGGGGCTATAGCCCCCCTCCATGAACGTGGAGTCTGGGAAGTGTACCCCCATGAGTAACTCCAGGGTCTCCCTCGTGTCACTGGTATAACTTCCATCCGCCTTCTGAAGTAACCCAACTGGGTTTGGTCTATCCTTGGATAGAACTCTCTGGAGTCTGGCAACGGCAGAGACACCCTCCAGTCCTTCACAGAAGCTCTTCCAGGATGACCGTTTTGCTCTTCGTAGGGCGACTGTGTACTTGGTGCGGTATCGTCTATAGGTGTCCCATTCACCGTTTCTGAACGAGAGTACTTACCTACCTGTCTAATTTTGTAAATGTTAAGAAGAGCATCAAAATTACTCATTATTAAATAATTATTCATAATTTGACCCATCAAATGTGTTTGGAATGAAAACCCTTCAATCGGTTGTGGAAAATTTAATGCTATCAACCATGCCAATCCTATCCGAACCAAATGCTATCTTCATGCCAAAACCTCGATTTTGCTGAAAAACCTGTTTTTTCCATTAAAACGTCATTTTCTCTATTATGACTACACCGTTGGAAAGGTGAGATTTGAACAAAGTTTTTCTCATAGACGCCCCACCGAACGAAAAGTTACTAAAAGAGAAACAACCTATAGAAAAACGTCAAATTGTCAGAAATTCTCAAAATTTTCACTTTGGTCTCGTTTTATACACATTGAACCCGTTCAAAAAATTTTGAGTGTGCATTAAGGAGATGAGAAATTTAACGCTCTTTCTAACGGTATAATTAGATTTGAATTTATCTGACGGATTGAGGAGGTTATGGCCATTTTACTGACTTAAGATCGAAACCACGAAAAAAAATCTTAAAGTGGAAAAAGTGGCATGCAGAGCGCATTTAAAAAAAGTCTACTGTTATATTAGGTGTTGTAGATGAAGCAACGAGAGCTCTAGGTGGACTGACCCTGTTTATTCATGAGCGTACACAATCGAGGCAATATCAGTGGACTACAAACTTGTTTATTATGACATCCCCCTTTTTCTAAATCAAAATGTACAATTTCGGATAAAATATATTAATGTTCTTAAGAGGCTAACATAATCATTTCCTTAAAGCATAATCATGTTATTCCTTCTCGGAATACAAAGTTATACAAACAAATACAGCTTATTATCTAGTATAGAAAAGAATAGTTACTGTGAGTCATAATGTGTAGTTCAGAACCAGTACAATCATTTGCCAAATTGGTGGTTGTTGTGATCGGCTGCTCCTCCACAACTCTTGTAATGCAGTAACATGAAGTATCTCAGAGTGGGGACCCCCCGACCCCCCTCTGATCATGTCAAGGGGTATAAAAGAGCCAGGGGCCACAAAATACACAACCATTCTCTCAAATGCGATCGACTCGTCTATCCGACTCCTCAATCACTACACTGGTGACATCCGACGTGTGAAATACACCGCCAGCGCCCGCCGTTTGACAGCGTCGCAGCCCCGCCTCCGCTTCAACGAGCCCCACCACGCGCGGCCCCCACCGACGCCACAGCGGCGCCCCACTCCGACGCCCGCCTCGACGGCTATCGCAGCGCCTCCCGCTACTTCGCCCCACCATCACCGATCCTTATATAAGGAAACGGACGCCGGCGCCGAGCACACTTCCAGCTGACACCTCACCGGACTGGCACCGAAGAGAAAACCGAAGATGACGGAGCAGAAACCGCAAAAGACACCCGAAGCGAGCGCTCCCTCGATTCTCAAGCTTCAGCCGTTCGACCCCGCATTCCCGCACGTCTGGTTCGCCCAACTCGAGCTCATCCTCGCACACGAAGGCCTCACGACGCCACATGCGAAATTCGCCCGAGCCTTCCTCGCCCTCGAACCTCGACAAGCGGATCTATGCGCCGACATCAACCCCTCGCACACCAGTAGTTGCCAGACACTAAAAACTCGCCTTCTAGCGACACACGCACCTTCCGATGGTTCACGGCTCACCGCCCTCCTCCAGCCGACATCCGACGACGAACTTCTGTCGATCCTCACTCGCCGACTCACCCGAGCACTTCCGGCTGACACACCCGCACCGCTCGTCCGACAGCTCTTCCTCCGCGCCCTACCCGAGAGCATACGTCTACACATAGCGGCCCGTGACGAACCCGACATAGTGAAACTCGCTGCGCTCGCCGATCGCCTCCTACCATTCGCCCCGCCTCCTCGGGTGGCTACCGTCTCCGAAGAGGTCGAAGTGATCAACAATAGACGACAACGGCGCTCCCCGACGCAGCCGGCGACGAACACACGCCGCCCGACGAACACCCTATGTTTCTACCACCGCACATGGGGCCCACGAGCACAGAAATGCCGCAGCCCCTGCACCTGGCGCCCGAAACCGTCGGGAAACGACAACGCACGGCCCGACCAGCCGTAACGGCCGTGCGCAACCCACCAACATCTCGGCTCTTCATCCGCTGTAAGAAAACCTCCCTACACTTCCTCGTGGATACCGGCTCTGACGTCGCGATCGTCCCGAACACCCTGCGCAACCGGAAAACGACACGTCCAAGCGCTCTACGTGCCGCAAACGGCAGTACACCTCCCAGATCTCCCTCCGTATGAGTGGACCTTCACAGTCGCCGACGTATCAACTCCGATCCTCCGCTCCGACTTCTTGACGTACCACGGCCTACTCGTTGACCTACCCAACGCCCGACTCATCAACGCGGCCACGCAGCGGTACATCACCGGGACAGTAGACCTCATACCTCCGAGCCAGTCCATCTGTACGACGACAGCGAACGAGCCCCGATTTCAAGCCCTCCTCGACGCCTACAAACCTTCACAGACACCATGCGATGCTCCTGTCGAACATCACATCGTCACGAAGGGAACCCCGTGTCACGCGAAACTTCGCCGATTATCCCCGGACCTATACGCGAAAGCGAAGGCCCATTTCAGCGAATTACTAGCGGCGGGGGTCATCGAACCTTCGGAGGCGCCGTGGTCCAGCCCGCTCCACATCGTTCCGAAACCCGACGGTGATATTCGCCCCGTCGGTGACTACAGAGCGCTGAACCGACTCACTCTGCCCGACCGCTACACTGTCCCACACCTACACGACTTCACAACGGCCCTGTACGGGACTACAGTGTACAGCACATTCGACCTCGCACGCGCATTCTTCCACTGCAAGATCAGCGAACGCGACGTACCCAAGACAACAATCCTCACACCTTTCGGCGCCTGTCAATTCAAGCGAATGAATTTCGGCTTACGAAACGCAGCGCAGACGTGGCAGCGCTACATGGACCACGTCCTACGGAACCTGCCCTTCGTGTACTGTTACCTAGATGACATACTGGTCGCCTCCGCCACCCCGTCAGAACACTACACCCACGTACGCACGCTCCTCGAGACCCTCGCTAAATACGGCCTCCAAATCAACAAAGCAAAATGCCAGCTCGCACGGCCCTCAGTCAAAATATTGCTTTTGAATAAGTTGTCTAGCTTTCAACTGCTTACTTATTTCGTAGTTGGTATTGTCAAGGAAAAAGTCTGTTTTACTGGGAAGAATTCCAGCTAGTTTGCGGTTGAACAGAAGCTCGGCTGGAGATCCTATGGTTTCAGAAATTGGAGTATTACGGTATTCCATTAAAGCTACATATGGGTCCCTGTTATTCACATCGGCTTTCATAAGCATTATTTTAATGGTTTGAATGGCTCTTTCGAGCATGCCATTTGATTTGGGAAACCTAGGGCTCGAAGTCCTATGTTCAAATCCCCAATTCCTAGCGAAATCCTTGAATTTAGTCGATGAGTATTGGGGGCCACCATCTGAATATACAATTTTAGGAATACCGTGCCTCGCAAAAAATGATTTTAGGTTTGTTATTGTTTTTTCACTTGTCGTGTCGCTTCCTAGGATGGCCATTTCAACGAATTTACTAAAGTAATCTACTAGAATCAGGTAGTTTTGGTTTTCTAGTGAAATAAATCAGTACCTACCACCTCAAAGGGTTTTTTGGGATTTCTTTCGGAATTAAGGGTTCCTTTTGATTTTCTCTCTGCGATATTTCAGGCATACGTTACAGTTTTGCACCATATCCTCAATTTGCTTACCCATCCCTGGCCAAAACATGACTCTTCTGGCCCTTTGTTTACATTTATTTATTCCCAAATGATTAAAGTGAATTCGTTTTAACATTTCCTGCCTCATATTTTGTGGGACGATTATACAGCCATTTTTAAATAATAATTTCTTGTACTCAAAATGTTCCTCTTGATAAGCGAAATATTGTTTGATTGGATTAGGTACTAACATTTTATTGGATGGCCAACCATTCAAGACATATTTTTTTAATAACTGTAGTTCTTCATCCAACTCAGTGTTTTCAAAAATTCTTCATTTTTTATTTTTGACATGTGATTGAAGACCTCTAGAACTGTGGATATATGGAATTCGATGTCTTGTTCTACGTCGACTAACATTGGATCATTAGCATAATTTCGTGACAACGAATCAGCTAAATATAGTTCCTTTCCTGATTTATAAATCACATTTAAATCATATGGTTGGAGCCTTAGAATCATACGTTGTAGTCGTGGTGGGCATTGGTTTAGAGGTTTAGCAAATATGAATTTTAACGGTTTGTGGTCACTTTCCACTGTTATATTGCGGGAGCCATAAATATACTTATGGAATTTTTCACATGCAAAGACAATAGCGAAGCATTCCTTTTCTATCTGTGCCCATCGCTGCTGAACATCACTAAAAGCCTGAGAGGCGTAGGCACAAGGTAAGTTGTTTTGAAATAGCACAGCTGCGACTCCTCCTTGAGATGCATCTACTGATAGTGTTATCGGTTTGTTGACATCAAAAAACTGAAGGATCGGCTTTGCTGAAAGAGCTTGTTTAATGGCGTTAAATGCTTTTTCCTGTTACTGAGTCCAATACCACACAACATCTTTTTTGAGCAGAGCTCTTAAGGGTTCTGTTATTATGCTAAGATTCTTAATAAACTTTGAGACATATGTGACCATACCTAAGAGGGTTTGTAACTCTTTTGCATTTGATGGGGGTTTCATTGCCAAGATACCTTGTAATTTTTCGTCATCCGGTTCCAACCCATTTTTTGAGAATTTATACCCTAAAAATTTAATTTCGGCGATACCAAATTTACATTTTTCTATATTAAACGAAACATCCGAGGCTCGTTTCAGAACATTCAACAATATCTGTTTGTGTTCTGCTTCATTTTCAGAAAATATGATAGGTAAGCTCATCCATAAATACCGCTGTGCCTTTTATATCGCCAAAAATATCAGTAAAAGTTTTATTAAACATTTCAGAACTTGAACATAACCCATACGGCATCCTATTGAAACAATACCTACCATATGGGCTGTTAAAGCAGGTTTAAAATGAGCTACTCTCCGATAATTTTATTTGCCAAAATGCTTTGCTAGCGTCTAAAGTAGAGAATATTTTTGATTTTCCTATACGGGCAGCAATGTCTTCAAAAGTTGGCATTTCGAAGTGTTGCCTCAATATATTTTTATTCAATTGTTGTGGGTCTAAGCAAATTCTTAACCCATGGTCCCGTTTTTTAACAATTACAAGAGAGTTGGCAAATTCTGTAGGTTCAGTTACTTTCCGTATAATACCATTTTGTTCCATCTAATCGAATTCTAATTTTAATGGTTTTAGTAATTTTATAGGTACTCTCCTACAAGGCTGAATTTGTCCTTTGTAATCTGCTTTCATTTTGATATCATACGTAGCATCTTTGATTTCACCTAGCCTATTGTCAAATAACTGTGAAAAATCCGCTAAAAATGGGTATTTTGTGCTTCTAGGACATATATTAACAAACTTAATTATGGCTACTCTTTTAATAAGGTTGAGGGTTTCTATCGTCTCCCAACCTAGTACAGCTGGTGTTTTAACCGAACTGTCTACGTAAAGTCGATCATGTAGGTTTTATCATTTATTGAGCATAAGAGTGTTGCTTTTCCTTTGACTTTAACCGGAGTACCGTTATAGTTTCTCAAATTGATATTTATTTTATTTATTTGTGTTGTTTTTAATCCAAGTTGCTTGTACATATGAAGTGGCAATACATTAGTGTCAGCTCCCGTATCTAATCGGACATGCAGCGGTTTATCGTTTACGTGCAACTTTAGACACCATCTATCATTGTCAGACTTATCTTCGGTAATCATACCTAGAAAAAGTTGATCATAATCACTTCCCTCGTCTTCCTCGACGGTTCCGACACGTTTGGATGGTTTCGGTAGAGTTTTCTTCGACCGGGTTTCTTTCTTCTTATGCGACTGACGATCTTCTTGTTTCCTGGTGTTTTTTGTTCGGCATATTTTGGAGAAGTGTCCTATTCGTTTGCAGGTTCCACATTCTTGATTGAATGCGGGACATTTCCGGTACTCATGTTGATAGCCACATTTTGAGCACTTCCTTATTTGATTTCCTGCATGTTTGAGATAGTTGATCGATTTGCTCGGGTCATTTTGTAAAGTTCGAAGCTGCGTTTCTGCTAGCTCACTCGCTTTGCAGATCTTTAAGCACTTGGCCAAGTCGAGATCGTCTTCTCTCAGCAGACGTTCCTTCAAGTTTTGATCAAGGATGCCTGTTACTATCCAATCTCTTACTAGGCCTTCACGAAGAGTCTCAAAGCTACAACTATTACTGAGCTTTTTCAGATTGGTTATATAATCATCGAATGATTCACCTTGTTTTTGATCTCTGGTGAAGAAGATGTAGCGGTCCACTGTAACGTTTTTCTTTGGCGAGCAATAGGTTTCAAATAATTGCATGACCTCCTTTGGATCCTTCGCCTGTTCATCATGCACGTCGAAGGTTTCGTAGCGTTCTTGAGCTTCATGACCGAGCACATGTAGTAGAACTGCACACTGCACATCCTTCGATTTACTCGTAAGACCGGACGCGACCGCATACATATTAAATTGTTTTTTCCACTTCTGGAAGTTCGCATCTATATTCCCCTCAAACACTAAGGGGTTTGGAGGCTGTAAGTTTTGCATTTTTGCGGATACAAAATGGTTCACTTTGGCCGCAGCGCCATGTTATATTAGGTGTTGTAAATGAAGCAACGAGAGCTCTAGGTGGACTGACCCTGTTTATTCATGAGCGTACACAATCGAGGCAATATCAATGGACTACAAACTTGTTTATTGTGACAGACTACAAGACGCTTTTTGTTGCAAATTCTTTGTAAAATCGATCCCTGAAGTCCCGCGGACTTGAGTTGAGACACATTGTATATATGGATATAACAGCTCTTAGCCTACCTACCTACTGTGTGAAAAAGCTTTTTAGTCATCGCAATTTAATCGTACCTCCGGGAAAACTAATTGCAGGGGGTCTCCATCAGGAATTTATATGAACGGTGAAAGGATAGCTCGTTAGAATGAAATTAGATCAAAACAGTAATATGCCTAACTTGAAGGTAATTAAACATCCCAACCTAACGAATTACTCGAGATAAAATTCGAAAGTAATTACATAGTTCCAGTCAAGCTGTAGGTATGACCTAGAGAGAGAATATTCGAAATCACGTTCATACGAATAATATGAGCATGTAAATTTATTATATTTATATTCTAACATGGTATTTTATATTCTAACGTGTTGGCTGAACTCACTCTCATCGCCCACCCTTTCGTCGGAACTAGACGAGGCCACTTTTTTTCCTAACTTCCTCGCCGCTACTTTGCCCGCCTCATATCGTCTCCCTAATAAATTCATGTTTTTTCAGTGACCTCCTTCACTGACATAGTATTCGCCCAATGATTTACACAAGTGTTGCATTTTTATTCTGAAGTCGTGTTCAGCCCATCTGGCACTTAGTTTCATCATAACTTCCAGCAAAACGTTTCTTCCTTAACTATCCTCCTTTTCAACTTCCTCAGATACCTACCTTGAGACATCGTCCAGGAAGCTGTTCGACATCAGATCATCACCCGCGGGGGCCCCTGAGGTGTGCAGCGCGTTGCGAAAATGTACTAGTTGATGTGCATAGTTATTACTTGAATATTCAATTTTTATGCTTGTTCAAATCTTACCATCTCATCATCTTGTTCTCCACCATCTCTCACAACTATTTGAATTATTCCTACAACATTTACATAAAATATAAAGTCCATATACCTACCCGCTCCTCCGATCAATGTAACCTAAATCAAGAGTTCGTCAGTCTGTACATTGGTTAGAATCAATACATTGTATTTTTCTTTTTCATTTTATGAATTTGATGAATCAGTGCAATCCCGACTTTGTCTGTCCGTCAGACGACGTACGAAACTTCTAGCAGGTAAGTAGGCATGTTTTTTCGCACATCATCCGTGCATGCCCCATTTTGCGACGTAGTGGTGGGTGGGAGGAAGCTTGAGGAAGAGAAAATCAACGTTATTCCATCGTACGTCGAGATGGAATAATGGATGCAACTGAATTTGAGCAATACCTACGCGAGTTGCACGTTTTTAGTGATCATTGATGATAGGTTGGTTTGAGGTTGGCTCTGTGGAGAGCAAAAGCAATTTGACAGTGATAGTGTTATGGGATCGGGAAAGCTCAGGAGAAAGGCTCCATACGTGGGATACCAACTCTCTAAATTGATATTTCTCAGAAGGCAGTAGATGCAACTGGATTCGAGTAATACCTACGTGAGTTCCACTTTTCCTGCGCACATCAATGATGGGTTCGTTTGAGGTTGGTCCTGTGTAGAGCAAATACAATTTGACTGTGATAGTGTTAAGGGATCGGGAGAGCTCAGGAGAAGGGCTCCATATAAGGGATACCAACTCTCCAAATCTAGGGACGCGGGAGCGTCTTGCCCGCCAAGAAAGCCGACAAACTCGGACCAAGAACAATGTTTACACGACAGAACAAGTAGCCCCCCCCCCCCCCCCACCGGCGAAACTTTGCCTCCTGAAATTTGGCACCAATTGTTCATTGGGGCTATCTGAGTAAGTGTCAAAACCTGAACCCGATAGGTACAGTAAAATCCAAATTATAACCGTTTGCGACCACTGGAAATTATGATAAAAAATAACCCTTAATTGACAACATCACGTTTAGAGCGCCGTAACGTTTGTGTATTATACTTTTCCGCAGCGCTTCTTTTAAAAAGAGTGAACCACAAATCTTAGGAAATCGGGAAAAAATTACTAGGAAAAAATTTTCATCAATGCAAATAGAGCTGCCCCCCACCCACCCCCACCCCCCGTTCTCAGCCAATTATGTTGTAAAATTTTACCGCTGTAACAATTTCTTCCGATATTTTATAAGAAACAAAATTGTGTTTTTAAAAAGTCTGAACCCAATATACCACATACCAATATAATTACCTACTACTTGCTTTTGGCAGCGCGCTGCACACCTCAGCCCCCCCCCCCCCCCCCCAAAACTCACCGGGGGATAAGTATCTCTGAGGAAGTAGAAAAGGAGGCCCAATCGGGATACTATCCCAAATACGGGTATTTAGTTAACCAAATTGCGACCTCCAGGATCCCAATGTGGGCGACCTTCTTCCTAGACAGCCGAAATCTCACTTTTTTAAATCGGCCCTCCTGATTAGATAACTGACAAAGGGATGGTAGCCCAAATACCTACTCTGTCACATAAATAGTTATAATACAAATACATGTAGGTACGAACTAAATCACTCGCGATTAAATCATGGAAACCCATGTCAAATAATAAAAACGCTGCGAAGTACTTGTCACATGGATTTATTATTCCCGACTGAATACGGCACGATTGGGACCTCAGTGCAGAGATCCACTAAGCTAATTTGACGATTTTAAACTCGAATAATAGGTTGCTATTTCTAACAAATTATTTTCGATCAGGGAACTTTTCACTGAATTACCTTGAATCACCTGCTAATACTACGTCCTTTGTTATTATACAAATTTTTGGTGATCACCAGGAGGTAGTATCAACAGGTGAATCAAGACAATTCAGTGACAAGTTTACTGATCGAAAATAATTGATCCATAAATGGGGCAATGGAGGACTCATAAATATTGAACGTTGAGAGTTAAAACTTTGTTAGAACGTCAATCCCTCACTCAGTGGCCAAAATCAAATTCACGTTCAATCTCCTACACCCTAAAAACATGGAAAACGATACCTCGCAAGCCAAATTTAATTAAAACGTCAAAAATACTTAATTTTGCCCCCATTTTTCACCCAAAACACCCGTGGGTGTTTTCCGATCGGGCTGCCAAGAAAAAGGACATAACTAGAGCCCAAATGGAGCATTTGTGCGAAAGAAAGATTTTTTTAGAAGAAAATTAAGGAAGATATCGAAGGTACGGAGGACGGCAGATGGACATGGCATTTTTGGAATCTGCACACCTTCAATCGTAAAAAAATCTGAGGGGGGTGTTCCAAAAAAAATTTCTGGAATCTGCACACCTTGAACCGCTCGTGCTTCATTTTTGGAATCTGCACACCTTTAATCGCTCGTGCTTCATTTTTGGAATCTGCACACCTTGAATCGCTCGTGCTTCATTTTTGGAATCTGCACACCTTGAATCGCTCGTGCTTCATTTTTGGAATCTGCACACCTTGAATCGCTCGTGCTTCATTTTTGGAATCTGCACACCTTGAATCGCTCGTGCTTCATTTTTGGAATCTGCACACCTTGAATCGTAAAAAAAATCTGAGGGGGGGTGTTCCAAAAAAAATTTCTGAACCGAATAAATAGGTGTATTATTCATAGAATAATAAACCAAAACGGAACTAATGCACGAAAAATATACTGATACTGGTTTCGGTGATCAAACCATCGTAAGTGACAAACAGTAACTTAACTAATAATAACAATAACAGCTATTGTTATAGTTATAGCGTTGAAACAAATTTTACGGTTTGGGGGAAAGGAACAGGTTTCTATACACACATCCAACAGGTGGGGAAGGAACAGGTTTCTATATGCCCATCAGCACCGAGCATGATACTTTGGCGGGTGAAATGGATACCAATCCTTTTTGCGGCTGAGGAGGTTTTCTGGGCGTGTATTGATATTTATCAGGCAACCGTAACGATGGACTAACACTAATAGTTATAACTATTATATAACTAACTATAACTATAGCTACCTATGTGAATAGTTATTCCTGTATTAGATATTTGCGTTACATTCCCTTAGTGAGGCCGATTTTTAAGAAGTTATTAAACAGCCATTCCAGGCTGGGACATTTTGTCCGACTGCTCTGCCAGCGTCGCGGACGTGATCAGCACGGCGGCCACCCATCCAAGTGCTAACCACGCTCGACGTATCTTTCGGTGATCCCACGGGAACTGGTTTATTTATTCCACCAGATAAGGCCGTTGGGAGTTTGAAAAGATAGGTTTCGGCTGTCTTGGTAGA
This sequence comes from Leptopterna dolabrata, assembly GCA_954871275.1. NCBI lineage: Eukaryota > Metazoa > Arthropoda > Insecta > Hemiptera > Miridae > Leptopterna > Leptopterna dolabrata. The sequence continues at coordinate 75,911,933 of OX940974.1, forward strand.
AGGCCGCCCAAATTGGGATCCGGGAGGTCGCAATTAGGTTAATTAAATACCCTTATTTGGCTACTATCCCGATTTTGCCTCCTTTTCGACTCCCTCAGATACCTACCTTGACGCATCGTCCAGGAAACTGTTCAACATCAGACCATCAACCACGGCGGTCCCTGAGGTGTGCAGCGCGTTGCGAAAATGTACTACCTGCAGTACATAATAATTATTCCTTGATTTTTTTTTCCTTGTTAAAATCCATCCTTTACCATCTCTCACAACTATTTCAATTATTCATATAAAACCTACAGTCCACGTACCCGCTCCTCCAATCAACGGAACTAAAATCGTGAGTTTGTAGTCAGGAACAAGAAGCTGAACGACTCTTTTTCGCTTGATCGGTACCGCCCCGACAACCTTGCGATGTACAACAACCCTAATCCTCCATTTCGTTAAACGTTTTTCTCATGATCGTCGCTGATTTGTCGTAGCGAAGTTTTGCAACTATAAAAATCAATCATTGTTCAACTTCTCCTAAGTTTCATAGTAAATTGGTATAACGAACAATGAAAGGTTCAAATTTATAGTGCGTTATAGTGTGTTTTGCAGCTCTAAAAATTCAATATTTATTGGTAAAAAAACCGGTGAAAATGGCTGTAATCACCGGAAACTTGTATATGAACTGGTGACAAGACAATTCAATGACAAGTTCAACGATTGAAGATAATTTGTCAAAAATAGAAGCCTACTTCGAGTTTTTGGGGCCAAAATTGGTATAAAACCGCCAGAAATATTTTTTTCAGTTTTATTACACGTGAAAGAAACAATGAATGAATAGCCAATATTTCTGTATGTCCAATAGAATAATAAACCCATGTAACAAGAATTTTGCGCTTTTTTTCCAATAAAATTTCCTATCCTCACACTCATTATTTGTCTTTTGGTAATATTTTGGGAAAATTTTAATTTTTCCATCAAATTAGATAGGTAGGTAGGTATGTACTTACATTTTCAAAATCATTCAGGTCAGATTTAGTCCGTTTTGACATTGTTTTTGATTCTTTTTCATCGACCATTCTGAATCGATAACAACTATATTTTGGCTTTTCTACGTGTACGTTTCAAGTTTATTAGGTATAAATGTGTGTGTCTCCTACCGAACGGTTCCAAATTTCCAAATTTTAGGGTTTACCACCCTGACTACCCTTAAAAGACTTTCCTACCATCAACCTCTTACTTGTTTTCCACTCTTTGAAAAAATTTCTCAAAACATCTGGATCTAGTTTTTTTTTGCTGAGTTAAAATTTAATGAGATTGTACGGAACGTGATTTCCTTGATTCCCATACAACCTGCGAGATATGTTCTATAAAACTGTAACAGTTAGCAGAGGAGTGTGGTTCGAAGTTCGGGTCTAGGAGACGTATGGTGTATTGTAGGCGATAAATTCAGCGGCGTCACTGTCAGGGTTAACGGAGATTGAGATAGCAGGGATTCGATCTCGAGGACTTCTTTGAGATAAATCACCCCCCCCCCCGTCCTATCACAGTCGTTTCATCACTCCCCGGAGTGGTCCCTTTCCATCAGTCCATAAAGAGATCCACCTACAACGCCTTGACGAGAGCTGGTAACATCGTCTGTTCTCTCTCAGATTACTGCGAATGCGTTTTGCAGATTCATTGAAAAGTTCTGTACTTACTGGAAACCTCACAGATAGCACAACTGGTTTCATTTTACCGAATTTACGAAAAAAATAGCCTATGTAACGAGTCCAAAATATTTACTCGTAGTGAGTACATACATTTTTGAAATTTTTTTCCATACTAGTCCGTTTCGGGACATTCTGAATCCATAACTAGACTATGGTTGAGAATGGCTCACAGAACAGCTTCAGTCGAGGTATTGTGAAACGAACACCTACTGCCTATAACGCCGAGCTTTTTCCAGATATATTGTAATTATCCATTGTAGGGCTCCATGGCGGTCAATCATAAAGAAAAGAATGGTTACACTCACCTCACAAAAATGAAATTTCAGACCAAATTCTAAGTACACCACTGCAGAGACTGTTCAACATTAGCATCGTAGAAATTGCTCGAACCGCTGATAACCAACAACCTGAATAGAGAGTGAAAAACATTCAAAAGTATCTAAAATAGCAGCAACCACATGCTCAGGGCACAACAACATGACAAGTTCTGAACCCATTTTCATAACACCGCCTCTCATCTAAAACCAAATAAGTCGTTAATCAATTTAGTTTTGGTAATTGTTCATTCCTAACTACTAGGTCTAGTTTTATCTAGCACAAAAGAAAAATCAATTGAAAAATTTTCAACTTGCAGTTGATGGAATGTTTTAAAGATTAAATCGGTACCGGGGCAACAACTCGTTAGCTGCCACTGCTATCAATTCGGAAATGTTCTAATTCGATGAGATGTAAAAAAACGCGTTTAAAAGATGCCCAAAATTATATGATCGTTTATGGGAGGAAACCAGTTCCTGCCCTCCAAAATCAAAATTTTTACTCGCGTTTTGCGATTTATATCTTCCCGAATTCGGTTCCGCCTACGTCTACACATCAAAATCGGAAGAAAAGTTCAATTCGCAACCATGAAATCGTTGCCACGCGCATGCCGACACCAAAGATGGACTGTATTGAGCTGATATTTGGAGGAAATGTGTGGACTGGAGTCTAGATTGAGTTTCATCAAAATCGGGCGGTAACTTCCTCTGCATTCTCCATCAATTTAACCAAGTAGGTTCGTGATGAGCTGAAATTTGGTGAGTAGGTGCCAGTCGGGTCCGGAAGAGCACTTACATATTTTTCATCATCCGGCCGGAATAGTCGTCTGCGCAACGTGAGACCCTTGCCGTACGCATAACTCCAGTTCTGATCTACCGATTGTGATAAAATCCACAGGTGTTATCCGCGTTATCACGAATTTTTTTTAATGGCTGGGCAACGACTTTGTCACCCATTAGAAGACATGTCCGATCTTATGGATAGATTTGAATATTCATTTGCAGGTATGCAATTTGTATAAAGCTATTCATTCCGATCAAGCCTAATCGGTTCGATGAAGTTAAGAATTCACACCTTGTAAAGACGTTTTTGATCTTATTTCGTAATTATATCTGTAAGTTAGGATGTATTATGAGCAATCAATCTTTAAATAGTACCTACCTACTGCCATAAAATTAGGTCAGGTTCATCTCGAGTTAGCGAGGACAAAAATATAGGATTCAGTATTTACAACACTAATTTTTCGACTATAATTTCCTTTGTAGAATGTGGAGTTTTGATCGCTATATCAGCTTTTGGAACCACTGTGATGCCTCGCTGCTCCAAAAGAACAATGATGAGCATCAAGATATGCGGTCTGGGACAAGAAAGTTGTTCGGGTATCCAAGAACGCTTGAGTTATAAGTGACAGAGGATCAACGCAAGAGCTCCCTTGAAGACATCGATCTTTTCCAAGGCCTGAGGCCTTCCATCTCCTTAAAATGAGGAAGGTAAACACATGGAAATAAGGGAATAATCAAATCTTCCTTGATTCGAGTCGAGGGAGCGGGAAGCACGTCAGCTGCAGAGAACATCCGTGATTGCTTCTCTGAAGTTCCACTTCTCTCATTCTACCCTCCGACCCCTCATCCCTCCTACCAACCCACCAACCACCCCGTACAAGAAAAGCTTTTGATTAAATACGCCGTCTTCGTCGTCTTCCTCTTCATTTTATACGACCGCGACCGGGTTATTGCCACTAATTCAAACCCGGGCACTCCTCCTTCGGGCAGTGTGGTCGATGGTCCGACGGTGGGGGGGGGGGGGGCTAATTGTTAGAAGGGCGAAGTCGAAGACTTAGGAGGCACTTAGAACAATACTCCCGCATCTATCCTTTGGTCTTAATGCAGTTAAGAACCTGCCACCTATAATAATCCTCGGTAATAACTGTTCTGGAGGACTAGCGTTTCTGGGGGATTGCCTCCTCGAACTCCTCTGATCTGTTTCACTTTCTCAACCGACCCGCAGGAAGCGTCGAGCCCCGGTAGATTTCAATCAGTCATTTCCCCTCCTTAGTGGCAGGGGATTCTGTTTTCCCATTTCAATTAGCCGTATCCCCTCCTTAGTGAGAAGGGATTCTGTTTTCCCAAGTTCCCAGCTCCGCACACTGGTCAAAAGTTAAAATCTCCATTCATTCAGCATGCCAATAAGAGCGATTTTTCGAGGTTGGTGACACTTTTGACAGTGACTATCGTGACTCGTGATTATTTTTACTTAAAAAACTCAAATGTGTCCCCCTTTTCACGGAAAATCGGTGTTAGTCATAGTAATCTTATGTCTGGAGTTAAAGTCATTATAAATAGCCTCTATAGCGTCAAATCTCTCCAATATGCCTTCAGTTACTGTTTGTATCTGATGATGGTTTGATCACTGAAACCGGTTTAACAGTGCATTTTTCGTATAATAGTGGAAATAGACAACATTTTAATAAAAAAGTGGTGTTACAGGTTCCTGACATGAGTGGTACCATAACAAGCGTCGCGCATCATTATCGAATATCATGGAATCAAGTGAAATAAATAACTGAGAGTGAACACAGTTGCAGGGTTTCTCAGGTCCAGTGGCCGATCGCAATGATTTGCTTATAGGAGACAATGTCGCACAAAGCTGCTGGACAACTTTATCGAAAGTAAAACTCGTGAATTATGAAATTGTAGATAAATACCTACGTGCCCATAATATCACACAAATAATAACGTTTTTACATGTACTTACCTATAATTTATTGTATCGGTACGTAGGTACCTACCTAAGTTATAAACGAATAACCTGGGGTCCTCCAATACCAAAGCACATAGAACTAACAGTCAGCAAGGGGTCAAGGGGAGAGACGACAGCCAGCGGATGGGTGTTGCCAGGCCTGATTTTACTACTGCCCCCTCAAATACAGTCAACTCTTCCCAGGACCATGTTCTTCTGTGCCAAGTTTTGCTTTCCGGCTCTAATTACCAGTGAAAAATATCCCTGATCGTTCCTAAATTAACTTGAATAGTTTTCAAACACAGCATGCAAGCTAATTCCTGAATTGCAAAAACATTTAATGTAGTAATAATGAATTAAAAAAATTATTTAAAAAAAAATAATTCCTTTAAATCAAGTTTGATGATATCCAGAATACTCAACCCTTTCTAGAAACATCACTACTTGAATGTGAAAAAAAAAGTGTACAGATTTATAGATTGCCTGAATATACTTTGGTACGCCACTAGCGCCATCTCTTATCTCAGAATAATAAACCAAAACCGCCCTGGGCTTCCGAAAGAAATGTGTTGAGTGTCGGTTGCAAGTCAAATTTGTCCACCAGTAGCCACGAAATATCTAATAAATCGCGGAGGGAATAACCTGGAAAATAGGGGTGAAATTCCGTGATGCAACATTTCAGATGATTATTGTAGGTAGCGTTCTTTCCAGTCACTTGGCATAAATGTATAAGGTGACTTCTTGATGTAAAGTTGATATTGGTTGAGGGCCAGGACCGCTACTAATGCTCGATTTATATGCAAGAAAACTGGAAGAAGGTGTTGTAGTAGGGTGTAGAGGTAACAGGAAAAGGCGTGGCAAAGTGTGGAGTGGGGGATATGAAGATATTACACCAAGAAGTGATGTAGGTGGAACCGCTTGGAGTTCTACATCACCTTGCACGTCATAACGGTCGTGCGGAACTAACATACCGCCGGCCCCTTAGTAGGCAGCCGATACCCGCTGGACCGTAGGTTTTTACTGCCAGGGAAAACGTGGGGGGGGGGGGGGAATCTTATATTCGCCATCTCTTCTTTTTATACAGTCCCAGTCATTTTGCTGGAGCCCGAAGATTTATTCACGGAGAGCGTGACTATATTTTGGGGTAGAGCAAGAAGTAATCGGAAATAGTTCAACAAATTCATTTCGAAGAATTTCCTCACAAATCTCTTTCCAATCTTGACAGTTATCTGTAAAACCCCGTGCCAGTGAGTCTTCATATTCAACTGATAAACCAATTTGAATGCACTGTGTTGCATTATAATCGGCAAGTTCGGGGTAAGAATAAAGGTTATAATAGAACGTTTTAATTCTCCACTTTCAGCAAGAATCGAGAAGGCCTTCGCGCCAAATCGTGATGAATATGTCTGCAACTAGCATTTCCAACTTTTCACGTCAAATAGCTGTGAAGGCCTGCTGGAGAGAACTTGAAGTCTGGAATTCAACAAAAGCATGAAGAGGTTTGCGGAACGATTAGGTCGGTTCGTATAGATCGAAATACCATCTCAAGAAACAAAACTAAATCTCAGACGCAAATCTGAGTTGATTTTCCCTAGAAACATCCCCCCTCTTCTTTGGCCTTAAAAACTTGACTGAATGGGAACATTCAAATGGTCTACAGTCTACATTATAATATCACATGGATTTGATACTGTTATGCTATGCTGACTGAGCAATCAATGCTGTTGGGACGGGTGAAATATTGGGTTGACGAGACAGGACGAACGGTGGCTCCAGCGTGACATGACGGCTACCTACGTTACGATGAACTGGGATAGGCTACTTTGGGCATGGATTTGATGCAATCTGCTACATCAACGGGGTATGTAGATAATATGAATCAAGGTGACGGGTTGTTTTTCGAGTTATTCCGCAAACAAGTTTTGTTTTGGTGGTTTATCAAGTTTTTCTGAAATAATTACGAATACTGTTGCTTATGAAATATTTGAAGATAAAATTACATTACAATTACATTCGTATCGCTCCGTGCGGTGCTGCTGCACTCTGTGCCCACGAACTAGGAAATAAACGGCCCGCCATTCAACTCAGGAAATCCCATTCCAAGCCAATCTTCTTTTCTCGCGACTTTTCGGAAATGTTATCAAAGGGACGAAACCCTATTTGAAATCAATTGTCTCTTAGAGTGAGAGAAGGGTATGTTTGAAGGAGGGAGCGAGCTGGCCTAAATAGACCCGACTAACGATTAGAAGGAGATGCCCCAAGCTACCCCTTTTGTTCGCTTATCGCCGCCACTCCACCGGCTTGAACAGTTTCCGAATTCTCTCCCATTGTTTGCTAATGTTATCAAAGTTGATCGGAACCTGAAGTTGGTCAGGAGTTTTTCTACAGCACCCCGAGGTTCCCGAAATAGTGCTCAATAGAATGTTAACTTAACAACTGTGGAACAGAAATGTCCAGTCAGCCATTAACCTCGTAATTTGTTATTTATTGGTTTTGACTGTATTTGTCAAATATTTAAAGTCCAAAACGGATCTAGGTGCTTATAAAACAAATAGATCACACTTTAATAAACGGTTTGATGGTTGAGCGTTGAGTCAGTAAACAATCATGGTGTTGAATGGACAAAACGATAATTACGTCTCAGACAAAAGGGTTCTGTTCACGCCTCAGCGTATTATAGTTTGATTTCGGTTTTGTACCTGCAGTCTTATATGACTGTCGCTGTGATTGCGGGGATAATGATGTCGACTGTTCGGGATGAAGTTCGCAGTGATTAGTGCGCGATTCAAAACATATATCGAGAGGGGGGGAAGACTCTTCCAACGTCCTACGACGGCAGTCCTGTCTCGCCTTCCAGCCGCTCTTCATCCGTTTCAAATTTCTGCGTCCCTGCCAAATTTGCGGATTGCCATTTTCTCCACCTTTCCGGCCATCAGTATCCTGGACCCTATCAAACTTTCTTTTGAATTTCGACCTGTAAGTATCTATCAAACTCGCTCCAGTCTCGTCTTCTCATACCACGATCGTGGACATCAAGAATTTTGATTTTGCTCACGGGTTCGGATCGAAGGAAGCACCTCATTTCGTCTTCATTTGTCCTCATCCCATCGACGACTCGATTTTGGTCACCGGCACTTCCTCATATTTTCAGCCCGAATCCCCTCTGGTCAGCACGACATTACGCCTACCACCCTGGTACTATGGTTTGCTGCACCATATCCGGTGTCCTGGTACATAAGTCTATTTCCAGATCCGAGGTAAGATTCGCCCATATACTACCTTAATCGGCAGTCTACGTGGATACGGAGTGCGAGTGTCTCCCGTCGTTCAGGTCAAATTCATCGCGTCTACCTTTCACTCGTACTATTATTACAAATGCAGTCGAAAATTTACAAATTGTTTATGCGAACTTTACTAATTGTAAACGGTATTTTATTTTCTCCTCCGTTAGGTATTATTTCCTTTTCATACTTAGGACTACCATCGCTTGTTTCTCCATTCAATAAAGGTTCAATTAGGAAGATAATGGTGATCGGCGTTTTTCAACCACTTCTTATATTGTTCAAAAAACAGGTTCAATCCCAATATAGGTTACCGAAACAAATAAAATCGATGTTTCTATGATTTGCCGTGCAGTGAGATAGTTGAGGGTCGATCAAAAGTTGAAGATGGATAAATCAAGCCCATATTTTTCCGACATACCTATTACTCTGTACCGAGAATTTGGGCATCAGTTAATATCTCCAGACAGCCTGTGATTCTCCCAACGCTCATTCAGAGACTATGCAGGTGCAATCCATAGATATAGGTACACCGTGAAACTGAATTTTCAAGGCGATATGATCAACTCGATTGATTCAGCTCCTTCTTTTTTTTTCAAACTAGCAATATGATAAACCCTGGACGGATGTAATGACATTTTACTGCTAATGTGACTAAGGCACATTCACCACGGCTCCCAGTCCCTCAAGGTCACAGGTCACATAATACCTAAAAATGCAATTTGTTGTGACAATCAAAAGGAAAAAATTTAAGATAAAAAAACGAATTCTGAGTTGCCATACTTACACAGTAAGAACTTCACCTATTAAAAAAACGCTGCAAAGTCCTTGTCACATGGGTTAACTATTCTATTGACATGCCTACAGAAATGTTGGCTGCTCATTTATTGTTTCTTTCATGTGAAATAATAAATTAAATAGCTATTTCTGATGGTTTCCACCAATTCTGGCCCCCCAAAACACGAATTAGGTACGCTCCTGTTTTTTCTTTTTTGTCGAATTATCTTTGATCACTGGTAGTGCCATTTAATTGTCTTGATTCACCTGTTGACACTTTGTCTAGTGTTATTATACAAATTGATGGTGATTTCAGTCAACTTTCCAGGTTTTTGACTCATGAAAAATCGATTTTGAGAGCAGAACCATTGGTAGAACCTCAATTTTCCACTCTTTGGTCAAAACTGACTTCATATTCGGTCTTTTTGTCCCAAAGAACAGGAAAAACGATACCTCAAACGCTCATGTTACTGACATGTTACTAAAACACAAAACGCTGCTAAGTCCTTGTCACATGGGTTTATTATTCTGTTGGACATACCTACAGAAATGTTGGCTGTTTATTTATTGTTTCTTTCATGTAAAATAATTGAAATGGCTATTTCTGGTGGTTTCCACCAATTTTGGCCTCCAAAACTTGAATTAGGTACGCTCCTTTTTTTTTTTCAAATTATCTTTGATCATTGATAGTACCATTGAATCGTCTTGATCCACGTGTTGACACTTTTTCCAGTGTTATTCTACAAATTGATGGTGATTTCAGACGATTTCCTAGGTTTTTGACTCATAAAAAATCAATTTTGGGAGCTGAACATTTGGTACAACCTCAATTTTCCACACCTTGGTCAAAATCGACTTCATATTCGGTCTTCTCGTCCCCAAAAACATGGAAAACGGTACCTCAAAAGCTCATTTTACTAACATGTTACTAAAACAAAAAGTAGCTATTTTTATATACCATTTTCACTCATAACATCCCTGGGTATATATTCCGATCGGGCTGCAAAGTTTCGGGACCCAAATGGAGCATGTGAGCGAAAGAACGACTTTTTTAGACCGAAAATGAAACCGGTACACGTGATACGGCGTACGGCGTACGGCGGACGGACATTGCATTTTTGGAATCTACGTACCTTGAAACGGAAAAGACAAAATTTTGAGGGGGTGTTATAAAATTTTTTTGCTGAGCGAATACATAGGTGTATTATTCACAGAATAATAAACCAAAAGTACCTTTTTTTATACCCATTTTCACTCATAACACCCCTCGGTATATTCCGATCGGGCTGCAAAGTTTCGGGACACAACTAGGGCCCAGATGGAGCTTGTATGCGAAAGAACGAATTTTTTAGACCGAAAATGAAGCCGGTACACGTGATACGGCGGAGGGACTTTACTCACCTTTACTCGCGTTTGGAATTTACTCACCTTGAAACGTGAACGAACAAATTTTGGAGGGGTGTTACAAAAAATTTTTGCCGAGCGATTACATAGGTGTATTATTCACAGAATAATAAACTAAAACATAAAATAAGATACAAAATTTCTCTCTAGAGATGGGGAGCCTCGACCAAAGACGTATTGGAACTGGCACACCTGATCTTGCGAATTTCTGGCGAGAGGTGCCACAGGATTCTGTTGAATTCCACCCCAAACTTGGAACCTCCGAGATAATGCTGGAGGCTGTTAGGCAACAAAAAAAAAGGAAAAAATCGTTCAATTTTCATCCTATTCGCTCGAACGGCAAACCGCCTTTCCACCTCACTTACAAATACTTGACAAGTAGGTAGATGTAGTTGGACGTAGCGTTACCATACCTCGAAGTGGGAAAGGTGCCGTTTCAGATGAATCGACGATCCATTATGCCGTATGTAGAGTGACAAAGGAGGCGGTGGTCGAAGTACTGCATCAGAAGGAACGTACATCCATGAAATATTGCATCGGATGGGCGAAATACATCAAAGTGGTGATAGCAGGTATTTTTGGAGAACCACCTCGAAAATATGAAAAAGGCGCTCCAGTACCGATCCTCCAGGGATGACAAGGCCCCTAGCACACTTGGATATGAGTGTGCCGGTGATCATGGAAAGCCACGTGGAATATGCCGGCTGTGCTGAGGCCTTAGCGAAAATATCACACGATCCGCCCTAGGCAATTGACGAAGGCAAACTGGCGAGGAGTGACGACATTCAGATCTGCTGCACCATAGATGGAGGGGTGGGAAGGTGTTGACGTTGACGACCGGGAGCTTGAGAGTCCATCGATGTGAAGATTAACACGACTTACCATGACTCTCCCTACAGTTTGATGCAGTTAGTTGTCATAACTGATTTTGCCGACTATGCTTTTAGGTGGGGTAGACTCCGAAGTGCATCTAGGAGGGGGGCGGCACCCTTTGATGTTCACAGAAATAGAATAACATCGAAAGGCGCGATGATTGAGGTGCTACACAACAGTGTCAATCCAGGGTTGATCGAAAGTGCTCCAGTGGATGTAAGCTAGTCAACCATAGAATGATGATCAATAGTCTCGGTGTATGGTGGCAAATTCTCTTAATGAGCGTTGACGAAATGTGCATTGGCTGCCCGGAGACTTCAACCGATGCCTACATCCTCAGTACAACAGGTATTTCCACTGATCCGCACCTTTGGCAACTGGATAGTCAATATTGTTAAGGGCGGTTGAAGTCGGTTGACTTCCATGTGACAACAGATTCCTAGCTAAGGTATATTACTTGTACGAGTAGGTACTTCTCTTACTATTAGAACAGGAGTTAATGCCCATCATTTATACAGACCTTGAAAAATATTGATATCGCAGCTAACCATAGAAAAGCATCAAACCTCCTTTTTCGTGGTACTGATATCCGTAGGTACAGACAGACAAAATCATGATTTTATCAACAGTTTACATAGTATTTAACTCAAGTATGTTGTTACCATTTGCGTGACATGATGATAAAATCGCCTAAAAACAACCAAGGACACGAACTTGTTACTTGGAATGCGGAAAAAAAGCGCGACCGCACTGCTTTATTTCCCTATGCTTTTCATGATGACAGACGGAGGCAGTGTAAACCACCGCAGAGCAAGAGTTCTGAACAAGTGCTGAGTATGTAAGAGGCGTCTGGCAGTTGAAAGGGGGTAGTGGGGAAGCGCTCTTGAGTCTAACTAGAAGGTTGGTTAGAGTAACTTTACTGAGTTTACTTCTTGTTGAAACTTGATGAGTGGCTCTGGAGGATGGAGTTGAGGGGAGGGGACCTTTTAAAACGTGTTCCAATAACAAGGAACGTGAAGGGACATGCTGGCAGGCTTAGCATTTCGTGCTAGTATTCTCCAGCTCCAAGGTCTTATTTCCACTCAACATTTACCACATGTGGTTGACCTCGGCATTATTATTAATTGGATAGTTCGGTTCATTATCCGTCGTATACCTAGCTTTTGAGTATTCACTAACCGCTCTGGTGTCTGGCTCAGGTGTTTTGTTCCACAATTAGGTTCCAGGTCATTCATGAACTGTGTAGTTGAACACCGATTTTTCTTGTTAATGGACACTGCGGTGGTTTTAGCGTAGGGGGGGGGGGGGGTTCAAGTCCCCCCCCCCCTCCCACCAATGGTGACGTTGGGCAAAAAAAAGTGATTGGCGAAGTTTCAGCTCGATCGGATAACTATAATCCGTGCCTCTCTGAGGTTGAAGTTTGAAAGAACAGTGATTTTTTGAGGAAAAAATTTCAGTTTCTTCTTCATAAAATGAAAACCGTATTAGAAACGTGGAATTGGTCTCATTTCATGGTAAATATTGTTTTCCCGAAGTTTACTCCAACCACATTTTCGCTAAAACGCATAGTTTCGTTTATATAATATAGAGTTCCCTATCTGAAAAATAGACTTCTTCTTGGAAATAGGTGGCAGACCTCGAAAGCTGGGTGTTTCTTGCAGTTACAGAACCTATTATTGCTGATGGCCCTATCGTTAGCGTGTTGTGCGTTCTGCGAACAACCTCTTAATCCTGGGGTCAACCTAGGTCATTTGTGAAAAGGGGGTAGTGAGAATTGTGAAGACCCATTTGGGAGGAAGCTTCAGTTAACGTTTGGTTCTCGAACAGTGATTTTCAAGTAAATTGTGAATGTTTGCTCAGCGATTTTTTTCTTTCTTGAAGTATCTGAGATAATATATATAGGAAAATGGATCGACCTTCGTCTTCTTCAGCATCAACGTGCGTGACTTCAAGGCAGAGAGACAAAAATTTTTCAATTGGCCACATGTCCCACCAAATTACTGGTAGTAAGTTGCCATCAAACGGTCTAGTGTTAAGCAGTTTATTTTACAATATGTGCCAAGTAAAATTGAGTACCAAACAAGTACAGGAAGTTCTACTTTTCTGGGAAAAAGCTAGATTACCAACCAGACAACTGATTCAATGTGTTGAAAATCTGGATAAAATGCACGATGAGTGGAGAAAACTGCAAAGGAATACTCCCAAATCTGCAAGAGTTTCTCAAAATGTAAAAGAAGTACCTTTCAAGTCAACTCTTGATTATCTATTATACATTGCTCATCAGGATGCCTTAGATGCTCCCCAAAACCGCCTTTCCCACTGGAAACTCCTCCGTCATATGATCCAATCGTTTTGAAAAAGGTGGGTTCGCGAATGCCTCCAGTCTCAATTACAACTTCTCAAGTGGCGTGAAACCGCTCCAGATCTGAAGGAGGGCGATTTAGTCCTATACTCTCCAAAAGGACTAGCCCATCTCCGGTACCTGAGTGGCCAGAAGAATAGCACAGATTTTACCGGGCACTGCCGGGACGGTCACCCCTAACAAGGTTGTGACGCGTCCCACCAACAAGGTGGTGATCCTTCCTTCTCAATAAAATCTTAGAATTTGGATGAGGGGGGGGGGGGGGGGGTCTTTCTCTAGTTCCAGTTTTTATTGTTTTGTCATTTTTTTCCTTTCTCCATTTTTTATTTATCAAAATAGATTTTGATGGTGGGGAGTGTGTTTGAGACGTACGAGGCGTCGATTAGCCAGGATGCTGGAAGGGCTGATCCTCAGGTGGGAGGGGTCCGGCGTCTTCCCCACTCCAACCTCCATCTACGTTCCTCCATCCTATCTACTTCGTCTCCTAGCTTCACCAAATGCGTGACTCACCTTTTCCAAAAAAAAAAAAAAACTACCTACAGTTTTCCTTTTGAATTTAATTTTTTCCCCTTACTGGCTGCTTCTCGAACTCGACAACCACTCCCTGGAGGACACGGCTGCAAGGAGAGAATCGTCATTTCAGGGGCCCCAGGTAAAACCGACGTCGACGGCACACTAGGTCAGTTTTTCCGCACATTTTCTTCTTCCTTTATCACCCTATATGTACCCTATCACCTGTTGATTGCTTTTCCGGGCTTCCCACTTTGTCAGATTCCGACAGGGTGTGCGGTCGGAAAGGCCTCGCGTCTCGGTCATAAATATAATTTATCAAGTAGGTGGTATCGAAATTGAAAATATATTGCACTCGATGATCTCGAGTGGTCCTGAGTTGCTCCCCATAGGAGTACACTAATCCAAGGAGGTTGACAAGGGTTTTTATCGCTTTAACTCATTTGTGGCAGTGGCTTTTCGTCCTGATTCCGCGGAACTTTCGTCAATGCAAACAAATGAATTGACTGGAAATCTGGTGTCGGTCCAAGGGTGGCACTTATGAGACGTATACCTACTGAATAACTAGTTAAGGGGGCTGTCGAGCGATACTCTTGGTATTCGCTCATAGTAACCATCGGTTTTCGCGTTGATTATCCACTAATGAAGATTTCTCCCGAGCTGAAGCCATCAATAACGCTCCCTCCTCCCCCCATCGCCACGCTACCACTCCCTAGCCGCACTCAGACGTGTAATGAATGCAGATGTAAGAGGCACCGCGTCCTCACAACTAATTTAAGTGTTTGCTCGGTAGGGTGGCTGGGTATCCGGTTCTCGTTAGGTAACTGACAAAATAGGAAAGGAAGTTTATAAAGGGGAGGTATTCGATGGGAGCTGACGTCTCACTGAGGGCAAGACTGACAACTGTGGGGTGGTAATACAGGCGAACAGCTATTGCGTCCAAATCACCCAGGGTTGTAAATACGAGAATACGGGGATCCTTCGTGTTGTCCCAACGCTTCTGGGACCTCGTCATCATTTGGAAATTCATCACTTCCTTACGTAGGTACCCAAAATTGGTTACTGTTCATTCCGGACCAAGTAATTACAGGTTTTGTGCAAGTATACAATAGAATCATCTGAACTTTCAAGTTCCCAGGATCAAGAGTCAGCTGCTGCAATTTCCTCTTAGGCCAATTTGAGTACAAAAAAATTGGCTCATGAACGTTTATAGCCCACTCGGACTCAGGTAAACTTTCGCATTACAAGAAGAGGCCCGGGCGCACAAAACAAGTGATCAAGAAGTGTTTCGCATTTTCTTATGTTGAGAAAAGATGAAGAACCGATCATTTCGATAAGGATTTTTTTTAAGTGTTTATTTATTTTTTATTTTTTTTTAAATAAATAAATGCTTTGAAAAAAATTCGATAAGGATGATCCTGATTTTGGAAATAAAAATATTCGCCACACCAACTCATACATTTTATTTCCTCATTTCTTGTGCCACGCGGCAATATTTTGTGTCACAGGACTAGAAATATTGAGAATATTCTCCTAGGACCACAGGGGTTGGTTTCCCTTTTCCCTCTTCAACGCTGTGAGAAAACCTGCGCTTCTGTCCCTCTTTCAGTGGCTTCCGTCCTCATGATTTGACGCTTATGTCCGTTCCCACTGTCGCATACATCCCTAATTTGCCGTGAGCTGGTGCTTTGTCCTGCTTCGGGTTTGAAGGTGCTTACACCTCGTTCCAGTAGAGGGATCATTTCTCAGCATATATTGAAACAGATAATAAAAGTGCTACACTGAATGTAAGCCTAGCACAAACAAGTCGGGGCGCTGTCAAGATTGGTATACAAATCCGACACAAGTGGTGAATGATTTTTAAGTCATCCCGACGTTGCCGCCCAACCCTGCAGAGAGAGAGAGAGAGAGAGAGAGAGAGAGAGAGAGAGAGCGAGAGAGAGAGAGAGAGAGAGAGAGAGAGAGAGAGAGAGAGAGAGAGAGATAGAATACCCCCGCCGTATTCCTTGCGTGTCGTAGAAGGCGACTAAAAGGGAAGTGGTGTGCATCGGGAGAAGGGTGCACACTTGAGCTGGGGGCGGAGGAACTCTCTTACCTATGTAGTTAGGCGATCTACTGCCGATGGGTAGCCCGGACTCATCAGCCGAAGTGAAGGCAATCCGGCTAGGGGAAGGTCACCCTACACAAATGGTCCCGGCAGATCTGCGCTGGTGGTGACATCTTCACCTGCAGGTCTAGGGTACGCAGGGCTAGTGACCCTGCTACCCACAATCTCAAATCATTGTGAAGCTCAAACAGAAAAACCGGACTGATTCTAAGGAGACAGCCCCGGAACCGCAATAATGACTTTAAACTGGCATACTGGAATTTACTGACGTTCAGGTCGGTACAGTATCACTCTTGAGCTCTGCAGCTCCTTCTGGATGACCCAGAGATATACAAGGTTGGCATCACAACAATCCAAGAATTGAGGTGGACAGGGATAGGTACCATGCAAAACAGGTACAACAGGGTGTACAATAGTTGCGATGAAAAAGTGCATACCTTTGGTACTGGTGGACAAGATAACCAAACAGGAATTATTGGGTGTGAATGCGTACATTTGTGAAGTTCCTGGTGGCAGAAAATCATATACGGAGAAACTTGTAAGTTGGAGTCATTGGTTCCACACTTATTTATTTATTTATTATTTATTATTTATTTGGTAAAGCACGGGCGAGCCCAATTACAAGCAAGTTGTTTATATAATAGAGCAAGTCATGGTATAATACTAATACTAATGATGATAAAGAGAAGAACAAGTAGTAAACACTTAACTGAATGAGACGGGAGATGAGTTGATTAAAGATTTTAGTAAAAACAATGAATGGGAGAAAAAATCATAGTCGGGGTGTGTACAAAGAAGGAGGTTTGCAGAACGGGGAAGTCTAGCTAATGGACGGTTCATCAGGTAGTTTGTTGCACAAAAGGGGACTTTAAACAACAACGATGACCGGGCACAGGGGCGAGTCACCAGGAAACAGATCTCCTACAGCAGAGCAGGGCAGTTCAACCGGTCATTGATCAACTTGTGGAGAAGCACGAGGTCAGCAATGCAACGCCGTGTACTCAAAGGCAGCAAGTTACAGGTGACAAGCAATGACTTGTAATTCACATTGCGTTGTGGTATTCCCTGCTTGAAGGCTATGTATCGCAGAAACCTGTTCTGCACCCTCTCGAGGCTGTAAATATGGGTTGCCTAGAAGGGAGTGTGCAGGCATATTCAAGCCTCGGGAGTACCAGTGCTCTGTAAAGCAGTGATATAGCACGTATATCTGTGAAATCCCCTGTATGCCGCTTCAGGAACCCAAGAGCCCTGAAGGCTCCGTTACAGATATGGTTGATATGTCCAGAAACGACAACTTACTATCCAATAGCACACCCAAGTCCGTGGTCTCACTAACCCTACTCAGAGGAGCAACACCTAAAGTGTAGCCATACACGAATGTATCAGTTGAACGGCTAAATGAGATAACTGAGCACTTTGAAGGGTTCAGGAAGAGGCTGTTTTCATTGCACCAACATTCAAGGTTCACGACTGCTCTCTGCAACAAGCCGCAGCTCTGAGGAGAATCAATGTAACAGAAGATTTTTAAATCGTCTGCAAACAAAAGGCACTCCACGCCAGGCCCCAGACCGCCAACAACACCGTTTATTGCCAGCAGGAAACAAAAAGGTCTGATGTTACTTCCTTGTGGGACTCTTGATGTAGCCACAAACGACGAAGACAGAGCTCCCCTCACTCGCATGGTAAGACGCCTCTGGTCGAGGTACGAAGAGATCCAACGTAAGAATGGACCATGGACTCCAAGGGACCCCAGCAAAGCGGTGGAATGTCAATGCGAGAGCTTATCAAAAGCTTTTGCAAAATCAGTTGAGACAAGATCAGTCTGGAAACCTTGGCTGAAACCTTGCATCACATATTATTGTAGCTGCATTAAATTGGTCACAGTGGATCTGCTTGGTATGAAACCATGTTGTCACTCCGTAAGAAAAGGGGAAAACTCAGATGATCAGATGAACACTTTAGGCGCCGCCGACAAGGAGCATACAGGACGGTAGTTAGCAATGGAGCTCCGCTCACCACTCTTATGGATTGGAGTCACATAGGCCAGCTTCCATTTCTCTGGAAAACTTCCTTCAGCCAATGACTGGTTGAAGAGCATTGTCAACGGAAGAGCAAACCTGGGTGAGCATTCCTTCAAGAGACCAGGGGGCACGCCATCTAGCCCCATTCCCTTTGAGGGGTCCAGGCCTCCGAGCTCCTTGAGAACATCTTCCTCCGCGATCTGAAGAGTCTCAATGGAAACAACATCCAGAGCAGGGTAAGAGGGAGTACAAGTTGCCGGTGGGTCGAAAACCGATGAGAAATGTCTTCCGAAGAGTTCCACAATCTCATACGGGTCAGAAGCCTGGTATCCCTCAAGGAACATATTGCTGGGCAGGCTATTTCCACCCTCCTTGTAGTCAAAGTAATTCAAGAACGCCCTAAATTTGGAACTGAGAATGAGACTCTGAACATCCCCCACATACAGATCGTATAGCATAGCTGATATTTCCTTACACTTGGTGCGCAGACCACAGAACAATCTGTAATCATCGCCCGATCCTGAGATCTTCCATCGCTTATCAGCAGTAATCTTTTGAAAGGTTAGCGATCTGAGGTCACTCCAATCGCGAATTATCTGAGGATACTCCAAACTTTAGGAACAAAGAGGCTAATGGCGTATTCCAGGACACTATAGAACTTATTCACAGCCTCATCCAAGGGCAAATCCAAAAGCTTAGACCAGTTCACACCCAAAAGATGGAAATTCATTTTGGCGTACTCTGCTTTCTTGAAGTTGAAGCAGAAATTTGTGTTAGGAAAGTACTGAGGTGGTGGTCGTGAAATTTGAACGAGGAACTCAAATGGAGGATGAGCTGGATCGATGGGGAAAAGAGGTACCTACTGCAGTAAGGGTGGAAATATTAGCATCACTGACTAAGAGGAGATCCAGAATATTACCATTGGCGTTTGTGAATGTGTTACGTTGCCTGAGATTGTGGAGCATAATAGATTCGTGGATGAGCCTTCCTTTATTTGATAGCTGACCCCGAGCGACGCCGTCCTCCCACCCCACCGCCGGAAGGTTGTAGCCACCCACGAGGACAATCTGGAAATCCGGGTACGATGAAGACACCGTATCCAGTTCACATAAATGAGCATCTAAGAGCTCAGTAGACTGGTAGTCGGGAAAGTAGATACAACCAAGGATCACTTTACGCTGGGGCAGAATAACGAAGACGTGTTCAACGAGATCGATAGATGAAATACACCGAACGATCTGTGCTCGTTCCTGACAGCAATAAGTACTTCTCCACCAGGTCCCTTGGACTTGACTTAATTGTGAGGAGAACTATCAATCTGTGCGAAAAATATTATACTGTGATAAGCGGAGTTCAGAGGATGACAAGTTAGTTTATAGCCAAGTTTCGGTGAAAAATAAGATATCATATGATAGGTGAGGGGATTGATGATGTAAAGAACAGAGAGCTTAGTGTTTAGACCACGAATGTTCTGATAATACGCTGAAACAGAATTGGGCTTGGGTATCAGTTTTCCTGGCGAGGTGGATGTACCGAAGAGGAACAAGAACTCTTTTTTGACTTTGTTGTCATTGTTTCACCAACGCGGATTATCCAGAGTTCAATCTCGGCTGAGGTTTAAGCCATCGATTCTGAGAAAAGACAGTTTCACGAACGCCTAATCTAGGAATAAATCGCCCCAACGGCGCATTAAGTTAACACCTAGTTTCAGGTGGTTTAAACCTCTGATTTACGGTTGATCTCCGATTCTCCGCCAGGCCATCGCCATTTTGAAATCTATTTTATCAGTGTTTTTCATACTTATCAACTTGCATCAACATTTAGTGCGATGAATCGTTTCATTGAAGTGTTGAGTCATCCTAGGATGAATATTTCAATGAACTTCTGGAAGTGTCCGTGCCCAGACGGCGATAATTCGCGAAAGGGTCGAGCATTTCCACAAGTGGGATGACGGCGATTTTTTCGCGAGGTTCCGCCTTCCCAAGGGATGAGCTTCGTGCTCGATGCAATAGAAAGCCTTCTAGTTTTCGAAACGGAATGGTTAGTCCAACCAAAAGTGTGTAATAAATAATATAATTTTACACCAAACCAGGTAGGCAACAACGTCGGACCCATCATTATTTATTTCTTCGAGTAGGTAAACAAACCTTCATAGTACGTGGTAGGTACTTGCAGACTGCGCTAATAAGTACATGTATAACTTCTTCTGCATACAGCGAATTGTTGTAAAAAAGTAGATAGGTACCTTTTATAAAAGAGCCTAGGCCTAGGCTATCTATAATTTATTACAAGAGCTGTCTCGAAAGATGTAAGATGATCTTTTGTAGTATAGTAATGACAGAGTGGAGTCGAGTGGAAGTTCTCAGAATGACAGAGGTATAAGTGAGAAAAAATCACGAAACTTCCGCACCTGGTTACTATTATACAGTTTAATGTCTCCACAACAGTGGATGGCGGACAAAACGTATTGTATCCATAGAAGAAATATCACAGATCCACCACTCATGGATGAGCATCTCTCCTCCATGTCATCTGTAATACGGGATTTGTGTTTCTGGGGATAGCAATGCTGATGCAAACTGAACAATCTCGGCTTAAACCCAAGTTCGGCTAAACCGCGGATCAAAAACGTTGGTGAAACTGTCGAAGCTCTGAACCACAGATCAAATTTGAATCCAGGATTCATTGATACCAGGTTTAAGCTGCGTTGGTGAAACCGGCCCTAACATGAACTATCCGTGGATTGCCATTTTCGTACTTTATCGTGAGGTTCTCCTCACCATTTCGGATTCTGATGTTCAAATCCGTTCTCAAATTACGGAGTATTTCCAGCTCGCGCGGTGTTCTGTCGGAGAAGGCGGACAAAAAACTGGGATTCCTCGAACGATTCGCGACTAACAACCTTGTGGCTGTAGAAGGGGCGTCAAAAATGGCCTTCAGTGGTCGGCATGTCCCGGACTTCTGAGGATCTATACGAGAGAAGTGCTGGATCAGTCCACCCAGATCGGGGGACAATTCATTGATGGAATCCTTTAAATTTTTTAGATCCCCTTCGGTCGTCTCAATTGACTTTGTGGCGACCGGCTCAGGAAATCCGTAGATCATTACATTAGAAGCATGACGGCGGCGATCTTCCAGCTTGGCCAAAATGTCGCCGAAATTCAATCCCTCGAACTGACCAGACCGAGGAGGCGGCGCCATGGCAGAAGTGGGGCCAGAACCCGAACTCCGACCCTCCAGCACCTCTACACGTCTATCCAAATCCGCCTCCATAGGAAATTAAGATTATCTTCGAGCTTATCCACCCTTTCTGAAATAATTGACTGATTTGCCAGGCATGTATCAATCTTAGTCGAGAGTTCGCTTAATAACGTATTCGTGTTTTGGAACCCATCGGATAACTTCATCTCAATAGTGGCCGACAATGAAGCCTGCAACCCAGAAAATAACGACTTGAGATCGGAAGAGTGGTCGGGATCGGGCACCCGACACAACGACACATTGCTGGGCTGACTCCCGGAACCACCATCAGGCTTCGACACTGCGTTTCCACCAGGCTTGGGCGCTTCATTTCCACCGGGCTTGACCACGAAACTTCCCTCAATTTTAGCTCCAGCCTTGCACTGGATACATTTCCAGCCGGCAATGGCAGTGCGGCTCATTTTACGATAATTCGCTTCGAGGATATTCATACAGCCGTAATGATAGTGCACATCGCCTCTCGTGCAACGAAGCGCATCTTTAGTCAACAAATCCTCCTTGCAGCGCCCGCAGATCATCACGCTATCCAGTAGGACTCAATATCCAGTAGAGTAGACGGTATCGGGTCGCCGGATTGCGATCCACTGGAGTCACGGTGTTATTAATGGAATATATTTAACTGCACAGCAAAAAAAGGTATTTTCCCTTCTGCGAATCTCCATCTAAAAAGATTATCTTCACTTCAGAAAAAGTAAAACTCCCAGCATAATGTAAACGTCAATATTGACTCCAATCACGGCTAAATAGGTGATCATTACCAGCGTATTATTCAATCACACATCAGAAAAGGGGTTGGCACAGCAAAAAAGGGGTTTGCACAGCAAAAAAGGGGTTTTGCACAGCTATTTCAAGTTGTTCTCACATTTCTACTGTGAAAATCCTTCTTCTGCCGTTATAATCAATTTCTGGAAGGGCAATAACAAATTTGAACGTTGAATCACCTTATTAGACGGGCGTCCCCCAAATTAGCCGTGCGATTCCCTTTTTTGATGTGCGAAGTATTTTTTGGACGTGTGTTTGAATTAAAAGCTGTTATGCCCGCCTTCTATGTAGGGAGTAACCTCTATTTTGCCGGGCCGATAAATCACACCCGTTATTAATACTCCTAGAATCAGCAAATAATAATAGTGGGAGACTCACCGGAGAGACAATCCGCGAAGAGGGGGCCAGTGCAGTAGAGAGGGAGGCTGCCGCCGTAGCAAAGAGATGACGAGGCGGGGGATCCAGAGATGGTCCGGTGCGGGGGGGGGGGGGGGGCTCCCTTATCAGCTCACTCGTGGAGACTTAATGCCGGCTACACTGACGGTTCGCAAAAGTTGATTCACTTCCGACATTCACTAAAGAATCTCAAAATAACTGTTCGATAATTCTGATCCGCAGAATGAATCCCCCAAATCCCGTAGATAATATTAGATACATAGATAATATTAGATAGAGCTCGACAAAACACGTCTGACTTGATCGAGACCACTCTTGCGAATAAGTTCACACACTTCTTAAAGACACTTCTTAAAAACAAGTTCCCTTCAACAGTGAAACATTTTAGAGAGTTTGTTTTACAAGGTGGTGTTTGCGGAAACGTTTGGGTAACGTATTTGATGATATTTTGATACTGGAAGTTTATAATTCTCACCATATTATATCACCAACTCATGTATTTTAAGTCTGAAAATTCACATAAAATATTACTGTGTAACCTCAACTTATGCTATCACACGATCCCCAACAGGAATAAAGTGGATTAAATATAAGACGGCGCATACAAGATCTGACTACATGGAAAATCACACCTGTCCTACACAAATTTGTATAGTAACAGTATAGTTACCAACCTAACGTCAGAAAAGCGTACAAGGTTCTACAGAAATCTGTAAGAACATCACAGGAATGCATTGTAGGTTCCCAGTCTCTTTATTGTAGTTAATTGATTAGCCGCGTGGGCACCAGTGTTAGGCCTCCTCGATTGGGGCGATTCGGCGGGCATACTCCCTCTCGTATCCCTACCCGATTATTCATGTTCTCCATCTTGTCAAGTGAAATTGATGTAGGAACTGTGCTCATAATAAACTGTTATAAAAGGGGTGTTGAATCCAAGTGCATCCTCATTTTAATACAAGTTCCTCAAAAACCCATAACAAATGTGTAACCGCAGGCAGAACACTGTAGTTCGAACTCAGTAGTACACGTATTCACCAACAGGTGCAGGGAAAGCGGGCCCACAATCATAATCCTCCTACATCACTTCATCGCACGCTGTTTCACCTGTTTCTTCGTTAATTATCCATTCTTCTTGTTCTTACTTATTGTAATTTAAGTTTTGTGTAACACATTTGGCGTAATGTCGTTTTCCGTTGTTACGTTCCCGACCTCAGAGAAGTGGAGCCGGTGCGGTACCCTGAGGATGGTAGTATAGCAGTAAGCTTAGAAGTACGTTGCAAAATTACACTCAATAATTTTCAATACGCGGTTTCGAGATAACAGTTTTTGCGGTGTTCGTAAAATAAAATCATGACGTTGGAACGACATATACCTATAATTATGTAATATGAAAAAGAGACGTGAAAATGAGGCGTAGAATATTTTCGAAGCCGGTACAACGTCAGCAGCTGCTCTACAACTATTTCACATTGAGGCTAAATGCAACGAGGTTGCAAAATCCGCCACCATGTGGCAGCACCAAAACGAATCAATTTTATTCTACTTCTCATTTGAGAACAAAGAAAGATATTTCCAATCGGAAAACGGATTTCTCATCAATATTCACGTAGAATTTTGGGTAATTGTTCAAATTTTGAACATTTTCAAAAGTGGCCTGATAGGCACTTGCATTGAACTCTAGAGAATACAAATCCGTTTTCAGAATTTTTCTAAATTGACTGTTGCCGTCGGATTCTCGTTTCTAGGATTTTGGGTACAAGGGTCAAGATCGGGAGCTTCTGACTGTGTGTGGGGGTAGAGAGATCTTGGCCACCTCAGACATCCCCATTTTTCTACTTCCTTGTCCTGACTCTGAATGAATAAGATGTGTGAGTAAATTGGCACAGGAAGTGGGTGAAGTTTTGTCCACCATTCCAAAAACGTATAGGTACATAGCTAATATGTTGGAAGTTTGAACATTATTGAAAAATGACCCTGTACCTTGTTGTTACACTCGAACGAGTTGGTTCAAGGTGTGCAAATTTTTGCCCCATGTTTAAAAACCAAGGGTTGAAGGTATTGTTGGTTGTTGGAAAACTACCTAGTAAATTACCAAGTGAAATTATACCTAGTCATCGTTGTGATTAGTTGCACGTTGCGCTGGTTGCATTAGTTGGTTCGGTAGTCCCAGAATTCTACGTGAATATTGATGAGAAATCCGTTTTCCGAATTGAAATATCATGCTCCGTTCTCAAATGAGAAGTAGACAAAATTTGGCCCCGACAGTGCAGCCATCTCTTATCACAGATTCTGACCAAAACGTCGTGACATTTAGCCTTAATCCAATTTCTGAACGTCCTCGTAAGTCACGGACTCGTAGAATAGAATTATGATGTGCCATCAGCTGCATAATTTGTAGTCCAACCTTTCGAGGTCGTAACGACGTTGGTAACGCGTCATACAGAAATCCGACGTCGTTGCGACGACCCCTGATTTGTATTAAGGAATTACGGCGTTGCGGCCGTAACGTCTTCTGAATTATGTAGTTTAGGCCGGCAAATTCGGCGTCAGCGCGACGTAATCACAAGGTCGTGTACATACAGACTGCTGGCGTCGGATGTACCACAGATTAGGTCGTAAGTCGTCCAATACGAACAAATCCAACCAATTGTGGTAGTTGGGAGGTGGGTAATGAATTACGTACACGTACCGTGAATGGTTGTGACCCATAGGGTAACTTTGGCTAGGCTAGGCAGCGGTTTGCAGGTTCGAACAAACTGGAAGGATCAAAACGGCGCGAACGCCTCTCTGCTGTTGAATCTCTTTTCCATGCACGATCCTTCGGTTTGGCGGGAAAAATTGATAACAGTCGAGGAAGAGTGATGAGGAACGGTTTACAGTACTTATTCATACAAAGGGACTCTATAAGGTCACCAATCATGACCAGATTTTGGTTTATTATTCTGTGAATAGTACATCTATGTATTCACTCAGCGAAAACTTTTTGGAGCATCCCCTCAAATTTTTTTCTGTTACGTTTCAAGGTGCGGAGATTCCTAAAATGCAATGTCCGTCCGCCTTAAGCGGCGCCGTATCATCCGCATCTACCTTTATTTTCGGCCTGAAAAATTCGTCCTTTCGCACACTGGCTCCATTTGGGCCCTAGTTGCGTCCCAAAACTTTGCAGCCCGATCGAAATATACCCAAGGGTGTTATGGGTGAAAAATGCGTGTAAAAATTGGGTTTTTTGGTGTTTTAGTAACATGAGCATGTGAGGTATCGGTTTCCATGTTTTTTAGGGCGAGAAGACCGAATATGAAGTCGATTTGGACCAAAGAGTGGAAAATTCAGGTTCCAACGAAGTTTCACTCCCCGAATTCATTTTTTATGAGTCAAAAACCTGGGAAAGTGTCTGAGATCACCATAAATTTGTATAATAACACTAGAAGTAGTATAAACAGGTGAATCAAGACAGTTAAATGATCAAAGATAAATGGTCAAAAAAAGGAGCGTAATTTGTGTTTTCGGGGGACAAAATTGGTGGAAACCATCAAAAATAGCTATTTCAATAATTATTGCGCATGAATGAAGGAATATATGGACAGCCAACGTTTCTGTAGGTATGTCCAATAGAATAATAAACCCATGGGACAAAGACTTCGTTGCGTTTCCCTCTTTACACCGAAAAAAAGATACACATTCGACTGTCTTGTCCAGTGGGCTTTCAGAATTCAGGAATTTTGTTGTGGAACACGCGAGAATAATTTTCACGTCGAAAAAAGTTAATGAAATACTGAAAAACTACATGAAAACATCAGAATCACTATTTCTTAAAGAGGAATATCGGTGTTCTCCTGCACTTCGACCGCATTATTAATGATCCAAGGCAAGAAGAGGTACCTATCATCTTCCAACACTGAATTCCAACAACTTTTTTGTGCAAAAAAAAGTAATTTGTCCCAACTCCCGCATTTTGCCAATGATGTAATATTTTCGAATCCTTCGTTTTGTAACACAATTCACCCGCAAAATGGTCAGTGTGGATTTTTATTTCAGCTCTACGGTATACTACAGGATCCCCATACATACAGAAGATATAGCGCGTTGTGCATGCGCACGAGTCCAAAAATCCGGATTTTGTCAACGGAGAAAAACATTATCAAAATCAATACAGGCGTGATCAAGCAAGAGGGAAATCTACCTACGTGTTCATACATATTTATGATCATGGATTGTTCTATTGTTGAGACCTATCTTTCCGTGTAATAGCGTTGAAATCAAACTTTTCAACTTTTGCCTCAGAGTTTCTGGATGGCGGCGGCAAAGATCCGTTGCACGTCTCTCGGGCATCTAATCCCTTCCCGCTCTCTGTGAAATAATTTATGGGAACAAGGATTTGAATTCATAATGCTTCAAAACCTCCGGTGCTTCAAAACTGAAATCCCCCTCAACGTTACTAGTATTGGACTGTGAAATGAGTTAGACATCTCCAGCAGGTAGTAGGCAAATGCCGTAATGTCGGCTGGATTTAAGAATGATTAGAACAATGATGAGTAGGTCTGAGATTGGTTGATATCTCCCTCGAATTGTTTTACCAATGTGGAAATTCTAAATAGCCGAGAGACATTTTAACGTACGTTAACTTGTCCAGTGGTTTGCGTACGTGTGCCGGCACCCATCGACTGTGGTATCCAAAACTTTTCTATGTTCCTTGCCTTTTTCCTCCCGGACTCCAGGAAAAAAAAGCAATGAAGAAAATAAAAACGCAAAATTTCGTGTAGCTGATCAGTGTACAGACAAACAGTATTACGATTTTAATATAGGTACATGAGGAAAACTTACTCACTTTTTTCATTATCATATTGTACATCCCATACTTGGATCTCTTCATCACCCCTTTGTAAAATACACTTCCCTCCAAGCATCTCCCTTTTTCAATTTTGGCAGCACAATCCACAACGCAGGCTGCGTTAGAAATCCCGTAGCTAATCAGTTTTATCGCTGTGAACATCCACTCCAATGTTGAATTTGGTGAAACACAAGAACAAAAAAATCAATACACCTGCAAATATTCAAAATTCCAGAAGACCACAGGAACACATCTGAGCGCAGGGCGGACGCTGTCTGTCACAGTATCCTCCGTCTGAATGACAGCAGGGGCCAACGTAACATCAGTCTGCTTCTGACCGAGATCTGAAGATGAATGTTCCCAGGCAATTGAGATTCGGTCTATCAGACACCTTCAGACAGTTGCCTATCGTGTGGAGGTTCTTCAGAACATTCGTCTGCTTCAGACTAGCCTGTCAGACGGTTCTCCTCTCTGTGAAGGGGCCCTAAATCCAACAATGAAGATCCCTGTAAACAGGCCAATAATTTGGGTATAAGGCATACCTCTGATACGGGTAGAGGTGAGAGCACCTCCTCAGCTAGTCTTTTTACAGGTCAGTCTTATGGAACCCAAATCTGTAAGGCATCTTCGGGGAGTAAACAACACACAGATACCAGTTTTAGGTGTTACCAACGAGCAAATACCCTTCCTAGACACACCGTTAGAAACACATTCTAAGTATACCAAAATTAAGGGCCTGAACACCAAACAACCACCAGAAGCATCTTCCCGAATACCGATCTGAATAATTATTTCATCGATACAATTAGTATTAGCGATTCTGATTACCGTTGGATGCGCTGCGATCGCGTCCAAGATGGCGCGCGTAAGAAGGTATAGGTTTTGTTGACATTGGTAGGTTGGTCATGATCAGTGCTCACTTATCAGTTCTCACTGGTTCCCTGCCGGCTGCCGCAATTCCTTGTTTAATTTTTTACACTTAGTTGTAGGTATAAATGCTGAAACTAGATGCAATTTCCGGATAAGCTAATTGCAATGCGAAATCTCGTTGCTTTAGTGAATGAGAAGTATAACTGATCAATCCGCAACATGAATAATATTGTGTGGTTTGCTTGAGGATGTGTTACGGTTGGTGTGAATAATATTTATGCACTTGTGTTGCTGCGGACTTCTATACTAAGTGGAACGCCTCATTCAGTCAGGGGACTGAAGAAGTTATTCCCATGCATTTGCAGCGAAGCTTGGAACAGCGAGGGCTGCAAGCAAACAGTTGCTGTGCTGCTGAACTTCAACAGGTAAGCTTTCCTTGTCTCTCTTTCGATTGTGTCAATATGTACTACCCACTGAAGTACCTACAATAATAATAATAATAATACCCTACGAAGACGATCTAAGCAGGGAGGTACATAGTAGAACTGCCAAAAAAAAAATTGTAATAACCAGTGTTGTGGTCCAGTAGGTAGGTACCTAACTAATTAGCAATTTTTTATCCGAGTTGTTTCGTTGAACATTTCAGAACAGTTCCTGGGGAGTACGCCCTGGAGTAGGTAGATACTCTATGGGGGATATTAAGTGAAGCCAACCAGCATTAGATTTACTTTTTTTAACTGAGAATGGTAGGCGCCTACTGTATGTCTCTTGTTTACATTAAAATCGTACTCACCGCCTCTGAAACCTCCGTACTAGCAATTTTTAGCCCAAATTCCGTTCTGGTAAGACCATGATGTGAATCTGGGATTTCGAGTCGTTTCGTTCACCGGAAAGTGATTATAGCACTTGTTTGAAAACTCGCCTCATGATCTTTCTGATGAAAATATACTGAAAAAAAAGTATAATAACAACTCACTTTGTAGCTTCATGAAATTGTATGCCTAGCTACTATGCATACCTACCCCCAACTTCTGCCTTGCTTTTCTATTGGGGAAGCAAAGTAGCGATACCTTTAATAACCATAGTACATATACGTATAATTACTCAATAACCGTTGTAATATACTAGCTATTGGAATTTACCAAGAGTACGAATGTTACCTTCATTTAGATTTTGAAATATGACTATCCGCTGGTTGACTCTCCCGTTCACTAAACTTATTTGTTAGGAACGCTTGCCTTCCACCGGCTTTTGGAAATAGATGGAAGCAAAAGTTTTGTCATTACCAATGGAGTAAAATCCGAAAACACAACAATAAATTCTATCATACTTTCGGGGCTATAAAATGTAAACAACAATCCAGAATAACAAATGCAGTGTTTCTTTTCGCTGCCGCTACTCCGCGCATCCTTCTTGAAATCGCGAATAGGAAAATAACTAAAAACGCCTTTAAAATGCATCTTGAACAATGTATACAACGTTACATTCACTTACATATTATTGAGATCCAACTTGTTACAACGCACCTAAAGTGATTGTCTTTGATAATAAACTTGAACCAATATCATGGATACTTATTTATTTATTTATTTATTTATTATTATTATTATTATTATTATTATTTGCCCAATTTACGAAGTATTGATATCATCTAAACTCACGTTGTTCCGAAGAAAACACCTTATCTATAAAAAGAAAGAAAATTTGGGTTCAAAGTAATAACAATTTGGCCCGTCTCTTGAAAACATTTTCACTTAAACAGAGTAGGGCCATTTCTGACAAACTTGCCTTACGGAATTCCCGCTGGCTTCTGATCAGGGGCCCACCAAGTGGATAGTTGGTGGGAACTGTCCGGAGGAAGAAAATCTGCGTAAAACGTGTCGCATACGGCGGAAAGTTAAAACTTAAAAGTGATAACAACTCTGGAAAATTCACCTTGCCGTCAACCAAGCAGTGGACAAACATTACATCGGCCAGTTCCAGCCGTCCCCTGAGAGTATCCAGGCCTATCAAACTCAACATCCCCGAAGCGTCAAAATCGTCCCATCTGTTTCCCAACGTGTATGAGACGTATCTCAGGAAACGACGCTGAACCCTCTCAATCGATTCCACCCCAGTGAGGCAGTAGGGAGACCATACTTCTATAGATGCTGTCGTGATCCCCTCATGTAAATCACTCATGTAAGACCTGTGAATCGACTTAACCAAATAAATGAAAGCAATGTTAAGTTGGGAGGCAGCAAGGGAAAGTAGGTGCAGGGGAACTAATTCATCTGGCCCAGCTCGCCATTCGACCGATCTCATTCATACCCTCGACTTCTCTCTCTTTCCCGATCTGCTGCTGATGGTGAAAACCGCGGGGAGCATATCCTTAAAAGAACTCCTGCTGTTGGTGAAAACCGCAGGGAGCATATCCTAAAAGATCTCCTGCTGTTGGTGAAAACAGCGGGGAGTATACCCTTAAAAGAACTCCTGCTGTTGGTGAAAACTGCGGGGAGCATACTCCTAAAAAGGTCTCCTGCTGCTGGTGAAAACTACGGGGAGCATAATTATTCCTTATTCAACCGTATCCATCTCACACTCCATCCGTTCGACCTCGACCCCTCCCTACCTACCCTTTATTTTGGAGTCACGACATTGGTAACCCCGACGTTCTGTGCCGACAATGCTGACGGATACGCAAAACACCGTCTACACAAACGACCCCGCCTTGTGGTTCCTCCCGCTCAACGCCGTCTTCTCCGTCGCTGGCATCAAGACCCAACGGGCTCGATACTTCAAGACCATCCGCTTCTCCCGTACGACACGCTTCTTCAAACCTCCGACCTTACCCACAACACCCCTTCCCCCAATGACGACCTCCGTACATGCCTCATCACCTTGTATCAGCCGTTAAAATACGCCTGCATATCTGCTCTCACTCAGCCCCAGCACCTTGGTGACCGGAAGGCCAGCCACCTCTTCCGCCGCATCCGTCACCAGCTGTGGGACATCCTTACGTCCAGGTCTCATTGGTCCCCATCTCGACGGTGGCGATGAGACTCTGCTCCGCCTGGCGGATACCATGTTCGACATGACGACGTCTGCGCCTGTCCATTTGATCTGGCCCATCGTTAACGCCCGAGTTCCTTGCTACCGCTCCCGATTGCTGTCCAGCGAGCGCCCTCCGACGCCATCATCCGACCGACGACCACCACCAGCACCCCGCCACCCGCCCCACGTCGACCCCCCCCCCCCCCTCCGACAACCACCACGTCACCACACTCTGCTGGTACCACGATACATTCTGCCTGTGTGCCCGCAACTGCCGGGCACCGTGCAACTTCCGCTGTCACCCCCCCCCCCACTCCACCGTCATCCTCCGGCACCTCTACATATGCCGTCGACGCACGAAGCTCCCATTCCTTGTCGATACCAGAGCCGCCCTTTCTATTATCCCGAATAATCTGCTCCACCGCAGCGCCCTCTCCAACGACCAGCAGCTCTACGCCGCCAATGGCACGAAGATCCCTTTGTAAGGGACCTATCGCACTTCCGTCTACGTCGACGACCAGCCCTACGAATGGCATCTCACTGTCGCCGACGTTGATAAACTTATCTTGGAGGGCGATTTTCTCGCCTATTTCGGCCTCCAAGTCGACATGAGGCACGCCGCCCTCATCGACCCTCAATCGCGCAAGACACCCCTCCCCGACCGTCGACCCGAAGTTCACGGCCTTACTCGACAGCTATCAACCCCAGCCTCGACCATTGTCCCACCTCTCCCAGGTCCAACATTTTATACACACCAAAGGACCGCCTGTCTCGGCCAAGGCCTGCCGTCTCCATCCTCTCCAACTCTCCCAAGCGAAACCCATTTCAACGCGCTCATCAAGGACGGCATTATCCGCCCCTCGAATTCCCCTTGGGCATCACCTCTTCACATCGAGAACCAGTGATGCCACCTCAGCTTCACGAATATCAGAAAAATCGGATAGGACAGGAACTTCAAATTTGTAAAGTATTAAGAAAGGAAATGATCCATTTATATTCCTCTTTTCACCTTCATCTTAGTCTATGTACTTTCATTTAGCTTGGTACCCTGTCAAATCAAATACCTTTCATGAAGTTATTTGATAGGAAATTCTACACGACGCGTTATTAAACTGACTCACCTAGGTTGGTGCTTCCCAGGCGTATCAGTGACTTGGGTGGTGGACAAAATACTACTACGGATTAATATGAACAGTGGCTTGAAAAGGATCCGTATCAGGTTATTTCTTCTCTCAGGCTTTGATTGCCTTCTTCTCCTCAAAATCAAACACAAAATCCAAGTATCATATCAGTCTATCGATTTTGCTTCTGGAGGACGTCCTAAAAATAACAGTACCTACGATGCACGTATACTTTGGTTCCTGCGATGATTCACATTTCTATCGGATGACATTTTACGTGTGCGCTCTATATGGTTCTCATAACTCACTTTCTTTTATAGGCCTTCAGGCAGTGACTCATTCTGAATCTCCTCCCTAGAGTATCATGGGATGCTATCTTTATTTTCAAACAGAAAATACAACATCGTGGGCCACTACTCAACAATCAGGGTGGAGCGGTATGTCATAGGGGGAGTGGTAAGTCCCACGGGTGCTGTATCTAATGGTTACCTGTCTCGCTTTCCCACTCCCTGATCTATCTCAACCCCCTTCTACCCCACTTCTGATGATCCAACTCGGTAAATCCTTACTCTCTCAAGCTATCGCGAAGACCTTGTTAGGTACCACAAATCCTTGGCACGGATGTATCTCCGTAAATATTCTCCCTATTGTGTGCTGTAAGCCCTATCGGAGCAGTCGTTGGTGAAGTTGAAATAGCATATCTATGAACTTTGAGTGAAATTCTATACGTGTGTCCAATGGAATATGAAACCCATGTGACAACGACTGTGCAGCGTTTTTGGAATGTACGCACCTAAAACGTAAAAGAAAAAATTCCGAGGGTGTTATAAAAAAAAATTGCTGAGCGATTACATAGGTGCATTATTCGCAGAATAATAAACCAAAATGCAATGTCCGTCCACCGTATCATCCATATCTACTCTAATTTCGGTCTAAAAAATTCGTTCTTTCGCTCAAAGGCTCCATTTGGGTCTTAGTTTTTCCCGTCTCTATGCATTCCAATCGGAATATACCCAAGGGTGCTACGGGTGAAAAATGGGTTACAAAATAGGGTTTCTTGATATTTTAGTAAAACGAGGTTGTGAGGTGTCGTTTTCCACGTTGTTTAGGGCGAGGAGACCACATATGAAGTCGATTGTGACCAAAGAATGGAAAACTGATCTTCTAACGAAGTCTGTACAAAATGTAGTACCTATCCGCTCGTTGTCTCGTTGCATGCCTGAAACATTCCAGTTTGATCATAGATTTTTTCTAGGTAGTAGATGGTTAAGTACCTAGACACCTAGGTAGGTTGAGTCTCCGCATATTACGACTAACGAGTAGGGACGAGTTAGTTAGTTAGTAACCCAACGGCCTTATCAGGTGGAATAAACCGGTTCCCGTGAGATCACTGAATTTGGATGGGTGACCGCCGTGACACAAACAAGTATCACCCATGAAGGTGTCGGGCGAATCCCTTTCCACTCAAGGGTGATACAATGAGTAGCCAAGTAAAGAGCGAAATGATTAGGTCGAATTCTGATTCTCTCATTGGAGAGCAGCTGATCACGTCCGCGACGCTGGAAGGGCAGTCATATCAGACGATATTACATAATTATACCAGACGAAAAGCCCCAGCCTGGCTGTTTACTTTACATTACTTTCTATTAGTAGGTAGGTACTCAAACGTGATTATAATTCAATTACGTCAGAGAAGAATGTCCAAGATTCGTCATTTTAACACGTTTACCTCTCAAAAACATTCACCGGACCTGCACCATAAGTGCAGTTGAGTGCTCAGAAATGACAGTCACCTTTGAGAACAGTAAGAATATTAAATTATTGTAGCTAAAAAAGCCAGTGTTAGCTATATACATAATATTAGGTGAGGAGGGGAGTGGGCTGCGACAGATTGTCGCCGCCGGCAGCCACTTGGAGTGCAGCGATCGGTATGCAAAATCCCTATAGGTAACTATCATTGTTATAGGTACACTACGTATACAGGGTGATTCACAAAGTGCGTCTGGGATGGGTATAGATAGGTCGTAAATAACGAGATTTCCAGTGAAAAATAAAAATAATAATAATAATTTTCGTGATCCTCCCAGACCATCATACGTTGTATACCATAAGATTGCTCAAGCTAATAAACGCAACTGGTCCTCAGGCGCATAGGCTCACTCGATCCCCACTAGTCCTACTGGACTGGAGGAGAGTGGAATAGGCACTATAAATACCCGCCGGCTACGCCTGTCACCTCATTCTACACTCTCCTTAAGTCGCCGATTTATCTCTCTCTCTCTCCTCTCATGCCTCCTTACCTTCTCTCACAAAAGAACCCAGACTGGTGGAACCAGCATTGGTGGAACCACTGGGCAAACTCCCTCTAGTACCTTTAGCGGTGGTAACCTCCCTGGCAGCTATAGGTGATAACCTCCCTGGCTGTTATAGGTGCTACCTATAAGGTGCACCTTCTTCCTCCATTCTCACTCACCTCTCCTCGCCTCACCTCACCACACCTCTTAACCTAGCCACCACAATAATAATGAAATATGAAGCTAATAAAAGAAATAATAATTAAAAATCAATAATATATAAATATATATGTTGGGAAGATGTAAACCGTTGATTAATAGTTCAGGACAGGAAGGTTCCTTGTCTTCAATTGTTCAGCGCGGTTAAAAAAAATCGGATCAGTAGTATTTATAAATTAACAATTAATAATTTTACTGGTGAAGTGTTGGAGTGTAAGATAACACATTACAATGGGGTTCGCAAATATTAAGTTGCAGTCGAATAACTAGTAATAATAATTCCAAATTTTACGGTCTTGCGGGTATTAATAACTCTTATGTTCCCAGTGGGTGTTATGTAAAAATATGCGATAAAAAGTATAATGTCTCCCAGTACCTATTGATGCACCATTTGGGCGCTTATGTCCTTATTTCTTCGAGTTTTAATTACATAGTCGGCTAGTTGGTAATGTTAGGTATGTTATACGTTAGCTACAAATACATTATTCCTAAAACGGTCACTTACACATTTCCTTAAGTTTTAATCACCCGGTATACAAAAATATTGTTGAAAACCAATGGGCCAGTCTCTAGTTACTTATGTAACTTGGGGGATCTTTTCCTTTGGTTTCTACGCGTTTTTTCCTGCGTGTTTTCTATGCGTGAAAATACGATGGCGATTATTCCATTGGAGCTGTTGAGCAACACGATCGATTTTTGGGGGATGAAAAGATCACCTACGCCCATTTCCGACTCTGATCATTAGGTAGGTCCTCGAATCATGTGCGAATAAAACGCCCCAAATATTTGTAACAGTGTGGGCTGTTCTCGATACATTTTTTCTTCCGGTGGAGACGGGATCGGTTTGGGGAAGCCTAATCGAGGTCCTTTCTTAGCAGAGCGTGGTTCGGTAGTATGGGCTGAGCACTTCACCATTATTATACTCCATCCAATTTTCGTGGGCTTACCAGAAGGATAAGCCCAAAGTTTTCCCAGAATGATTCCTTTACAAACATCCTTTCCCTTTGGTAATACATACATCTATTGGCTTCCCCACCCCCTTTCCACCCTTTAGAGTGTAAGTATAATTAAAATATAGTGAGCTCATTAGAACGCGATTGATGCCATGTCCCAATTTACAAGTCCCAATAGTTGTTCCAGCCTAACGATGGAGGTTGATCACCTAGAGATTGCCCAGATGAGCACAATTCACTTGACAACAACCTCTGACAACATTAATACTCGTATGTAGGAGCTTTGTTCTCCACCAGTAAAATATTATTGAGGTAGTACCATTACGATGGAGGTTAGTCACCTTGAAGTTGTTCATATGCCTTTTCCTGAACCAGAACATCATACTACTTTTCATTCCCCCTTTTCCCTCTCATACTTCTGCTACCCAGAAGTACCTATGTCATGTGGGGAGGAGTGTAACGGTGTGGGCTGGTCTCGATATATTTTTTCTTCAGGTGGAGACGGGATCGGTTTGGGGAAGCCTAATCGAGATCCCTTCTTAAGGCTAAAGGGGACGACAAGTGTGCGAGAGAGACAGATAGGTCAAGAAAAGAGAGAGACAGAAACAGTATCAGTTTTCCTAGATTATCTCAGCAACCAGTCGGGTGATTTTCAATCTGTAAAATTATTTGGTATTATTTCAGTGTATCTCAGGTCACTACCATTGCAGTTTTGTCATATGCTGTTAATTTTTACATAAAACATAAAATACATAATTGGGGTGAATTTCAAATGGACAAACTACCAGCTGATTTGAATATTTTTTGCCTAAAACGGATACAAGGCATATTTTAACAGATGTCCTATAAATGTGGAATCCATCAGAATTCAGAAATAATGAGAATCAGCGACGGAAACAGACAACTGAATCGGGAATAACGCGGGCGGGAATTTGGGGGGCAAGGCCACGCTAGACGAGTGACAGTCACTGAAGGTGAATGACCTTCAGGCGTAACCATAGAAACCCCCTCGTGATTTCCAACTTGTAAACAAATTGAATGTTTGTGAGGCAGGGAGAATCGAATTGGAAATCTTGACCCTTGGACAAAGAGAAAATGAACTGTGGTTCATGGAACGTAGGAGCCAGCTCACTGCCTCCCATTTTGGTGAGATCTGCAAGAGACGGCAAACTACCCCTTCTGCAATATTGGTAGACAGCTTGTTATACCCAAAGAGATGTTCCAGCGAGTCGCTACTGTATGGCTGTCTAAATGAAGCCAATGCTATTAAAGAATATATTGAGGATAATCCTAATAAAGTTGTGAAAGAATGCGGGTTATTCGTACACAAAGCCTTCGGCTTTCCTGGGGCGTCGCCTGATTCACTTGTTGATGATGATGGCATCCTCGAAGTCAAATGCCCATCTTCCGCGCAAAACTGCACGTTTAAAGAGGCGGTAGAAAAATTCAAAAATTGTTGCTTGGACAAAGAGGGCAATTTGTCGAGAAAAATCGATTACTTCTTCCAAATTCAGGGCCAGCTTGAAATCGCAGATCACGAATACTGTTATTTCATTGTGTGGGGACCTAAATTCAAAAAAGTTTTGACTATTAGAAGCGACCGACATTTTTGGACTGAAACCATGCTGAAAAAAGCTGCGCGTGTTCTTTGATGCATTTTTATTGCCAGAACTTTTCGATCAAAGGAAATGCCGATCTATGCCGTTGAGGGATAGCCGAGAAGAAAAGGAGAAAAGTACCTAACCGAGATGGTCTATAAATAAACCTGATTCATTCATTATCATTCACTTCTTATAATTTCATTCCTTACAGCTCAACTGGCCAAATGAGACTGGCAATCTGGTTTATTTATTCATTTATTTATTAAACGGGCAAGCCCAATTACATTTTCAAACATTATATCATGTATGTTTATCCTATGACTATGAAGTTATGAAGTATGAAGGTCAAAAGTATGAAGATCAAAAAATTAATTGCATCAAATTTTGAAAAAATAATACCAATATTATTGAGCAATTTACAATTATATAATCTATGCATAATTACATTAAATTTTGTTCGCTACGTATAAATGAAGGGAGAAGTTTGGTAATTAAACTGTTGCGTAAAAATTGAAGCATCTACTAACCATAACAAGTCGCCATAGCGGATTTTCTTGGTTATCCATGAACAATTATAGTCAAAAAGCTACTTTAATGTTGTTGCTTAGATGTCTAGTTTATAAATGGGTACCTACATCCCAACTGTAATCAGCAAGTGTGTGAAAATCCACAGGTGTTGGCGCACTTTCCTAATTCACCTGCTATTTTCATATTCAATATATAGGTACATTATTATAGGCATAAAACATCAGAAAAATGAATGAATACAACGTTTGTAAACTTCCAGCGACGCAGTCTAACTTAATGGGCGAATTTTCCAAGAACCAATTTCAACTATTTTTCAATTTTTTTGAACCTTTTAGAGATTTTTGAACTACAAATTTTTCAGTTATTCTGTGAGTCATCACTATCCGCGCTGTTCTGAGTATACGGTTTTCATATACAGTAATTATTGTTATTCATTGCATTATACTCCTGAAAAATTGGAAAAATGATTAGATCACGTTTATAATGAGAATGTCTCATTACTTGTATTACTCTTTTGAACTACATTTCACAAATTTTGAGCTTCAGTGCAATCCATGGAAGTAGGAAGAAAATCTTGATACGCGAACATTTAGGTAGTACCAAGGTACCTAAGTTGTTCATTGCCAACGTTTAGGTAATTTGCCACCCACTTTGCTTCCCCTGTCACTTTCTTTAGGAAGCTGGTTTTCTCTTTGAAGGGTTGACGGAATGCTACCTAGAGGGTTCAGAAGAGCGGGAGGGAAAGGTTGCCTACCAAACAACAGTAATGAGCTGGTTTTGTTCGTTGACGCTTTCTGTTGCTAATTTTACATTTATCAAAATTCTGCTGATTGATTTGTCAATTGTTATACATACTGATTGTAGCAGCTTGAAATTATACTACGAAAGAAACTACTCGTCGTACGTGAACATTAGAAGTGATTTTTATTAAATCCAAAACGAATCCTAACATCTTGTTGCTAGGTTGTGTAATAGCTACGCAGTCTCTTGGATGGAGTCGCCACATTTCTCCCCCTCCTCACTGCAGCCGCTGGTTAGGCCCAACGCTTATGCAACTGGTCTGCGTGCAACTGCCTGGCTCTTGCCCTGCGTCCCTTGGCTTCTGCACCCAGACCCTGTCCCCCACGCCAAACGCCCGCTCCCGTGCTGCCCGATCATGGTAGATTTTCTGTTTCACCAGGCTGATATCCACTGTCGACTCCACACTGGGTTTGAGCAAATCGAGCCTGGTGTTGATCGGGCGCCCATAAAACAGTTCGGCTGGCGATCGCCCCGTGGTTTTCTCTGGGGTGGTTCTGTACGAGAACAGGAATGTCTGCACCCGTAGATCGAAATCTGTGATGCCACTCAAGGCTTTCATCCGTTGCTTGAACGTCCTAACCTCCTGTTCGGCTAACCCGTTTGTCTTTGGATGATAAGGCGATGATGTAATGTGGACAACGTTATTGTCCGCTCAGAACCCCCGGAACTCGGAACCCGTGAACTGGGGCCCATTGTCGCTCACAATTGTCCTGGGAATGCCACATCTTGCAAACACGCCCCTTAACAAAGAGATTGTCTTTGAAGTCGTAATTCTGTCCATGGGGAATATCTCAAGCCACTTGGTTGTTGCATCAACAACAATAAGCCAATACTTCTTCTGAAATGGCCCACAGAAGTCAATATGTATGCGGGACCAGGGAACCGCTGGGACCGACCATGAGTACAGCGGCACTTCCTGCTCCTGCGGCCGGTTTTCCTGACAAAACTGGCATGACCTCACATGCTGGTCAATATCCTTGTCTATGTTTGGCCACCACACGTGACATCGAGCCACCGCCTTCATGCCTGTCATACCTGGATGCCCCTCATGCAGGACCCGCAGCACAGCCATTCTCAGTACAGCCGGGATGACTAGCCGACCTTGCCAAATCAAAATTTTTTCCTCATAGGACAACTCGTGCCGCTTTTCATAGAATGTGTAAAGCTCTGGCGGAATAACATCTTTTGAATTTGGCCACCCATACCGCACATACCGCACCGCCTTACCAATAACAGAATCTTCTAGCGTCTTGTTCAGTAGGAGGTATTCAACACCAGGTCATCTAACCTGATATGCAGCAGCCTGCTATCATATTGCTCCCCTTCAATCTCAGCGTCTGATGCCTTGGTGCTGACCAGGGGAAGCCTAGACAGAGCATCAGCTGGATTGTCTTTCCCAGGTTTGTGCTCTATTTCATAATCAAAAGCTGCGAGTGTGAGGGCCCAGCGTGTTAACCGATTTGCTGCCAGCTTAGGTATCTCATTCTTTTCCCCTAGCAAGTGGATGAGTGGTTTATGGTCAGTTCGAATGATTAAATGCCTACCATACAGATACTGCCGAAACTTGTTGAGCCCAAACATGATGCCTAGCGTATCCTTATCTATGGCCGAGTATTTCTGCTCTGCTGCCATCAGTTTCCTTGATGCAAAACAGATTGGCCTCTCGAGGTTTCCAGGAAAAATATGGGAGATCAATGCTCCTATCCCAATATCACTGGCACCCGTTGTGAGTACCACTGGCAAGCCCTGATCATAGTGAGCCAAATAATCAGATGAAAGCAACATGCTTTTCACCTTCTCCACCACCTTGGACTCAGCGGCTGTCCATCGCCATCTGACCCCTTTCTTCAACAGGGTATGGAGTGGAGCGCAAACAGTCTGAAGGTTGGGCACGAATTTGCTGTAATAATTTGCCGCCCCAAGAAACGCTCTCAAATCCTTTGTTGACTGAGGATCCGGCATCTTAGAGATGGCTTCCAAGTGCTCAGCCATTGGTCTTATACCTTCTTTGTCAATGAAGTGCCCCAGGTATGCAACTCCTCAAACCATTTGCATTTGTCCCATTGTGTGCGAAGGCCAGAAGTCTGGAGCCGCTTAAGAACTCCCCTGACTCGTGCGACGTGCTCCTCTCTGGTTGAGCCAGTAACGACAATGTCATCCAGGTAATTGGCTACTCCTGGAAGTCCAGCCAGAACATGTTCGATTGTACGTTGAAACAGCCCAGGGGCAAAGGAGACCCCAAACGGAAGCCGTTTGTACCGAAAGAAGCCTTTGTGGGTCGCTATGACCAGGTACTTCCGGGACTCTTCAGCCACCTCCATTTGGAGATAGGCATCTAGTAAGTCAATGACAGTGAAATACCTGAAACCCATTGAGCTTTGTCGCCAGCTCTTCAAATGTCGGAATTGGGTGATGGTCAGTGTGAATGCATTGGTTAATGGTAACCTTGAAGTCCCCACATAAGCGTAATTTCCCATTTGCCTTCACAGCAATCACCAGTGGTGATGCCCATTCAATGGGAGTAACTGTAGGGTCGACTTCTTCCAAAACATCCGCAGCAACCAGGCGATTGAGCTCCTCCTCAACTGATTTTACCAGCGCAAACGGTACCCTTCTTGGCTTGAAAACGTTAGGCGTAGCATCACTTTTCAGATGTATCACGGCCCGATGATTGCGGAGAGTGCCCGTGCCATTCTGGAAGACCTCATCGAACTCTTTCAACCACTTCTGGAGGGTTTCAGTTTTCCATCCTTCTGGAGAGTGACCTTCCGTTTCTTCCTGTGAAGTGTTTCGTATTCTGGCTCCTTCAGGTAGAGGCAATTGGAAAACCAGTGCCCAGTTCATGCCAAAGAGTGGTACATCTGTCACGCTCGTGACCACAACTGGTACTGTTTCAACCTTACCGAAGCCTTCCACCCGTACATCAGCTTCCCCAAGAGTCTTGACTTTCAACCCTGTGTAGGCTACTAGGGCCGGTGTCTTCCGTAATTTAGGTGCCCCTATTCTCTTCCAAATAGTTTCGCTTATCACTGATTGAAGCACCTGAATCATAAAGCATTTCTATCGCTGTCCCATTAATCCTAACGGTAAGGTAGGCCTCGCAACCTGATTCAATCTTCCGAATAAAGTCTACGTGGGTGTTAAATTCATCACATGACTCTGACTCGGAATCCCCTCTTAACTTGTTCGCCCGGGTATCCCATCCTCGTCGCCATTCTGTAGCAGCTTGAAATTACACCACGAAAGAAACTACTTGTCGTACGTGAACATTAGAAGTGATTTTATTGAATCCAAAACGAATCCTAAAATCTTGTTGCTAGGTTGTGTAATAGCTACGCAGTCTCTTGGATGGAGTCGCCACACTGATCACGCAAGCTTGCCGTTTTCCCCCCAACACTATAAATAATTCAAAATTCCATGGTTTCAAAATTAAAAAAAAAAATGGAAACTCAAAACTCAATGTTGGTTCCCTTCATCTAATTATTCTGAGTTAATCCCAGTTTTCAGATTGAAAAAATCTTTTTTGGAAGCTGAAAAAAGTTAGGAAAACTTTTGACGCGACGACAACGCCATCTCTTATCACAGAATCACACTAGAGGCCCGTCCCCTTTAGCCTTAACCGGTGATAATCTCGTTGGTCTAGGAGGAGGACTCTCGAGGGTCCACCCCACTGTTACACTCTGTCACATATGGATAGAAAAGTGCAGATATATGCAAAATTGCCCGAAATTCCTCATTATGTAAGATAGGTCTCCTGTTTTCTTATATCTCAACAAATCAATACTCGTCAGATGCAATTTAATACTGCAATTACAAAATTACAAAAACGAAAGTATTATTTAATCATCTGTAAGTACAACGTATACAAAGGCTCACCTGAATCTATTACGAAAGTCACTTTTCCGAAGGGTAAGAAATGAAAACATCACAATTCGATGTGCACACTTCGGTGTACCAACTACAACTGAGCTCGTCCTATATAAATTTAAACAATGTTTACATCTTACCTTACTTGCTAGAGAGCTGTAAGATGAGTTTCAATGTACAGCGAATCTTACATTCCCCCTCTTCTAGATGAGAGTCCACGAAAGTGTTGGCATACATAATATTTAAATTTAAAAGATAAATAAATAATAAGCATTTTTGACTTTGAAATTTGTTTGTAAATTATGTATTTCTTTCTTGTGTGTATGTGTGTGTGTGTATTGTACAAACTTTTCTTTCAAATGTTTTTGTGGGGGGGGGGGGGGGGGGGGGTGTTGTTACTGGCTTCCCTGAACCGGGCAGGGTATCGGACATGGTATAGACGACGATCGTTTTTCGTGAATCCGACGTCAACTATGAAAACCGAATCTGAAAGTTTTTCGACAATCGGGAATGGACCGATTCGAATTTCATCCATTTTATGTCTATTCAATTTATTACCATTTTCGATGTATACTTGTTATCCTATTTTGAAAGCATAGTTTTTTCGGTGACTATCTATCCTGGTCTTCATTATGTTATGAGCCCGTAAAGAACTTTCCAATGCATTGATCTTATATTTTCTAAAATCTCTAGTGCCGTGAAATTCGTGGGAACTATATCTATTGGCTTCCCATTCATTAGGTATTTCGTTGCACTGTGGATTATGTTATTATTCCACGCTATTTTCTTGCCATTCTCATTTAGTTTGCACCTTATTCTGTTCACCAAGGTCTGATTCAGTCTTTCGTTCAACCCATTCGAGCAGGGACTGTCAACGGCAGTAAAGATATGATTGATATTGTTGTCTTCCAAATATTTTTTAAATTCGTTCGAACTTAATCCTCCGTATTGATCTGTCAGTAAAGTTTTTATATAGCGATTATTATTGTTATGCGTATCACCCATTAATTTAATGAAATCGCTTCTTGTTTGGTGTTTCGATGTTAGGATTTACGCGTATCTCGTGAAGTGGTCGACCAATAGGTGCAAACATTTTTTTATGGATCTTCTACCACCAAAACCACCTGTCGTGTCTAGAGACGTAATCTCCAAAGGCTACCTCGGTGGACCCGAATGTCCTAAGGAACCGATCAGTGTCCCTCTTCCAGTTTTATTTTTAATGCAAATTTCACAAGAAGCACAATATTTTCGCACTCTATCATACACGTTCCGAAAGTGGTAATGTTGTTTTATGGTATTTATTACATGTTGTGAACCTATGTGACCGAAAAATAAGTGAACTCTCTCTATTAATTTTTGACCATATTCGGCATTTAATATCATACGTTGTTTGTTTTTTATTTTCCTGAAAACAATCCCATTTTTTAATATATCACGCATACCAAGAGAACTATTTTTCTGACCTAGCTTTATTTCATTTATTTGAAGGAGATTGACCGTTCTCATAACATGTGGCCCATTATTAGAGTCACTGTCCAACACTGGACTTCTGGACAGGCAGTCTGCCTCTCTATTTGATTCTCCTGGATTATACTTGACCTCGAAATTGTATTGAAGAAGGTAATTAGTCAAGTCGCCTAATCCCTCATCGGGTCTTGACTTTACCCTTAAGTTTTCCAGTGGTTTGTGGTCCGAGAAAACGGTGAATTTATTCCCCAGAAGCCAGTATTGCCAATACTTAACGGCGTCTTAATAGCCAAACACTCAATATATACGGCCTTCTTCATTTTTTGTGCCTCATTTAATTTCTTTGAAAAATAAGCTACTGGTTTTAATTGTCCGTTTTTTTTTAGGCTGTTTTAGCACTGCTCCTAGCCCATCTAAACTCGCGTCAGTGTAAATGTTAATAGGTCAAATATTGCTAGAACGGGTGCTGATATCAGATAATTGTTTATCTGTTCAAAAGAGTCTTGACATCTTTGTGTCCATATAAAATCGACATATTTCCGCAGGAGGTTATGAAATGGCTCTAAGATCGTTGTACTGTTTGGAATGTACTTGTGATAGAAATTGATCTTTCCCAAAAATTACCGGATCTGTGTTTTATTTTTAGGTATTAGGAAATTTTTTATTGATATCACGTTATCATTTAAAGGTGTCACAGTGTTGTACCCTATTTTGGGACCTAAATAATGTTCCGAATTCGTGGCGAATTTACATTTCATAAACTTCAAACGAAAACCCTCTTTCTG
Organism: Leptopterna dolabrata; assembly: GCA_954871275.1. Classification (NCBI taxonomy): domain Eukaryota; kingdom Metazoa; phylum Arthropoda; class Insecta; order Hemiptera; family Miridae; genus Leptopterna; species Leptopterna dolabrata. The sequence continues at coordinate 75,956,802 of OX940974.1, forward strand.
AATAGCCTGCATAAGAGATTCAATAAGTATGTTGAATATGCTCGTTGAATGTTTTTGAAAAAATACGGAGGTCGTCTGTGTAATTAATGCAGAATTCTCCCAAATTATTTCGTCTGAGTATTCCTGATAGTACTATTCCCTGGAAAATTGCGGGCGAATTTTTTAAACCAAAAGGCATTGCCACCCACTGCCAGTGACCCGGCTGCGTGACGAAAGCCGTCTTGTATCTGTCCTTCACGCGTATTGGTATAGACCAGAAGGCGGAGTTTATATCTAATACTGTGAACTACACACACTTCCTTGAGTTTTTATTATTATATCCTCTATTAATGGAAAAGGCTGGCTGTCCGGGACTAACAACTTATTCAAATCTCTAAAACCAATGCATAATCTATTCTTCTTCTTGCGAGACCCATCGTCAGTTTTATTATAGGCTAACGTAACGGGCGAGGCAAAAGGCGAACAAGATTCTTCTATCAACCCTTCTTACAATAATTCTTTTATCTGGTTCTCAATTTCCTGTTGATCCCCAAATGAGCATCGATAGGGCTTTTTTGAAACGTATAGATTTTCTATCAGTTGTATATGCGCTTCATAATCCTTCACTTTCCCTGTGTCATATTTATTTTTGGCAAAAAGCGATGAATACTTATCTAATAAGTGATATATTGCCTTCCGTTTACGATCATCTAAGTGTTCTGTTTTAAACTCGAAATCTTGTATGGGTATGAACTCATTCCAATTGATGTGTATTTCCCTCTCAGGGGTTGGTTGTTTACTCCCATTTTTTTCTGGCGCTTGTGAAATCTGAAGGTTCTCATCCTGATACAATCTATCATCTCGAATACTGTCGAGGCCTATGCGAATATCATATTTGAATTCCCTATTGTCTGTTCTGAAAATCTCATTGTTTTCTCGATGTTATAAATTTTCAGTCGCAAGTTTACTATTCCTTGTACTTTGTCCTCTCCGCTCATTGTCCTGAAAGTGTAGGGTTTTATTGCTTGCATATTTCTACCTAACATCTGTAAAAATTCGTGTTTAATCATCGTAATATTAGCTCCGGGATCATATAATCCCTTCCCCGGTTGATTTTCTACGAGCACTTTCAGTTCAATAAGCGAAGGTAAATCTAGTTTTTTCGATCCGGAATCTTATTGTTTAAGGCGTTCTCTAATTCCGTGTTATTAGCTCCCTTAATATACCCATTGGGTGATTTCTTTTTTCTACAAAATTGTTCCGGATGATAACGGCTCGGGTATCCCAATTTGCCACAAATTGTGCAAGGGGTCTTCCGGGGGTCTTCCCTTGTTCCTGATTCTTATTGAGTTTGGTTTATTACTAGTAATTTTGTTCGAACTCTCCGAATATTTAAATTTGAATGTCTTATTTGCAAGCGATTCTAACTGATTGAGCTCGATCATCAATTTGCTTTGAGTTTCGATCTCTCCTTTGTTTAGCTTCTCGCGGATAAACGGGGGTAAGCCTACTGCAACGTGCATGACTCCAGATTTTTCTGTAAGGTCAGGATCTGCATCGACCAGTAAATTTAATTTTTTAACAGCGTATTCTGTTAACGACCCTTTTATAAATCTAAAATTATACGCGAACGCAACGTCAGACCAACCTAAATGACTGGCTCCAATCCGCCCAAGTGTTGTCGTTACCGTCGAAAATCTTCTGGGTGGCTGAGTACCAATCCGTTGGAATTCCTTCCAGGAATAAGCGTAGTGCTTCGGGGCGCTGATTGTCTGTTATCTCCATCCTTTGGCATTCTGATAAGAAGGTGTTCAGCCACGATCTTGCGTTCCGGTTTCTACCGGTGAACTTGTCCACTACCATGTCCTATATCAACGATGATAAGCTATTTTTCGTCTCCAATACAACATGCTCTTTGGCCGTTGAGTGGATCGTCGACGCGGTCGATTCGCCCAAGTAGATACCGTCAAAACAAACATTACGTTCTTCGTCGTGGTATATTTTCTTAAGATCGTCCCCCAGCGTGATAACGAGGTTTCGAACTTGTCCGCGCTTCTTTATCGACTTTATCCCTCCTTGAATGATCTTGTTTTTCATTAATTCGGTGTGGCACGACGGTGACCGAGCATCCGCCGGAAATAAATAGACTTCTTGTTGATCGCACAATTGGATGATCTTGATTTGATGAACTGTTGTTTTTGTATCTGATGGCGATGCTTCCGCCGCCAGTTGGAATTTAGCACGGATCGACATCTTCGAAAGTTATGGAAACGTTATAGATTTGTAAGATAGGTTTCCTCTTTTCTTCTATCTCAACAAATCAATACTCGTCAGATGCAGTTTAATACTGTAATTACAAAATAACAACAAAATTACAAAAACGAAAGTAATATTTATTCATCTGTAAGTACAACGTATAAAAAGGCTCATCTGAATCTATAACGAAAGTCACTTTTCCGAAGGGTAAATAAAAAGAAAACTTCACAATATTCGATGTCCACACTTCGATGTACCATCTACAACAACTGAGCTCGTCCTATATAAGTTTAAACAACGTTTACAAATATTATCTTATCTTACTTGTTAGAGAGCTCTAAGATGAGATTCAATGTACAGCGAATCTCACATATATATTTCGATCCTTGATGCGGATATTGTCAGGATGTAGGTGGTTTCGATTGAAACACAGAAAAATGCGAAATGAAGTTATATTTTATTAGGCAGTAGGTACTTGTCGATACGACCTTTCAAACTAGACTGAAAAACTCAGAAAGTCGCCAGTCCAACCCTCTTCAGAATAGGAGCGGGGTGAGGCCTATCGGATGCTCCCTTCTCTTCCCGGTGGTGGTCTCCTCTCCCGTAGGTATGATAGGGCCTGAAGGTATTTGGTGGGTTTTTCCCGAAACGGCCATCCTGATCTTCACGGAGTCCCTTCCGTGAAAATAAATTTAGGGAGTGAAAAAAAGATCAAGGTATTTACAAAGAAATTCACAAGATTCACAAAGGTAATCGAACAAAGGCCTATTCTAGTCCTACCCATGAGGGTTGGTTTCCTAACATTGTACAGGGAAAATAAAACTGACCACAACCACATGTTTCAGTTTGTTGTGACCAGGGTAAAAAAAACCCTGTGGACCTCTGGCGATCAAAATTCGACATACAAATTTCATTTATCACAGGTATTTCAGTTATACAAATTTCGTTTGGCCGATTTCGGTTAAGACGAGATGGAGCGACCAACGGATTGGTCATTTCGCCCTGAAACATACACGAAGATTAGAATCACCAAAATAATGAGAAACCTTGCCATCGGCTCGGTTTTCAAAAAACAGGAGAATAAAATGCTGAGACTCAGAGGAAGGGTCTTAGTTGATACCTGCGCACCAATCCCTTGAAGTCGCGCCGCTGTGTCGCCGACCTTTGTAATATACATCATAACGTCAAGTACAGAACTTCCGTCCACTGGTTTTCAAATAACGACAGATGGGCTCCCTTTTTGTCGGTTGCTCAGCCACTCGGCTATTCTGGCCGTTTTTCACAGTGGAAATTCCCGAAGGCGTCGCCTGGTACACCACAACTATTGCGCTCACCGAGAAAGGAAAAGAGAACGTCTAATTGTGTTGAACAAGTTGAAATTCACGTTGGTAGAGCAAGTAGGTAGGGATTCGAATAGGTATTTAATCTCGGCGATGTAGGTAGTTCAATTCGAGTATTTCCTTGACTGTTGAACTCCTCTGTTGATTTCCTTGAATTGATTATTTAAACCCTCAGTACCGTCACTTAAGTACTTATTCATTTTCATAGTGTTATGTTAAAATAAACAAATTTTGGGCGAAGAGTATTTTTTTTGAGTCTTTAAGACCAATATTAAGTGAGGTATTTACAAATATTTCAAGGAATTTTCGGCCCACTGTGGGTCCGATAAAATTTAATAAGGCGCATGAACACAGATTGGGCACATGCACGTGTCGTACACTATGCCGGCCTGGAACATGTCAACCGATTTATCTCATTTTCTTTGCCTCAGAGGGTAGTCCGATCAATCGTGAATCCAGATTGGGCGCGTGCATGCACTGGGCCGGCCTAAAACACGTTAACTCGGGTTGCTACTTTGTGCAAAGTAGTCTCTTCGCTGCTTCATACGAATTGGAATCAGACTAGGGAAAGTATGGCACTTGTGTACCCTAATTTTCGCTATTGCGATATTATTCTGATTGTGATCAGCAATCAGTAATCGTTCCCGAAGGAAATTTTCTTGGTTTATTGGCAGTTTTGTTCCGCCAAAAAATTTGCTATGGCTAGGGCCTAGTGCCCATCGAGGCAGAGTCCAGATGATGTTGCCCCCGTTGCAGAGTACTGAGAGGTTTTGGAGTCGGTTCGAGGCCCGATACTCACAGGAAAGCTCTACAGTCCGGAATGACCGCCCTATAGGTCACTCTGTATGGTAACCGGGGATGGCCATCGTTACCGAACAGGAGGTATCAGGGGCCTATGACACCAAGGCTACGCCAAGAGCATGCGACCCCTAAATAAAACTATCCGCTGCAACGAAGGAACAGTATTGTTGCCCAACAATACTGATCAAAGCCAAAATGTCTGACTGCAAGCGCACGAGCGCCCAATTGGGAATTTACAGGCTACGAATTGAGTCATTGTCAGCAAGGAATCTCGATTGAAGAAAAATGAATCTGAGTTACAGTTCGCATCTGCAGGGGAGAAAACAATTTTGAACAAAAATTCATTGTACCCCTTCTTCAGACTCGGATTGGGATGATTCATCCTCTGCGATTAGTTGTGGCATTAATTCAATATCTTCAGTGAGTTTCCTCACTCGTTCATGACAATATTTAACTTTACGATTGGTTGTGATATTTTCGGGTAGGTATCAGTCTCCTGGTAATAATTTTATTATTTTGTACGTGCCTTTGAATTTTGGAGCTGTTTTATGTGATGTACGAGGTTCAACCATTCTAACAACTAAATCACCTTCGGTCAGAGGAACGACCGTAGCCTTTTTCCTTTCGAAGCGTTTTAATTCGTATTGAGCCGATTTTTCAATGTTTTGTTTTGCGTCGGCACGAATTTTGGACAAGTCGGAACGAGTAGGTGGGGAAATTTCTTCGTCCACCGTAAGCATTCCTGGTTTTTAGGGCTTTCTACCAGTTAAAAGTTCAAGAGGAGTCATACCAGTCATTCTATTCGTGGTAGAATTCAGAATAAGTTGAATTTGGGGAGCTAAGTGATGATTTAGATTTAGATTTCATGCTAAGCGCAACAGTAATTAAATTCGTAATGGAGGACATAATTCGTTCGACTTGAGCATTCGCGCGAGATGCGCCTGTGGCAAAGGCATGAGTCTTAATATTATTCTTGTTACAAAATTCGATAAAATGAGCGGCAGTAAAATTATGTCCCCTGGTCAAAAATCAGTCGTGATGGTGGTTCAAAATACTGAATCATCTCGGATACTACGTTCACAGCCGATTTCGCTGTCAAGGATTTTGTATGGTACACTAGAACATATTTCGTAAACGAACAAATTTGTACAACATAATAATCAGGTGGACCATTCGATCCTGGTAGATGTCCAGTTATATCAATATGGACGGTATCAAAAGGTACGTCATTTTTAGGAATAGGGTGCAGCTGCAATTGTTGTTTTCCTGAGGGAGTCTTGGCTATTTTACATGTGGTACAATTTTCAATGAATTTCTTGACAAATTTGTTCGTATGGGGAAACCAAAATTTTTCAAGCATTTTATCAATAGTTTTTGGGAGTCCTAAATGAATATGGCTTCATGAATTGCATTTGTAACTACCCAGCTGTACAATTTAGGTACTATGGCAGCTTTCTTATTTTTCTTTTTGTGCTGAAGCTTTTTGAATAAGATCCCTCCATTTATTTCGAAGGTATTAGCCAAGTCCGGAGCTAACCTATCTCTATCTAACTGCTCTTTAATGAATTGAATTTCGGTGTCTTGCTGTTGAGCAGCTATCAACCAATCACCCGTTAATTCTACTAGATTTATTCGTTTCTCAATCATTTGATTATGAACAGTGTCCGTGATGTGAGGAAGATTGGATTATATTACTTTATAATTATTTACTGTATGTGATATAGGATAATCGATTACAAATGTTTCAAAAATGTTAATTTCCTCGGGTGATCCTACGGGGTATCTCGACAGGAAATCTACACTCTGCATCTTCGCACCAGATACTTGATGAGAAAAACAATCATCTGCAAATAAGACCACCAACGGTGGACTCGAGTATTTAACTGTTGTCTCACGTAAGATGCTTGGAATGACTGGCAATCTGTGACTAACGTAAACTCGTTATAGAGGAGAAAACATTCCCAATTTTTAAAAGCCTTGACTGCAGCTAAAGTCTCTAGTTCATAAATATGATACTTGGCTTCAGCTGGAGTCGTTTTTTGACTGAAATAACCAACTGATTTCCTTACATTATCTACAATGTTAAAAATGATCTCGCCAAAACCTATGATTGATGCATCTGTCCGAACTTCTACAGGGTATTCAGGTTGAAAAATACTTGAAACTGTTTCGCTTGTCAATAACTGAATAATTTCTTGTCTAATAGTTTCATGTTCTGCCTTCCATTCGAAACGATTTTTCAACGATGTAAGTTCATATAATGGAGCACATTTTTGCGCAAAACATTGAATAAAATTACGAAAATAGGAACAAAAACCTAAAAATGATCTGAGCGCCGTAACATTTTGCGGAGGCGGCAGATTACTCTTATTCTGTCATTATATGGGCGAAGTTCGCCGTTCTGAACATGATATCCCAAGTATACTACAGAATTTTTCAGGAAGCTTAAAGAAAATCCAGCTCCAGACAGTACTTCCAAGACCTCGTCAAGGCGTTTGAAGGCATCTTCTTTATTTGAACTTAATATTAACAAATCATATATATAGGCTAAGCAATATGTATTCGCTAAATTTCCTAGGGCTGTTGTAATCGCACGTTGATAGACGCAGGGAGCGTTACGGACGCCCATCGGGAGTCGACAGTACTGAAAATGTCCATCGGGAGTTAAGAATGCGGTTTTCTCACGTGATTCATCTGCCACAGGTATCGCATAAAACCCTAAGGCAGAGTCTAACGATGTAAAATAGGTTTTACAGGATTTGATCGCGAATTAATGGAATTCGAAACCTTTCGGGTATAGTGTTAGAGTTCAGTTCACGAAACTCTGTGCATAAAAGTGGTTTACCGTTTTTATTCCGTACTAATAACACGGGAGCGGAATACGGACTTGTAGAATGTTCCACAATAGTGGATTCGCGTATTCGCGTACTGCTTCACAGTCCCGGGGGTGTAGAGGGTACGGATGTCTTTATAATCTTTTCCAGGTTGAATAGTTTTACCTTAAATTCGGCCGTGGTTACTTGCCGTCTGGGTAACCCTCGAGTAAAACTATCTGAGTATCATCTACATAAAATTTCTCTTAATCGGTTTTGATCGTCTTGCTCCCGTAAGTCTGTATCTACAATTTCTTTTTCCGGGTCAAATGTTTGGTTATCGGGATTACCGGCTGTTGAACGGGCGTAATCGATCTGGGGAAATGTCCTCAGAGGCCCGAGTTGAAAACGCAATCTAAGTGGGGCAAGAGCATGAAACTGAACTGGGGAATGGACCTCGTCCATGAAAACACCGCGTTGCACCGGCGTTATCTCATACATATAGTAATTTCGGCGCTGCAAGAGATATGGGCGGAGGCTTCCCTTAAAATAATCAGCATTGAGAAAGGTAACATTCATTGCGCTTTTTCTTTTATTATAATTGTGATAATTATAGTGTGATTACAATTTTCGCTATAATCATTAATTTTCTCAATAGGGACAATCAATTTGCCACGAAAAGAGGTCCGCGACAGTAACGAGTTTCTATTGGAGTGCTGGGCTACATATCGGAAGGATGGTGATGTCAAGAAATACCTATGGGCTGTAGCTAACCGTTACAACTCGACCAAGGATCCTGAAAACTAGGCAGAACCCCCCAACACGACGGATCAACTCTCGTTGACAACACTTAATTATTTTAAGGTGCGTAATTTTTTTCTCAATAAATGCCGTTTTCACCGCCATAACAGTTGCCCCAGTTCAATTGCGCGTCTTCCAGATTCTTGCCCCAGTTAGATGCCGAAAAGTTCCCCAGTTAGATTGCGTTTCGGCCACTTTTGCCCCAGTTGAAAACCGCCCTGTTGAACCTTGAATAATGCGTGGTTGGGTTAGCGGACCCTCTGTAGCTGTTGCAGAATCAACTTGCAAATCAACTATACGAATATTGCATGGAATGGACCAGTTTTCACTTTCAATAATATTAGAGTCATTTTCTGCCAACTCGTTTCCGGTTTCTTCAATGATTTTACAAAAATTTTGTTTTCTTTCTCTTTCCAAATATTTTTATTTTTATTCTTACGATTTATTTTTGTCATCTACTCTTTTAATTTCGTAATGATCGTGCAAAACAATAATGCTAATTCCCGATTCTAAAATTTCACGACCTAATAATATTTCGTGTGGCGTGGCGCCTCCTGGGTCTACATAAAATGTTACAGGAACATCAACATCGTTAATGGTAATTATTACTGAAATTTGCTTGTTTACTACAATTTTTCCTTTACCTAGGCCACTGAAATATGAGAAATATGGAAATAATTCCACGGAAAGGAGTGATGCTTCATATTCTGAATCAGAAATAAATGGAAAGGTTTTAGGTACCTTGATGTTGAAGAGTCCCTTTTGGGTTCACGCTGAAGGCGTTTACCCTCTTCTAATGGTGCTTGGAAGCGGTTTTCGGGGTGGCAGCCTCTTTCTGTCCGCTGTTCTTCCGTCTGTTCGGGTTGCCGAAACACCATGCCCAATCGTGGTTGTCTTTCTTGCACCGATGGCACCATTTTTTCTGAGTTTGTCCGGGTGTTGGGGTGTTGGAGTGGTACTGTGTCGAGGTTGTGGGGACGGCAACTCCATATCTATGAGGTGGCGGTGAATTCGAGTTGGGTTTCCACCTTTTGTCATCAGTTTGCCCCTGTGGTCCGTCGAAAGGACGCTTTTGGCCCCCGAAGCTGCTGTAAGGTACTTGCTGTTGTCCCGTCGGTTGGAACGGGGGATTATGAGGCCTCGTTGCTTTGGCTGCTTTTAGAACTTTCATGAGATTAAGCTCGTTGACGGTCTCGTGAGTGTATGCCCACTTACGTACATCCCGATCAGATACGGCCGCGAGTGCTGCCGCTAGCAAGAGAGCGCACTCGTCGTCATCTTTTCCTGTGAAAGCTCCGCGTATTTTTACTAATATTTCCGACGTGTGTTTCAGAGTGTCACTATTTTTTGGGAGTGAAGTCACGGCTTGGTAAAGGGCTGCGACTGGCGTATCCACTTGGTAATATTTATTCGTGAATAATTCCTGAAATGTTTGCCAAGTGAGATCCTCGTCGATGATTTTCGCTAGCCATTCTCCTGCTGTCCCTTTCATGCTGTCGGCCAACGCCATGGCCAATACGTAACGATTAGGTTGATGGTCGGACATGATTAATTTGCATGTCTGTATCCATGCCTTCGGACTCATCTTCGTGGCATCAAATTCCGGGAATTTCAAATTTTTCAAGGGCATTCCTGTGGGGAATCTATTCAGAATAGCCCCCAGCATTTGGCTTTGGAGCTCAACAACTGCGTTGTGGATTTCCTCACCTTGATCTGCCATTTCTTGAGAAGTGTTGGCACCAATTGTGTCAGCTAAAGAAAACGGCAGAGTTCAAATCGCCGACGCGCGGAGTAAACACAAAGAAAGAACACACTTACTTTCGCGACTTTTCGTTGTGAGCATAATTCAACTATCCCACTTCTGATTTCGATCTGTGATGCGGATACTGTCAGGATGTCGATGGAGGTGGTTTCGATTGAAACACAGACAAATGCGAAATGAAGTTATATTTTGCTAAGCAGTAGGTACTTGTCGATACGACCTTTCAAACTAGAGTGAAAAACTCGGAAAGTCGCCAGTCCAACCCTCTTCAGAATAGGAGTGGGGTGAGCCCTATCCGATGCTCCCTTCTCTTCCCGGTGGTGGTCTCCCATAGGTAGGACAGGGCCTGAAGGTATTTGGTGGGTTTTTCCCGAAATATTTTTATGCAAATCCTCATTTTATGCTTAAAAAATTATTAAAATCGGCGATAAACGTCTTAGATAGAGGGACATAATCAAAAATACTGCATTTTTAGCGTTGTAGCTTATACTAAACTAGTTTTTTTAAAATTTTTTAAAGCCTTTTACTCACATAATGAGGATATTACAAGAAATCGAAGTATTTGATACTTCATTGCAAAATTAGAAAACAAAATCATCATATCTTGTAAAGAGGAACAAAACGAAACATGGCAATATGCTGTTCTCCAAAATTCAAGGAAATTATCCGGAGATCAGGAATAAAAAATTACTAAAACTAATACATCGAAACTGAAATTGGATTCACTAACTTGAAAAAATTAGACTTTTAGAGCAGGGGAAAAAAAAATATATATATATGCAAACTTGGAAACGGGATATAATATATCTTGGTGATATAATATATATACAATTTGGTAACAGAGGGTAGAAATTTTAAGATCATGATCTTAAAATTTCTACCCTCTGTTACCAAATTATATATATATATATATACAGATGCTTAGTACAAATAACACAAACTGAAGAAGTAATCTCAATAAGGGAATATCATAATTCAAATTAATTAGGAATTGCTGCGAAAGAAAGTCATTTAGGCCAGCTTTGAATTTGTTAAATATTTCAATGGTTTTAATATAAGCAGGTAATTCCATAAACAACCCAGGAGCCAAAAAAGAACCTTGTCTAATGAAGAAGTCACATTTAGGGTAAGGGATTGGTATCATAACGGCATGGTGATGTCGGGTTACACCATGTAATCGAGGGATATATGGAAGCTGATACTTGAAATAGTAATGGGGCAGTTTAGACACATAAATGAGTCGGGGAGGAAGAATGTTAATTTGTAAGAATAAGGGTTTACTATGGCTTTGGTATCCTGCTCTGAATATAAGACGCAATACTGACTTTACCGCAATCTCAATTGAATTGAAGGACGTTTGATAAGCCCCACCCCAAACAGGAATACAGTGAGTCAGAATAGAGTTGAATTGAACATTTATATGTTGTTCAATATTTTTGTAGTACTGTCTCGTCCGTTGTCAGATAATAGGCATGTCTGTTGGCAGACATTGGAAATGGACGTTCTACATCACACACACGAGAAAATCGGTAAATAATTTAATGAGGCTATGTCATAAGGATTCCATTCATAATGTGGACGTCTCTCCTCTCACCATTTCAATTTAACCTTTTAGCTGACTCGTCATCCGTCACCCCTTTGAACCCCTCACCTGTGCGTATACCCTGAACTCTAACGGCTGCCTGTTAATGCAAAAATTCAAGAAAAACTGCTTTAGTCACACGTTTCCAAAAGCAAATTTTCTTGCCAATTTTCTGTCTCCACCTCCCCCTCCCCATCTTTTGCCTTTTTTCATTTCATTTTTATTTATTTTTGTTGTTATTAAGTATATTAAAAAATAATCTGGAATATATTCTCGTATATCCAATTTTTGTGATATTCAAATTTGCCCAAAAATGCAAATATGTGACAATTTAAATTAAAAATGGTTGATTAAAATATGGTGGAACGCTTCAGAATGTCAAAGTAATAAGATAATATAACTAGGTACTACCTAAAAAAGGCATATGCGAATATGCCGAATTCCATCCCTACTGATCATTGTTAAACTAATGAATTTCAAGGACAGGAAGAAATCCTCCAGGAAATCAAAATCAAGCAGGTGTGATAAAACATATTATGAATGACAGGCATGTATGATAAAAAAAACTACCAATTGGGACTGCAGGTCGTCATTCTGACTTGAAATTTAGAGGGCAGACTGGTAAACGCACTAATTCTGCCGTAAATATTATTTTAATGTCGATCGGGTGCAGCATCATGACTACTTAAGCCACTATTCTTCGTATGAGTGTTTTACGATTGTCTCACTGCTGTTCGAATGGTTCTGTAAATCCCCGTCAACCACGCCTGCACTTTCGTGAGAGAGCGACCAATGAGAACAAAAAAGTCCAGTTCACTTCTCTCACTTCTCCCTCTTTGCAAAAAGTCCCTGTGGTTAAAACCGCCAACTCGTAAGCAGCCTGCTGGAAGGTGTATCCGTGCCAAAGCAGGCCGTCTGTTTTTGCATAATGATGAATAATTTATGAAAATCCGCGAGAAAAAGGGAGTTTTACAGTATGAGCGGATGGGTGGGGGAACTGGTTTTTTCTTTCATTTTCCATGCGAGGTTACAGAAGCCCATTATAGTCAGCTTGAGGGACCCGACAGCGAAACACGGGTCTCTGATAACCCTAAAGACATAAGCGGGTATTCAAAACTTGAGGGAATATCGGCGCCTCTGGTGCTCTCTCCAGCTAGTCCTCCCTAACCTCCTCCGTAAGTGAACTGGGCTCCCAAGTCCGTTGAAGTGGACCTCGAAATAACATCAGAAGGACCCTTGTGAATAAAACATCTGCTGATGGGATAGGTATATGCTTCTTCATTTCAGAGCGCCACCGCGCCCATTCGCAAGGCGTGCGGTGCCCAACCTCGAATTATCCAGGTCCAGTTGTGACCAGAACCACCTGGTAATTTTTGAGGGCCGACCTGAATCTTGAAAACAGTTTCTTCCACGCTTACAGAATCCATGATGTTATCTACTCGCATGAAGCTATCGAGTGTTTCTTACGCACTCTGCATTGTTTTGACAGAACTGACACGTTTCTAACAGCGTAGTATTTTTAGGGGTCGACTGTTTTCGTAAAATCTACAACGGGCTTCCTCTCTCCGCTCCTGCTTTCTATTTATCTTTTAGGAAGTTCCCGAGAAAACCATTTTGGTAGCTACCTAGTTGAGGTACAAAGGAAATTCTGATACAAATCAGTTATAGAACCCATCCTCAAAGTTTAAAAACTATTTGTATGTATATGTGTGTAATCGTGTATTTATTTATGTAGGTTCGTGTCACCCCAGACGATATCTGACCATCGATTCGAAATGAAAAAAATATTACATTTCGCCGACTTCAAATATGAGTTCGAAAAATTGAGTGAGATTTGAGTTTTGATGGGACAAAAATTGCTACAAAGTGGTAAAAATGGCTAAATGTGGTATACAATTACCCATCCAGTATAGATAATGATGACAGTCGTCATTCCGAACTTGGTACCTATAGAATCACCAAATGTGATACAGAATGGTAACTCGAGACAAAAAGCGGGTCAAATTAGAATTTTTGAGGGTTATCGTTTATGTGTGCTAGGTCCACCCACACCTGTTTCGCTATCATTTGAGTTAACTTCATGGTTGTACTATAACTCTCAACGCTCAGAAACAACGATAAAACCGTATGCCAGTGTGTGAAGTATAGCTTCCTCGCTACCGTTGTGTAGGTAATATGAAATCTCCAGTCGGAAGAAGTGGGTTCCGGTAGCTTCAATACGGACAATAGGTACCCACTATGTGAGGGAGCTGTACTGCCAATCAAATGCCGTTTTGGTATATAATTCTGTGAATAATACACATTGTATAACACCCCCCTCAAAATGTTTCCTTGTACGTATCAAGGTGCGTAGATTCCAGAACGCTGCGAAGCACTTGTCACATAGGTTTATCATTATATTGGAAATACCTACAGAAATGTTGGCTGTTGATTTGTTGTTTGTCAAAAACTCGAAAATGAGGCTCCTTTTTTTAATCTTTGATCGTTGACAGTGCCATTTAATTGTCTTGATTCACCTGTTGATACTATTTCTAATGTTATCATACAAATTTATGGTGATTTCAGACCATTTCCCAGGTCTTTGACTCATGAAAAATGAATTTTGAGAGCTGAACTTTCGCTAAAACCTCAATTCTTCACTCTTTGGTCAAAATGAACTTCATATTCGGACACCTCGCCATAAAAAAAAAGGGAAAATGATGATACCTCATAAGCTCATGTTCACTAAAACCTCAAAAAAATTCGAAAACCCTTATTTTTACACCCATAACACCCCTGGGTGGATTCCGATCGGACTGCCGAGCTTCGGAGCACTGCTAGGACCCAAATGTGTTCCAAAAATGGGACCAAAACTGTGTGTGAAAGAACGACGATTTTAGACCATAATTTAATGTAAATTTAAGGCTGAAACCAGTTCTTACCATAAAAAACGAGTTTCAGCGTTCTTTTACTAACCACAAAAAAAAACCGAAGAATTTGACTTTAATTGTAACAGATTCCCTTATATTAGTTGATTTACGGAATCCATTTGAACTCACATCTAGTCAGTAAAAAAATCATTATTCAAAGGCCAATATAAATCATTTAGAATATAAATCAATATACATTATTTTAGAAAAAATAAAATAAAATTTGTGTAAGTGAATTTACTCCAGAAAACGTGATGAGTAAAGTAAAATTCTCGCAGTAAGACAAGGTTTTTTCTAACTACTTCCAAGTGCTACTTCTTTAGCACAGACATAATGATGTTGATAGGAATGATACCTAAGTGCGTCTGAAAGCTGGGATTAGGGTACGTATATTATAGACATTTTGTTAGTCGTAGGAGACAATTTTGGCATCTCTGAAAATTAAGTTTCAATCAGATTCCCATCAGATTTTTTTTTTAAGCTCAAAACTTGAAACGGCCGGCTGAATCTTGGATGAAGTTTTGAACAAAATTCTAAAATTAGTTCTACGTTTGAAACTGCGTGTAAATGGCGGAGCTAATTACATATTACTGTCTTTTTCAACTGAAAGTTAGTAATAATTAGCTAAGTACCTGTTCATAGTCCTTTGTTTTGGAATAAATGTTTGATATTTCGTTTATGTTGATCGTTGACACTATCCAATCCTCATATGTAATATATAATTCACCCGCCAAAAAAAAACCTTCTCAGCCACGAAAAGGATTGGTATCCATTTGCCCGCGAAAATACTTGCTCTTGAATGTGCATATAGAAACCTGTTCCTTCCCCCTCTGTTGGATAAGTGTATAGACATTTTTCCTCCCCCCCCCCCCCCGCCCACCAAAAAAAAATTGAAATTTCTTTCAACGCTGTTTGGTGGGGGGCTTTTCGCCTTGAAGGCAAAAAGCTGTCCCCCAAACAGCGTTGAAAGTAATTTCAAGGTTTGGGGAGAAGGAAAAATTTCTATACACTTATCCAACAGAGGGGGAAGGAAACAGGTTCTAGTCATGGCCTCGTCTTATTTGTTCTGTATTACAAGTATTAGTCATATCACCTTCTATGAAACATAAATCCTCAACATTCCATCAGTATTGTGAACCATGAGCCTCACGTATGCCCAGAAAAGATATACCGAACCCAACTTGCCAGATAATATTACTGAACAAAGCAAATGGGAAACTTGATACCAATACCAAGAAGTAGGTTTATTCTCCCAACTGACGCCATTACTGCACCAGAAAAATTAGTGATGGCGTCGAACATTTTCAGGAAGATATATTTATGAAGTATACATGGTTTTCCGTATAAAGTTCTAGCCTTGAAAATCAAACTTAGCTGTTTTCTTGCGGCGCGAGAAGGCACCTTGGCCTTGGCGCTGCTGTCATCGAAATACCAAAAATTAACAATCATTTTGGACGGTCCAGTGAATATACTCTCAAATTCCAAGTCGTTGGACCCGAAATTAGACATTTTAGGATTTGTAACACCGTAGTTGGTGCTTTGATACCACCTCCTCGCTCCGTCGTGACGCAAATAATATTTAGAGAATTGTGGAAGGTGTTGAAGTGGAGGAAGCTGTGTTTTTCTGACAGGAACTAGGTATTTAGGCAGCTACTGTGAACGACAGATTAACGCTGGGGGCCTTCCGACGCGCGCTATGCTCCTGACCTATAGGTACACTCAGCTCACTTGCTTGGCCCCCTTATTTTGCTCTCCACTACTTTTATTCAACAATAAACACGACAACATGGCGCGGCTCAGACCAGCCAACAACTCTACACCACGCCATAAGCACCTTTCTTCAAGTATTCACGAGTTTAATCCTAATAAGTGCTTTTCTTTGCCTGTTCGGGGCTGAAGAGAATGAGCCAGGGATGAAAGTCATTAGCCTTCTGTGACGACTCTTCTCCTGACCCAGCCCCCCTCCCCACCAATTCCCTTCTCTTACCAGACCACCATAACCGCGGCTACGTGCTGAGTTAGCTAAAAGGAACTTCGGGATTACTGCGAACAGGAGGGTGGAAAAATTTCAACAAGCAACCACCCCTCTCAATCCCATCCCTGGGGGAACCAACGTATAAAGTTATAAAAAATGCCCAGTCGTACATCCTGACCAGAAACGAGGAAATTTTCAAGGCAGCATGCAGACCGTAGTAAAAATATTTTCTGCAACTTTTGAAACACTCGAAATTGAGGAAAACGTGCTTCATCGATCAAAACTCATCCAGTAAGAAGTGGCGAATCGAACACCTAAGGCTTCAACCGCTTTTGAGGGGCCGAGACTACAAACTGAATAGTTAGCTAAGTTGATAGTGGTGGTTCTATCTACTTTAGTTTCATTTTTAAAATGAATGGGCTCTATGTCACATTCAATTAGGTTGGTGCATCCTAGTTTCGTTGCGAGTACCTTCGGAAATCGTACCTGTATTCGTCCCGAAAAGGATGGGTCTGACATTATTGTATTCAGGGTTACGACGTTATCACGCTGATGAGATAAGTTGGTTCATTTTTGAACCAGATTGCATTTTCCGCGTTGTAAAAATCTCCCCTGTTATGGCATTCTGTGCCTGAGTACGGGTGATGTAAAACACGTGATGGTGATTTTGAGGTTGGTGTAACAGCTTGTGTTCATTACTGTGCCATCCTCTATGGTCAAAGCTATGGGTTTATTATGTTTGCGGCGGATGTCCCTTTGGATTTAGGTTGGTGTGAAAAAAATCAAAATTTACGGCCGATATAGAGGCACCCATGTCTATTATTAACGATTGTACAGGAATGTCCTTTAGAGTGATGGGTAGGTATGAGGTCGAAATTATTGTCGTTGGTTTTGCGAAGATTGAAGACAGATGCGGGATTTCTAGTTCGTGAGTTAATTACCTCAGCAATTAACAGTCGTTTGCGTTTAAATTCTGCCCTGAGGTGTGCTCTTCGTCGGAGGACATGTCCTGCTTTTCCACTAACTGAAGGTTAAAGGTGGTGGACTTTCTGATAATTTTTTAGTTTAGGAGGATAGGTTTTATTACTTGGTTTGGAGTTGACATTGCAATTTTTGTAATTATTAGCATACGAACAAGAATTGCGTTTTCATTTTCCTTCCTCCAGATTTTTTATCATAGGCGCTAGGTTTTTTATCATTAGGCACTAAGTACTGTTGTTGTTGGTAGTTTTTGTTGACTAAGAAGGGATCGATGCTCTCCAATTTCTATCAGATTTGTCAGGTAAGGGGATCGCACCTATTGGCTTGTAACTTGAATGACTGCGTTGTTGGTTGAGTTGTTTCATCCTATGGAGGTTGATCACCTAGAGGTTGCCCAGATGAGCACAATTCACTGGACAACAACCTCTGACAACATTTTTTCTCCGCCAATACTCGTATGTAAGAGCTTTGTCTCCACCAGTAAAGATTACTAAAGTAGTACCATTACGATGGAGGTTAGTCACCTTGAAGTTGTTCCACAACTGCATAGGTACTACTTTTCATTCCCCCTTTTCCCTCTCATACTTCTGCTACCCAGAAGTATGTCATGTGGAAAGGAGTGTGACAGTGAGGCTGTTCTCGAGTGGTTTTTTCTTCCGGTGAAGACGGGGTCGCTTGGTGGAAGCCTAATCGATATCCCTTCTTAACCGGTGATAATCTCGCTGGTCTAGGAGGGGGACTCTCGAGGGTACACCACCACTGTCACACTCTGTCACAACTTGAAGTTAGTTCATGTGGGATTGAGCTGGAGGTTTTTGTGAGTTATAGCTAGAGACATGTATTGCAGCGGAAGACTGTTAATGAAATCTTTACCGATCTGCTACCATGTAAGGGGGTGGGAATTCATGAAGAAAGAAACTTGCAGTAAAATAACTAAATAACAGACTTTATACCTCAAGTCACTAATTGTCCCTGATATCTCACTGAAAATTTATAATAATACAGCCCGTAACCTGACTTAGGAATGCCATTATTTATGGATTTACTGATGACCTTCTTAATGCTGGTTACGGTTATTAGGTTTCAGGAATGAAAACGAATATATATGAGTTTTAAGCCAGGAAACTTGTATTATCCCTTTAAAGGTTTGGCTCAAAATTGTTCTAAGGGGGAGGATTCTGAAGAATCAGATTATGAGGGGGAGGGGAGGGGGTTGAACCACAAGGGTAAAGAACAGGTGATGATTCGAATAGTATTCAATGACTCACCGTAAAAGGCTTCAGAGCAACTGACCGAGTTTTCGGAGGTTCCAGGAGTGTTTTGCGAAGGAACTACTCCTTTGGTATATAGAGTTCCAAAGGGACAGTATCTCTGACGATGTTGCATGGCTGTTGCCATGCAACATGCAACTGGCGAAATTACACCAACAAAATACTACCAAAATTAATGAGTCTGTACGAAGTTACGAAAGCGCAGGAGTTTAGAACTTTCAAATTCGATTTTCTCAACTTCTGGAATGATTGACACTTCGCCTTTCTTCCCCGTGCTCTTACACTCCTATCTGATTATGAGAACAAAGTAAAATACACTGCCAAGGTGATGGCACAGGAGCTTCCTCGTCACAATCAGAGTGACCCATTATAAAATAGAACAGACTCGGAAGCAAATAACATAACATTACATTACATTACATAACATTACATAACGTTAAATATACATATTACATAACATAACATTACATAACATAACATTACATAACATTACATGAAATATACATATTATACATATTATACATAACATGACTTCCATAATACATTACGTCCATTATACATAACTAGCCTGACCGCTCGCTTCGCTCGCTATCCGAGATTCGCTGTACGCAGTATCGTGGAACCAACAAACGACGGAAAAATCCCATAGCCTACCGGGTATTTGTGCCCAATTTTATCAAAATCCGTCAAGCCATTCAGGAGTTGACCATGGTCGACCATATTTCCGCTATGGTCAGGGAATTAAAAATGCGCCTACGTTCAACTTGGGAGGCTACCGGATATTGGTGCCAAATTTGGTCGATATCCGTTGAGTAATTCGGGATTCGACCATGGAGGGGCCCATGGATGCGCTATGGTCGACCGCGGGAGTAGTCCGAAGGGTCGATCGTAGATAGAATTTCACGTAGATTACGAATACGCGATAAAAAATAGGGGTTACAATTTCAATTAACGAAGTTGACCATGGTAGACCATAGTTCCGCTATGGTGAGGGAATTAAAAATGCGACGTTGCACAACTTGGGAGCCTACTGGATATTCGTGCCAAATTTGGTCGATATCCGTCAAGCCATTCAGGAGTTGACCATGGTCGACCATAGTTCCGCTATGGTCAGGGAATTAAAAATGCGACGTCGCACAACTTGGGAGCCTACTGGATATTCGTGCCAAATTTGGTCGATATCCGTTGAGCAATTCGGGATTCGACCATGGAGGGGCCCATGGATGCGCTATGGTCGACCGCGGGGGTAGTCCGAAGGGTCGATCGTAGATAGAATTTCACGTAGATTACGAATACGCGATAAAAAATAGGGGTTACCATTTCAATTAACGAAGTTGACCATGGTCGACCATAGTTCCGCTATGGTCAGGGAATTAAAAATGCGACGTTGCACAACTTGGGAGCCTACTGGATATTCGTGCCGAATTTGGTCGATATCCGTTGAGCAATTCGGGATTCGACCATGGAGGGGCCCATGGATGCGCTATGGTCGACCGCGGGGGTAGTCCGAAGGGTCGACCGTAGATAGAATTTCACGTAGATTACGAATACGCGATAAAAAATAGGGGTTACCATTTCAATTAACGAAGTTGACCATGGTCGACCATAGTTCCGCTATGGTCAGGGAATTAAAAATGCGACGTTGCACAACTTGGGAGCCTACTGGATATTCGTGCCGAATTTGGTCGATATCCGTTGAGCAATTCGGGATTCGACCATGGAGGGGCCCATGGATGCGCTATGGTCGACCGCGGGGGTAGTCCGAAGGGTCGACCGTAGATAGAATTTCACGTAGATTACGAATACGCGATAAAAAATAGGGGTTACCATTTCAATTAACGAAGTTGACCATGGTCGACCATAGTTCCGCTATGGTCAGGGAATTGAAAATGCAACGTTGCACAACTTGGGAGCCTACTGGATATTCGTGCCAAATTTGGTCGATATCCGTCGAGCCGTTTGGCCGTGCATAGAAGGACAGACAGACAGACAGAGCGCATGCGCAGGGCGAACCGCTGGCTCTATCATGTTGAAATTTATATGGGACCTCAATGGGCCCTACCCGCTTAATCCCTGAGAAGTACATTGAAATTGGGTGAAATCTTTGGTTACTACGGCTGTAACAAGGAAATTGAATCTATTTCACGCCAGCGCATGCGCAGAGCGCACCGAGGGTCCGATCATGCTGAAATTCATACTGGAACTCACTAGGCCTTGTCCAAACAACCCTTGAAAATTTGAGCGAAATTGAATCAAAATTGTGAAAGTTATGCGTGTTTGTTGAATTTAACGTTAGCGCATGCGCAGGGCGTACCGCTGGATCAATCATGTTGAAATTTGTATGGGACCTCAAGGGGCCTTATCCGCACCATCCCTCAAAATTTGAGCTGAATCAATTCAAAATCGTGGAAGTTATGGCTGTAACAAGGAAATGCGGACAGACTCACAGACTCACAGACTCACAGACTCACAGACTCACAGACCGACAGACACGGAACCAAATTTGTTCAGTAGGCTTTGAAACGCAAAATGCAAGTGGAAATTTTGATTTCTGAAGACAACAATTTTTTGGCTCACGAAAGTGAACACAAGGCTTCCGCTGCTTCGCAGACTCGGAAGCAATACCGTCAGGTCAGAAATATAAAATTATTTACCATAAAGCCCAAATCTGAAATATACATTTTTTTTTACTATGTCACTGCGTTGTTAGGTAATTCAGCCAAAAGCTGTCTTGCAAAAATATGATCCGTTTTAATTATATACACTTTGTACCAAAGCCTCGTGAAGATTAGATGTTCAATGTCCAATCACGACTCAAAACCGTAATATTTGGCACGGAAAATGTTTCGATATAAAGGGCAGTGCTAGGTTTTGGTTCTGGGGTTTTCACTAATCCCCTATTAGAGATATGCTTACCCCAGCCCCGAGATGTAACATCTACCTTGGGCTGTCCCGTTTACCCTTTGGCAGGAAGATCTTACTCTCTACCTATAAATTACTTCCTTAGAGAATCAAGGAGTGACCCTTGCCTATATCCACCTGGAATCCGAGGGTTGTAAATGAAGTTGAGCTTGATTAGTAACTTGAATCCTTTAAAACAGAAGTGCTGTTTATTGATATATGTATATTTGAATATATATATATATATATATATATATATATATATATATATATATATATATATATATATATATATATATATATATATATATATAATGATATTATTATCGGCCGTTGATATAAAGAGTCTCTTGCAAAAGGTTTTGCTGTGATATCGCTGTCATATAATTATCACAAAGACCGACAAATCTAATCAAACTGTAGCAATAGACCGGTCAGAATATATAGAAAAAGTAAACTGCCTTTTGAATGACACTGAAACATACACAGTTATTAAGAAAAATCCAACTAAACGTAGAGAGACCAGTTTGAACAACATTTTAGCAATGCTTTTAACCAAAAAATACATTAACAAATACACTCATGACCAACTCTCCACTAAAACAAGCACCATAGCCAAACTATATGCTATTGTTAAAACGCACAAAGAAGGGAACCCTGTACGTCCCATTGTTTCATATGTCACTGATCCAACGTATGAAACCGCTAAGTACCTTGCCGAAATATTAAAAAACATCACCAATTCAAAATATAATATCAAAGATTCATTTGAGTTTAAACAAAAAATATCCCAGATAAGAATTCCAGAAAATTATGAAATTATTAGCTTAGATGTTTCTTCCCTCTTTACTAATCTCCCTCTTCCTTTAATCAAACAAATAATCTCAAACAACTGGAAAAAATTAAAAAATCATACTAAAATTCCAAAAACTCACTTTTTGAAACTTCTTGATCTATGTACAACAGAAGGCTGTTTTCAATTCAATAACGTAATGTATAAACAAAATTTTGGATGTTCTATGGGATCACCGTGTGCCCCGGTTCTCGCGGACATCTGTCTAGGTTTCCTGCTAGACGAAGTAATCCCAAAACTTCCATTTCAGATACCATTCTTGTTTAAATACGTAGACGACCACCTTCTAGCTGTTCCTCAGAACTCACTTCATCTTATCCTATCAAAATTCAATAACTTTCACCCTAGATTACAATTCACCCATGAAACAGAAAATGCACAAAATTCATTCCCATTTTTAGATATGCTAGTTATTAGAAACTCAAATGGTTCCATTTCCACAAAATGGTGGCAAAAACCCCAGCATAAAGGGAGATTCATTAACTTCCACAGTTATAGTCCTTACCACCAAAAAACTAATTTCGCCCTCAATTTGATTAACCGGTCCAGAAAACTTAGTTCACCACAATTCCATAAGGAATGCGAAAATAGAGTAGTAGACCTTCTTCTTCTCAACGGATACCCCCATAAATTAATCTGCAAACTTCTGAAACATAAGAAAACTAACCAGCATTCGGACCAGAAAATCGTGTCAGAAAATTTGAATAAAATCCTCACAAAAGACAAAACTGATAGAAAATTTGCATATAAAAAACAAAAACCGATCAGTAATATATTTTCCCGAATAAAAGATCCAATACCAAAAGATATGAAATCTCACTTAATTTATGAGATTCCTTGTGAGTGTGAAAAATCTTATTTTGGACACACAATTTCCCATCTAAAAACCCGTGTATATTTGCCACAAACATTTGCCACAAATTATTGAAACGAGAAATTTCAAATCTATCAGCCAGAGCGAATTGCTGCTGTATGCTTCTACATTACCTTGGGATACAATTCGCGAGTTAGCCGATGCCGACTTGATGGTTCAACATTTAAATTCCCTCATCCTACATCTTATGGACAAATTTGCCCCTATACGGAGAATACGTGTCAAACGGCCAGCAATTCCTTGGTTTTCCCCGACCCTCAATAAGGCCATTAAACACAGAGATTATTTAAACAAAAAGTGGAAGTGTTCCGGTCTTCCTGGAGATAAAGAGCTTTATCGAATCCAACGCAACAAAGTCAATTCAATAAGGAGGCAGTCGAAAAAGAAACATGCTCTTGCTCAACTCCATCCAGATCTCCATCCCCGCACAATTTTTGCAAACATTAAGAAAATGGGCCTTCACTCCAGGGTGGAGCTAACTAACACGCATGATTTTAGCCCAGCTGAACTTAACCATCATTTCACGGCCACACAAACCACAATTCACCCTTCAATCGAATCATCCTTTCCTGTTGCAGATGGATTTTCATTCAGAAATGTTGATGAACAGGACGTCACTCAGGCCTTGGTATCGATAAAGTCACAGGCCAAAGGGGACGATGGCATTCCGTTGCATTTCATTATAACACTTCTGTCTGTCATTATTCCCTATATTACACATATTTTTAATTATTGCATTACATCATCTCAATTTCCAGCAGCCTGGAAGCATGCTGTTGTTGTTCCCATTAATAAAATACCAACCCCCAAGTCAATGAATGATTTCCGTCCAATTTCAAAGCTGCCTGTGTTGTCCAAGGCTCTCGAGAATTTGATATATGGGCAACTGTCACAGTATATTAATGAAAACAATTTTCTCAGCATCTCCCAGTCAGGGTTTAGAAAGCAACACAGCTGTACTACTGCCATGCTTCGGATAACTGAAGATATCAGAGATTGGGATTGGCTACAGTGATGGTGCTTTTAGATTTTTCCAACGCATTTGGGACGATATGCTTCCAGACTCTCTTATCCAAGCTACAATCTCAGTTCAGAATGTCATCCTGTGCTCTTAAATTTGTGTCCTCATTCCTCCTTCACCGGTCGCAAACAGTACAGGTGGGTTCAAAATTTGCTCACCCTTTGCCATTGCATAGTGGCGTGCCCCAAGGAACTGTGTTGGGTCCATTACTGTTCTCGCTATACGTGAACGACCTTCCATCATTCATGCAATTTTCTCAATGTCACCAGTTTGCTGATGACACGCAGCTCTATCTTACCTGTCCCCTCAACGAAATTCCAAATGCCATAACTAATATAAATAACGGCCTGTCGTCTATTTCCAAGTATGCCGACACCAATTCCCTAAAGCTCAACCCATGTAAAACTCAGGTGATTATATTTACCAAATCGAATCTTGACCTAGATTGCACTCCTAGAGTCGTCTTGAATTCTGTCACCCTTCCATTTAGCTCGACCGTAAAGAATCTAGGTGTCCTGCTGCACTACAACTTATCATGGGAGCCGCATATTAATGCTTTATGTCGTAAAGTATATAGTGCACACCATCCTCTTAAAAAACTCACATTTTACCCCATTGTACCTTAAACTCCGTCTTTTGAAGTCCCTAATTCTCCCTGTTATGACATATGGCGAAATCCTATTCACTCTTTCTATGGACTGCTCAACTAGCAGGAAATTAACTGTCGCTTTCAATAACTGCACAAGGTACGTGTATGGGCTCAAGCCCAGAGGGCATATTTCTGCACACTCCTCCCAAATATTAGGTTGCACTTTCTTCACGTATATTAAAACTAGGGTTCTAGGTATGATCTTCAAACTCCTCCACCCCTCCACCATTGATAATCCACCGTATCTTTCCGGCCTATTCCAATTCGGACCATCTCCTAGACTCAACACAGTCAGATGATGAGAGCCAACTGTGCCAAGTTCAAATCTTCTTTCCGTGTGGCGGGTGCCAAATTGTGGAATAGTTTACCCTTAAATCTAAGGACGCTACCTACCTTGGGTTCCTTCAAATCTAATGTCAGGAAGTTCATTGATAGTCAGCCCCCATAGCCATCATTTCTTTTGACTGTATCTCTTACTTCTTTATATTCACCCCCACTTCTTTTCTTCCCATTGCCTTCCATTTCTAATCTTTCACCCCCCCCCCCCACCACCCTTCACTTGCCGAGGCTCACTTTCCTAGATGACCTGAGCTTTCATTTCGTTTCTCAAGTTTACTTTATACATATATATTCTTTTTTTGTTGTTCGTATTGTACTATTATTTGCCTACTTGATATTCATTCATGTAATTATAGTTAGTTGTGCACAAGGAAGGGACAAAAGTCCCTATGTACAGAGTTTTGAATAAAATAAATATATGCACATAGACATAGCATTGATGTAGTGAAGAAAAACCCTAACCAATCTGATCCTACAGCACTAACAACCCATGCTCGATTAGGACACAATTTCAAATTGGAGGATACCAAAATCTTGGATTATGAACGTAATTGGTTTAAAAGTGAAATTAAAGAAATGATAGCCATTGAAAGAAATAACCCTGTAGCTGTTAATAAACGAACTGATGTCAAAGACCTCAGTAAATGCTATGGAAACCTAATCCATATGAAGAAACGAGCACCGAATTCTAACCCTTCAGGTAACACAAGACACAACTGAAAAATAATCCTATTGTTAACCCCTCTTCCAGGCAAACCAACCCCCAAACATACCTGCACCTCTATACTCCTTTTGGCTCAGACACCTCAGTTGCTTAGTTGATATGTAAGAGTGAACAAGTGAAGTTTTCTCTAGTAGGTACCTCTATTTGTTGACTCTATAAGTGTCAACTTCAATAGTCAACTCACAGTAAGTAAATTTACAGATTAACTATAATGACCATAGCTGATGTTTTCTTTCCCCACCTAGACAATGCAATCGATTTTTTTTTCTTCCTTTTTTCCCATTCTTATTTTCAATAGCTAATGGCTTTCATTCAAAAAACGTTCTGGTACAATATATTGTCATTTTGTTTTGTCTGTAGATACCTTGAAAATGATGGAATAAACCGTCGAAACGTCGGAATACATAGCTATTTCACTCACCTGACCGAACCTTGATATCACAGCAAAACCTTTTGCAAGAGACTATATATATATATATATATATATGTGTGTGTGTGTGTGCGTGTGTGTGTGTGTGTGTGTGTGCGTGTGTGTGTGTGTGTGTGTGTGTGTGTGTGTGTGTGTGTGTGTGTGTGTGTGTGCGTGCGTGCGTGTGTGTGTTTTTTAAAGCTTTCCCCTATGCAGGGAGAGTTTATTCCTGCATGCTCCCATATTCTGACTACAGGCATTTCACAAAATAACTATAATACAATAAAATAAAATAAAACCATGCAAAATCAATCAATCACACATCTATCACATTTAAATTTTTAACCAAATACATCAAAGTCAATATTGTTAATAAAAGTACAAAATGGTTCATTAAACTCCCGAATAAACTGTTAAAACGTGGGAGGCCAGTTAAATCCCACCATCATCACCGCACGCATTAGTCGAGAGCGACCCGCCTCCAGAAGCCCACAATCTAGAATCAAGTGCTCCCATGTCTGCACGGTCATTCCATCACAGTGACAGGCTGGATTGTCCCGAATGCCAAAATGGTGGAGGTAAGCTGCATTTCTGCCATGGCCAGACAGCACCTGAGTTACCTTGAACGTAATTCTCAGCTCAGTCCCAAGCCTGCTCGCAACCGTAGGGAAGAAACGACGAGTGAACGCTCCTTTTGTGCTCGAAGCCCATTCCTTCTCCCACTCCATCAGACCCATCCGTCTGCTGATGCTCTTCACATGGCTGACAGGAGCCTTCGCAAAGTGGACTGGATCATCGTTGTCCTCAGCAGTCTCCTTTGCCAGGCGATCAGCTTCCTCGTTTCCAGCGGTAACTTGATGTGATCGAATCCATCTGACTGCCACCTTCCACGACAGTGCACCGCCCAGTCTCCACAAACACCGTCTCACTTCCTCTGCATGTTCCAATGTTCCTAAGGAGATCCAGGGATATCTGGCTGTCCATCCAAACAATTGCAGACCTCCTGTGTAGGGGAACGTCAAGCGATTCCAGCCACCCAACGACCTCTTTTATAGCCAGGAGCTCAGCTTGGTTGTTTGTACACCAACCGGCTTGGTGGAACATCGCCGAATAAACCACAGTGGACTGTCCTGTTTCATACACAGCAAATGCGCACCCTACACATCCGTTCATCAGCCTGCTCCCATCTGTAAAAACCTCGAATTCGGGTGAAACATCTTCCTCATTCAAGACTGAGACCGCCCAAGCCGGATGAAGCCATCCAGAAACAGGAACACTGGAGTCCACCTCAAATGCTGGACCCATCCCACCCTCATGTTCACCACGAACTGCCCAGTAGATGTCCACCGTCTCTGCCAGTTAGATGTATATAGGTTTCATTCCCGCTATCACCATTGAGGCTTCATACGATATGGTTCTAAAACCCTTCAGAATACGCAAAGCCATTAGACGCTGGACTCTTCTCATCTTTTGGACATTATAGATTCGTTGCATCGCATCATACCAAACCGGGACCGCATAAGACAGTATCGGCAGCACCGCACCAGTATATATAATGCTTAATGCGTCCGATCCAATCCCCCAGTACACCTTAGCACACTGTGATAGCGAGTGGACAAGCTGACCAGCCATATCACAGCAATACTGCACGTGATGAGACCATGTCAGCGATTCATCAAACCAAACTCCCAAATACTTCACATTTTGTACCTGGCCCAGACGATTGCCCTGTAGATAGATAGCAAATGCTTCTCTCGATCTAGCTCTTCTGGTAACATGGAGGGCTTGGGACTTCTTAGAGTTAAACTGGATCTTATGTACATGTGCCCATTTCTCAACCATCCATAGCGCCCGATTTGCGACGATTTGCATCTGTTTTTCACTGGAATCGCTCACAATCACCAAAAAATCGTCTGCTTATGCAAAAACTTCCACACCTTCAGGATTTTCAAGGTCAAGGAGTGAGTCGTACATGACGTTCCAACAGCCAGGCCCACAACATGAACCCTGCGGACAACCCCTCTCGGCCGCCCGAACAGTTTCAATGGTAGCTGATGAAAATCGAGTATACCTCGCACTAAAATAACTCCTTGATAATCGGTACAAATTCGTTGGGCACCGCTTCAACCTAAGTTGCGTTAGAATCGAGGACCACCAGGCCGCATTGAAAGCACCCTCCACATCGAGTGAACTCATTAATACATGTCTCTTTCTACCCAGTTTGTCTGCTATATGACGTTTCACGGCCAGTAATGCTTCCAAAGTGCCTACCTGGGGTCGGAATCCGAACTGCCTGTTTGAAATCAGCGATTTGGAATACATATGGTACATTATACGGCTAATCATCAGCTTCTCCTACAGCTTCCCCCCAAACGGAAGCAACCTGATAAGGCGATACATGGAAGCACTGCCTGATGCCTCCTTCCCTGGTTTGACGAAAAATACAGCTGTGCTCATCTTCCATATACCGGGAAAGCAGCCTCTCCAAAGACATTCGTTCAACAATGTGCACAACCCGTTGGGGAAAAGTTGATAAACCTCCAACCAAATCCTCCTTGTAAGACCATCTGATCCTGGCGCTTTATTCTTCTCAAAGCTTTCCATTGTGTGCAGGATTTCCTCCATTGTGACCGGTATATCATCCGATCCAACCTTCGTCTCAACCAAAGAGTCTCTCCTGATTGTGTTGTGGACAGGTTCGTCTTCTTCCTCAGAGTCCCTGGGTACACTGGCATCCATGATAACGTTTATAGTCTCCTGTAGTGTCTGAGTTTCAACTCCATTCGGTCCCGTTAACGAAGTAAGCATTGCAGCGGATCTCATCTTTCCTGAAGCTATTTTATAAGCCAAGTTCCAAGGAGAATGTCGGTCAGTCAAGCTACAATACTTTCTCCACGAAGCCAGCTTAGCATGCAGAATACGCTGTCCCAAGGCATAGCGGGCCTGAGTATACGATACCTTCCTTCTCTGCCGTTCTTCTGAATCCCTAGTTCGTTGGAACCGCCTTCTAAGTCTCCGGACTGCCTTCCTTTCATCTGAGATTTCCTTCGTCCACCAGGGAACAGACCTCTTCATATTCCCCCGTCTCGACTGAACAACTCGAGGAATCGCCCGCTCAGCCGCCTGCTTAATCCCCTCAGAGAAAAGTATAGCAATGGAGTCAAGGTGAGTAGAATCGACAATATACTGGGAAAAATAGTCGTCCAGGGAGCCGGCTAGAACCAACTGCACATTATCCAACTGCATCATGGTAATCAACGAGCGTCGCTAAGATTATTTATCAAAAACTTCCCAGTCTGCCAACTGGACCCTGTATCTCCTACGACCATCCTCTTGCACTGGGACTCCGAGTGTAGCGTCACCCAATATATTGAAAGTAATAACACGGTGATCCGAAAGACTCTCTTCATCATTTATCTTCCAATTCGCCAAAAATCGAGCCATAACGCCGTCACACACAGTTATATCAATATTACTCTGACCATTCGTCGTTTGAAAAGTAGGACCCTGATTAGGAGTATTCATCACAATCCAATTCTTTCCGGAAAAATACTCGTCCAAGGCCTATCTGCGATGTGACCACGTCATACCACGACGTCGAACGCCTGGGACGTTTATCTGATTCAAGTATGGTTTTATTGGATTGAGAACCATACAAAACATGGGAAACGAACCTAATGAATAAATTACTAGTTTTGCCTCGTTTTGCCTCGCATTTGAACCAAAAAGTGCGGAGAACCAGGAAAGCGCCACTCGCCTTAAAATATCATAGGAAAGCGTCAATTGTGACTTTGAAAAGGTATAGGAAAGCGCCAGGTAAAATTCAAGGAAAGCGCCAAGCAAAAAATATCATAGTTCATTAAATTAGAAGAATATTATAAGTCATCAATGAAGGTTGGTCGTCACAAACGTGATGTTGTCTAATTGTTTGTATTGGGTTCGGTAAGCACATCCTACCAACTTTCAGAAATTCAAGGATGGTGATGTTGCCGTTCTTGTATTCTTCATATTTACTTTGGATGCAGCGAATTTTTCTGGCCTTCTTCTTAGTCACTTTTCTTCCTTTTCTACCCTTCATTTTTAGGTAGGTTTCGTTCTGGAGTTTTGTGAGTGTTATTATTAATGTGTGAGTCGTGGTATCCTCCCAAAACCACTCCTCATACAATTAAGATCTCGCTAATAAACACTATAATAATAAACGCTAATAAAATTGTTGTTCCTACTACGTCATGTGCCTCAGAGATGAGATCACAAAATTCATCCTCAACCTCGCAATAATGTAGGAACGACAGTGAACAAATAATTGCAGCCATCCACTTTTTTTCAGAATCTTTCTGTTCGTATTCTTTTTTCAGCCCCAATTCAACAATTTTGCTGTGCCATGGTTGGCCTAGGTGAAATCGGCAAACTCTTCAACTCCATTATTGCAAACCTCCGGCCAACCACTCTGATGAACAATGACTAATCTCACGACAAGTTTTGACAAGTGCGGAATTAGTCATCGTTATCTCACTGCACGGGCGAACGAAGGACACTGGCGCTTTCCTTACACTTCATATTGCCCACTTTCAAGGGATTGGCGCTTTCCTATTACAGCCAAAAAGTGTATGGTTTGACACAATCAAGCCAGTGTGACGTGTTGACGGTTCCAAGAACCTAACTCATGCAGTTTACTCGTAATGTTAATTACCAGATCGAGCGCTCCCTCCGGTTTGATAGATGATTTTCAGTATAAAAGGGTAATCCCCTAATTAGCGTTTAATGAAGCGGAAAATTATAACTTGGCCTGCTGGCCGAACTCCGGTGAAATAATGAACCAAATTTCTGAGGACGTCATTCATTCAAAACTTATCGAGGAAAACGGAAGAATCCCAATAACTTATGATAGTTGAAGCCTTAATAAAAAGCCGATGAAGTTGTGACTGACATCTCGTATAAGTTACATCGCAATGATGGTATATCCAATTACTGCAATATCTCGAGACCATACTATGATCGGATTAAAATTCATTGGGAGGCTGCATAATTTATCGCACCGGTTTGTTTTCTGTCTTGATGGCGCAATTTTGGCGTGACTAAGGGCACCCGAGTGGCACGCGTGCCTCCAGATATTTTATATTGAAATGCTTTATTCTGTACAAATACATGCAATAGCTTTTCTTTGTAGAAGGTAATGCACCACCCCGCGGGATACTAAGGCTGTGGGACCAGGTGCCATCGAGATGGCCTCACATTCTTGGGTCGAAGGCACCGATAAGTCATCCACTGTGGTTCGGACGTTGCCCTCTCCTTCAGGCATCCAATGGTGGAAAAACGGGAAGATTCCTTCAGTTCTTATTCCTTATTGGTAAATACCACATCTTTCCATCGTACCTATATATGTACGAAACTTCAGCCCTTGAATATGGGTTGCAATTGTACTTAACATATTGAGTGATATTATTTTTTACTTCAACTCTGTTCGGATTGGGCCACTCTCCTAAATTGCCCTAATAAAATAAATGTTTAAATTAGGTTAGCTATTGGAGAAACGAAGATGTTAAGTAGACAGTGATGATTATGATCTTACTTGATACATTTTAATTTGGTAATTAGGAAATAAAGCTCCAAGAAATGCATATTGGGGAGAGAATGAAGGTAAGCTAAATTTTACGGAGGGAGGGGGGGGGATGACCTATTCTGGTTCACAGTAACTAAGAAAAGTGCAAGAAACGAAGTACGGCGGACGGGAAGCCATTTTTTTTATTCCGTTTCGGATTCTACGTTTCCTGCAGAAACAAATTAAAATTGAAATTTTGCTTTTCAGACATCGAAGAACATTTTTGGTTCCGTGTCTGTCTGTGGTAATTCTTTGTAACGCCCATAACTACCCGAAATAATTGTTGAAATGGGCTGAAATTTGGAGGGTAGGTGCGGGCTGGGTCACAGACGGTCCCATACCAAAATCATTGAAAAAGTACGATAACTTTCTTCTGCGAATGCGCAAACGTGAAATACTTGAAAAGCCCATAACTACCCTAAATATCGTTGAAATGAGTTGAAACACGGAGGGTCGATGAGAAATAATACTTTCATAGTTCCAATAAATGTCATTGTAGTCGTACCGTACCTAACTTTCGTTCTGCGCATGCGCAAACATGAAATGTTGACCATTTCCTTGTAACGCTCCTGACTACGCGAAAAACAGTCGTAGAGAGCTAAAATGTCAGGGGTACACGCGGGTTGGATCAAGGTGGTCCTGTTTCAAAATCATGGAAATCGTTTCGTCTGCGCATGCGCAAACGTGAAATACTTGAAACGCCCATAATTGCTTTCAATATCGTTGAAATGAGTTCAGATTTGAAGGGTCGATCAAGAATAATTCTTTGATAGTTCTGTATGAATTTCATCGGAATCGTACCTGCTGTAACTTTCGCCTGCCCATGCGAGAACATGAAATGTTGGCCGTTTCCTTGTAAAGCTTCTAACTACGCGAACAATAGTCGTAGGGAGCTGAAATTGTGAGGGTACACATGGGTTGGATCGCAGATGGTCCCGTATCAATATGAACGTACCCAACTATTCTATACGTTCATGTGATTCAAGTGTGGAAGCTATACTGCCTACTCGAACTGGCAGACGTTTTTTTCTCATGCTCCATCCCAAAGGTTCATTATTGATATAATCGTAAACCAAAAGGACAGTAATAACAATACAATGTAAACACAAAATTATAATTACTTGAAGGAGGCATCACAGAATCAGAATCATACTTGGCGTGCTTGTGCTCATAAAACTATCGACCAAAGCCAGTTCAGCTAATTTCAACAGGCGGGCTAGGTGTAAACACACTCGTGTTCTTACTGGATGGCAGAGAGGACGAGGGGGCAAACTATCAAGATGTTACAAGTAACCAGCTCACAGTATATCCATGGGATTTTGGGAACTGTATCTCACGTGTTTCACACTTATTTGAATCAGTAAGTATATGATATGCATGTACGAGTATGTATTTGGGTATGTATTTGTAAGTATTTGTGTCCTCTCAGAAGATTTTAAACCTTGGCTCCAAGGTAGAACACTTCCAATTCTGCCAAAATATTTGTTCGAAAGAGTGGTTCACATTTAAGTTATTGTGGGTAAAAAATCGCTAAAAACCGTTAAAAATAGTTATAGTTCGCTCCAACTTCACCAAAGATGGCACACGGAGTTAAAATGATACAGATATAGGACTAATTCAATCATCACTAATATTTTTCCTCCAGAGGGATTTTTCCAACATCTGAGTTTTTTGACATTAAAAAAACGCTGCAAAGTCCTTGTCACATGGGTTTATTATTCTACTGGACATACCTACAGAAATGTTGGCTGCATGCGTAATAATCGAAATAGCTATATCTAATGGTTTTCATTAATTTTGGCCCCTAAAACATAAATTAGGTAAGTACGCTCATTTTTTTAAATAAATTATCTCTGATCATTGATAGTACCATTTAATCGTTTGATCCACCTGTTGACACTTTTCCCAGTGTTATTATACAAATTGATGGTGATTTCAGACGATTTCCCAGGTTTTTGACTCATAAAAAATCAATTTCGGGAGCTGAACATCTGGTAGAACCTCAATTTTCTATTCGTTGGTCAAAATCGACTTCATATTCGGTCTTCCCGTCCCCAAAAACATGGAAATCGATATGTCAGAAGCTCATGTTACCAACATGTTGCTAAATCGCAAGAAGTACCTATTTTTACACACATTTTAACTCATAACACCCCTGGGTATATTCCGATCGGGCTGAAAAGTTTCGGGACACAACTAGGGCCCAAATGGAGCATGTGTGCGAAAGAACGAATTTTTTAGACCGAAAATGAAGCCTGTACACGTTAAAAATTTTGAGGGGGTGTTATAAAAATTTTTAGCTGAGCGAATACATAGGTGTATTATTCACAGAATAATAAACCAAAATTGCTCAGCATTGGGATAAATTCAGTAAAATTGACAAGGAGGAGCGACAGTAGTAGATAGATTCTGTCGGTTTCGGAACAGTGTGAATGAACTGTCCAACGTCATGCTGTGAGAGGTGTTTTTACTCTCTTTTCTCAACCAAATATCTCCCGAAGCCGTGATATTTAATTTTTGACCTTGAAACAATAGGGATGTAAGATTGGTGTCGTGCGGGTTTAGTATCACATGCCTTGCAGGGTGACCCCTGCGCCAGAAGGTATATATCGGTTTCGGGGCAGTGTGAATGAACTTTCCAACGTCATGCTGTGAGAGGTGTTTTTTCTCTCTTTTCTCAACCAAATATCTCACTCACCAGACAGTAAGCACATTTGGTATAGTGGTTATAAGACCAGGTTACAATTGTGGAGATCGCAGGTTCGAATCCCGAAGCCGTGATATTTAATTTTTGTGTAGTTCCGAATGAGTCGCGAGAAAGGTTATCACTACTGTTACCGTCCGCTTCTCAGGTATGTCAGGTTATCTTCATTAGCCCCTGTGCCAGAATTCTCCTTTAGGTATATGAGCACTCGTGAGTATACGATTCCTTCATAACTTCTAAGCGTATGGAAGGTGTAGCCACCAAAAATTATAATATAGTACAACGTCATGAATATTAGAGAAGCCATTGCACGAGAACTTCACGCACCAGCGCGGAAAAAATTCCCAACGAGATATGTTGAGGTAAAAGGAATTCATGACTTTTATCAAGCAGATCTTGTTGAAATGATTCCATATGCTCGAGCTAACGAAGGATTTAGGTATATTTTGACGGTAATCAACTGTTTCACTAAGTATGCCTATGCGATTCCGTTGATAAACAAACAAGCGACTACTATTGTTAAGGCAATCAAACCAATTCTCAATACAAATGTTATGCGTTACTTACAAACAGATCTGGGGAAAGAGTTTTACAACAGGGAGTTTGAGGAGTGTATGAGACGATATGGTATAAAACATTACTCAACCTACAGTGAGAAAAAAGGGACTATAATTGAACGATTCAATCGTTCGCTAAAATCGTTAATGTATCAAAAATTTACTGAAATTGGAAATTATAACTGGCTGCGGATATTACCATCTCTGTTACGTGAGTATAATAACAGAAAGCATCAAACTATTGGAATGAAGCCTAGTGAGGTCAATTCGACTAATGAGGAAGTGGTGATGAGGAATATTCGTAAAAATCGCCAACACTACAATGTAAATGACTCTAAGCGTAGATTCAAAGAGGGGGATAAGGTTAGAATAAGTAAATACAAGAAAGTGTTTGATAAAGGATATTTACCTAATTGGACCAATGAGATCTTTACTGTCCATTCTGTCGAACCAACTCTTCCAGTTACCTACACGTTGAGAGATTATCGTAACAAAATGTTGAAAGGAAAGTTCTATGACAAAGAAATCAAAAGAACCACTGTCGGAGATGTGTACCTAGTGGAAAAAATATTAAAGACGAGGGGGAACAAAGTGTATGTAAAATGGTTGGGGTTTGATGGTACCCACAATTCCTGGATTGATAAAAGTGAACTAGTTTGAAACAGCACTTATATAATATACTTGTTTACCTATTTAGCATGCATTATGAGGGTGAAGGTGAAACAAGGAGGACGTGGTATAATAAATCGCTTAATAGACTCGCTCCCAATAGAAAATCTTCCTGGAGGGTATCAATTTTGTGGACCTGGAACACGCTTTGAGGAGAGACACAATCTTGGACAACGAGGAGTTTCTTCTTTAGACAACCTTTGCTATCACCACGATCGTACATATCACAATACAAAGGACGATAAACTACGGTACGACGCTGACAAGAAACTCAAGTGGGGAGCTTGGAATTTGGCTCGAAATAAGCAGCTACCTCTTTCTGAACGTACCGCTTCTTGGTTGGTAATGAATGCGATGAAATTGAAAACTCACAGAAAACCATCAAAGGGATCAGCCCTCAAATTCCATCACAAAGAGAAAAATGTAAAGAAGACGAAGAAGTTAGCAAAAAATAGACGTTCACGACGTGTTCATGGTGGTTTCCTACCAGCATTGTTGGCTGCCCTCCCATTTCTCTCTGCAGTGGGTAGTCTTGTAGGAGGAGGTGCAGCCGTGGCCAAAACTGTGATTGACGCTAAACGATCTCAGGAGGATTTGAATGAGACGATAAGGCACAACAAGAGAATGGAAGATGAGGCCAGGAAAAAAAATGGGCAAAGACTTTACATCAGACCGTATAGAAGAGACAATGTCATTGGAAAAGGTTGAGGGCTGTATATCAGACCCTACAAACAAACGGGGAAGGGATTACGGATGAAGATTGGATCAAAAAACTAGCCATTGCGCTCCCAAATCGCCCCCTTACTAACATCGATTTGGAGCGCATGTGTAAAAGTGCCAGCATTATAGGGTTTATAGGAGTACGTATGCGAAACGAAGTTCCACGGACAGTAATCTTACAGGTACGTCAAACATGCATTCGCCCAGATAAGTGATGCAGATTTGTTATTTTCTCTCATATGCAATTAGTTATTTTTGCCGACATTTCAGTCCGGTGACTGCCTAACAAGTGCAACAAAATCAACCTTCTACCTTCAGGTTCGTACTTGCATCCGTGAGAATTATTAAATGGAAATGCACCAACCTCATCAGCTATAGGCGTGTTTAAAATAATTGCAGGAGGCCACAATGAATAATGGTTTGGAATTCACGCTTGTTCAACTTTACATGTGTTAATAATGGGGTTATCTTCGAGACGTTGTATTGGATGCAATTAATTCTAAAAAACAATCAACTAGGTACGTCAAACGTGTCTCTCTTATACTGGTGATGCAAACTGCTATATTCTCATATGCAATTAGGGGAAGGAACGTCGATATTCATCACCGTACCTAGTCAGTAGTTATTTAGCAGACAATGACCTCAGTCAATGATGAATCCACTCTACCGATAGGTACACGTAGTTTTCCCCCACCTTCTTGACATCGCTATTGTTTCGGGAGGGGGGGGGGGGGGGGGGGGTCAAAAATTAAATATCACGGCTTCGGGAGATATTTGGTTGAGAAAAGAGAGTAAAAAAATCAGTCATGCAGCATGACTTAATGAGCGAATTTTCAAAGAAATATTCGAATTAATGGCTATGGTTTTGAATAAAGGAAAACTTCGGTCTAAAATTTGGTTTTCTATGTATATTCTCTTCGTATTTATTTTAATTTGTACGTTTTGTCCATCCTGATTCTACCGTTTGTTTATTACGTAATTGTACTAAGTGCTTATTTATTTGATCGCTGTGGGTAAATTCAAGGAGTTGTACTAATCGTTTGCCTCCCCCTTTTTTGCTTCGAACTCTCGTCTTCAATTAATACTTCTCACATTTTTCAATCTGACCACTCTAAGGGGGTGGGGGTAAGAGTTTAAAGATTATCCTAGTTTTGGGTAATTTTTGCGCACTTTAAATGCTCTAATTTAAGAACGGATTTAGATATCTAAAATCCGATTTCACTATCGTGTTCAGCGTGCAAAAACCTTTAAAATGAGGGGTCACTTGTTAGAAAATAACATTTTGGGGATTTTTGGGTAATTTTTGCGCACTTTAAATGCTCTAATTTGAGAACGGATCAAGATATCTAAAATCCGATTCCACCATCGTGTTCAGCGTGCAAAAACCTTTAAAATGAGGGGTCACTTGTTGGAAAATAACATTTTGGGGATTTTTGGGTAATTTTTGCGCACTTTAAATGCTCTAATTTGAGAACGGATTTAGATATCTAAAATCCGATTCCACCATCGTGTTCAGCGTGCAAAAACCTTTAAAATGAGGGGTCACTTGTTAGAAAATAACATTTTGGGGATTTTTAGGTAATTTTTGCGCACTTTAAATGCTCTAATTTGAGAACGGATCAAGATATCTAAAATCCGATTCCACCATCGTGTTCAGCGTGCAAAAACCTTTAAAATGAGGGGTCACTTGTTGGAAAATAACATTTTGGGGATTTTTGGGTAATTTTTGCGCACTTTAAATGCGCCAAAACCCTCCTTAGAGTAGGCCAATTTCGCCCATCTTCGAACTTAGCCTTTCGATTGCCAAGATAGATTTTTTGTGCAAATTTGAGCTGTTTATCTCAATTCTATCGAGAGTTATCGTCTGGAGTGACACATATATAAATAAATATATATATATATACATATAAAAAAGTGTTAAATTTCAGGAATCGTTTTAGAATGGTCTGAAACGGATTTCTATGAAGAAAATTTCCAAAAATTTATATTATTTAAATTTCGAAGCCATTGCAATAGCTTCATTTTCTTTGAAAATTCGCTAAAACACCTCTCACAGCATGACGTTGGACAGTTCATTCACACTGTTCCGAAACCGACAGAATCTATCTACTGACAGTGTTTGAAATTTGTTAATGGAAAATGTTCAGTGGTTTAATTGGGTCATCACGGTCATACGGCGTAGTTGGGAGTTTGTTTCTCTACAGTTTTCTCTCCCCTCATGTAACAGTAGTAGGATAAGAATGTATGTTCTGGAACATCCTGTTTGAACATGCTCGTCAGTCTAACCAGCTGCTGGGGGCCTTAGCGGGTGGCGCCACCCCCTCAACCCACCCTTACCAACCCCCTCGACCACCCCTTAACCCCCCTTATCACCCCCTCACACCCCCTTATCACCCCCTCACACCCCCCTTATCAACCCTCACACCCCCCTTATCGTCCCCCTCCCCCTCACTCCCTCACTCACCCCTCACTCCCCTCACCCCCCACTCACCCCTCAACCACTCACTCCCCCCCTCGCCCATACCCTCATCCATCCCATTACCCCCACCCCCCCCCCACCTGGACGTTGTCCTATCACCCCCTGCCCCTACAACCGCCACCTGCCACCTACAGGCCTCCACCCACTCCGCCCTCTGCCGCCTCCAGACCTCTACCCACTCCGCCCTCTGCCGCCTCCAGACTCCACCCACTCCGCCCTCTGCCGCCTCCAGACCTCCACCCACCCCACCCTCCTCCTTAAACCCCTCACCTCCTCCTACCCCTCCGCCCACAAACCTTCACCCATCACCCCCCACCCATCATCCATCATCACCCATCAACCTCCTACCACCCTCACCCCCCCCCCCCCGCCACATCCCCTCGCCCTCGCCACCCTCACCACCACTCACACCACCACCCCCCCCCCCCCCCCCCCCTCACCCATCACCTCAACCTTTATTATGAATACCTACCAACTTAATTGTACTACCTATCAAATAATCATAATGACGTAACCCCACCCCACCCTACCACCATCTTGGAATACCGTTTTGACTATGAATACCTACCTAATTAATTGTATCAGGTAATCATAATGACGTCACCCACCCCCTACCACCGCCATCTTGGAATTTCTGGAATTCCGTTTTGATTATGAATACCTACCAACTTGATTGTACTACCTATCAAATAATCATAATGACGTCACCCCACCCCACCCCACCCCACCCTACCGCCATCTTGGAATACCGTTTTGACTATGAATACCTACCT
This sequence comes from Leptopterna dolabrata, assembly GCA_954871275.1. NCBI lineage: Eukaryota > Metazoa > Arthropoda > Insecta > Hemiptera > Miridae > Leptopterna > Leptopterna dolabrata. The sequence goes on from OX940974.1 coordinate 75,996,543, forward strand.
ACTTAATTCTATCAGGTAATCATAATAAAGTCCCTCGGAATTTCTGAAAATCCTGTTTGACCATGAATACCTATCCACCTACTTGACACTCAAAAAACAGTGGACTTATTATGATACCCACCTACTTATGTAAATAATATTAAGGTGAATGTTCGAAATGTTGATTCTCACCCAAGCATAATGGGGAGATCCACCTATGAAAATACTTCATTATGACTGTAATTAAAATGATCATCTCCAACCAGACAGGAGCCAGCGTGTCTCGTTATTATATTTGTCTTGAGCTAAACAATTTTTTGAGGCCACCCGGAGCATTAGTATGTCCAGCCGTTCCTGTGCACCAAAAAGCTTCGTCAACACGATCGTGAATCAAACGGTATAAATCCGGCCGGGATATCATCACTAGGGAGCACCTGATTATAATCAAGGATGGCTGTATGAAGTCGAGTTGGTTGTTCTGCGATATGAGTGACGGACTATACTGGATTTTGTTGGTAGGTAGGTACTTGTGAAACTTGAACAAACGTTGAAGTATTATTGATGGGTAAATTATTACACAATGGTAAATTATTAAACTGGCAAATTATTACACAACGGTAAATTATACATAACGGCAAATTATTACACAACGGTTCATCTACCAAGAAGGGTCTGGATTTTGTTGATGGGTACTTTTGCAACTTGAACAACCGTTGAAGTATTATTGATGGGCAAGTTATTACACAACGGTTCATTACAGGTATTGACCACAGAAAACCGCGATCAACGCAGAAGGGGCATTTATTTCACTCCACATAAACAATTTTCCTTTAGAACTCCATTATTTGCGTTTCTTTTTGTCGTTTTAGTTACTGTTTGTCATCGGCTGTATTATTCAGTCGAGGTTCTCGTGATTCAGGTAGGTACCTAGTAACGAGTACGGGGTTAGGTACTAACCTATGGAGGGTCTGCGATTCACATAGTATATTATATAGACGGGTTATATATACAGAGAGCTGTGATCTGTAACAGAAGGGGTATTCTGTACAAAATAATAAACCGTTGTGCAGGGATTTGCAGCGTTTTCTTTTTATTCAAACCAAAATACTTCAAACATAGGTACATGAATTCAAAATGTTTGACCGCCGTATAAGGATACCGTCGAATGAGGCCATGATTCGGTCATGAACGGAACTCTTGATCCATGCTCAGTAGCTCTTAATCTTGAGATTATTCTTTTAGGATCATTATTCAATCGAGCGGGACATTGTTCTAGGATCATCGAGCTGATTGGGTGTGCAATTTGAACTGATCTTAAGAGCGAACGGGGCAATCTCGTGCCTGGGTAGGCAGCACTGGGCCCGAGGTGAGTTCTAATATTGTGATTCATTGTGTGAATATTACTAAGACGCCACTACATACATGTGAATTTTTGACTTTGTGAAATTAGTATATTAAATAGTCCGAACTTGTACCTAAAAAGATCTGTATTTTGTCGAATATAAAGTTGTGTTCATGATCGATCCAGAGCTTGTGCTTATCCCGAGAACTTTTAATTGGTGCCGAAACCCGGGAAGTTCTGCCCCATGGCTGAGTGACTATCCAGCGTGTGAGGTTAAGCTCAACTGCGGTCATTCGCCTAACTTGTAGTTTTTAATCAGTAGTCAGGTTGTCATTGGACGTCATAATGAGCCCAAGATCTTTGAAAATTATCCTCGACGTGGCCATTTTAGCTCTGCTGAACACGGATCTACAAGGCCTTACAAACCTGGAGCCTTCAGGTGGGCCCAGCTCTAACTGCAGATCAATGGACAGAGGATCTAGTACAGCAGTTTGTAGTTCAGGGTCGATCTCTTACAAGCGATGTGGCTCAGGCGGGTTTTGAGGATGCCATGGAGGAGATCCTCATTGTTAAGGTAAGCAAACTGATTGTACGCTTGTCTTGGGTCCCAAAAACTCGTTCCGTCCGATCTCCCTTTGGAACGTAAGGGCAGCTTTTGTAGCAGTCATGTACATGAATTTGCTGTTGCCCACCGTCCCCATCTGCAACAGAGATATTACCAAGTTCTCATTGTTCAAAAGGGTATTCAACTGCGCAGTGCCACATCTGCCTGATGAAATATAGTACCAAGCACTTCTCATTCAACTTAGCCCTGAAGTGCAATCATCATTCCGTCGATCTGGTTACAGGTATCCCGAACTGTATGAAGCACTGTGCGCTGAAAATTTGGGCAAGTATTAGCTTAGCACACCAACCGTAGACTCATCCCAAGGTTGCAGCAGCTGGATGCCATACAGATTGACGGATTTTTCTCATCTGCCTGGAGCTGGGTGAGTTCAATGGAGGGACTTCCACTAATGAACTGGCATCCATCCTTCTGTTCGAATATCTTCTCAGTAGTTGGATCCGGCTATTAAGGAAAAGTTCAACCAGGGGGGAGTTGGAAGACGAGATCTTCTCATACAAGCAGCTCCTCGAAATAGCTCAAATTTGCCCAGATGATTCCCCAGGGGTCACGACCTAGATCAAGTTCTGAGGAAAGGGGTTCCAGTAAGCAGCGAAAACCCAGGCCCCCTCCCACTCCTCGCACAACAGATCGACCACCCTCGCTCGGTCAGTCACGAGGGAGCGGTTCAAATGTCATCACTGCTCAGGACCTCACTTCCCTATACCACGGCGAAGAGTTCCGGTAGGTCAGCGTCGAGAGTTCATCAGATCAACTGGACTCTGCATAAATTGCTTTTTGTGGAAGCACAACTCCGCTCAGCACTGCACTTCACTCCTACAGTACCATTGCGGAGGATCACACCACATCCTACTCCATGTCGACGAGGAATCCGGAGTTCAAGCTCAGCTCCTGGAAAGGAGTGAAAGGTGGTGGGGTAGACTCTAAGGCTCCTGTTAGTTCTAATTTGCGCTCCCCTTTCAGCTCTCATAACGTTACCAATCCCCTAGGCAGGATGTTTAGTACCAGGCATCAAAGCAGTAGCTCAGGTGCAAGTAGCTCTAAGATGTTAGTACCAAGAACCTCTGAGGAAGATGACCCTTCTCTGCTGAAACCTAACGGTGCCATACACAGGAGAAGTGGGATTCATTGCATTACTCATGTGGTTAGTAATAGAGTAGAAGAGAATAGGGTGGAGCCTATTGGACCCGTTGTGCCACCAACCGCCCTAGGTCATAGGCGACCTGGCCCACGTTATCCGCGAACGTCCAGCGAGCCCCACCGATGGATTATAGTGAGTAACTTCGGTTCTCATACGTCCACTAGTAGGAATGTTTATGGGGTCATTCTAAGTCTAGTTCAGTTCTCTCAAAGAATAGGTCTTCCTTTCATTTCCCATGGTCAAAGGGACTACTTCCCACTGCTACAGTTCGGGTGTCCTCAGACGTTACCTCTCCCCGTGTAGTCTGCAGGGCTTTGCTTGACACGGGGTCTGAAATCCAATTTATGTACCACAAATTGGCTCTTGCGGCAAGTTTACTGGTGACGCCGATCAACTATGTAGTCTTGGGCGTGGGAGCCCAGCCGCAGACAGCATGTCATCACTTTTTCGGCATACTTGAACTGGGCACAGGTTGCCGTTTTTAGCCTATGATGTAGATCAGGCCACAGCTCCCTTGACCTCCTCTAGTTTCTCGTTAAATCGTTGGCCTCATACCTGGAGCGTGGGATACAAGCTTGCGGACTCTTTGTTGAGTGAGCGGAATGACATCGATCTTTCTTCTGGCGTAGATCCTTATATGCAGCTAGTTCTGTCTCAAACAATTCCCTCAGAAGGGAACTCTCCTTGGCTTCTTAGTTCTGAACTGGGGTGGCTCGTGGTTGGCCACTTGCATCCGGAGTTTGTTCAATTTAGTCCACTCGCTGAACTGCAAACCTTCAACTCGGATGAACCAGTCCTCTCCATCAGACACCACGCTCTTTGCCCTACCTCTGCACCAGGAATTTCCTGGGCGTAGGAACTAGCAAATCATTAGACGAAGTAGACTGAAACACCAAAGGCCTACTGTTCGGAACTGCCTGAGGTGCTGATGGTTTGGTAATTTCACCTTAATGAGCCTTTTGGCTTACCTACTTGACCGCGGCCTCCCAAGGACCGCCAAAGTGGGGCATTCGAGGCAGTATGAATTCCTACTGAACCCCTAGAGAGCTGCTAATCTGTCAGCAAGGGCCAGAGAGCCTCCATTCTCGAGTAAGATTCTGAGCCTACGGAGAAAGTTGGCTGAGCCAAGGAACCATTGTCCGACCAAATGACAGAGGGACCCCCCTGCGATCTATGAAGCGTTCGATAAACTGTACAAACCCATCAGTACCGAGGTCCATAACCACCTCCAGATTGACAGCCTTGGAGGCCATACTGCCAAGTACATCATCAAAATCCGAGGGCCTCGCAATCCCTCCACCGAAACCGTGAAGGGACAGGTCACCTGACCAATGGCATAAGAGCGCCGCACTTGTCCGGCAGGAAGTTGGTCCATCTCGAGCTGTAAGTGCTCAGGTATAATGGAAGAACAGCAGGTACAGCCGGGACAGAACTTTAGTCACCACAGATCTCTCAAGTCACTATCCAGAACCTAATGCACAAATATGCTAGTGTAGCGTGAGGTCCCACGTGCAGACAGCTCTCGTGAGCCTGCCGAACGAGCAACATGGTAAGGAAGTACTGTGGTGGAATCAAAGTGGGGTGCTGGGTCTCGTAAGGATTAGAGCTATGCACCAATCTTCCTCCCATGCGGAGAACCCCATCTGTTAATCGAGAAAGAGCTAACTGCCTCATCAGCTTGGTCCTAGGGCCTGACTTGTCAAGTACCACCATGATATTGTGGAAGTGGTGTTTCTGGACGGGCCTGAATAAAACCATATCTGCTGCTTTCAACTCCTCTGTGCTGAGTGGAGCTATTTCAACCAAAAGTTCAGTGATTGAGAGCCTTTTCTTGGAACAGGAACCGCTCCAACTTACTAGGGATGGCCTACAATTCTCTTTGGACTGAAGAATCCAAGCAAACACGCGTCTAAGGCGACCCTGTGAACTAAAGTCCTTCTCTAGCAAATCTGCTGAACAATCAACAACACAATGAGCGCCCGCAGCACGGATCTCTCCAGCTATGGACTCCTGGGCTAAATCCGGACGGATACGCCGAATTGGCCAGTGAACTCTCTCTAACTGCAACCACATAGGTCCAGTCCACCACAATGAGTCGCGGACTAAATGACTCGGGAGTGCGCCTCCAGAGGCCACATTTGGGGGGTTGTGCCCAGTCAACATGAAACCAGTGCTCAACGGGGAGATCTGCCTGTGTTCTGGCTACCGGGTTTCCTACAGACACCTTCCACTGTGGAGCAGGGTTGGCAGTGAGCCACGAGAGCACCACTGAACTATCGGAACATGCCACAATACTACTGTCCAGGATCTGAGCAAAATAAGGGACATACCTTTCTCACGATTTTTCTGAGTGGTTCTGCTGGCGAAAGCTCGAGACGAGGTATCATCTCTTGTTTTAATGGAGCGATCCTTGCTCAGAACATGATCAAGTGAGTTACGAACGAAGAACTCTGAAGAGAAACATGATACACCACAGCGAAGTAGGCTCGCTCAGACGCGTCGGCAAAGCCTACAAGCCACTGATTAGAACTGATCAGATTTATGTACCTGGGAATTTGTAGGTCTGCCAACATTCCCATGGAACCGGCTGAACCAATCATGAACCAAGGAACTAGGCAACGGATCATCCCATCCAAATTTAGCAAACTTCACGGTGAATGCACCGAGCAAAGATCGACACTGGCATGACCCACCCCTCGACCTACTGGACTGGCCAACTCCCGCTTGGGCCTGATATGGGGGGTAGTGAGGACTCTGAAGAATAAACAGTCAGATCTGGGATTCCACGCAACAGTTTTAACGGCTTTTCATCCTCTACACCGAGGTCAACAGCCTCCGCAACAGGCAGGCAGTACTCTGCAGGCACCCCCTGCAGGACGCTATGATCATTGGAGGCCCACTTGAGAAGCTTGGAACCAGCCGTCTGCAGAAGATCAATCTGTTCATCTCGAGCCTGCAGAGCCAACTGAACGCTTTCTCCCCCACCATAAGCATAATCTACGTACGTGTCATTGGATAATATTTCCGTGGCCACTGGATGAGTCTCCTTACCAGACGCAGCCAGATCCACAGGTACTTGTATGTCCACGAAAGGGGCAGGGGCCGTTCCATAAGTTAGCGTACAAAGAGCGTAGTCTTCTATCTCATTTGAAGGGGAATCTCTCCAAACTATAGGCAGCATGTCCTGATCCTCATAGACATGCTTTATTTGCCTGAACATTTGACGAATGTCAGCAATGATCACAAAACGGAACCACCGAGACCGAAGCACTACAAGACATATTATGTCCTGTTGGAGCTTGGGACCTACTTCCAAGATCTCATTGAGTGGAAGGCCACTTGATATGCGTTGAGAGGCATTGAATACCACTCAGATATTGTTTGGGGGGTCGCCAGAACGTGCACAGCATGATGCCGTATATAATAATGGGGTAAATCCAAAGGCACATGTGATCTGAATCTCTGTCTGTTGCGTGGAATCCCAGATCTGACTGTTTATTCTTCAGAGTCCTCACTACTCCCCATATCAGGCCCAAGCGGGAGTTGGCCAGTCCAGTAGGTCGAGGGGTGGGTCATCCCATCGTCTGATCTAATCTGAGAACGGAATGAGATATCGCAATTCTGATTTCACCATCGTGTTCAGCGTACAAAAACCTTTAAAATGAGGTGTCACTTGTCAGACTTTTTCATTTTGGGAATTTATGGGTAATTCCCCCCCCCCCCCCCCCTTAACACTCCCCAAAACTTCCCCTTAGAGTGACCCGATTCTGCCCATCTTCGAACTTAGCCTGTCGATTGCCAAGACAGATTTTTCGTGCAAATTTGAACTTTTTATCTCAATTCTTTCGAGAGTTATCGTCTGGAATGACACATACATAAATATAAATACCTATATAAATATATAAATATATAAATATATATATAAATATATACTCGGCGAAACGTAGTGCCTATTGTCCCCTTCTTCTAGCATTAGGAGGTCCCTGTGGTCATCCAACTCCCTACGTACATTCCAAACGTCGAGCATTCCTGTCCACCATCTCTATGGCTCTCTATGGCTACGGAATTCCATACCTAAGAACGTTTAAATCTTTTTTGCCCCCGTGCTTTGTGTTGCCCAAAAATAACGATTTTTTAATTTTTGGTTGCCCAGCATTCTATCGTCATGAGCACGGCGAACCGGTCATTTCTAGTTTTCTGAAAATTGAATAGTGGCATACTGTGAAGGCCACGAGGAAGCTTCTGTGTTGCGAAATTTTTTATATTAAATAGTCCGAACTTGTACCTAAAAAGATCTGTATTTTCTTTCGAGTCCATTCAGGACAAGACAATTTTTTGATCTAAATGCAACATGAGACTCGTGTCCCAAAGAGCGTGGTGTGTGATGGAGAGGACTGGTTCATCCGAGTTGAAGGTTTGCAGTTCGGCGAGTGGACTAAACTGAACAAGCTCCCGATGCAAGTGGCCCATCACGAGCCACCCCAGTTCAGAACTAAGAAGCCAAGGAGAGTTCCCTTCTGAGGGAATTGTTTGAGACAGAACTAGCTGCATATAAGGATCTACGCCAGAAGAAAGATCGATGTCATTCCGCTCACTCAACAAAGAGTCCGCAAGCTTAGATCCCACGCTCCAGGTATGAGGCCAACGATTTAACGAGAAACTAGAGGAGGTCAAGGGAGCTGTGGCCTGATCTACATCATAGGCTAAAAACGGCAACCTGTGCCCAGTTCAAGTATGCCGAAAAAGTGACGACATGCTGTCTGCAGCTGGGCTCCCACGCTCAAGACCACATGGTTGATCGGCGTCACCAGTAAACTTGCCGCAAGAGCCAATTTGTGGTACATAAATTGGATTTCAGACCCCGTGTCAAGCAAAGCCCTGCAGACTACACGGGGAGAGGTAACGTCTGAGGACACCCGAACTGTAGCAGTGGGAAGTAGTCCCTTTGACCATGGGAAATGAAAGGAAGACCTATTCTTTGAGAGAACTGAACTAGACTTAGAATGATCCCCATAAACATTCCTACTAGTGGACGTATGAGAACCGAAGTTACTCGCTATGATCGATCGGTGGGGCTAGCTGGACGTTCGCGGATAACGTGGGCCAGGCCTATGACCTAGGGCGGTTGTTGGCACAACGGGTCCTATAGGCTCTACCCTATTCTCTTCTACTCTATTACTAACCAAATGAGTAATGCAATGAATCCCACTTCTCCTGTGTATGGCACCGTTAGGTTTCAGCAGAGAAGGGTCATCTTCCTCAGAGGTCCTTGGTACTAACATGTTAGAGCTACTTGCAGCTGAGCTACTGCTTTGATGCGTGGTACTAAACATCCTGCCTAGGGGATTGGTAACATTATGACAGCTGAAAGGGAAGCGGAAATTAGAACTAACAGGAGCCTTAGAGTCTACCCCACCACATTTCAGTCCCTGCCAGGAACTGAGCTTGAACTTTGAGTTAGTTCCTGAGCCAACCATTTAACGAGAAACTAGAGGAGGTCAAGGGAGCTGTGATCTGACCTACATCACAGGCTAAAAAGGGCATTCTGTGCCCAGTTCAAGTATGCCAAAAAAGTGATGACATGCTGTCTGCAGCTGGGCTCCCACGCCCAACACTACATGATTGATCGGCGTCACCAGTAAACTGGGTTTTGGTTTCCCCGTATACCCTTAACTGTTTTGATGGCAGATCGTCCGGATTCCTCATTGTCATGGAGTAGGATGTGGTGTGATCCTCCGCAATGGCACTGTTGGAGTGAAGTGCAGTGCTGAGCGGAGTTGTGCTTCCACAAAAAGCAATGAATGCGGAGTCCAGTTGATCTGATGAACTCTGGACGCTGAACTACCGGAACTTTTCGCAGTGGTATAGGGAAGTGAGGTCCTGAGCAGTGATGACATTTGAACCGCTCCCTCGTGACTGACCGAGCGAGGGTGGTCGATCTGTTGTGCGAGGAGTGGGAGGGGGCCTGGGTTTTCGCTGCTTACTGGAACCCCTTTCCTCAGAACTTGATCTAGGTCGTGACCCCTGGGGAATCATCTGGGCAAATTTGAGCTATTTCGAGGAGCTGCTTGTATGAGAAGATCTCGTCTTCCAACTCCCCCCTGGTTGAACTTGTCCTTAATAGCCGGATCCAATTACTTAGAAGATCTTCGAACAGAAGGAAGGATGCCAGTTCATTAGTGGAAGTCCCTCCATTGAACTCACCCAGCTCCAGGCAGATGAGAGAAATCCGTCAATCATCCAGCTGCTGCGACCTTGGGATGAGTCTACGGTTGGTGTGCTAAGCTAATACTTGCCCAAATTTTCAGCGCACAGTGCTTTGCACAGTTCGGGATACCTCGAACCAGATCGACGGAATGATGATTGCACTTCAGGACTAAGTTGATTGAGAAGTGCTTGGTACTATATTTCATCAGGCAGATGTGGCACTGCGCAGTTGAATATCCTTTTGAACAATGAGAACTTGGTAGGTAGTATCTCTGTCGTAGATGGGGCTCCAGGTTTGTAAGGCCTTGTAGATCCGTGTTCAGCAGAGCTAAAATGGCCACGTAGAGGATAATTTTCAAAGATCATGGGCTCATTATGACGTCCAATGACAACCTGACTACTGATTAAAAACTACAAGTTAGGCGAATGACCGCAGTTGAGCTTAAACTCACACGCTGGATAGTCACTCAGCCATGGGGCAGAACTTCCCGGGTTTCGGCACCAATGAAAAGTTCTCGGGATAAACACAAGCTCTGGATCGATCATGAACACAACTTTATATTCGAAAAAATACAGATCTTTTTAGGTACAAGTTCGGACTATTTAATATACTAATTTCACAAAGTCAAAAATTCACATGTGTGTAGTGGCGTCTTAATAATATTCACACAATGAATCACAATATTAGAACTCACCCCGGGCCCAGTGCTGCCTACCCAGGCATGAGATTGCCCCGTTCATTCCTATATTTTCTCGCTCTTAAGATCAGTTCAAATTGCACACCCAATCAGCTCGATGATCCTAGAACAATGTCCCGCTCGATTGAATAATGATCCTAAAAGAATAATCTCAAGATTAAGAGCTACTGAGCATGGATCAAGAGTTCCGTTCATGACCGAATCATGGCCGCATTTGACGGTATCCTTGTACGGCGGTCAAACATGTTGATTTTATGTATGTTTGAAGTATTTTGGTTTGAATAAAATGAAAAAGTAAACGCTGCAAATCCCTGCACAACGGTTTATTATTTTGTACAGAATACCCCTTCTGTTACAGATCACAGCTCTCTGTATATGTTTGCCTGGTTATATGGCCCTTTGTTATTGTTGTGCGATCTATAGAAACCCTCGAAGGACCACTGGAATACCAGAGAGATGCTTAGGGTTGCAATAAACTGTCGGCAATTTAGTTCAGCATGCAATGAGATATAATGGACAGATATAATGAAATATCTCCCTATAGGTAACAGCTAAGAAAGTCAACAAAGACATGCAGTGGCCACTGAACCTACTGAATGATTTATGGTCATGTGCAAGTGAATTATTACAACTGAATGTGGAACCATACATTGATCATGCTGGCAAACAGTCTATGTAACTATAATGCTGCAGATGGTGGTGGGTGGTGTATAGGCACGTCGGTGTCCAGTGTCCGCGATGTTTGAGATAGGTACAGTTCGCCCAAATGGTTCGTGGGCTTTCCAGTTAGGTAACCCCTGTGGTGGCTAGGTACGGTATGTTGGAAAGATCTTACCGGGTTCCTTGATGATCCAGGGTAGGTAGGTTGGTAAGTGATGCAAAAGGAATCCCGATAGACCTAGTCTGGGGTCTATTGTCCAGAAAATCCGGGTTTCGCTGGTGACGATTTTGGTTGCGCCCGTCGCAAACGCAATGAGAGAGTTTGAATAATACGCGGGACAGCTGGGCCGGCCGGCTTGAAGAGCAATTCTCAGAAAATGAGATGACGAAAAAACGTTAGGGTAGGTCGGGACCGAAAGAAGATGAGAGAAAGTGAGAGTGGCTGACGTCATCATGCCAAATCCAAAGAAGCTGGTGTGTGAAATCCGAACACGTGGCGAATTCACCCTTTTCACTTGTAATACACTAAACTTAATTTTAATAAATACATAAAAATATAACATAATTTTCAGTATAGTTGGATAATGAACAAAAGCCCTACAAGAGTGAAGAAACTATCTGAATAATACGATGCGCATGGTTTAATAGTAATTGCAGCATCCACAGGTTGGCCCCCCTGCTAATATCGGCCGTAAATCAGCTGACAAGAACGGGTGGAATGGGTTTGTTTACAACAGATCGACGATATTTGTCGCTGGTTTTGATTGTGAGAAGTATGGAAGGCTAGTGAAAATGGTGTAAAAGTGATGCAGGCGGATGTGAAATTGAGTGGAAATGATGAAGGACAACTTTGTTTTGTGGTATGAAAATAGTGAAGATGCCGGAATTGCGAATTTCAGGTAACAAGAATGCATTCTTGTACATACTCCCCCAATTCGCAATGAAGTTCGTTGAAGTGGGCATGAGTTGTCAGGCATGGATGTCCTCGAGGACAAGAGGAATCATCTTCACTGATGGTCGCTTGTAAGTGCCATGTGGCGTCTTCACCGTCACAACTCGGACAATGTTGTCATCACCAGGATGCGTTGCAATAACCTTGCCAAGTGGCCATCTGGTTGGTGGCAGGTGGAGGTCAAGAAGGAGGACCAGTTCTCCAACTTTTAGGTTTGGCGACTTCTTTGTCCACTTCTGACGCGCTTGGAGAGTACTGAGATACTCTGCCTTCCATCGTGACCAGAAGTACTGGATGCGCTCACGGATCTGCTGCCAACGGTTTAAACGATTGGATGGTACATCCATTAAATCAGGTTCCGGCAGGGCAGTGATGGGTTGGCCGATTAAGAAGTGACCTGGTGTTAGTGGTTCAAGATCATCTGGGCTGCTTGACTGTGGCAGAATGGGGCGCGAGTTCAAAATGCCCTCCACCTTGGTGAAGATGGTGCAAAGTTCAGAGAGGGTGTAGGGACGATTCCCAAACGCCTTGTACAAGAGATCCTTGACACTTCTAACGGAAATCTCCCAACCTCCCCCAAAGTGTGGGGACGCTGGTGGGTTGAAAGTCCACTGTACACCGAGGTGAGAGGTGTGCTGGACAATGGATGATTGGTCTTCTGAGCTTTGCCAAAGGTTGTACACCTCTTGGATGTACCTTGCCGCACCTTGGAAGTTAGTACCACAGTCGGAAACCATTTGAGAAGGCAAACCTCGCCGAGATGAGAACCGATCGAAGGCATCCAGAAATCCTTCAACAGATAGTGATGTTGCGACTTCCAAGTGTAAGGCTCGTGAAGACATACACAAAAATAGACACAGGTATGCCTTGACATGGTGGGCACTTCGTCTGGAAGTCTCCCTGTACAAAAATGGGCCCGCAAAATCTACCCCTGTAATGAGGAATGGGCGTACCGCTGCAAAACGTGATTTAGGTAGATCACCCATAAACGGAATAATAGCGTTCTTTGAGAACCTGGTGCAAACGACGCACTTGTGTCTCACGGCTCTAATGAGGTTGCGTGCCTTTGGAATCCAGTATTCCTGACGGATCATGGCGAGTAGAGCCGTTGGACCAATATGATGTCCTTCTCGATGAAAATGGTCTATGATGAGGTTAGTGTAATAGGAGCGAGATGGGAGTAAGATTGGGTTCTTATGGTCTGGCATGAGTGGTGCTTTGGCTAATCTACCGCCAACACGAGCCAATCCCTCAGGGTCAATGAATATGTTGAGGCGGCGTAATTCAAGACTCATGTCATTGAATGATGATCCCGTGAACACCTCCGGAAAATAATGGTGTTGTAGCAACTTGATATAGTGATGGTTGGCACTGCGGAACTCGACCGACGAAACAGGGCCAGTAGTACGATACATCTTGAATCGCTTTAGAATGCGGGAGTTGTTTATAAAACGTTTGATGTAGGCAATCACTCGAATGAGGCGCTTGAAAGACGAGTGACGTCTGGCGTAATCGATGAGTTCCTGATTCGGGACCACGGCAACAAGTGCCAGATGGCCAGGTCGCATTTCCGGTAGTTCCATGGGAACAAGCTCGGACGATACAGGCCACTGTTCAATTGGCTGATAACACCAGGAAGGGCCTGTCCACCACAAATGGTGGTCGCAGAGTGATGATGGTAGAATACCACGAGATCCCACATCCGCTGGATTTTCTGATCCTCGTATATGGTGCCACCATTCAAGCTGAGTTAGGGCAGTAATTTGCTGAACCCTGGTTGAGACATAGGTCTGGAGGCGATGGGGCATGGTTTTGATCCAGGAGAGTGCTATCATGGAATCCGTGAAGCAGTATATGTCGGTGATGTTGAGGTCATCTTGTAGTTGTGAGAGAGTCTTGATAAGTTGCGCGAGAAGCAGTGCTCCAGCCAACTCCAGGCGGGGAATTGTCAAGGTCTTGATGGGGGCTAAACGTGTTTTGGATTTCACCAGTGTCAGCGAAACCTCAGAACCATTGGTTGCTCGGAGATAGATGGCCGCGCAAAACCCCTGTTCAGACGCATCAGAGAAGCAGACCAACTGATAACTTGAATCTGTCTTCGGAAACGGACGAGGTATTGATATAGATGCTAACTGTGGCAACTGTTCAATTAGCTGGATCCACTGCCTACCTATCTCATGTGGAACTTCTTCGTCCCAATTCAACTTCCACTGCCATGTGCGTTGCATAATGCACTTTGCATAAAAGATGACCGGAGCGATGTAACCCAATGGGTCGTACAAACGTGCGATGGTAGATAGGATGATTCGCTTGGTAAGACCAGCTGGTGGTGGTGCAATCTCATATGAGAAGGAGTCTGTGGCTGGGTCCCACTTCATACCTAGGATTTTGGTGGTAGGTGTGTCTCCTGAGCATAGAGTCACTTGTTTCAGTGACTGCTGATCAGGTTCCAGCAGTGGAGAGTAGTTTGTGTTCCACTTACTCAGTTGGAAGCCACCCTTCTCAAGCAGAATGATGAGTTGCTGTTTGAGGGCAATTAGGTCGTCTGGCGTTTCTCCACCTCCAACAATGTCATCCACGTATGTATTATTGAGAAGCACATGCGCAGCAGCAGGGAATTCATGCTGATGATTGAGTGCATGCTGACGAATGACTCGTTGGGCAAGGTAGGGGGACGATCGAAGGCCATAGGTAATGGTATTCAGCTCGTAGAGCTGGACAGGGTCACTGGGGTCTGATCGCCAAGCTATTTGTTGAAACTTGCGATCACTTGGGTCCACCCATATCTGTCGAAACATCTTCACGATGTCGCAACTGAAAACTAGACTGTGACGCCGAAAATTGAGGAGAATGATATTCACATCAGCTTGCAGCTTAGGTCCAATGTGCAGATGGTCGTTGAGGTTGCCAGTCGGTGTTTTGAAGCTGGCGTCGAACACCACCCGCAGCTTGCGATCATCCCCATTGACCTTGTATACTGGGTGATGCGGTATAATGTATGAAGCCGGAGAAGATGCAGGGCTCATATGCCCAAGCTTTTCATACTCTTCCATGAAGGTCAAATAGTCTTTTTTGAGAGACTCTGATTTAGCCAACTTGGATTCCAGAGCATACAGACGGTTCATTGCTTGCTTGGTGCCGGGAACGATACTGGGGTTATGTCTTTTGAACGGCAGTGAAACCATGTAACGACCATCCTCCATACGGCGGTGCGTCTGAAGGAAATGAAGCTCACATTCCTTATCCTCAGGTGAGGGCATAGAGGACAAATCAGGCTCCTCCACTTCCCAGAATCTTTCCATGAGTGGAGCCAGATCCTCATGAGCCAACAATGCCACTGCTTGTGGCAAGTCGGAATCACATCCGAACCGGCCAATAACAGTGTACCCAAACACTGTGTCAAGCAGGCGAGGGCCATCAGCATGAATGGTAATAGGTGCGCTGGTTACCACTTCAGGGTAAAGATCAGCCCCAATGAGGCAATCAATGGGACCAGGTGTGGTAAAGGTAGGATCGCTGAGATCATATGTCAAATAATCATCCCAAATGTTGGACTGTAAGGATGATTGAGGAAGATAAGGTGTCACGGTTGGTACGACCACTGCCTCTGTTTCTAAGGGTTCCGAAGAATGCTTGGGTAGCAAGGCGAGTGTGATTTTCCCTTTTACGTTGCGAAGTGGTGATTGGTTTACACCGGCTATAGAACCCCTGAAAGGACGGGTGGTTCTGGCAAGGGTTTTGACACACTTTTCCGTCACAAATGAGAACTGACTGCCTGGGTCAAGGACACATCGTATGGATTGGGTATCACCTTGCGCATCACAAATGCGGGCAATGACAGTACCCAAAAGTACTCCTGCATTGCTTAGAGTGGTACTCGCACCCGAGAACCCAGGTTGATTAGAGGATTTTGTGGGAGCTGGTTGTTGCTCAGATTGGGATGATTTGTTAGAAAGATGGAGGTCGCTGTGGTGTCTGCCACCACATACACGGCAGCTGTTAGATGAGGTACACTGATTAGTTCTGTGTTGTATATGGAGGCAATTCCTACACCCAGTGAACTGCTTCAGCAGGTCGAGACGCTCAGAGGGTGAAGCCCCACGAAAGTTGGGACAATAACGTATAGCGTGGTCACCTTTACAGATGAAGCAGCTCTTTGTTGTCACCTAATTGGATTTTGAATTATCAGATGTGTGAGCCATTAGGGCAGGACGAGGACTAGGTTTGGGAGTAAATGAGTTGGGGGACTTTACCGCAGGTTTGGCGGGATGTTGTGATGAGGAGGGCTCAGATGATGGGGCTGGCGTGACACCAGCCAGACGAAGCACTTGGCAGCGATTTTGGACAAATTGTTTCAAAGTCACGAACTGCGGGAAAGTAGTGCCTATGATTGATGTCTCAAAAGCTTCCCTGGTGTGTGGATCCAAGCCACGTAAAGACAACTCACAAAGCAGGTATTCAGCAAAGTTGGTGATACCTAAGTTCTGAAGCGAAGCTACACTCTCAGTCACCTGAGCTAGGTAGACCTGAAGAGTGTCTGCAGTAGGTTTCCCAGCAGGAGACCTGTAATTCAGCAACTTATCCAGGTATACGCATGCTTGCTTACGTTTGTTGTCATACACTTGTAGTAATGAAGTCCACGCCTGCTCGAAGTTTTCACCAAGAACTGGAAGGTGCTTGACAACGCCCAATGCAGCACCATCTAGATAGCTGATGAGGTAGTGAAACCTCTCAGCATCGGACAAGGACGTCTCCTCTTTGATCAGTGAGGTAAATAATTGCTTGAACGACGGCCAGAGGGATAAGTCTCCATGAAATTTACGGATTGGTATTTTAGGAAGAATTGCTCGTGAGGTTGTAACACCAGTATTAGAGGTATGTAATGAGGAATTAGCCGACACTGTAGAACTACGATTTATACTGGCCATTACCTGTATATGATAGCCGTGTGCATTATAGTAACAGGTTTTGATTTGCTCGAGATACGTCACATCCGTGGCTGAAGGGAAAGTGGGGGTAAGGTTATGAGTGTCTGCATAGCCCACTGCTTCATCCCATTTATCATTGAACTTATCATACAGTTTATCTAAGGTGGCAAACATTCCACAAAAGAGATTGCGCTCAGCAGACGATGTGGTTGCAGCCAAACCTTTTTTATGAATAGTAGCTATTTCTGAACCATAAGACTCATATTTGGCCTTCATACGAAGAAACCCCCTATTAGTGACATTAGCATCTTGAGTGGTCATGATTATTGAGCTAGGAGAATTATAGTGAATTGAGAAAGCTAACGATGGAAATGATATGACAGATAGACTAGGAAAGCTACAAACAGGTAGGTACCTACAATAATCACAGGCTATTCGAAATCACAGTTTGGTTTATTGCACCTGAAATAGTGGACTGAATTACTTAACTAGGTTATTTATGATAGATCCGGCTCGAAGTAACCAACAATGTTTGCCTGGTTATATGGCCCTTTGTTATTGTTGTGCGATCTATAGAAACCCTCGAAGGACCACTGGAATACCAGAGAGATGCTTAGGGTTGCAATAAACTGTCGGCAATTTAGTTCAGCATGCAATGAGATATAATGGACAGATATAATGAAATATCTCCCTATAGGTAACAGCTAAGAAAGTCAACAAAGACATGCAGTGGCCACTGAACCTACTGAATGATTTATGGTCATGTGCAAGTGAATTATTACAACTGAATGTGGAACCATACATTGATCATGCTGGCAAACAGTCTATGTAACTATAATGCTGCAGATGGTGGTGGGTGGTGTATAGGCACGTCGGTGTCCAGTGTCCGCGATGTTTGAGATAGGTACAGTTCGCCCAAATGGTTCGTGGGCTTTCCAGTTAGGTAACCCCTGTGGTGGCTAGGTACGGTATGTTGGAAAGATCTTACCGGGTTCCTTGATGATCCAGGGTAGGTAGGTTGGTAAGTGATGCAAAAGGAATCCCGATAGACCTAGTCTGGGGTCTATTGTCCAGAAAATCCGGGTTTCGCTGGTGACGATTTTGGTTGCGCCCGTCGCAAACGCAATGAGAGAGTTTGAATAATACGCGGGACAGCTGGGCCGGCCGGCTTGAAGAGCAATTCTCAGAAAATGAGATGACGAAAAAACGTTAGGGTAGGTCGGGACCGAAAGAAGATGAGAGAAAGTGAGAGTGGCTGACGTCATCATGCCAAATCCAAAGAAGCTGGTGTGTGAAATCCGAACACGTGGCGAATTCACCCTTTTCACTTGTAATACACTAAACTTAATTTTAATAAATACATAAAAATATAACATAATTTTCAGTATAGTTGGATAATGAACAAAAGCCCTACAAGAGTGAAGAAACTATCTGAATAATACGATGCGCATGGTTTAATAGTAATTGCAGCATCCACAGGTTGGCCCCCCTGCTAATATCGGCCGTAAATCAGCTGACAAGAACGGGTGGAATGGGTTTGTTTACAACAGATCGACGATATTTGTCGCTGGTTTTGATTGTGAGAAGTATGGAAGGCTAGTGAAAATGGTGTAAAAGTGATGCAGGCGGATGTGAAATTGAGTGGAAATGATGAAGGACAACTTTGTTTTGTGGTATGAAAATAGTGAAGATGCCGGAATTGCGAATTTCAGGTAACAAGAATGCATTCTTGTACATACTCCCCCAATTCGCAATGAAGTTCGTTGAAGTGGGCATGAGTTGTCAGGCATGGATGTCCTCGAGGACAAGAGGAATCATCTTCACTGATGGTCGCTTGTAAGTGCCATGTGGCGTCTTCACCGTCACAACTCGGACAATGTTGTCATCACCAGGATGCGTTGCAATAACCTTGCCAAGTGGCCATCTGGTTGGTGGCAGGTGGAGGTCAAGAAGGAGGACCAGTTCTCCAACTTTTAGGTTTGGCGACTTCTTTGTCCACTTCTGACGCGCTTGGAGAGTACTGAGATACTCTGCCTTCCATCGTGACCAGAAGTACTGGATGCGCTCACGGATCTGCTGCCAACGGTTTAAACGATTGGATGGTACATCCATTAAATCAGGTTCCGGCAGGGCAGTGATGGGTTGGCCGATTAAGAAGTGACCTGGTGTTAGTGGTTCAAGATCATCTGGGCTGCTTGACTGTGGCAGAATGGGGCGCGAGTTCAAAATGCCCTCCACCTTGGTGAAGATGGTGCAAAGTTCAGAGAGGGTGTAGGGACGATTCCCAAACGCCTTGTACAAGAGATCCTTGACACTTCTAACGGAAATCTCCCAACCTCCCCCAAAGTGTGGGGACGCTGGTGGGTTGAAAGTCCACTGTACACCGAGGTGAGAGGTGTGCTGGACAATGGATGATTGGTCTTCTGAGCTTTGCCAAAGGTTGTACACCTCTTGGATGTACCTTGCCGCACCTTGGAAGTTAGTACCACAGTCGGAAACCATTTGAGAAGGCAAACCTCGCCGAGATGAGAACCGATCGAAGGCATCCAGAAATCCTTCAACAGATAGTGATGTTGCGACTTCCAAGTGTAAGGCTCGTGAAGACATACACAAAAATAGACACAGGTATGCCTTGACATGGTGGGCACTTCGTCTGGAAGTCTCCCTGTACAAAAATGGGCCCGCAAAATCTACCCCTGTAATGAGGAATGGGCGTACCGCTGCAAAACGTGATTTAGGTAGATCACCCATAAACGGAATAATAGCGTTCTTTGAGAACCTGGTGCAAACGACGCACTTGTGTCTCACGGCTCTAATGAGGTTGCGTGCCTTTGGAATCCAGTATTCCTGACGGATCATGGCGAGTAGAGCCGTTGGACCAATATGATGTCCTTCTCGATGAAAATGGTCTATGATGAGGTTAGTGTAATAGGAGCGAGATGGGAGTAAGATTGGGTTCTTATGGTCTGGCATGAGTGGTGCTTTGGCTAATCTACCGCCAACACGAGCCAATCCCTCAGGGTCAATGAATATGTTGAGGCGGCGTAATTCAAGACTCATGTCATTGAATGATGATCCCGTGAACACCTCCGGAAAATAATGGTGTTGTAGCAACTTGATATAGTGATGGTTGGCACTGCGGAACTCGACCGACGAAACAGGGCCAGTAGTACGATACATCTTGAATCGCTTTAGAATGCGGGAGTTGTTTATAAAACGTTTGATGTAGGCAATCACTCGAATGAGGCGCTTGAAAGACGAGTGACGTCTGGCGTAATCGATGAGTTCCTGATTCGGGACCACGGCAACAAGTGCCAGATGGCCAGGTCGCATTTCCGGTAGTTCCATGGGAACAAGCTCGGACGATACAGGCCACTGTTCAATTGGCTGATAACACCAGGAAGGGCCTGTCCACCACAAATGGTGGTCGCAGAGTGATGATGGTAGAATACCACGAGATCCCACATCCGCTGGATTTTCTGATCCTCGTATATGGTGCCACCATTCAAGCTGAGTTAGGGCAGTAATTTGCTGAACCCTGGTTGAGACATAGGTCTGGAGGCGATGGGGCATGGTTTTGATCCAGGAGAGTGCTATCATGGAATCCGTGAAGCAGTATATGTCGGTGATGTTGAGGTCATCTTGTAGTTGTGAGAGAGTCTTGATAAGTTGCGCGAGAAGCAGTGCTCCAGCCAACTCCAGGCGGGGAATTGTCAAGGTCTTGATGGGGGCTAAACGTGTTTTGGATTTCACCAGTGTCAGCGAAACCTCAGAACCATTGGTTGCTCGGAGATAGATGGCCGCGCAAAACCCCTGTTCAGACGCATCAGAGAAGCAGACCAACTGATAACTTGAATCTGTCTTCGGAAACGGACGAGGTATTGATATAGATGCTAACTGGCAACTGTTCAATTAGCTGGATCCACTGCCTACCTATCTCATGTGGAACTTCTTCGTCCCAATTCAACTTCCACTGCCATGTGCGTTGCATAATGCACTTTGCATAAAAGATGACCGGAGCGATGTAACCCAATGGGTCGTACAAACGTGCGATGGTAGATAGGATGATTCGCTTGGTAAGACCAGCTGGTGGTGGTGCAATCTCATATGAGAAGGAGTCTGTGGCTGGGTCCCACTTCATACCTAGGATTTTGGTGGTAGGTGTGTCTCCTGAGCATAGAGTCACTTGTTTCAGTGACTGCTGATCAGGTTCCAGCAGTGGAGAGTAGTTTGTGTTCCACTTACTCAGTTGGAAGCCACCCTTCTCAAGCAGAATGGTGAGTTGCTGTTTGAGGGCAATTAGGTCGTCTGGCGTTTCTCCACCTCCAACAATGTCATCCACATATGTATTATTGAGAAGCACATGCGCAGCAGCAGGGAATTCATGCTGATGATTGAGTGCATGCTGACGAATGACTCGTTGGGCAAGGTAGGGGGACGATCGAAGGCCATAGGTAATGGTATTCAGCTCGTAGAGCTGGACAGGGTCACTGGGGTCTGATCGCCAAGCTATTTGTTGAAACTTGCGATCACTTGGGTCCACCCATATCTGTCGAAACATCTTCACGATGTCGCAACTGAAAACTAGACTGTGACGCCGAAAATTGAGGAGAATGATATTCACATCAGCTTGCAGCTTAGGTCCAATGTGCAGATGGTCGTTGAGGTTGCCAGTCGGTGTTTTGAAGCTGGCGTCGAACACCACCCGCAGCTTGCGATCATCCCCATTGACCTTGTATACTGGGTGATGCGGTATAATGTATGAAGCCGGAGAAGATGCAGGGCTCATATGCCCAAGCTTTTCATACTCTTCCATGAAGGTCAAATAGTCTTTTTTGAGAGACTCTGATTTAGCCAACTTGGATTCCAGAGCATACAGACGGTTCATTGCTTGCTTGGTGCCGGGAACGATACTGGGGTTATGTCTTTTGAACGGCAGTGAAACCATGTAACGACCATCCTCCATACGGCGGTGCGTCTGAAGGAAATGAAGCTCACATTCCTTATCCTCAGGTGAGGGCATAGAGGACAAATCAGGCTCCTCCACTTCCCAGAATCTTTCCATGAGTGGAGCCAGATCCTCATGAGCCAACAATGCCACTGCTTGTGGCAAGTCGGAATCACATCCGAACCGGCCAATAACAGTGTACCCAAACACTGTGTCAAGCAGGCGAGGGCCATCAGCATGAATGGTAATAGGTGCGCTGGTTACCACTTCAGGGTAAAGATCAGCCCCAATGAGGCAATCAATGGGACCAGGTGTGGTAAAGGTAGGATCGCTGAGATCATATGTCAAATAATCATCCCAAATGTTGGACTGTAAGGATGATTGAGGAAGATAAGGTGTCACGGTTGGTACGACCACTGCCTCTGTTTCTAAGGGTTCCGAAGAATGCTTGGGTAGCAAGGCGAGTGTGATTTTCCCTTTTACGTTGCGAAGTGGTGATTGGTTTACACCGGCTATAGAACCCCTGAAAGGACGGGTGGTTCTGGCAAGGGTTTTGACACACTTTTCCGTCACAAATGAGAACTGACTGCCTGGGTCAAGGACACATCGTATGGATTGGGTATCACCTTGCGCATCACAAATGCGGGCAATGACAGTACCCAAAAGTACTCCTGCATTGCTTAGAGTGGTACTCGCACCCGAGAACCCAGGTTGATTAGAGGATTTTGTGGGAGCTGGTTGTTGCTCAGATTGGGATGATTTGTTAGAAAGATGGAGGTCGCTGTGGTGTCTGCCACCACATACACGGCAGCTGTTAGATGAGGTACACTGATTAGTTCTGTGTTGTATATGGAGGCAATTCCTACACCCAGTGAACTGCTTCAGCAGGTCGAGACGCTCAGAGGGTGAAGCCCCACGAAAGTTGGGACAATAACGTATAGCGTGGTCACCTTTACAGATGAAGCAGCTCTTTGTTGTCACCTAATTGGATTTTGAATTATCAGATGTGTGAGCCATTAGGGCAGGACGAGGACTAGGTTTGGGAGTAAATGAGTTGGGGGACTTTACCGCAGGTTTGGCGGGATGTTGTGATGAGGAGGGCTCAGATGATGGGGCTGGCGTGACACCAGCCAGACGAAGCACTTGGCAGCGATTTTGGACAAATTGTTTCAAAGTCACGAACTGCGGGAAAGTAGTGCCTATGATTGATGTCTCAAAAGCTTCCCTGGTGTGTGGATCCAAGCCACGTAAAGACAACTCACAAAGCAGGTATTCAGCAAAGTTGGTGATACCTAAGTTCTGAAGCGAAGCTACACTCTCAGTCACCTGAGCTAGGTAGACCTGAAGAGTGTCTGCAGTAGGTTTCCCAGCAGGAGACCTGTAATTCAGCAACTTATCCAGGTATACGCATGCTTGCTTACGTTTGTTGTCATACACTTGTAGTAATGAAGTCCACGCCTGCTCGAAGTTTTCACCAAGAACTGGAAGGTGCTTGACAACGCCCAATGCAGCACCATCTAGATAGCTGATGAGGTAGTGAAACCTCTCAGCATCGGACAAGGACGTCTCCTCTTTGATCAGTGAGGTAAATAATTGCTTGAACGACGGCCAGAGGGATAAGTCTCCATGAAATTTACGGATTGGTATTTTAGGAAGAATTGCTCGTGAGGTTGTAACACCAGTATTAGAGGTATGTAATGAGGAATTAGCCGACACTGTAGAACTACGATTTATACTGGCCATTACCTGTATATGATAGCCGTGTGCATTATAGTAACATGTTTTGATTTGCTCGAGATACGTCACATCCGTGGCTGAAGGGAAAGTGGGGGTAAGGTTATGAGTGTCTGCATAGCCCACTGCTTCATCCCATTTATCATTGAACTTATCATACAGTTTATCTAAGGTGGCAAACATTCCACAAAAGAGATTGCGCTCAGCAGACGATGTGGTTGCAGCCAAACCTTTTTTATGAATAGTAGCTATTTCTGAACCATAAGACTCATATTTGGCCTTCATACGAAGAAACCCCCTATTAGTGACATTAGCATCTTGAGTGGTCATGATTATTGAGCTAGGAGAATTATAGTGAATTGAGAAAGCTAACGATGGAAATGATATGACAGATAGACTAGGAAAGCTACAAACAGGTAGGTACCTACAATAATCACAGGCTATTCGAAATCACAGTTTGGTTTATTGCACCTGAAATAGTGGACTGAATTACTTAACTAGGTTATTTATGATAGATCCGGCTCGAAGTAACCAACAATGTTTGCCTGGTTATATGGCCCTTTGTTATTGTTGTGCGATCTATAGAAACCCTCGAAGGACCACTGGAATACCAGAGAGATGCTTAGGGTTGCAATAAACTGTCGGCAATTTAGTTCAGCATGCAATGAGATATAATGGACAGATATAATGAAATATCTCCCTATAGGTAACAGCTAAGAAAGTCAACAAAGACATGCAGTGGCCACTGAACCTACTGAATGATTTATGGTCATGTGCAAGTGAATTATTACAACTGAATGTGGAACCATACATTGATCATGCTGGCAAACAGTCTATGTAACTATAATGCTGCAGATGGTGGTGGGTGGTGTATAGGCACGTCGGTGTCCAGTGTCCGCGATGTTTGAGATAGGTACAGTTCGCCCAAATGGTTCGTGGGCTTTCCAGTTAGGTAACCCCTGTGGTGGCTAGGTACGGTATGTTGGAAAGATCTTACCGGGTTCCTTGATGATCCAGGGTAGGTAGGTTGGTAAGTGATGCAAAAGGAATCCCGATAGACCTAGTCTGGGGTCTATTGTCCAGAAAATCCGGGTTTCGCTGGTGACGATTTTGGTTGCGCCCGTCGCAAACGCAATGAGAGAGTTTGAATAATACGCGGGACAGCTGGGCCGGCCGGCTTGAAGAGCAATTCTCAGAAAATGAGATGACGAAAAAACGTTAGGGTAGGTCGGGACCGAAAGAAGATGAGAGAAAGTGAGAGTGGCTGACGTCATCATGCCAAATCCAAAGAAGCTGGTGTGTGAAATCCGAACACGTGGCGAATTCACCCTTTTCACTTGTAATACACTAAACTTAATTTTAATAAATACATAAAAATATAACATAATTTTCAGTATAGTTGGATAATGAACAAAAGCCCTACAAGAGTGAAGAAACTATCTGAATAATACGATGCGCATGGTTTAATAGTAATTGCAGCATCCACAGGTTGGCCCCCCTGCTAATATCGGCCGTAAATCAGCTGACAAGAACGGGTGGAATGGGTTTGTTTACAACAGATCGACGATATTTGTCGCTGGTTTTGATTGTGAGAAGTATGGAAGGCTAGTGAAAATGGTGTAAAAGTGATGCAGGCGGATGTGAAATTGAGTGGAAATGATGAAGGACAACTTTGTTTTGTGGTATGAAAATAGTGAAGATGCCGGAATTGCGAATTTCAGGTAACAAGAATGCATTCTTGTACAGTATATATAACCCGTCTCGCAGACCCTCCTTAGGTTAGTACCTAAACCCGTACTCGTTACTAGGTACCTACCTGAATCACGAGTCAAATGTTGCTAAAATAATACAGCCGATGACAAACAGTAACTAAAACGGCAAAAAGAAACGCAAATAATGGAGTTCTAAAGGAAAATTGTTTATGTGGAGTGAAATAGATGCCCCTTCTGCGTTGATCACTGTTGTCTGTGGTCAATACCTGTAATGAACCGTTGTGTAATAACTTGCCCATCAATAATACTTCAACGGTTGTTCGAATTGCAAAAGTACCGATCCAGACCCTTCTTGGTAGATGAACCGTTGTGTAATAATTTACCGTTGTGTAATAATTTGCCGTTGTGTAATAATTTACCGTTATGTAATAATTTACAATTGTGTAATAATTTGCCCATCAATAATACTTCAACGTTTGTTCAAGTTTCAGAAGTACCTACCAACAAAATCCAATAGTCCATCACTTGTCAAATGAAATAATATCGCAGAACAAATAACTCGACTTCATACAGCTATCCTTGATTATAATCAGATGCTCCGTTGTTATGATATCCGGGCCGGAGTTATACCGTTTGATTCACGATCGTGTTGACGAAGCTTTTTGGTGCACACGAACGGCTGGACGTACGATGCTCCGGGTGGCCTCAAAAAATTGTTTAGCCTAAGACAAATATAATAACGAGACACGCTGGCTCCTGTCTGGTTGGAGATGATCATTTTAATTACAATCATAATGAAATATTTTCATAGGTAGATTAATATCTCCCCATTATGTTTGGGTGAGAATCAACATTTCGAACATTCACCTTAATATTATTTACATAAGTAGGTGGGTATCATAATAAGTCCACTGTTTTGAGTGTCAAGTAGGTATTCATGGTCAAACAGGATTTTCAGAAATTTCGAGGGACTTTATTATGCTTTATTATGTGATGGGTGAGGGGGAGGGGGGCGATAAGGGGGGTGTGAGGGGTGATAAGGGGGGTGTGAGGGGGTGATAAGGGGGTGTGAGGGGGTGATAAGGGGGGTGTGAGGGGTGAGGGGAGATAAAGGGGGTTAAGGGGTGGTCGAGGGGTTTGGTAAGGGGTGGGTGAGGGGGTTGGTAAGGGGCGGGTGAGGGGGTGGTGCCACCCGCTAAGGCTCCCAGCAGCTGGTTAGACTGACGAGCATGTTCAAACAGGAATGTCCCAGGACCCGCATATTGACTCTACTAACAGTACTTAACAATACTTGGTGGTTTTATTTTATTTGTATTTTATTTCTCAGTTATGTATAAGAATCGATTTATTGAATTATAAATTTTGGTTTAATTTGGTGTGTCCCGTAACAATAATTAAATAACATCCCGTAAATAATAAATAAATGAAATTCAATTCCAGCGTTCTATGAATTTAAATAAATCACCACTTCGAAATTGTAAACCGTACAGCAGATCTTAAGTGAAGCTAGCAGTTGAGTGGTCAAACGGAACAACATGATGGGGTGGGAGGGGGTTTAGTCGTCAACATTTGGTCATTTGATTGGTGCTCAGGTTAGTCGTAGTGGGGGAATGTGTGGACTAGAAGTGCCGATGTCAGGGGCACATGCGGATGATGAGGATTTACGACGGACGTTGAAACACTGGCCCTAGACCTACGCTACCGAGCCCCCATCGATTCTCCAATGAGTTGTATTGCACAGGGCTATGAGAACTGTTTCCCACTAGTTTCACCTAAACGCACAATTGACTGAAAGCATGATCCAGCTGGACAAAAACAATGTCATTATATTCGTTTGAGCATTTTTCAAGTTGAAAAATCACAATTTTACATTATTTTTTAAGCAACAAAAAAGGAATATTTACCCGTTTGAAATAATTTTTCCTTGCCTGTGCTCACCGTGCCATAAATTGTTTTGGCAATGTGAGGGTATATGTTTCCGATAGAAGAAGTTGGGTTCATTCGGGTGAGGACCACAAAATCGTCGAATACGGTTAACTTGTCTTACAAAAACTTAACGAAAAATTAAAATGTAGTTTACGGAGAATGTGAACTCAAATTTCGTCTTAAGCATTACAATGATCGTGAAATAGGAGTTATGCGTATGACAAGAGTCTTAGTTTGCAGACTCACAAACAAATGTTGGAGTCGAATTTCGATGAAATTGAAATGGGGCCACCATGGGCCCAACTCGCACCTACACACCGAGTATGAATTGGTTACGAATATTCTTCTGTATGATTATAGGAATTGCAAGGAATTAAAGTTTTCGCATGCGTAGACAAAAGGCAAAGTCCGACATGGAAGAGATTGGACCGTCAAACCGGTGTGGAATCCTTTCGCGTAGTTGTGAGAATTCGAGAACATAGTTACATACGGACAGGTACGGAATCAAAATCGATCAGATAGACTTGAAATGCAAAACACGAGTTAACATTCTTATTTCAGAGGACAACAATTTTTTCTTTTCCAGAAGCGGTCACAGGGCTTTCACTACCTTGGTAGACTCCAAAAAACAATAAACGCTGCAAATTATTACACAAAGTTTTATTATTACCTGTAAAAATGCCCCTTCTGCGTAGATCACTGTTTTCTGTAGTCAATACCCTTGACCCCCCCCCCCCCCCCACCAAGGAAAGCCCTAAATCGAGTGCTGGAGCTTAAAGCTTCATACAAATGCGCGGGATTCAGTAATGCAATCGCTAATTATTTGTAGTTATTCATGAAGCATAAGGTAATATAATAAACCGTTGTGTAATAATTTACCTGTACAGATGCCCCTTCTGCGTAGATAGTATAATAAACCGTTGTGTAATAGTTTACCCAATACTACTTCAACATTTGTTCAAGTTGTAAAAGTACCTATCAACAAAATCCAAAAGATCCATAATTTTTCAAATGAAATAATATCACAGAACAACCAACTCGACTTCATACAGCCATCCGTGATTATAATCAGGTGCTACCTAGCGATGATATCTGAGCCGGATTTATACCGTTTGACGAAGCTTTTCGGTGCAAACAAACGGCTGGTCGTACAATGAATGAGCTACGGCGTTCTAAAAATTCAAACCCCAATTTTTCACCCCTTAGAGATGACTGACAGTAACGCCGAGCTTCGAAGATCATTTACACCCCAAACGGGACCTACAAACCAAATTTCATAAATTTTGGTTCACAGTTTCTAGGCAAAGTGCAAAAAACGGCGTACGGCGGACGGACAGACATTTTGTAATTCTATTTCGGATTCTACGTTTCTTGAAACGGAAACCATCAATTTTTGAGGGGGGTTTACAATTTTTTTCATGCTCGATTCCCAAGGTTCACTATTGAAAATAATAAGCCAAAATACTAGTGATAAGGATGAATCTCAGCAACTACTTCACGCTGACTCGCAATTCACACATTCCTGGTACTTACTGATCACATATGCCAAAAAGCATGTTGCTGAGTTAATATGTATTGACAACTCTGATAATTATACATGTACACCATGATGCGAGCTCTCTTTGCACTTGAGAAACCGAATGAATAAGGAATTGCCCTACGTAAATCTTATGAGCACCAAAATTGATATCAAGTTTAAAAAAAAGAAGGAGGTAAGTACCTATAGAATGGTGATTCAAGTCAAAAGAAAACTATTTCAAAAGTACTGTTCCCCCAAAAAACGGATCGAATTCCAGTTATCGAGGGCCACAAATCGCTAAAATCTCTATAGATAGCTAAAATAACCGTGGCTGATATAAATTCACGTCAAGTTCAAGTTTTTGGGGATACAAAATTTTGAAAGTAGATGACCTCAACTTCGAAAATTTTCTCTCATGTTCATACTGCACGACTGGAACTTTCTCATTGCCGAACGTTAGTGAGGCTTCTTCCTTTGGCCTCAAGCATTTGCTGTACATTTTTGGTGCCACCATGGTGCCAGCGAACAGCACTACGCTAGTACCAGTGGTGCCACTTGTCAGAAAACGTGTGTTTTGTATAGTTTTTCATGTTCTCCAACATGCTGACTTTCAAAGCTCGATCAATCATCCTTACAGCGATTAACTAATAATATGCAGCCATAAATAGTTACGAAAATTGCTATTATTGACCGTGGTATATTGGCATGATTCGAGCCTATTTTCAAAACAGCGTGAGGCACCTACCCAGCGGACCCACTAGTGGGTAGGAACTCTCACGCCACGAATGATAGGCACCAAAATGATGGTGTATGGAAGTGCCCACCCATTTGGCAGATGTTTTTGGATGGGTTTCCAAATAGGGGACAATATTTTAGGTCCGAATCCGAGGCCTAAATGAAACGTAACGTGGGAAGCGCTCATGTATTTTCCAAAACTGCTGGTTGATCCTGGCAATGTTTCCATAATCGACGCAGGTGCCCGATGTGGAGTAAGCAGGAGAATTAATGCGGCGAGCAGCTGAGACGGAGGAGGAGCGGCGCCGTCTGGCGGCCAGCCCGGGAAATAAACGGGTTGGAAAACTGCCACCGGCGGATTATTGTGGAATTTTTCGTTCTCCCTTATAATATGAAATATCTCACCGCACCAGCTCTCGACTCCATACGCACACGGGCGTCACGGGGAAGCGTGTACGGCCATTCAGCTCTGTATGGGACACCAACACGACGACGGGTCTCTCAGTATGAGACACAAACACGGAACCCTTGTATGGAATACCAACACACCAGCCCTCACTTCCTTTTCCCGCTCTAGACGGTACACACCGCCGCGCGTAGAGCAGTTATCCCTTGTTATACACACTCGCACAATGGAGACCCCGGACACGCACGCACACGCTGGCGTACGCCTCTTCTTACTGTTTATTTTCCTCCCCACTGAACTAAGAATTTATTTCTCTTTGTCGCCCTTTTGTTAACCTCCCGGCACCCCCGTCACACGCACACGTGGACGGACGCTCTCGTGTAATTGCACACACATGTGCACGCTTGGTGTAAACACATCAGCCGGTTTTACTTATTTTATATTCCCTATTCTATCCATAATGTAATTTTCTAGCTCCATAAACGAAGTTTTTATTCAAACGCGTACAACTTCACACAAAGTTTTTGTCCTCAGATTAAACAAACTGTCGAGTAATGCATGGTGAGGGAGCGGACTCCACCTGAATGACACGCAGCACTGGCAGTACTGGATTCGGTAGAAATCGCCCGAAGGATTTTCCCGTCGAGCTATGATCGGCTGGAAGTGGACGGTGCTTGCGCCCGATCGTCTGGCCAATCATGGACCCACTGGCCGATGGTTCAGTTCGATAACCAATTGTTCCCTTTTCCCCTTCCATCGGTGTAAAATGGAGGGACAATCCAATCGGCCGGTTACCAACAATGATAATCGGGTTAGCGCCACTTCAACCGATCATAATGCGACAGTTCGACCGGTGAAGCCTATTTTTTATCTCAGCTTATGGTGACCATTGTGTGCTCCAAATATTTCCACACACTTTGAAAACATCTATTCGTCACTCGATTAAATAATTAGGTAGGTATCGGCAGGCTAAATTTCAAATTTCCTAAATCAATAAAATGCATCAGTAGGTTATAGGACACCAAAAAACGCATTTTGTGTAAGAAACTTGTATTTCTATAACTTGTGGCACTTCTAATAATAATAAAAGCTTTTTGTGGCAATCACATTGCAGGAATGAAAAAATATGAGAATCTAATAGATATCAATACTATCTTTTGCAACCTTTGGGTTTTACACATAGGTGAACATACCTTGGTATCTATAAAGAACATTAGTGCTTCACGAACATACCGCCAGGGGTGTGCAATATATCTCGCTCGATCCCTGCATCGCTCGGTGAATTGATGACGACGGCCGAATTGAGTAAGCAGAAGAGAGAGAAGAATTCTTCCCAGAACATAATTCACATTGATAGTAAACGCGTTGGTGGAATAATCACAGCTTTGCGTCAAGTATGATTTAGAGGAGCCCGATATGTGCAGCAGTTAGGGAAGAGGAAGAAAGTATGGGGCGAGGTTATTCGATGGGAAGGGGGGGGGGGGGATGACGAAATGAATGGTGGGGCTTACGTGACGGACGGTTGGTAATGAGCCAGAGGGCGGGGAAGGGGATATAGTTAGTGGATGGGAGGTAGAGGTGTTCAAACCTCTCAGATTACCTCACATCGTTGAGTTCGCATGAGAACGAACTCCTACTATCGATGTTGACTTAGTTCTAAAAACGCTGGAAATTCCTTGTCACATGGGTTTATTATTCTACTGGACATACCTACCGAAATGTTGGCTGTACATTTATTGTTTCATTCAAGCGTAATAATCGAAATAGCTATTTCAGATGGTTTCCATCAATTTCGGCCCCTAAAACACAAATTACGTGAGCTCCTTTTTTAAAAATATCTTTGATTATTGACATTGCCATTTAATCGTCTTGATCCGTGTTGGCGTGTTGACACTTTTTCCAGTGTTATTATAAAAATCGATGGTGATTTCAGACGATTTCCCAGGTTTTTCACTCATAAAAAATCAATTTTGGGAGCTGAACCTTTGGTAGAACTCAATTTTCCACTCTTTCGTCAAAATCGACTTCATATTCGGTCTTCTCGTCCCCAAAAAGATGGAAAACGATATCTCAAAAGCTCATGTTACTAACATGTTACTAAAACTCAGAAAGTACCTATTTTTATACACATTTTCACTCATAACACCCCTGGGTATATTCCGATCGGGCTGCAAAGTTTCGGGACAAAACTAGGGCCCAAATGGAGCATGTGTGCGAAAGAACGACTTTTTTAGACAGAAAATGAAGCCGGTACACGTGATACCGGCGGACGGCATTGAATTTTTGGAATCTACGCACCTTGAAACGGAAAAGAAAAAATGTTGTGGGGGTGTTATAAAAATTTGTTTGCTGAGCGAATAGGTACATCGGTGGTATTATTCACAGAATAATAAACCAAAAAAAAGAATCCCGCGGCTGGATTTTTTGCCTGACCGAGTTAACTGTTGTCTAGTAACATACTTTTTTCAACGCTTGCTGCTAAAATCCGTATTTTTTGCGGTTTTAATATCTATTCAGAAACATCCGCCCCTTTGTCGGGTCTACACCGCCCCCTCCCTCAATATTCTTGTAACATCCGTGTATTTGGTGAACACACACCTTATTTTTATTATTTTTTTATTTTACAATTATTTCAACATAAAACTAATAACTGACATTATTGCATTCTGTTAAAATGTTACTACCCCTTACTTTGACGACACTCGTTTGTTAATATGGGCCATTCTCACAGGAAACGACTACTCGATGTCCAGAGTGTTTTCCAAGCCCTATTGAGAGTTGTAACCAAGATAAATATTCATGCACTTGTGGCGAACTAAATGTAGTAGGTAAGGGCTGTACGATATTTCGGGGTTTATATAGATAATAAGCTTAAATGGGATGATCATGTTAAATATGTCACCAATCAATTAAGGAAAACAGCGTTTGTTATGAGTAAGATGAAACTGTTGGATGAGCGAATCAAAAAAACCGTATATATGCCATGGCACAATCAAGTTTACAGTTTGCAATAATAATACACAGTCAAGGACATGGCAGAGAAGCTTCCTCGTGGCCTTCACAGTATGCCACCATTAAATTTTCAGGAAACTATAAATGACCGTATTACCGTATTAGATACCTAAGAGGAAAACCATATAGAATGAAACTCCCTAAAATAAAAAGAACCTTCGCAGGGCGCAGTTCTCAATATAGAATTATGGTAGTCTTCAATTGTTTATTCAATACTATTCATCAATTATTTGTTAATGATAGCATTCATCCCTTACATAAGCTGAACAATATGTTAAAAAAATGTATATTAACAATGGGTAATACGGTATCCTTCAGTGATGAGTGGAAATATCCTAAATATGCACGTAACTGAAAGAATATCTTTATTTATTATTGTACTTTTTTTGCAACTAGTATTTAACTCACTTCTAATGAAAATCTGAAAGTGCAGTAATTGGCTCATGTATGCCAATACAAGCGATGCTTTTAGGCATGCATTATCTTCTGAAATGTGAGAATTAGATCGGCTTAAGGTTTATTATTATATTCAGATTCATGTAACTTACGTTAAGAATTCTACATATTGTAAAGAAGGAAGAATACAGGTCATTTGATTTCATTTCATTATAATTTTCTGAGTTGACAAACATTTCTTATTGTTTATCTGACTTTATCTAGAACCTTTTCTTTCCACCTAATTAGTCTAGTTCTCTTGATATTCGGTTTCAGGGGTTTTCATAATTAAATTAGTGAATATATTTTTCGAAAATCAAGAGTAAAACATGTCCGTCCAAACCTAAGTAATTGGCCTCTATAACAGGCATTGCCCCTTCGGGAAAATTAAACCGAAGGACTTACCGGCGCCTTGGATTTCGTGCGATATAAGACAGGTGATGGAGGCACGCGATAATGCGTTTAAAATCTTCAGAAAAACCAAGTCCCCAGAGTGTCACAAAATTTATAAAAAACTTAAGAACCAACTTAAGCAAGTCCTACGTAATGCTAAAACTAGGCATTTTCAGTCGTTGTTCTGCACTTTTCGATCACCTGGAGATTTTCGGAACATCTTTAGGGGGTTGGGAATCGGAAGGGACAGGAGAGATGCCATTTCTCTTCCAGTGTCAGTCTGTGAGCCCAACGATCATTTTGTGAATGAGGAGCCTAACAGTGTTGACCTAGATAAAGTTGTTAAGCACTATAACTTCTCTTTGTTTGGCCAATGCGACGTTGTCCATTGATTCCTTATCCGATAGCAGGGTTCGGGAATGCTGATTTATGGTTAAGTCCAACTCAGTTGGGTGCGATGATTTACCTTAGTCGAGCCTTCGACCTGATTAGGCATGATATTTTGACTGCAACTTTACAAGCACTTGGTTTATCTGACATACCAATTAAACTATTTGCATCTTACCTATCAGGTCGCGCGCAAAGTACTCGTGCCCCGGACGGTTCGCGTTCCGCCTGGCTTGATGCCCAAGGTTCTGTTTTATCGGCCTTATTATTCACAATTTTGTCGAATACCTTGACTGATTAGCTGCAATACTGCTCGCATTAAAGCTTGGTGCGTTGACCATGGTATGGCCATTAATGCTTGTAAGAGTAGAGCTATGTTCATAGGTACTTCGAAGCTGATTTAAAGCATAGAGCTGAGTAATGTTGAGCGGATCAGGATAGGTGATTCTCCCTTGGATTTAGTCAGGGAGTTCAAAAATCTTGGCGTCCTTGTGAGCGATACGTTGAACTGGGATTCCCATGTGAATAAGATTTGTAGAAAAGTGCATTAGGGTTTATACCAGTTACATATAACGGCTTTCGATTTCCCCAAGTACGTTAGGGCACAAATGACTCAATCACTGATTTTGCCATATTTTGAGTACGCTTCTCTCGCATTATGTGATTTGACCAGTAATCTAATGGATAAGCTACAAAAGGCGATGAACTGTGTTGTGAGATTTGTATGTAGACTAAGGCTAGACTCTCATGTAACTCCCTCGCAGAGGGGACTACGGAAAATAATATGAGCTCAAACTCTTTTTTCAGAACCCACGATACTGGTGACACATTGCTCACGGAGAGAAAACTGTCACAAACGAATAATTCCTTTATTCCTGGCGACAAAATTACTCGAGTGGACCGTTTGCAGGACGAACCAAGAGAAGGATCAGCCATGTAGAAGCTCGCTAAGTTTTGATGATTTACCACCGATCCGGGAAAAGAACTATCAAGTAGCTCGTATCAATATTCCTGCTCCTAGACTCTCTTATGTAATTGCATCATTCTATTCAGCATACGATAACCTCGTAAACCAATCTGATTTTCAGTCAATCATTCAGAGGATGGGCACGTGCTTATCCTTGGTAGCTACCTCAACGCCAAACATCCAAGGTGGGGTTCAACCACACCAAATCCAAGAGAACTGAGTCTGACAGGTCTCGTCAATGCACGAACATTTGAAGTTTGATATCCGTTTGGAACCACTCATTTCCCAGATAATCCTGCACACCCCCCAGACATTCTGTTTTTTTTTTTTTTTGTTTTTTTCAAAGCCCCTTCTCTGCTAGCTGTAGTAAGACAATTTCATTCGACACCCAGCAGCAAGCAAAGCCTCAGGGTATGCTAATATAGTAAGATGACTCCTAATCCTCATTCCTCGTAAAACATTATAATTAGTAAAATATATAAGAATTGCTTCTGCCTAAACCAGTCGCCTTGAACCATCATCCCAGTAACACAATTCGGCTTTTGGAACGCTCAATCTTGCCTGCACAAATTGCATCGAGTGGTTCATAAAATCCTGTGTACCTACGAAGAGAAAGAAATCTGCATCGGGTTTTCTGCCGACACCGAGCCAGCGGTTGATCAAGTGTGTAACCCAGGACTGCTTTCTGAACTGAAGTCTTCCTTTCCCGATACATACTACAGAGTCCTCCTCTCATATCTGATAGACCGCACCATCACAGTTAGACACCATGAGGCAAGTGCTCCGCAGGGCAGCGTCCTGGGTCCTTTATTATACGTGGTCAATGCAGATGATATCCCTACTTCACCAAAAATAACCATTACACAGTTAGGGGACGATACAGCCTTCCTCTGTAACTCACTCAGAGGCGAGGGAGCTTGAGGAGTGTTTGTTTGGTATGAACGAGCAAGCAATAGGGCGAAAAATGAAGTAAATCAGCAAAAGTCTCCAGGCTAAAAAACGAAATATTCTCAGGGACAGGGTAATTGCGCGTCCCAGTTACACCGTAAATATTGAATTGATATACCGTTCCAACTCAACGAATTTAATATTAATTTATTACCAAGTCCAGCTCAGTAATTTTCACTTACTCGCGAAATTACGATGATAAGTAGTATTCTACATCGGTAATACCACTGTTCCTGCAGAAACCGATGTCCGCTATCTAGGGCTTACCTTGGACAACGGTTAACCTGCGATGCCCCACTACACTCAAACGAAACGGCCACCGTTCAAGGAAGTTGAAATCACATCTGGCGAAATGATCACTGTTAACACTCGATACAAAATGTCTAATCTACCAGAAGTTGAAAAGAGCAATATAGAAATACGGTAGTCAAAGCCGGTGCAATGTCTAATTTATCGTTTTAAACCGTATTAAATACATAATTTTGCTGTGGAGAATGGCAGTGGACTTGCATGTGTCAAGTTTGCTAAACGATATTTTAATGACATCATTACCTAAACTGTATATGTAATGGTGCTATACTTTGTTACAAAAAATAATAATGGCCCTCACAAATAGCCGATAGATTAAACGTAAGGAAAGGAGACGTACCTTTGTTTCCAATTGATCTAATCAAGAGTACTGCACGGTGTACCTGGAAATCATTAAAATATGCATTTGTTAGAACCATAAAATTGATCGAATTTTGTATCATGGCAATCAGCTTGAAATTAATCAAGTAGAGTAGAACCCTAAAGTAAGAATCAAAGAAATCGTGTTATTCGTAACTCCACACAGACAGGTACTGCAACTATGTAGGTAGGTAGCTGTTGGCCGATTGGTACTAGGGGCGGTCATGAGCTATCACAACCATACATAAAACATACATTAATTTATGAAAATAGTGTTTCGTTCAAATCTTACAAATAAACCGGTGATTACACTTTTTTTTAATTGTCTGAGATTACATAACTGGATAGAACGTTATAAATGTCAATATTTTCTGATTGCTGTACTGGAGTCATCAATATTAAACGTGAACTACTTGTAGCGGAATTTACTTGAGGAATGGTCCCGTATTCGATCCTCGGCCGGGCAAACGTTCACGTTTTTATCTAGCTGGATCGACATCCGATTTCAAGTAAGTAGGGGTAAAATACGGTGATTCCACTTATCACTGTTATTATCACCCCCCGCCCTGCCCAATGTCACAGCTGATGTGACGTCACAGGCTCCTACGTCAGAGCCTCCTAAGTCATGTCCATGGATGCTATACTGATATACATGTAGTATCCATGCTTGAAGAGATTGACTGATTGATTGAAGAGAGTATGTAAATGTTAATTACCTTGTACTGATGGAAGAGGTGATCACAGAGAAGAAGTCTCTTGATTGATTTCTCCAGACACAATGAGTTTACAGACCGGGAGTACCTATTTGAGTACCTAATTGTGTAGGAGCGGATATAACCTAGACATCGGTTGTGGTGAGGGAGTGTCAGTAACCTTAGGATTCATGAGAATACATGCATAGCTGACCAAGCAGTTCCCTGTAGAGCTGGAAGGTGACCTTGGCATGCATTTCAGTCTCAAAACCCTGTTACGACTTGCTCCGTGCTGACACAGCTCTTTCCCACGTTCATTTGATTCCTGGGAGATGATCAAACAGGTTTCATGTATCAGGCGTATCATCAGACAAGAACCTCATAGCAGGACGTCCT
The DNA here is from genome assembly GCA_954871275.1 of Leptopterna dolabrata. NCBI lineage: Eukaryota > Metazoa > Arthropoda > Insecta > Hemiptera > Miridae > Leptopterna > Leptopterna dolabrata. The sequence continues at coordinate 76,033,954 of OX940974.1, forward strand.
TTGGTTTCATGTTTCACCCCTTTTCCTACACCGATTTCCGAGTGAGATAATGAATATTATGGAAGCTTCGGTGAGAACCTCCTCCTGGTTCCTGTTCCTCTGTTACTCTCATCCTTCAAAAGACACCTAAAACGTGGCCCTACACCCGAAAAAATAATTGAAGACCTTTATCTATATCATAATCGATATCATCTGATTGAGAGCTATAAAAAGAGCCTAAACTCGATGGGTCTACGTTAAACCGGTTGCCCAAATATTTGACCCACCCTAAAAATTTTGATGTTGCCAAAATGAGCGGTAATGTGTACAGATTATTATCATCAGCTGAAAGAGCGGTGTGGGGAGGGGGGTAAAAAAACATCAGCTGATTCCTGAGAGGGAGTGGTCCTGGTGGGATAATACCCAAAAAATAATAATAACAGGGGCATGACGTCACAACAGCTGGTCTCTTGTTTGATAAAAGAAAGGTGTGGGGTCCTCAGCTGATTATATGATAAGAGGTTGGGAAGGGGAAATTGAAAATTCGAGGGAAAAACATTAGGTAAGGAGAGGTTAGGGAAGGGGAAAAATAATTTTGAAAATCGGAGGGAAAACCAAAGGCCACAGGAAAGATATGTGGAAAAGGATGGACCTTATAATTTGTATTATTGATCCAAGCTGTGGTAAAGGTGTGGTGGAGGGAGGGAGGGTCTACAAAAAGAGGCGGGAAAACGTACAGGTTATTGCTGTTATGTTTGAAAATTGGCGGTTAAAAACTGGAGGGAAAGAGAACATCAGCTGAATCCTCAGGGGGAGTGGTCCTGGTGGGAGGAATTCAAAAATTGGCGGTTAAAAAAGGCGGGAGATTGATTACCAGCTGATCTAAGTATTATGAAGGTGTGAGGGTGGGGTGGGAGGGGGTTCCAAAAAGGGACGGGAAAATGTACAGGTTATTGTTGTTATACTTGAAAATTGGCAGTTAAAAACTGGAGGGAGGGATAACATCAGCTGATTGAGGGAGAGTGGTCCTGGTGGGAGAAATTCAAAAATTGGCGGTTAAAAAAAGGCGGGAGATCGATTACCAGCTGATCTAACATATGCATGGCTTAGAAAGGGGGTGGGGAGGGGAGGTATTTGAAAACTAGAGGGAGAGGAATTTAATAATTGGCGGGGAACCAGTAAAGGAGAGAATTGAATGGATACTATATCTGTCAGCATCCATAAGCATGGATACTACATTTATATATGTATAGCATCCATGGACATGGCGTAGGAGGCTGTGACGTAGGAGCCTGTGACGTCACATCAGCTGTGACCTTGGGCGCGGTGGGGGATGGTGATAACAGTGATAAGTGGAATCACCATATTACCTCTACTCAAGTATCCTCCTGTAAGACACTGCCCGTTCTCAGCAGTGTGACTGTATATGTTACAGTTAAAACCCGAAATCCGACAAAACTAGTTTTAACGAGCCTGCACTAGTTCTCCCAATGGCCTTTCGCCAAAACTGGTTGTGCCTAGTGGAAACTGGTAGTTACTAACGTAAGTTGACGGAACTAGTATTACCGAAGAAACGCCCAGGTTTTTCTGGTAATTACTAGTGAAAACTAGTACTCACTGACAGGCCTTACCATTCAAACCAGAATGGAGACAGTACTAGTTTCAACTAGTCAAAAGTGGATTTGTGAAAATTTAAATAAAACCAAATGATGACTAATCATTTTATTTATTATTGAAAAAAATATGTACACATAAAAAGGGAGCTTCACGTCACCAACTTCATTGAACCTCCCACCACTATGACGTAGAACCTTTTAAGCCATCTGTACTGAATGCTAGACTTATTCCTTAAGCTTCACACGTCAAAACATTGTAGTGACTCTGCTTTCCATACTCAAACTTTCTCCAAAAAAAAACTCACCCTCCATTTAGCTTAAGGTTAAATGTCACAGATTTTAGTAAGAAATATTTTCAATAGATGGCTGCACCTTCGGGGGCAATCCAATATTCGGTTTAACTCTTGAACGGGTCAACCAATTTTCAATCTGTAAAATTTTCTGTAATCGTTATAAACAACCTCAAGTGGCGACATTCAGTTTTGAATTTAAACATTTTTTTTTTTTCATGGAGTTCCGGAAATTGTTTTACTCAATTTCAATTTTTTTGGAAAAAGCAACTACTACTTTTGTAGTAAAAACATCGAAGAATCCAAATCCGTTTTCAGATTGAAAATCTGATCATTAGATCGAACGGCATCTAGGAAAATCACTATAACAATAGGGACCTATTGTTAGCCCTCTAATCCTCTGAGGGGGGGGGGGGGGGGATCTACCCCTAGGCTGGTGCGACGTTGCACTTCTACTTCCACCTGGTGAGAGTCTACCAGGGACCCTGGGGATCCTCGGGAAGTTTTCTAGAACCAGGGGTATGGGGAGTTCGAGGATATCCAGGTTCATTATAGGTATCTAATAGTTGGAATTTTTTCAACAAAGTAAACCGACATTTCTGATCTCATGCCGTCGAATTATTCTCAACAGTATCAGTAATACGCTGGCCGACAGGCAGGAAGTACAGGAAGCTATCAGGGGAGAAAGATGAGATTGATGTCAGTTATTTATTTTGGTTATGTTTAATGTCATTTTAACTCCCCCCTCCCACCCATAGGGTTTATGGTTTATTGTCGTTATTATTATATTTTTCGGTTATGATTTAATTTCTTCTTGTTATTGTTATTACGATTATTAAACACTTTTATTGTTATTATCGTTATTGCATGCTTTTTTTATTGTTATTGACATTCGTAAAACGTGTAACTTGTTATCGTTATTTTATTTATTTTCGTTATTGTTGTCGAAGTTTTTAAACATCTAAAAAAATTTATTCTCGCTACCTTTTTTTTGTTGATACTGACTTCCAAAATCTTTTTTGATTAAAGAAAAAACGCTGCAAATTATTATATAACGGTTTATTATTTACCTGTATAGATGCCCCTTCTTCGTAGATCACTTTTTTCTGTGGTCCATACCTACCCTCGAGCTCCCCCCAGGAAAGCACTAAACCCGGATCCGGCCCGGGAATTACAGTTTCATACAAATGCGCGGGATTCAATAATTCAATCATTAATTATTTGTTGTTATTCATGAAGCGTAACTTTTGTTAAAGTTGCAAAAGAAATGAAATAATATCTTCAAATGAAATAACATCACAGAACAAGCAGCTCGACTATTGCATGATTATAATCAGGTGTTCCCTAGCAATGATATCTGGGCTGGATTTCTCAGTCAGTTTTTCGTTACCCGTGTTGAAGAGTAACACAAATCTTAAAACTGAGAAAAACCCTCAAAACGGCGATGAAAAATGACGGCCGTCAAATCTAGCAGGATATTTGTCGCCAAGGAACTTCGAAATGACGGCCCGGTGACGGTGAGCGATCTGTGGGCGTCTGAACGTTGACCCATTTTTACCAATTTTTGGCCCTTATAAACTTGACAAATGTGTCAAATTTGACCCACTCTGTTTTCGCGAACCAACATCCCATACAATGTCAGGTGAAATAATATTAGTTTTAGCCCGTAATACGAACTTTTGACCCCCCCATCAAAATTTGACCCATATTCTGTACGAAAAAGAATTGAAACGTTATTTTTCCGTCTTTACTCACCCTTCCATACAACTTTCAGGGGTTTTATAACAATTGTTAGCAATTTTAGCCGTTTTTACTCAAAAACTCAAATTATACCCCCTTAGAATCTTTAAAAATTGCTCGTCTTCGAACTCATCCTACTGTTTGGCACTAGGAAAATTTTCGAAATTTGGAATTTCTCAGGTTTTTGACTCAAACAAATGAATTTCGGGAGCTTAACCTTCGTTACAACATCAATTCTCCACTCTTCGGTCAAAATCAACTTAATATTAGGTCTTCTCACCCTAAAAAACATGGAAAACACCTCACCGCAAGCTCATGTTAACTAAACCCTCAAGAATCCCTCGAAAACCCTGTTTTTAAACCCATTTTTCACTCATAAAACCCCTGGTTATATTCCGATCGGGTTGCAAAGTTTCGGGACACAACTAGGAGAAGTATTTATGCATGATTCGGCGGACTGAAATTGCATTTTCGGAATCTACGCGCCTTGAAACGTAAAGGAAGAAATTTGAGGGGGTGATATAAAATTTTTTTGCTCAGCGAATACATAGGTGTATCATTCACAGAATAATAAACCAAAAACGCAATGTCCGTCCGCCGTATCACGCATAACTACTTCATTTTCGGTGTAAAAACTCGTTTTTTGCACACAGGCTCCATTTGGGCCCTAGTTTAGCCCCGAATTGTTTCAGCCCGATCGGAATATACCCAGGGGTGTTAAAGGTCAAATTGTGTATGGAAATAGGTATTTTTTGTGTTGCAGTTACATGAGTTTTGAGGTATCGTTCTCCATGTTATTCTGGGACGATAAGACCAAATATGAAGTCGATTTTGACTAAAGAGTGGACAGTTGACGTTCTACCATAGGTTCAGCTCCCACAATTGATTTTTTTATGAGTCAAAACCTCGGAAATCGTCTGAAATCACCATCAATTTGTATAATAACACTGGAAAAAGTGTCAGCACGTGAATCAATGGCACTACCATTGATCAAAGATAACTTTAAAAAAAAAGGAGCATACATTTCGGGTTTTGGGGCAAAAATTGGTGGAAACCATCAGAAGTAGCTATTTCACCAGAAAGAAACAATAAATGAACAGCCAACATTTCTGTTGATGTCCAATAAAATAATATACCCATGTGACAAGGACTCTGCAGCGTTTTTCAAATGGAATAATATCACAGAACAGCAAGCTCGACTTCATAAACCCATCCGTGATTATAATCAGGTGCTCCCTAGTGATGATATCTGGGCCGGATTTATACCGTTTGATTCACGATCATGTTGACGAACCTTTTCGGTGAAAACGAACGGCTGGTTGTACAAAGCTGAGCGTGGTCTCAAAAAATGCCTTACTTCAAGATCAATTTAAACACGTAAAAAAACCATATCCTTCTATTGAAAGTTTTCGTGCTACGGCGTTCTGAAAATTTCAACCCCTATTCTTAACCCCTTAGGGATGACTGACACTAACGCCGAGCTTCGCGGACCAACTAGACCCCAAACGGGACCTATAAAACCAATTTCATTAACTTCGGTTCATGGTAACTAGAAAAATTGCGAAGTACAAATGTATGATTGAATAGAATTTGGGCTGTAATCTTCTGGAGCACCTTTTAATTTTTTATAAAATTGTATTTTATTCCAGTGGAAGCTGCATACTGAACCAGGGACTAGGAGTATAGTATCATAACAAGAATCAAGGATTTTTTTCAAATTACTACCTACGTTCTCCAACGTTTTTTCTTGCGTTTTTTAACGCCTACGTTGCGACGTATACAACACGAAACTCAACACAAAGTGTAAACGTTACGTTTGCTTTACATTTCCGAAAAGGCTTGCCTACGAATAAGGACCAGCGCTAGGAAGCTTCTACACAAGGGGCCTGCTTAGTAACAGCCCCCACGCATTTCTTATCTTATCATCTCGGGACCATCCCGCGATTCCTTCCGTGGCACCCGCCACTAGCTCTTCACCGCTTCAACACCTGGCTTTCCCGCCTCACTCAAGAACATTCGTAATAACTAAGTTCCTAATTCTATGCTACTTTAAGTTTGAATATTTCGTACTTGTCTTGTACCATTTCATTTCTTTCTGTTCATATTCATTGATCGCACATTTGTTCCAAAATTTTTGGCTAGTTAAACTCAGGGAACCCGAAATTCGTCAAAATTCCAAAGCAATTTAAAAGATAGGTACGTAACCGACAGAGTTAGCAAGAGACTAGGTATTTTGAATAGAAATCCCAATCAACTTCAGTTGGATTCGATTCCCGAATATTCGCTGCCCTCGGGTTCCGAACTCGACCAACCATTAAATTCGACTCCCGAACATCTGTTACCCTCCGGCTCGGAATATCCACCAGACATGAATAACGAAGAAGCCGGAATGGCTGATAACAGCGTTGATGCGCAAAATGTGCATATTTTGGAAGTGTTGGAAGCCTTCCAGAGAACTGTCCAAGAACATAACTAATTGCAAGCACGTTTGGAGGTCAGGTTCGCGGAAACCAACGCAGCTCTCGAGCTGATGCGTATTGGCCGTCATCGGCTCCCCCCCTCGGGGTCCCATCAAAACCCAACCACTCCTGCGCTTAGAAAAGACATATGGAAGTCATCCCGATTTTTTCAGGTGAACCTGAAACTCTTAAAATTTCCTAAACATTTGTAGACAATTAAACCGAAGATTTTACGTCCACGCAGACCCCAATGATTTCCAAAATCTCATGCTTATTGCCGCGATGAAAGCCAAGGTTCACTCCCCCGCTTCTAGCGTACTCGTCTCCCATAACATCTCGACTTTCGAACAACTCGAAAGGGCTTTGATAGATGCTTACGCGGACAAGCGAGATATTTTCACGCTAAATTTGGACTTAGCCAAAATGAGGCAAGGAGACCATGAAGACCCTTTCAAATTCCATGGCAGGGTCCGGGACATCCTGAATAAAATCATTGCCTACTTCAATACGCAAGCAACCAGGGATGCACCGCTCATGATCTCTCACTACGAGTCCCTAGCAACTAGGTGTTTCCTACTTAATCTCAAAGAACCACTGGGAAGTTTGTTGCGTACCAGACATCCCAGAGATTTGAACACGGCTCTTGGATGGATGACAGATGATTATCAGATGTTGTCCTCCTCCTCTGTATCTAGACAAAAGCCAAATCCAAATTCAGGGACGAATCAGAAAGTCCAGCAAAATCGAAATTTTCAAAATTCATTCCGCCCTGGAACGAGTCAAGGTCAAAACCATATCCAGTTTCGTCCGTGGACCAACAGTAATCCGAACACTTCAAACTTAAACAATCATCCGAATCCCCAATTTCAACAGAAAGTTCCGCAAAACCCCCCGAGAAACCCCGGTGTGACGTGACGAAATTCCCAAATCAACTGTTAATGTAATAAATTAGAATATTTAGTGAAATACGGGCAAATTTCGTCATGTCCCTCCTTCGATTGTCAACTATATTATAAACTCTCCAATATTCGGAAATAATCTCTCGCAGTATGGCCTCAGTCATCAATCCACAGTTTTACCGGGGCCCCCTTTCCTGGGATTCGCTCGGTCGCCCCTCTCCTCAGAGTATAAGATTTTCTTATTAAACGGGGAGTGGGAGGTCGGAGTTGGCTTGGGAAAGGGAGAAGTCGGAATCCTGACACTTGGCTGCTGAAGGTTTCCTGGACGGCTCTCCTCCGGCTGAATTAAGGTAGGAACTTGGTTCCCTTTCTCCTAGTCCAAATCACTAGTTTCTCAATTTAAGTACCTAGTTTTCAAAAAATAAAAATAAAATAAAAATAAAAATGTCAATTCCTAACGGGGTTTTCAAATCAGTTTAGAGAATTCGTTTCATCAGTTTTTAGTTCTAACCAAATTTTCACTAAATAAAATTTCCTTTGGCAGTTGGCCTCCCGCTGGATCAATCATGTTGACATTTGTATGGGACCTCAAGGGGCCTTATCCGCACCATCCCTCAAAATTTGAGCTGAATCAATTCAAAATCGTGGAAGTTATGGCTGTAACAAGGAAATGCGGACAGACAGACTCACAGACTCACAGACCCACAGACCGACAGACACGGAACCAAATTTGTTCAGTAGGCTTTGAAACGCAAAATGCAAGTGGAAATTTTGATTTCTGAAGACAAAAATTTTTTGGCTCACGAAAGTGAACACAAGGCTTCCGCTGTTTCGCAGACTCGGAAGCAAAACGGAAAAAAACAAACCTAAAATAAAATAAAATAAAAAAAAACCCATAACTAGATATCTAAATAATAATTTAAAACAAAAATTATATATATCTTCGCGGACTAGGAGCTAATTTTTTTAATTACCGGTATTTTTTTTCGGTAGGATTGTAAGAGTGGACTCCTTAGGTCAAAATTTTACAAATTAATAAACATATCACTCAATCAATCATTCAATCATACAAGGTGAGTGTCCTTTTAAAATATTAGCACCATTCAATCACCTCCGGTAGACCTGTGATGCGTCCATGTTTAGACGACGGATTTAACTCCCACTGAAACAGTTACCTGCTTTGGTAAGGTGCGCCAAGCGCAAATTGATAGCAGAGCGTCCATTTTCTTTGATGGATAATTCCATTAAACCCGAATTGTGTGAAAACCATGCTAGGGTCACGAAAAAGTCACTAACAAAAGCTCTCTGACCTCCTGAGGTTGAACCAATTTGAAATTCCAATCAGGTAATTTCGCCTTTACTATGCCTTGTGTAGTTACAACCTACTTTAATCATCCAATCATTTTGGGAACAGGCTTCCCTGATAGGTATGAAGCGGAGGTTTCTTTCGTTAGTCGCACATTACCTACACCCCAACCACCCGACCAAATTGTCAGGGCCTCTCATCCTACCTCTCCAATTCGCAATTGAACCCTTGCCCCACTAAATTTTTTTTTTGAGGCGATCCCTGACGTCAAACAGAACTCATCGAAAGAGCTGAGAGTTCTTCAGGACTTAACGAAAGATCAGTCACAAAAGGTTTGACGTAATCGTGACACCTTCCGACACTATACGAGTGCAGAAGGTCGGAGGATAAGACCTTGCAGAGATACGCACGTGCTGAACCTGACACGCGCTTATCTCCCCATTATCTCAGCCTAGAAGGCATCTGTCCCTCTAAACCATTATAGCCACCGTCTCAATGGAAATATATTTTTTTTTTTTTCACTCAGCCTTTTCTTTCATCTTTCAGCTTCGGTTAAAGCCGTAGCGAGTAAGAATGGGTAGGTTTGATTATTGCACGCAAAGAAACTTTTCCCCCTCTAACCTCAGCAACTTTGGTCTGTGCGTTTCAAATTTCATGCGAAAACTAAACCTCGTCTTAGACCCCACCCGCAAATACTTCGTTTTCACCCATCCTTTCGAACCCTCACTCATCCGCGAAATGGTTTCCCCCAACCCTCAGTTTCCCGCACTTATAGGGTTACCAGATCCATGAAATCATCCAAGATTTTAGTGTGATCATAAACATAAGATTTAGTTCAGCTACCTTTTACTTCCCAAAGTTGCCAAAGACATTGTGGCGTTGCACTAAACCACATTTCAACTGAATCAACTGAACCGATCAGGGGAACAAGCATTTACAAAATAGTTAAAAAGGAGTCAGATAGGAGCTCCATCACTCACTCGAAAATGTCCCAGAACATAAATAAATAAGTAAATACTTCCACAGTAGCCCGGTTCACCTCGAACCAGTCTCACAACCATAACCAAATCAAATAAAATGAACAGCATAAATAAATAAGTAAATACTTCCACAGTAGCCCGTTTCACCTCGAACCATAAACAACCATAAACAAATAAAACAACCATCACAACCATAAACAAACAACAAAAATAAACATATAAAATAAAATGAACAACAGAAATAAATAAGTAAATGCTTCCACAGTAGCCCGGTTCACCTCGAACCAGCCTCAATAAAATAAACATATAAAATAAAATGAACAACAGAAATAAATAAGTAAATACTTCCTCAGTAGCCCGGTTCACCTAGGATCATCCCAAACAATAAGTAAATAAATAAATACAATGAAATAAACAAAATAAATAAATGAGTAAATAATTCCACCTGGTTCACCTGGACGCAATACAAAAAAAAAAAAAAACTTATTAGAGCCTCGGCCTCCTCCCCTAGCCATTCAAATAGGGCAGAGCTTGGCAACCTCCAAATTCCTAGCTAACCGCGTAGGCTAATAAAATCCCAAGGGCACTTTTGGGCATACAAAATAAATAAATAAACGTACGAATAACACAATAATAATGATAAAATTTACAAAAAAAGGATAACCATAATGATAAAGAACAAACAGATTGATAACAACAATAAGAATAAAAATTGGACACGAATAGTACACAAATTTCGAGAACAAAAGGAGTATGTCTGGTAACCCTGTGCACTCGGAGACTACCTATAATTTTTTTCCCCCTCAAGAAATACATAAGAAAAAGTATCACCTCATAAGGCGGCGCACCCACCACACCCAAAAATTCCATGGACCCTACACTACACAAAGAACACTTTCAGACAGCGTCTACGAAGTGTTAATTTGGGAAAGGGGGCCATTTCCCCCGGACTACATTAATGTCCCCTTTTTACAACCAGACTATTTGGGTGACTCTTTCAAGTACCAATCAACACTAATTCTTACTTCGCCCTATACTAAAAACATATCTTCACGAAACACAAGGGAGTCTAGTACTAGTTAGTCTCCCACCCCTAGCAATAACGACCTCAGACATGGGACGCCTTGTCCGATTAGAATAACAAGCCCATCAGAAATGGCCGCTCCGTGCGATACGTTATGGGGATGAGGATCAATATGGATACGGCGGGGGGTGGCCTGTGGACGGACACCCCTCCCCCCGTCATGTTTATATCGAGACCACTCGTGTGCGATTCCAACTCATGACGACAACTAGCATAGAAAAACCCACGAAACAATGGTCGACCCTATAAGGGCCGTTGGTCGTATCGGACGAGCGTCAGTCTAACCATGCTGGACGGGGACCCTTGTTCGTCACCTCCCGTCCACCACGGTTACATCGGGTCTTCTCGTACGCGACGTCGACGATGCGCTACAGGGAAACCCTCCTGTCGGAAATACCTATTTAATTTACTTGAAACCCAGTCAATTGGTCGCCTGCGTCCCAAAAGAGTGGCGAGGTAGTTTTACTCCTGGTAAGGTATCCTTTATACCAGCATTGGAGGACAGGTCCCAAGTTTGTTAATAGAGGACCTACTTTATTTTTTCAGTTCAATTGTTTAAGCTCTTTGGTAAAATATGGTTTTCTTTTGTCCTTCCTGTATGATTTTACGCTTTTCCGTTTCCCCGACTTCTACCCCTAACCACGTCAAAAAAAAAAAACCTAAACGCTTTGAATTTAACAAAACATTGGACTGGGAGAGGGAACTGGGTCCTGCCTGGTCGCCGGGGGAGGAACAGCCAGCCTGGACAGAGCCCGACTACGAGACACAATCGTACAGTAGTATCGACCCCCTGTTATACTATTTTTCCCTTTAAATCCCCACTTTCAAATACCCTCTTTCTTTTTCTTTCACGGCACCCAACTTACAAGTTGGTGCAGTTAACTTGATAACATTTAGGTTTAGGTTAGGCTAATCACTTAACAATTTTCCTTTTCAGGGGGATTACCCACCCTTAAGTTTCACTACTATGACATAATTCTAATCCTATCGTGTTTCGGTTAATTTTTTGTTCCATGTACCGCCGAACTTCGCTGCATATCGAGTTTCCTACACCGGGGGAAACACGCCTTTCACTGCACACCACCCACAGCTCCGATGTGTGCCCCCATCGTCGCTACTAGACACAGCCGGCACCACAACCAGCTCCAGAACACGCCAACAACAATTGGATGCCGTGGACATTCATCCCGATCTCCAGCCCCCACCGGCCACCACGACTCGAGGCAGACCCTCGGGCCACCACTAGAGAAAACAGGGCAACGACGGTCCAACAGGTCGGCAAGTCCCGCGTCGCGACAGTGCACGAAGAAGGTGACAGTGCAACAGAACAGACAATAACTAGTTAGTTAACCTTCATGCGTTCGCGCAGGCGGTCAAGTGACCGCCTTTCTTGAATTTCGGAAAGATGAAATTTGGAAATGTATCGACCAAATTATTAATTTAGGTACTAGTTAGATCATTTTATAGATTTATTTGTGGGTAGAAGTTAGGTATTTTTTCTTTTATCCCTTCAGGTTTTAGTACATTTCTAGTTTGTGAAGAAGTTTATTGACCTAAGAACTCATTGTATTTGTACTCACTTCCTATTTATGTTTTCTGATTTCACTTTTCATTCTTCTTAGTTTAATAAATTATGAGGGCTTGAATATGGATTTTGTTCCTATTTATCTCAAAACCCATGTCCTTTCCTCGTGATTCAGTTTTGGTGGCATCTTGTCCCACTTCGTAGGTAGTACACACTTTTTCAAACTTTCAAATCTCCATCTAGGCATCGTTAGTTTCCCTCTTGGTTCAAAACCTAATTTCTTAATTATAGTATTTTTCGTCTATCTTTTCAAGAGAAGTCAGTCTTTATTTTTATGTTTTCCATGTAGTAACTTTAAATGTGGTCACCTCCTACCATTTTGCTATAGGCTGGCCAAAGTCAGTTTGGCAGCTCTTCTCATAGGATCCTGAGCTCAAGTAACTTTTAAATATGTCTGGGGATAAATTCATCTTTCCATTCTAGTCGGTTGAAATGCCGAACATTTGCGAACTTCCTTGTCCTTTGTGATGGACCTCGGTGTTTTCGGGAGCTAGTGAGCCTTGATCCGTTCTTGGGGATCTCGGCTCATTCCCTCACGAATCCACCGTGGCCAATGATAGTGCCTTGGGATTAGACAGATCTTTCGGGAATTATCGCCTGATTGATCTCACTTTCCCCCTTGGTGATGTTTGGACAGCTTCCGGCATAAAGGAGAAGGGAGTTATATCAGGGGGATTCGAGAATCAGAATGATGATACTCCATCATTTTTGGAGTTTTGCTCAATTGATCTCAGGTCTTATAGTGGAGTTCTAGGAAGTAAGGTAAGTCGGTGATTGATTTTGTTTTCCTCTGGAGGTGATCTAGAAACCATGACGCAATTTTCGGACACTACACTATCACTTGTCCACTTTAAACTAGGTCCATTTCCAGGGTAGGTTCGTTCCCGACGTGGAGGATCCGTCACCCATAATCTAATTATCACTCAATAGACATTTGAAATGTAAAAACTTGAAGTAGGCACACTATTAGAAATTGGGACAAGATGAGTTTGACAGAACTGAGAGACCGACGATGGTATGGGAGTCACTAGCTTCTTGAGTTTTGGGGATGGTGTATGAAGAGTAGCTCTACCTCAATTTGTTTTTTTTTGTATGAACTAAAAACTATTATTTTGTTTACTGTTTCTTTTCTCTTTTATGGGAGGGAAACAGTTGGTGGAACGCCCCCTTTAGGTTAATAAGGTAAAGATAGGTAATTTCATTTTTCTTAGTATTTCAATTCTCTGACATGTTAGTTAGAAGTTTGCATTTATTTCCCGCGATTCAGGGAAAGATAGGAGTACGGCAGGGTGGTAGGGTTTAGCTAGGGTGGCTTTGGGGGTTTCCTTCCGAAATGGGGTGAAAACCCCGATCAAACCATCTCTGCTCTACCCGAATTCCACGCCGTTTCGTAACACCGGTACCTCAAACACGAGGAACTTTCAAAACAAAAAACGCTGCAAAGTCCTTGTCACATGGGTTTATTATTCTATTGGAGTTCTAGAGATTCTTGTTGGCAGTTAAATTTATTGTTTCTTTCATGTGGAATGATTGAATTAGCTATTCCTGATGATTTCCACCAATTTTGGCCCCCAAAACATGAAATAGGTACACTTTTTTTCCCCCCAGATCATCTTTGATCATTGGTAGTGCGATTTAATGGTCTTGATTCAGCTGTTTACACTTTTTCTAATGTTAGTATACACATTGGTGGTGATTTCAGACAGTTTTCCAGGTTTTTGACTAAAAAAAAAACAATTTCGGGAGCTGAACCAATGGTAAAACCTCAATTTCCGCGTCTTTGGTCAAAATCGACTTCATATTCGGTATTCTCGTCCCCAAAAACATGGAAAACGATACCTCAAAAGCTCATTTTACTAACATGTTGCTAAAACGCAAAAAGTACCTATTTTTACACACATTTTCACTCATAACACCCCTGGGTATATTCCGATCGGGCTGAAAAGTTTCGGGACACAACTAGGGCCCAAATGGAGCATGTGTGCGAAAGAACGACTTTTTTAGATCTAAAATGAAGCCTGTACACGTGATACGGCGTACGGCGGACGGACATTGCATTTTTGGAATCTACGCACCTTGAAACGGAAAAGAAAAAAGTTTGAGGGGGTGTTATAAAAATTTTTTGCTGAGCGAATACATAGGTGTATTATTCACAGAATAATAAACCAAAACCGACGGCAAATCAAAATCCGCCCGTAAAGAAAGAGTGGGCACCGATGAGTTGGCAGACAACAAATCCGAATTTCCACAATTTAGAAATTGACGCCGAAAACTCGGGTGCGAACCAAGCCGAAGGATACGATTTTGACGTCACTCCAGATACACATCCATCCCAAACAGACGACGGATACGATTACGACCCCGACCCACATACGACTTACTGACACTTAATTCACGTCCCATGAGCGAACTACCATACATAACCTTACCCGGCTTAAATCTTAAAGTTATGATAGACCCTGGCAGTTCGTTGAGTTTCATAAACCCTGGCATTGCAGCTAAATATTTTCACACAGAAGTGGATCATGAACCCTTCTGGGTAAAAACTGTTCATGGCACTTCACTAGCAGGATCAAGTACTCTAGTTCCCGTTAACGAACTATTTCACCAAAATGGCCTAGCCCTTAAATTATATTGTTTTCTTTTCACACTAGGTTTGATATGTTGCTTGGTCTAGGGAACCTTAAGAAATTAGGAGCCTCGATAGACCTAAGTAATAATGTTCTAAAAACCACTAATGTAGACGTCCCTTTACAATTCCTGCATTTAGAATTAAATGAGACGCACAATATTGACGCCCGCAACATACAACAAATTAAGCTGATCATTGATAACGTTGAGAATGGCGATGCCATCCTCCCCTACCGCAAAATTGGTTCACTCGAGATACCTCAGAGTATGGTACAAATCCGAGATAATGAAACTTATGTTCAGGTTTTGAATTCAAGCGAAAAACCGACTCAGTTTACTCAGAAACACCCGATGATAGTGGAAGAAATATATTCGGAACTCTTAAAGTCCATACCTCAAAATTCGAATTACAATAATCTTGATCAATCTAAGACAAAATTTGACCTCAGCCTCTTGAGACTAGACCATATGAATGAAGAAGAAAAGCTAGCTATTTCAAGTTTGGTTACGAAATACTCTGATATTTTCCACCAAGAGGGCTCCTCCCTAAGTGCCACTAGCGAAATCAAGCATCTAATTCGCACAACGGATGAAATACCTGTGTATGCAAAGAATTACCGCTTTCCCGAGGTCCACCTTGAATAATTTGATAGGCAAATGGAGGAGCTATACTCGAACAGGGTATCGTTCGCAATTCCCAAAGCCCCTGGAACGCACCCATTTGGGATCGTTAACCAGAAAACGATCGAGGATAAATACCCCCTCCCATAAATTTCTGAACTTTTGGACAATCTAGGGCGATGTCACTATTTTAGTACGACTGACCTCAAGAGTTCCTTCCACCAGATCGAAGTAGACCCAGACAGTATTGCGAAAACAGCGTTCAGTACACCCACACGTCACTTGGAATGGACCAGAGTCCCTTTTGGGCTCAAGAACGCTTTTTAGACAACATCCTCAGGGGCATTGCCTCCGAACAATGCCATGTTTACCTCGACGATATTATTGTCTTCTCCACCAGCCTTCAAGAGCATATTCAACGCCTTGAAGCTGTTTTTAAACGACTCAGGGCTGCAAATCTGAAAGTCCAATTGGACAAAACAGATTTTCTGAAACGGGAAGTTGCCTACTTGGGACACATAGTAACATCTGATGGTGTCAAACCCAATCCAGATAAAATTTCTGCTATTCGTAAATACCCAATCCCGACTACACCTAAAGAGATCAAAGGATTTCTTGGACTCTTGGGGTATTACCGAAAGTTTATCAAGGACTTTGCTAACCTTACGAAACCCATGACGAAATGTCTCAAAAAGAACTCCATTATCAACATCCACGACCCGGAGTATCGTCAGTGTTTCGAGACATGAAAGGATTTACTAAGCAACGACCCGATCCTTCAATACCCTGATTTCTCGAAGCCCTTCAGTTTCACGATAGATGCCAGCAACGTTGCACTAGGCGCGGTGCTCAGCCAGGTCACCAACCAAGCGGACCTTCCCATTGCATATGCCAGCCGCACGCTCAATGAGTCCGAACAGAAATATTCACCCATTGAGAAGGAGCTGCTTGCAATAGTATGGGCGGTAGGCTACTTTAGACCCTACTTGTTCGGAAGAAAATTCACCATCTTCTCCGATCACCGCCCTCTGCAATGGCTGTTCAACCATAAAGAGTCCAGCTCAAGATTATTCGCTTGGAAGACCAAACTCCAAGCGTACGATTTTGAGATTGTTTACAAAAAGGGCGCAGCTAACACCAACGCTGACGCTCTGTCCCGAATAAAATTGGAACAATCCCCGGACTCGCCAAATTTACTCACTTTAGAAGCCGACCTCTCGGAGTTCCTCACATTACACTCCCGGTCAAAACATGACTCTGCCGATTCGGTGATCGTGAACGTTGATCTTGAGGAAGAAGGGGTAAACGGTAAAATCTACCCGGATGCCCATGACGCATGCTCCGACATCTCCTCGTCAAAACACACAGTCCATTCAAATTTCCTTCGGAGTACGGTCGTAACCATCCCCATTCGCGATCAACCAATCAATCATGCTTCTAACCAGATTATTCTTTCCGTAGTTAATCGCCCGATTCCTGATTCAGATTCAGTAAAACTCTCAACCCTGTTCGGCAATAAAACCCGGATGTCCGTAAAACTTAACGAAACGAAATTCGAGACCGACGTGGTAAAGTTTATCAAAGAGTTCATCCACCCTAAAGAGAAATACGGAATATACTTCGAGGCAGACGTATATGAGTCATTTTCAAAAATCGTGCCGTCCCATTTCACTTACTCTGAGATAGACATTACCAAGTACACTAAACGGTTGATCGACGTTCAATCCGAATCTGAACAAATCAAGATCATAACGAAATATCATGGAGGAATGACGAATAACCGCGGAATCGACGAAACGTACGAGAAAATTAAAAGAGAGTATTATTGGCCAAACCTAAAACCAGCTATACAGAAATACATTAACAACTGCGAACTCTGTCTTAAATGTAAATACGAGAGATCACCGCTCAAACTGAAATATAATGTGACCCCCACTTCCACACGTCCCCTAGAAACATTACATATCGACAAGTTCACCATCGAAAACACCAAATTCCTAACTATCATATGTACATTTTCAAAATATGCGCAAGCATACCCTATTGCTTCATCAACTGGAGTCGAGATCGTAAATGGTCTCATGAAGTTTTTCTCACACCACGGAATTCCAAGCAAGATCGTGTCCGATAACGGAACAGAATCCCGAAACTCATTGGTGAAGGAACTAATGTCACTCCATAAAATAGACATTCATTTCATCTCCTCTCAGCACCCAGAATCCAACGGAACGGCTGAGCGATTCCACTCCACGCTAATAGAACATGTGAGACTGATAGCCAAGAGGAATTAAAAAACTCAGACACCCGTAGCAAAGCCATTTATGCTATCATTGCATATAACAATTCAATTCACTCCACCTCAAAGTTAACGCCCTTAAAACCTTGTATGGTCATGTGAATAACCGAACCCTCTTGGAAATGGACATCGAGAAGACGATGGCGCACGATTACCTAAACCAACACAAAGAGAAAACTAAAGCCTTATATACCCATCTTTCGGAGAAATTCCAAGATCAAAAAGAAAAAATGCTGAAACTAAAAACGTAGACAGAATCGATCCGCCAGAAATACCCTCCGAAATATTCATAAAAAATGTGCAAAGACAGTGTAAAGCAAAACCGAGATACAACAAAGAGGAAGTTAAAATTATAGACCCCGTTCTGAAAACAGTTGAAATCTATCCCCGCCACCACAACACCAAGGAGAAAGCACATTTGTAAAATATTAAAACTCCGCAGAAATATTTCGAAACTAAAGTTCAAAACGCTTGGAACCTCGAGTTACCATGTTCGGAAACAATCTCTTACAAATTCGGGCTAAGAATAACAAGACAAAATCTCCTCACCCTGAGACCTGGTCAATGGCTTGACGACATGATCATCAATTTCTATATGGAAATGATTGACGAAAGAAGTCGGAACAGCAAAACCCACCTTCTTTCTGTTTCAACTCATTCCTATACACCATGTTTGAAGCCCACGATTTCGGTAGCGTAAGACACTTCACGAGAAAATCCGACATCTTCTCAAAATATCTCATTGTCTTTCCCATACACAAATCCAGCCACTGGAGTCTAGTACTGGTGGATGTAAAGAAAAAACAGATATACTACTTTGACTCCAAATGTAAGGAAAGAATCAAAAACGGCACCGCTCATCAAAACGCAGTCGAAATCTTGGAAAACATCCAGTCCTACTTGGCTTACGAATTCTTTGCATAAAAAAGAAAAACTCTTGGACTCTGAAAATTGGAGCACAACTCACATGCTAACCATTCCCCAGCAAGAGAACAACGATGACTGTGGAGTTTTCATGTGTCAATTTGCAAAATTACTTACCCACAATCGAAACCTAGTCTTCACTCAAAACGAAATTCCCCACCTTAGAGAAAGAATGTGTTTGGAAATCCTAAAGGGTACCTTGCTTTGATTGCTCTTTCAGATTTTTGTTACTCATCTTGTTAGTCTGAAAAATCTGTCAGATTTTTGTTAGTCATCTTCAAAGGGATTAGAAGTAATTAACATAACGTCCAACCCTGCTGTTGGGGCTGCTACCTGTCCTACTCAGGCCCGCAAAGATCGTAGAAGGTTACCATACGATCACCCATTTCTATGACCTCAACTCTCTACTGTCAAAAATTGACGTCCTTCGCAACCACTATCTACAAGCTCTCAACACAGTCATCCGCTCACAAAGCAACTATCTAGAACGTACCGATATGTTTTTGACGACCATAAACCATACGTTTCAAGTGATCGACGTAAAGATGCAAAACTTCAAGCTAACTACCCAAACTAACTAACAGACATAAAAGAGGACTGATTAACGGACTAGGGTCGTTGATCAAATTTGTCACAGGGAATCTCGACGCGAAAGACAGCGAACGGTATGATAACATAATCAACCACTTGCAACGTAATCAGGAGACATTTCAGTCTCAATTAGACTCACAATATTCGATCAACAATGCTTTTGCCCGAAATTTTAATGAAACTATGGAAGTTATTAACCACAGCAACCTCCAAATTAGCAAGGAATTGGAATCACTACTAGAAATGTTAGTTGGTGAAGACACTCATATTCGCTCGACGAATGAGTTCCTAGAGAACTGTCAGATATCTTTAAACCTCCTAGTGAACGTAATCCAAGATATTGAAACCTCACTTACGTTCTGTGAACTAGGAAAACTCCACCCTAGCATCCTAAGTTCGGAACTCCTACTAAAAGAACTAGATTATTTGACGGAATTTTATGGCCCTAGATTCCTCAACCACACTGGAAAATCGAAATCAAATCTCATATCAAAGTCCAATGTTTTATCGGCACGGTCGAAATCGTGTACTTCCCAGATGTACCCATAGTCGATCCCAGAAATCTCGACCTATACTATCTCGAATCCCTACCTACAAAAATGCGCTCTAATTACGTAACTATTGTTCCCTCTGTTCGATACTTCCTCAAATCTCGTTATGAAGTCTTGCCACTACGAGACGTCTGCCCGTCTGGCACCTAGTATGTACTATCTTTGCCCCGGACACTTTCTCATAGACGCTAGTCCAAAGTGCGAAGCTGAATTTTTGTTAAAGAGCTCCACAGACAATTGCGAGTACGCCAACCTAGATATTCCGACAAATTATGTGTCCCTCATCTATAGGATAAACCAATATAGTACTCGTGTTTCCTCACGGAGACGTGGTGACGATTGCTTCTGAATTCGGAAAAGAGTTGCGGAACCTCCAAGGTGTTTTTCTGTTCAGACCTAGCTACGCTGTATGGGCGGCTAGTCATACCCCCCTCAACCATTACAGCAGTGCCATAGTTTTTATTGATGATTCACTTCTTGATCGCCAATACGCGAAAATGACCGTGATATAGATGCGCATATGTGTACGATGAAATGTGTACATCGTAACTACGAGTAAAAACTGTAATTCAAGAAAAATGACACTGAACGCATGAATCCTGTGCTCTATGTATTCCCCAATTTACTTATATATATATGCCCCTGTTATCAAACAACAGGGGTCAATACGCTGGATATAGACGGAGGGGCAATTATAAAGGCTTTGGAAGGATAAACACAATAGCTGGAGGGTGGAGGCTGGTCCCTAAAAAGCTTTAATATCCCGAACATAATCGATGATAACCTCTTATACAGCCATAATTTATCAACAAAACATGACCATGCCGTTCACTTTTGTTTTCGCTGAGTCGTTTTTCTATTTAACATTTACCTTTTGATAATCTTGTTTGTCAGTTTGCTTGGTGATTCTATTAGGAACTGCTCAAACGATAAGAGAGAAATCAAGCAAACTATGTAGGTATATCATTTTTTATATAATATAATCAATCAATCACTCCACCCAACAAATAATATTTTGTACGCATCTACAAAAGTTAGCTAAAGGCTGGCATGCAAGAGTTTCCTTATATATATACGCGTGAACTTCCGGAACTCTTTTATTCACGTTATACTATTTTCATAATTTGTTTCAGCATACATGATGGGAGACAGATAAATCGGATTTTTCCAGACATAACGTATTGGAATATGGATAATATTAACGATTTTTAATCGAAATTGACGACATTATTGGGTTCCCAAACGTTTTATGATGAACCGACCGCCAAACCCTCGTCTGGCCACGACATCAGAGATGGCCATAACACCTTCCTTTCCCTCTTGTATTTTGGTTGATAAGCCTGAAGCGTTTCTTGTTGAGTAGACTGTTCAGTGTGAAATGAGTGAGGAGTAATTTCAGTTGAACGATCAATAAACAGTTATTCGATCAATAACCAGTGAAATTTCTAACTATTTCTAGTACGGTAAGTAATTAAGGCTACATCATGGGAAGGGTAAACATCATGGGAACGGTGAAATGTCTAACAGTTGAACGATCAATAAACAGTGAAATGTCTAACTATTTTGCAACTACGGTAAGTAATTAAGGCAAGATATTTCGAAATTCGGATAATATTAACGAATTTTAATCGAAATTGACGACATTATTCGGTTCCCAAATGTTTCATGATGAACCGACCGCCAAATCCTCGTTTGGCCACGACATCAGAGATGGCCATAACACCTTCCTTTCCCTCTTGTATTTTGGTTGATAAGCCTGAAGCGTTTCTGGTTGAGTAGACTGTTCAGTGTGAAATGAGTGACGAGTCATTTCAGTTGAACGATCAATAAACAGTGAAATTTCTAACTATTTTGCTACTACGGTAAGTAATTAAGGCTACATCATGGGAAGGGTAAACTCATGGGAATGGTGAAATTTCTAACAGTTGAACGATCAATAAACAGTTATTCGATCAATAAACAGTGAAATTTCCAACTATTTTGCAACTACGGTAAGTAATTGAGGCAAAAAATTTCGAAATCTGATAATTGTTAATGGGATGTGAATTCGAACAGACATGTTGAAGCATTTAGCGCGGAGGTCCAAACCTTTTTTTTAAATATGTCGATAATGAAATCAGAAGATAATGTTTGCAATAAATAGGGTAAAGGCACTAGTTATTGGCCGGTCCCCGGTTATTGGCCACCTCGTCTTAGAAGTTAGTTTTTACCTATACATAGGTATGTCTCTGAGATTGTTTTAAATCCTCTTGTCACGTGACCAATCTAATCCAGAAGGCATCAGGACCCAGATGGTTGCAGTACGACCTTAATGAAACCTCTCAACTCAGATGAACGTGGAGCAGGCGTGTGACAAGTCTCCAACACTGCTGTTTCTTGCGAAAACGGTAAGCAAACCACCTCTTGTTCTTAAGGATTTTACCGGTTTCCAACTGATTCAAGTAACCTTATTTTTGCGTTTCCTTCATCTGCACTTATTTACGAATCGACTAAGGCCACGAGAATCTGAAACACTCAAAAATTGAGTAATATATGGGGGTGGCTAATAACTAAACCCTCACCAAAGTGATCCTTCAGTTACTGGCCGGGTGGCTAATATCTTAAACTACGCTTACTTTTTCTTCTTGAGTTATTGGCCGGAAAACCATCAGTAATAGCATTTTATTTAACGTGTAGGGATGTAGAAATGCATTTATTTAATGTTCTGGTCACGCAGTAGTCACTATTTACTTAATGAAAGAAGTTCTAAAGAACAAAAACTTTCAAGAATTTCTGGGTGCAAATTTGACCGTTTTTTAATAATTTTGTATGTAGGTAGGTACCATTAAAAATTAAAATTTGAATTATTAGAAAGCGCCAAAATTGCTGGCCAACGAACTCATACTTTTTTGGTATTATAAACATTTTGGTACACATTTGGGATTTTAGATAGTTTTTATGAAATACCTTCTTACCGAGATAGCTAGGTACCGTTTCTAAGATATATCTTATTGATTGATACTCTCTTAATAGGTAGCTACATATTATATTATACTTACTCACGCTTGAAAAAGTGTAATAATTCAGGATTCAGTTTAGAATATTCTGAAATATTTACATTTTTTCAAAATTTCAAGTTTTTCAGTTTTTCACATTTCACTTTTCAGCATTTCCTCATTTTACATTTTGGACCCTTTGAAATTTCTTCGAAACTCACTAATTAAGCACTCTATGTGTTATGTGGATTCTTATAAGCGCCCAAAATCGAACATGAATAGGTATTTGATGTTGGTTTCATTCAAATCTGCCGAACATAGTTTTTTATTGCTCCATGATGATTGTAATGTTTGGTTCCAGATGGCACCAAAGAAAATTAAGAAGAAAGCTTCTAGCGAACTGAAGAAAGGGACGAAGCGTCTACATGCCAAGAAGAGGAACTATTCCCCGACCAAGTTACACCAAGCTCTACAGGAAGTGAATAACGGTACCTTGTCAGCTAGGAAAGCAGCAGATAAGTATGGCATTCCTCGGTCGACCCTTGGGTTCAGGATTAACCCCAAATTTGTAAAACCCGAATCTGGTCTATCCACAATTCTTACCAAGGATGAGGAAGCAAGTCTTGTTAAGTGGGTCATTGAATGTGGAATGAAAGGGTTTCCTAGACGAAGACTCGATCTCCAACAAAGTGTTCAAGGTTTCATTGAGGAAAACCCGCGGAAAGCTCCTTTTGCGAACAACCGCCCTGGAAAGACCTGGATGCACAGTTTTTTAAAACGGCATCCTGAACTATCACTTCGAACTAGTGAAGCTGTGACTCCAGCAAGTTCCACCGTATCCAAGGAGCGGATCAAAATATGGTTTCATTCAGTCGATGAGCTTTTGGAGAAGGAGGGTCACCTCGATATTCTTCAAGACCCTACTCGCATATTCAATGGGGACGAAACCAACTTCATGCTGTGGCCAAAAAATTCTAAAGTTATTGCACGCAAGGGCTCCAGAAACGTCTACGAAGTGGATGGTGGAGCAGCTAAGAGTTCTCTCACTGCTATGTTTACCTTCTCAGCAAACGGTGACTGTGTCCCACCATTGATCGTCTATCCCTATAAGAGAATCTCGCAAGACATAATTAATTCAGTGCCTGAAGGATGGGGAATTGGACGGAGCGATTCCGGATGGATGACATCAGAAATTGTTTATGAATATATAGCTGACATTTTCAATCGCTTCTAGGAGGATAATGAGATCAAGAAGCCCATAATTTTGTTCGTGGATGGCCACAAGTCTCATTTGAATTACCAATTGAGCCAACTGTGCTCACAACTTGAGATCATATTAGTGGCATTGCACCCTAATTCAACGAGGATTCTACAACCTGCCGATGTGGCGGCTTTCAAGCCCCTGAAAGAAGGATGGAAAAAGGCTATACTGGAGTGGGGAATAATTAACCCCAACCAGCAAATAACGAAAGTTAACGAGGGATCTATCTTGAAAGACGTTGTAGCAAATAAAATGACAAGGGAAACGTTAAAACAAGGATTCAGGGCCTGCGGATTGTTTCCTTGGAATTATCATAATATTGACTTTTCAAAGTGTTTGGGATCAGAGGGTCGCTCAGCTTTCCAGGAACAAAGTAAGCCGGAAAGGACTCTCAGCATTCAACAGTTCACTAGCATCGTGGGAGTCAGAATGATAAGGGATGTCACCAATAATGATTTCGATGCATGCTTGTCCACTCCTAACGAACTGTTTGATGCTATAAAATCTATTTGTACCTTTTTCGATACCGCTGGTCAGCACAACAGACCACTGAACAATCCTCGAAACAGTCCCATTGTAATAGAGGTGCCGCCAGATGGTGATGGTGATCCAGGTTTAATGAGCGGATCTCATGACCACATTATCATGATGGATCTGGATGATAGTCATACGCTTAAGCCACCCCCTGTTTTGAGGGACGAATCTCAGAAAAATGAGTCTGCCGAAGCCGTGGAGCCTATCGTTCTTAAGAAAACCAAACATGGAGCTATCGACGAGTGGCTGATATGGCCCAAAACTCCAGAGAAGAAAGGGAAAAGAGTTCAAAAAATGATGCCATATGTGATCTCCAGTGAGGCTTGGAAAATGGAGAAGAAAGAGGAAATGATAAAGAAAGAAGAAACAAGAAAAATGAAAGAAGAAAGAGCAACAAAGAGAAAGGAGGCAAAATTATCGAAAGGACAGAGTAAGGCGAAGAAGAAAGTATAACAAAGTGACATCCCCGTGAGAGGGCCGCAACGACGTCTATTGTTCACTGAAGAAAATGATGAAGATGAACTAGTCTTGGAGAGTGATACGGAAGAGCAAAGCTGAATGGATGGTCCGAGCTGTTCGATAGACGACCTGATGATCAACTCTGATAACGACTTCATCCGTGGAATGTGCTTTATATGCACACGGAGTCTTAATGCTGTCGACCCAGGACGTGCGTGCGACATTTGTGACAAGTTATATCACAATAAATGTGAAAGCTGGAGAAGTGGCGATGATGGAGAACTGAAGATCTGCACTAGTTGCAATAATCTTTCAGAACATCTGCAGCTCAGTGGTGATGAAGGCAATACAAATTGATGCTAGCCGCAACAAGTTACACTCCATTCACCTCAAATCCTAGGTATCTGTATTTTAATTTCACTAATACAATTATTTTTGATATTTTATAGACTAGTTTCCTTGACGAATATGTTAATTACTTCACTGCGAGTATTTGTTAATTGATTGATAATGTACTTGTGGAAGGACCAATCGCAATCAGCAAGTAGAGCAAAATGTTGTAAAAATATTTGATACATTGCAATAGCTTCATTTTCTCCGAAAATTGACAAATGAGGATGCACTGTCGAGGATCCTTAACATTTTTAATATTATCTACTTGTTACCTAGTCTTTCAGAAAGAAATTGTTGTGCTCTGACTACGTTTATACATCAAGATGGACTGATTAGTACCTGCAAACCGTCCAGTTAATTATGCAATTTAGTGGTAATTTTTGTAATGTAATATGTGTAAATTACCGAACTATGTAGCTAAAAAATGTTAACTACATAATATACGTTCGTTAAAAGGTGTTAACTACACAGCGACATTCGAAAACATGTCCTTATATTGTGACAAGATGAAACCGAGTTAGAATCAAGTTACCAACGAGTTCCTACTAAATAAATTAAGGATGAAAATATTGTAAAAGACCTAATGTTTGATTATTTTGTATGTTATCAATTCTTTGTCAGACAAACCTTTGTGCCCTGACTACATAAACTTATAGGTATATCATGACTGACTGCTTAGTACCTACTTACAAACAGACGATAACATTAAATTTTGGTTAAAATAAAAATTACCAATAAATGATGTCGAAAAAATGTAGGAATCAGGTCCCAGTATAAAAATATAATGACCGGTAAGAACCAAAATAATGAAGCATATTTTTTACAAACTATAATAAAATTGTACTTTTTTGTCAATGATGTGGACGGACTCCGCCACACATCCATAACTCAGCAGCCTGAATTAATAGATTCCACTAACAGAATCAAAATGAGAAACGTGAAACTAGAGGTGGCCAATAACTAGCGACGAGGTGGCCAATAATAACGAACCCCGGCCAATAACTGGCGGAATTTAGTTTTTCCCATTTATTATTTTTTTAAATATTGAAATATCAATTATTTGATCAAAATTACTGTCGAATCTCTTTGTTGGTATGTCTAGCTTTCTGAAAGTTAATGAAAAGAACAAATTTCATGAAAAATAATATGTTATGACACAAAACGTCCTTGAACGGCCAATAAATAGTGCCTTTACCCTACTGGACTATTTTTGAGTGAAATATTCATTGAACATTTCCACGGAAGTAAATATTATTTTGATACTGGCGAAAATTTTCTTTTTCTTACCTTTTAACTAATGAAGATCGGGCTTGAACAATTATGAACGATATTAATGTTTCTGTTTTGATCATGTGTATGTGGAATTCGTTCAAGTGGATCACGTTCCATGTGACTCCAGGGCGTGACCATCTGAGTGCTAGTTGTGTGTCCAGAATCAGTTGATACAGACTGCGCCCGCTTCATCTGATGTTATGTCTAGCATACTTATCATTCAATAAATTTATATGAGTAAGCAGCATTTTTACATGTAGGGAAAACTTTAAGCAATGTAAATACAAAACGTACCAATTCACTTGCAGAGACATCGGTAGTTGAAACAGGCGAATATTTGATAATCACTACTCCGGAAGGAAGCTAATCATGCCGTTGAGTGAATAAATGTGAATGAGGTTTGATGGTAGAACATCAAGGGATACAGTTGATGCAACTATCATCCAGGCGTTTTGAACTCCATGAAGTTCTCGTCATTAGCCAGTACCGTAATTGGAATATCGTCTGTAGGCAAATGAAAACATTGGTCGGTGATATCCCTCTTGTGGGAAGTTGGTAGGCAGGTACCTATTCAGACAAATACCGTCGCTTCAAATAGAAGTTGATTAACGGGGTTTACGGTTTTATCAAAGGGAGCGCAGAGCAGCCCCAACGACCACTAGT
The DNA here is from genome assembly GCA_954871275.1 of Leptopterna dolabrata. Taxonomy (NCBI): domain Eukaryota; kingdom Metazoa; phylum Arthropoda; class Insecta; order Hemiptera; family Miridae; genus Leptopterna; species Leptopterna dolabrata. Next base: position 76,061,063 of record OX940974.1, read on the forward strand.
TTAATTATTAAAGATGAAAAGGACGCATTTCACATTGCCTGGTCCCAAGGTTTGAACCCTAGGGTGGTTGAGCCCTCCAAAACAAAGGGGTGCTCACCGAGAAATCAATGAGGAATTTCAAAGGCATCTACTCATTGAACGCAGCTTGGTTTTCCAAAGTATTTATTTAGTGGTTGCCGATAAGGACTCAATTTACTTTGAGTCCTTCTTTTTTCATCCTCATAAAGCTTTGTTGGTTGGGGTATAGTTTTCGAAAGAAACATCTCTGTCCACTTTAGGTGGTTCCACACAAAATTGTGTTTTTGTCCATCTGCTGATATTTATGAATTTTGGAAGAGTGGAATCATCAACACAAGAAAAGTATCAGGAACGGAACATAGCAATATCGTTCTATTCGTGAAGTCATTTCTGTAAAGGAAAATCTAATGTAATAATTTACTATACCCAATAATTACCATCGCTCTACGTTTTTTGTCGATTTGTAACCATGCCTTGTTCTCTGCACCATTCCACGACTGTTTGAAATCAAAATTAATCTTCTCAATCCCGGACAGTATTTCACAAAATATGCTCACGATGTACACTTGTACAGCTACAAATCATCTGCATAGCTCATGTGCTCACAGTAGATGAAAACTTTGGGAATGGAAATGACGAACCCGTCGCAGAATGCTCAGAAACTTGAGTGTCCCACAATGAAGGCTATGCCAAGAAGACAGCCAGAAGACCCAGCCATGACGGCCTCATATACATAGCTTTCTGTAACATAAATAGGAACGAACATAGCCCATAAATCCATGGTCCACCATAAATACGATTCATACGCTATTTATGGTCTTTAAACATCGTTTAACCCGTATGATTTCAGAGCATCGATAAAAGGGACAGAGAGGGACTGACCCTGTCTTTTACTCTTTTACCACCTGACAGGTACTGAGGCTCGATTCTGGACGCATACCTACCTGTCAGCCGCGAGAACGATTTGGATTGGCTATCGGATTTTCCTGGGACTTCTAGTAGGTATAAAAAACGGTTGATATTCCTCTGATGAAGTGTGTAGTGTGTCTGCGATGTCGGGCTGTTCAAGCGAGTTCTTATCAACATTCCGAGCCCAAGGCGGTTTGAATGGAGGGAGATGCTCCGCGAATTGCGTTGGACGAACACGCAAAGAGAAGCAAGCGAATGAAAAGAGATATCTGTGAGACCGACTGAAAGAGAGAGATCGGACCGGGGCCTTGGATGCGACTTGAATTCAAATGATTCGGACCCCCCTCCACCCATCGATTACACCTTTCTCACGAGAGAACGGGGCTACTAAAAATCCGTTGGTCAGCAGGTCCGATTTTTACATTCGGAAACGAGACGACGGACCTGACTTCCCAATGCGGAATCGTTTACTGAAAAAAATATGGTCTGCTTTTGTGGAGACAACCTGGTAAAGACACTTGGATTTAGAGCCAATAGAAATTTGAGGTCAGGCATCAGATTAGAAATTATTTTAAGTCTAATTGGCAAAAAACTACAGGATAAAAATAGAAATAGTCTATTTCAACGTCAAACTAGCAAACTGTAGACCGGTTTCGGTTGTTACACCATCATCAGTACACGATAGAATTTCTATCGTGTACTGATGATGGTGTAACAACTGAAACCGGTCTAAAGTTTGCTAGTTTGACGTGGAAATAGACTATTTCTATTTTTATCCTGTAGGTTTTTGCTATGGATTTCCACTACTCCGCCGCAAGTGATTTAAGTTATATCTAATTGGCATAGTTACGATTTTTAATCACCGTGGCACCAAAATCCAAATAAGTCCAACGAGCAGACCCTCAAATGTCAAATCGTAAGTTCTTATCACCCAACATCACCTGTGGTTTGCAATAGCGGCGCCACGATGCTATCAGTGGCGCCGCTTCCTGGCGAAGTCGTGACACCACCGCTGACCATAACCGATACAACAAATACTTATGATACTTCATCGAGTCGCGCAACATTTCAAGTCGTAACTTACGAAAAACTAAAGCTGAATCAAGCTCACAGTAATTAGAATTAAGGTCAGCATCCGTCGGGTAAAACTACGAACGCTGTACAATGTTTAACCTGACTCTCGCCAATAACTAACTGCCTAGAAGCTCCTCTCAGATGATTCCACATTCATTTCATCAGGTAAAAACCCAAACCAAACCCTAATTATTTCTGATTTCATCAGTATCAACCGAACAAATTATGCTCCAGCATCCCCACAGACTCAGTAACATGCCCACGTGTTTGCACTTCTTGTACCACCAAAAATTAATTGAAATATTTTTTTAATATTGCACTGTTTCTACAGCTACCTTCCTAAACCAATTCACTGCGCTCTCTTCACAATCCACAGGCAGTTTCATGGAGAGGGGGAGCCCAAGCCCTAATACACGACTGTCAGTTGGCAAATCCAGTACAGTAAGCAATGACAATCAGATGACAAATTCATGTTCAGTTGGCAGATCGTAATTCGGTTGACAAATCCATCAGTTGGTAACTGCGATCTGTGTTCAATTTATATGCATGTCCAAGACAGTTGGCAAATTCAAGTTTAAAAGACAAATCCGTCAGTAGGCAAATATAGCCACAGCTAGTCAGTTTGATAATTGGAGTTCAGATAAACATAAAATGAGGCCAAATTAAAAACACAGGCGTTGGAGAACGGAGGTTTCCTCGATTGCAAGTATGTTGCACAAAGATGGGAAGGTACCACATTAAAGACATTCAAGGATCGGCGTGACTCGTTGATGGCTAAGAACCGGAGCCTGCGCGGAGTGGTTTGAAGAGCTTACCCGATAAGAAAATTTAGTAGTTAGCTATGATGTTCCTATACCCTAAACTGTGAGTTATTGCTTCCGGGTCTACCAAGCTAGCAGAAACTTTGTTTTCACAAAACTGTTTGTCTCCAGAATCAAGATTTCCACTCGCGTTTTATGTTTTAAAGTTTTTTTTAAACACATTTGGTTTGGTGCTTGTCTGTGTACCCACAAATCCTGAGATCCTGTGATTTGGGCCCTAGACGGGCTCCTAAGAACATCAGAACGATGGGCTAATTGATACGGCCGATGCGCATGCACAAACGCGAAATCCGAACTACTAATTTCTCATGAATCTATGGCCCGATGTTGACGAATTATCAGGAAACATGCTCATTGGGCCATAATGGTCCACTTCGAATTTCATCACGATCAGATTATTTTTTAATGCCACTGCGCATAAGCCCACACCGAATCCGAGGCAGTCAATTTCCCAAGAATCAATGGTAGGACTCCTCTCAAATTCGGTGTGTAGTAGGGGGTTAGCTTCCAGATGGTCTCCTGAGAATTTCACCGCAGTGGTATGATTTATACAGTCACTGCGCATGCGTAAACCAAATCCGAAGTACCAATGCGCTCCACACGAACCAAAGGCGCCAGTTCGCTCAAATTTGGTGGGTAGTTGGGGTCTTTCTCTCGGGCGAGTGCGAATTCCGCTAATCTCCTCGTTAAAAGTTGGGAATCCAATGTAAAAACCGCGAACGACTTAGCTACCCTCCTCGGTTTGAGCGATGTAAATACCGCGAACGTCCCATCTTTTGAGGATGTAAAAACTGCCAACTGCATTCGCCGGGAAAACTTGGTAGTTTGAATGGACTGTGGACATTATGTATAAATACGAACTGGATTGTCAGCAGAATGGCAGAACATGCATGAACCTAAAAAAATACACCTAAAAAAATAGTATTGTAAACAAAACAAAAAAATTAAAACAACTAAAAATTAAACAATTAAAATATAAGCTATTACTAATAACATGGTAATATAGTAGATATAGTTATATCAAACCACATACTGATGTGGGTAGTCGGCTGGTTTATGGAGTATGTGCAGTAGTGACTGAGCCGTTGAAACGTTTCGAAAGGAGAGATTATGTTACTGGATAACTTAGCCAACTGTTTTTGTACGAATTCTTGTTTTTTCCTAGTTTGGCTATTTTATGATAAGTGTGTTTTTGTTACAACTGTTAATGAGAACTAGTATTTCCTTTTCATATTCGACCAAAACTCTACTAAAAACAAAAATATTTGAATGGGGACGATTAAAATTTTCTGCAAAATGAGGGTGGGAGGATTCGCATGAATTGGTGGTAAGACTGAGATCGGAACTGCGAGTCTGGGAGAAGCCCACATGGAAGGAGAATATTTTGATGTAGGCACTGTGTAATTTTGTGACATATTGTATATGTATTGAAAGGATGAACTACCCGGTCGAAACAGGGTTGAACATCTTGAGGATGTCCAAAATGGCAAGCCAAAAAATAACTTCCCCGCCTAAGCGGTATTTACATCACCAACACCACGGTTCAAACTCCACGTTAGCGGTGTTTACATCCGATCCGAGGCCCTCTAATATGGGTTCCCCCGGTCATAAGGATTACGTTCGCGGTATTCGCCATCGTCCTTTCTCTCAGACAGAATGAATGAATTTAATAACAATCGCGTAAATCGTAGCCGCTGCGCATGCAAAAAAAAACTTAAAGCCAATAATTATCTATACAATTTCTCCTTCTTTCTGCTCCTACCGTATCGTTTTGGAAGTGTTTATGATCTATACGATCATGTTACATCGATATGAGGAAGCTATGTGCCACTGAACTGGGCAGAGGTTTTTGCTTATTGAAAACCTAAAAAATCACGTTTTTCAAGAAAACCCTAGTTCGATTTCGTTCCATTATTTCGTTTACTCTTCCCATAGGTATAGAAAAACTACATGTTCGACATAAAATAATTATCAAAATACTGCTATATCATTGCCACCATTGCTATCATTGCCAAGACGAACAGCACATGTTAATTTATTTGATATTGCCTATCTAACCATACATAGCTGCAGGAAACGTAATTCCCCCATGCCTAGATTAACACTGATAACCCACAGCTCACTGTATTATAACGTATACCATTCACAGAGCCCTTGAAAGTCACATGAAAAGACATCAGAACTATTCCAGGCCGAATTACAAAAAACCTAATATTAAGTTGGATAATAAAAATTTCAGGCACTGAGTCAGTAATTAATAGCAGTTATGTGTAAAGGTATTACAATAAATAAGTTAATAAATGAATGACGATGTATACTAGTAATTGGAAACTACTACCAAGCCAACACGACCCAAACCTGTCTAATATATAATATTATTGTGGTAAACTTTGTTAAATTGTATCTGTACTGTACTCATTGTGTAAATAAAATAATTGTGTTATATTCAACTTTATTATTTACTGTAACGGGTGCCCGTGCTCATGGGCTCGTTGGGTGTATTTGTTATTCCCGCTTCTTTCCGTTCGTACCCAATACGCATCACGAGAATGCGTAGGAGGGTCGCAAATTATGCTGCCCCCCCCCCCCCCCCTCCTATTACGGTAACCTGTCAGGTGTGTGCAGATACAGAGTACATTCAGCTGTCAGAAAAACAAGGAAATCGTAAAACTCTAGCACTAGATTGATTTTTCAATATTTTTTCTTCTAAAAAGGATCTAGAATTCAATAAACTTGGTTGTGACTATCAATAGAGGCTAAAAAACGAAGCTCATCTCTATAACATGTTTAGAAAAGATAAAATTACCGATGCCCTCTGAAAATAAGAATTCAGAGCGAGAGCCAATCCGATTCCCCATCATTGATATTCCTTCGTTGGTGTATTCCTCGAATCACGGAACGTAATCAAAGCCTGTTAAATCAGAGGAGAAATGTTGGGTATTCGAGATTCTGCTAAAGGTTCTATTGACAGTTCTGTCGCTGTATCCTTTTGTGATATAATTTGTTTATTATTCAAAACATGAACTATAGTTTTTTTTTCATCCTTTTTTTCTTTTTTAATAATCATTGTGTATAAACACGGTGAGGCTCGAGCGGGTGGAGGGAAGTAAAATTAGAATGGAAGAAGTGGACGAGTGACGGGAGAGTGATAAATGTCCGCGACACCGAACAATAAATCCATTACCGCTTTCCTCCGGAACTCTACCCCCTACGAATAATTTCATTATGTTCCTTGATAGCTTCCTTTCTCAACAATTTTTCATTCGCTTCCACACTCCTGGGAAAAAGCGCCTCCTGCCTAGGACCTCGAAACAAGTTCAAGTGCTGATTATTCTCTCTTTCAAAAGATATGAACGTAGTTTCGCAGAGTTCAGAACAATGGGGGAATTCGAAAGGAACGCGCCTGTAATTTATTTCCATCGCGAAATCATTCAATTGAGAGAGTTATTATTTTACGACGAATATCAACGTCCCATTCACTATTTTGAGAACGATTTAATCTACTCAATTTCCAGCTGTCAGCGTAGGAATGACATTTTGTATACATCTGGTTTTGCAAATAAAATGTTCGTCCTATACAAACAGGATTGCTCTCCTTTCTTAAAATGATAAACTTCCAGAACTGTCTTACATCACTTCCACGAAATGAAATTCTTCACTTGTGATTGTGGTGCTACTACTTTCAACGACTGGGAGTTTTCATTTTCCTCAGGTTTACGAAACACCTGGGAGCTCCGGATGTCAGTGCAGAAGCTGGTTATATATTTATAGCATCTCATTGTTGCTCAATAGAGAGTTCTTGCACCTTTCCAGTTGGGATTAGTCATACGACTGACATCCCTACGAACATAACGGAAGAACTTCTCTCGGAAATTGGTACGAATATTTTTAAATAGTAGACGTCATGCGAGTAGAATCGGGTGAGTCGTCAACATAGATATGCAGAGTGGTCCATCCCGTACGTGCCGTCGCTATTTGGTATACAGCCACCTTAAAATATATTATAAAATGGTGACAAATGCCGCCAAAACGTTAGTTATGTCAATTGAAAGGGTGAGTTTGATGAAGGACGATTTCTGAAAACCGGAAGTTGATAAATTTGCAGTTTTTGAGTCTTAAATCGCCAACAGTTGGGAAAAATCACTACATATTGCTATCGCTCCAACAAACGTTATCGGATGGTATTTCAAAACCACCGGGACTGAACTGACAGAAAACTACTGCCGTCAGAAGCAGAAAAGTCGTATCTGACAAAACCTGCCTTTTGGAAAAATGAACCTTTAGGCTACGAGTTAAAATTAGCCAATATTAGCGTTATTTTTCGCAATTTTCTTGAACTTAAACACTCATTTTCAAGGAAATTTGCTGAATCGATTGGTGAAGTCAAAAATCGAGTTTTTTCATCGGAAGATGCCGAAATATACTCTCGTATTATAGATACAAATGGGATTTACGAAGCTTTAAACCCGTATCTGCATTTTACTTACCCATATGTGCAGAACACTGGGCGAAAAAATAGTATCTACGGTCAGATACGACCTACTATCCTCTGAAAAATACATTTACGAGTTTTGCTTAGTAAATCCACCCGGAAGCACATTCTCCTATTATTCTAAGCCCGTTTTGAGGGATTTCTCGTGCAGATACTGCTCTGAACCTCTAAAATTCTGTAGACCCCCCCCCCCCCCCTCTCACCAAATGGGGAGGAACCGTTAGCTCATTCTAGCCTAACATTCACATACGAATTTTCTTATTCTGACGGCATCTTAGGGTTACATGTCTTTTGCAATTGCTCGATTAAATTGTAGTTGAATAGCCAAGTATTGAGTTATGTACTTGGAATAGCTATCCTGAGAAGTTAAAGTAGGGGATACAGAAAGTGTCAAGATATTACGCGCTGGTTGTCAATGTAACGCTTACCACCATTGCTGAAGAATCTTGAAACAGTGTGGCTGTTCTCAATACATTTTTTCTTCCGGTGGAGACGGGGTCGTTTGGGGAAGCCTAATCGAGATCCCTTCTTAACCGGTTATAATCTCGCTGGTCTAGGAGGGGGACTCTCGAGGGTCCACCCCCACTGTTACACTCTGTCACATGGTAGCAGAGCATGGCTGGTAGTATGCGCTGAGCAATTCACCATACTCCATCCACTTTTTGTGGGCTTGCCAGAAGGAGAAGCCCAAAGGTTTCCCAGAAGGATTCCTTTACTAACAACCTGTCCCTTTGATAATACTTACATCTACTGATAATACCCACCCCCTTTCCATCCTTTAGAGTGTCAGTATAATTAAAATATACTGAGCTCATTTGAAGGCGATTAATGCCGTGTCCCAATTTACAAGTCCCAATAGTTGTGCCATCCTAACGACGGAGGCTCATCACCTAGAGGTTGCCCAGATGAGCGCAGTTCACTGGACAGCAACCTCTGACAACATCATCCGCCAATACTCGTATGTAGGAGCTTTGTTCTCCACCAGTAAAATATTAATGACGTAGTACCAATACGATGGAGGTTAGTCACCTTGAAGTTGTTCAGGTGTCGTTTCCCTAACCAGAACTGCATACTACTTTCCATGACATACTTCTGCTAGCCAGAAGTATGTCATGTGGGGAGGAGTGTAACAGTGTGGCTGCTCTCAATACATTTTTTCTTCCGGTGGAGACGGGATCGTTTGGAGAAGCCTAATCGAGATCCCTTCTTGACCGGTGATAATCTCACTGGTCTAGGAGGGGTACTCTCGAGGATCCACCCCCACTGTTCACTCTGTCACAAGCTGTTGTTCGATTCTGTGATGGCGGAGCACGATGGGTTACTTTTGAATCCATGGGGGGGGGGGGGGGGGGGGTTGCTTTTGTTCCCTCCTTGATAAGTATGTAGTTAGTGAGATGAAATAGATGGATAATGGAATTAATGTAAGAAAGAGTTACGGTGATTACTGAAACTCAGAATCACTGAGGAGGGATCCAGGCTCATCGAGTCATCTCTCCTCGCAATCCGCCGGCTACCTCCGGATGGAGATCGACGACAGTCGGCTGTCGTCCTTACTGGTTACTACGTACGTACGTCAGAAGACGCTGAATACCGTTTTATAATGTATTTTATAGAGTTACGTTCCCTACAGATTATCTACTTTGACAGGGACAAATACGAGTACTCCCGGCAGAGGCTGGTGATGAAAGTGAACCACGAATCAAAAGCCACTGCAACATGCCATAACTGCATGTCCTTTTCATGTTATTTTGGAAAAGTACCATAATAAGTTGTTGACTAACGTTCAGAGGCATTTTTCAAACTCAGTCAGTGTCAGCACCATCTATACAGGTACATATTTGTCACAAAGCCTTGATAGCGATGTTGTTTCCCGGACACCATGCCCTTTTCAAAATTCTGTTACGTGCAGAACTTGGCTCTTAATACATTGAATCAAAAAGTAATTATTGAATTGAAAGTGAGTTATCTCAAGTAAGTAGATATGCGACAGCAATAGAATAGTTGAGTTATTTACTCAGTTATTGTTCCAGGTAAACCAAGCCTTACATGAAGCGAGATGGCAAAGTTAGAAAACTCGTCGGTTAACTAGGTAGGTATGTTTCATACGTTTTCATTGCGATTCGCTTATTATGTTCAATTTGGTTACCAATAAAATCCAATGCAGCCATGCCTATGCACCGCACTGGTAAACCAGCTTCAGAAAAAATTGTGTGCTTGCTGAGAAGTGTTAAGATGTTACGCCAAGAGCCCGCTAGTAGCACTGTCGTAACTGTTCCATGGTGCTGAACGCTTGAGACAGTTTTTTGTCACCGTCCATCCCATGATTCAGGAGAACCGTTTTTATTGTAAGTGTAGGCATCTACCGCAGAAGCACTGAACTTACTATCCTTACTTATTACCTGCGTACCTACTCATTTCAATAATACTGAGTAGATACTTATTAAAATTGGCAGTCTCTTAATTTTGACTGTTACAGAATTAACTAAAGTACCTACTATTCTGTTCTTCTGATCGATACCTAGGAGTAGGTAGATACCCCAAATAGATATATATATGTATACCTACTTTTTCTTCCAGTACAAACCAAGTTTGCGGAAGACTAGTGATCATTTTCGAAGACGAATAAATATTTTTGACCTCCAAAATCACGAAATCCACTCGCATAATTATTTTTCAAGGTTTTTTAACGAATCTGGTCTCGTGCCTGTCCGTCCGGTCACAGATCCTTGCAACACTCGTACATATAACCCCAACTTTCTTTGGATTTCGATGAACATTTCAGGAATTATTCGAGTACGAATGTGGATAGTCCCCGATAAAATTCGTTGCATTCGGAACAATGGTAACCACTGCGCATGCATAACTCAAAATATCTATCCGATTCCACTCAAATTTGTAAAGCAGTTTGGGAAAGATAGTCGCCCA